>JAJEKV010000093.1:1657711-2376696 GCA_021234155.1 Isoetes taiwanensis
ATCATTATTACTTCGTTCGATTTTTGTATTGCTGTATAATTTTTGCGATGATTTTGATTTTGTATCAAATAAATTCCATATATATGTAGGTAACACTGTAATTCATTGTGCAGCGGCTTGAGTAAAAATAATTGCACGTTGCTTCAATGATACACAGTTCTGAAGCGTTTTGGAAGTACAAATGGCAAATGTACCCAGGCGATGGGCAATTGTTTGTTTAATTCTATTTGCAGATATCCTTTGCTTACCATAGTATTTATTCTGCTGATAAGGTCCAAAACTGCGTTATGAACATCTTTCTCCTCGACAGCTCAAGAAGAAAATGAAACAAATTTATAGCTTTGGGCTCTGGTGTTCCAAACTTTTCTTTAAAGTTTCCGTTAGACATTATCATGTATAATAGTTTCTTCTTCCTGCTATATTAAATCTAGTGCTTCTTAATGATATTGTTTGACTTATCTAGTAACCAGACACAAGTTTGACTTCTTGGTATTGTCATGTCTCTCTGCCTTGATGCTGTTGCTATTGACTTTAGACTTATGGTAGCATTTCTGCCTTGATGCTATTGACTTTGGGAAGAACTTCCAAATACCTCTTTCAAACACCTCGCGGATGTTTGTGAAATGACAACGAAACCGAGGCGTTTGACAATTGCGACAAAACATAAGGTATTTTTGAGTTTTAATAATTCTATGAACTAGGGGTAAGCAAATGTTGGATGTGTGTTTAGGGGCGTTTGTGATGGTAAAACATAGTCTTTGGTTCATGAGTCCATGAACTAGGACAATAAGCAAATGTTGGATGTGTGTTTATGCAGAGTTGATTGATAGTGATAGACAAATACTTCTAACAAAACAGACTGGATAGTTTTATTGAAGATATGATCCATATTACAGGACCCGGATATAATATACTCAAGATGTGAGAATCTTGCAAAGCAAATTTGAAGAGGAAGAGATGGGTGCCAAAGGGGAAGAGTTGACGGTCTAATTCCACTTACGTCATAGAGACATGCGACAGTTTTAGATGAAAGCGGTGGGGTCCTCTCTCTCTCTCTCTCTCTCTCTCTCTCTCTCTCTCTCTCTCAAATGCAAAGGATGTTAAGTTGGAAGATTGGAGCGAAATGTAAAGAGAAGTCATACCCTCTCACTATACGGAAGAATCACAGGTTATTTCATTTCTTCATCTTCACCACATTTTTTATTGTTAATGTGGTATGTTGTATGTGGTTAGTGATTGCTTATGATATGTGGTTAGTGTATGGTTAGTGATTGCTAAGTAGTTATATGAGTGCCTAATGTCTTTGTGATATATGATATGTCTTTGCTAGTGTGGTAAGGGCCACGTGGTGTAAAATAGATCTTTGTAAATATATGCTTTGTAGGTGCCTAGTGTAGTGAATAACTTGTGATGTAAAATACATCTTTGTAATATATGCTATGTAATTTGCCTAGTGTGGTGAAAAATATGAGTGAAAATAAATACTATAAATATAAACTTTGTGGTGCCTAGTGTAGTGAATAACATGGTGTAAAATAAATCTTATATATGCTATGTGGTGCCTGGTGTGAGCATAACATGGTATAAAATAAATCTTTGTAATATATTCTATGTAATTTTTATTAATAGTGAAAATATGGTGTAAAATAAATCATATTATATATATGTGGTGCCTAGTGTGGTGAAAATATGGTATGCGATAAATTATATATTATATATTTTGTGGTGCCTAGTGGTATGAGGGTGTAAGATGAATATACATAATATATGCTATGTGGTACTAGTGTGGTGAAAAATATGGTGTCTGATAATTATGTATTATATGCTTTATGGTGCCTAGTGTGGTGAATAACGGTGTAAGATGAATGTCTGTAATATATGCTATATGGTGCAGGTATGAAGGCCAAATGTAGTGTGCAATAAATGTCACGATCACCTTGTTATCTTTATGCAGTTGCAATTGTTCGGAAATTCAAAATGAACATCCTAGTGTTATGATCAAGCGAGGATGTTTAAAAAGGCTGAGCTCATGGTTTTGTTGTAAAATTAAAGGACTTCAATAATTCTTCTTTGTATATACCATGTTAGAATCTGACGAGATGCCTAATAGATGGCTTCAATAGTATGAGAACTAAGCACCCAGGCTGCGGTACACTTGTAAACTGCGAATTCGGAGACATATATAGTGAATCACGAGCGATACGAATACAAAATAAGTAGCACAAAGTACGTGGCGGGGGAATCTTATGTGCAGAAAACTAGCTTCCAACCTTACCATAAGAGGAATGCATTATGGGTGGTGTAAAGTGTGGGATTAAAGTTCCTGCGCCCACATAAGACAATCTAGTGATAGTGGCATGGTGAAGTGGAATACCTAGACTATGAAAAAGCGTATTCGAGATATGGCGTGAGTAGTCTAAGCTCGTTCACCAACACAATGAAAGCACTGCAAGTCTTCCTTGGTGAACAAATCATTGGAAGCTTCCAAAATTTCCTTTACACAACTTGAGATATAAGTGGCGGTGACGGTACAAAGAACTCCTTGATAACTTGCACAGGTGCTTACCTATCGCGTGGTTGACTTCACAGTGTACTTTAGGAAGCGGAATGAAGTTCGGTCCATGTTGGGTCAACAACCCGAGATAACTATATTTGTTCAAATAACCTGTCGGGTTGATCCACGAGCAGACACCGTGAGAAGAAACACACTACTATGTGTCGGATGATAGGGAACATGACAACTTTTGTTCAACATTGTTTTATAGAAACATTTTGAGTACCAAAGCGAGGAAGGCAATGTCCCAAGCGGCACTATATATTTTCGGATAGTCTTTGCTGTCACAATTCAAAGCGGCGGATCATTTATTTTGTTTGGAAGAGTACGGGTTGTGATCTGAGAGGTCAACATGATGGAACTTCTTGGATCAAACCATGGAAAGGTGAACATGATGGGAAAGCGGTAATTGAAAAGATGGATATGAGGTCTCGGCTTAAACATCATTAAGCTAGATAATGCCCATGATGTGGTGAAATTGCGAGAGAAACAATTTCAATGTGGTACATAAGGTGGGTGAAAATGGAAGAAGTTGGAGATACTTGGGAAATAAAACACGAGGATATCAGCAGGAAAAAGGCTTGGGAGTGCAGAGACAATTCCGAAGCGAGCCATTCATTCGGTCCATGGATTGTGCAGGAAATCCAACGACTACATGCAGCTATCATGTTTTGCGTAATTGTTTGGATGGAAAATGGGACATGTGTGAGAACAAATTATAGATGAATGGAACCTTGTAGTCGATTGAACCATCCTCCAATGTTCATACCGGATGTGGAAGACACTTAAGTCTGTTCACTATACTCAACCTTGGAAAATGTGCTTGAAGCATAGAGAGCAGCTTTGATTCTTGCACCTAAAAGGAATGAGGAGGATTACGTATTTTGGATGTTATGCAAGTGATTGAAAATGACTTCCAAGCAGAACAGAAACTTGTTTATGAGAGGTGAAACCGTTGTGGAGGCATTACTATGAAGAAGCCTGGTCCAAAGGTGATGTATGAGTTGACAAGCGAGCCGAAATCCTTGTATTCTCTACTCAAATTTGTGCTATTAGAGTTTCCATGCGGCGGATCAAGAAAGGTTATCAAAGGCTTGTTTATAGGCTAGACCCGAGGCCGAGATGGGGAAAAGATTATAGAAACTTGCAGGGGTTTGTCATTGAAGATAGCATATACGATGAAAGAATAGTTGAACATTCTTACATGTTAGGAAGCGATTAAATTTTGAATATATATGTTGTTGTGTTGCCTTGTTTGGGAATAATAAACTCAATTCCATCAATTGTATTTTTTTTTTTTTTTTTTAGTGAATGGGGTTTTCATTAATTATAAAGAAAAAATTACAACACTAAACATTATTTTATAGGTGGGCCTGTGATAAAACATGCAAATAAATACAAATGAAGTAAGTCTTTATTGAAAGCACATAGCGATATTTTATAGCAGTATTAGTTGTGATATGTGTTATCACGCATGGTGAAGCGGACAATTCCCTGCGAGAGAAAAGATGTAGATGTTAACAAGATACGAGGAAGTTATATACGGATACATTTCTTGTCAAGGTACGATCAATGATTTGTTTGGAAATGGTAGTGTTTAGGAATTCATGGTGAGCTCGGAAATTAAAATTTTGATATAAAGTGTTGCCATTTTCCCGAGTTTAGCTAGGTAATCCTTTATCTGCATTGGTAGTAGACATCAAAAAATTATCAAAGTGCCATATGCATCGCGGGGCACTGTGTTAATAATAGCATTCCACAGTAGTACTCAAGCTTCGTCATCTCATTCTTCTACTTTGTTGCTTTCCATGAACCACCATATTTGATGCATAAGATATGTGCCTCTGCGAGAATTCTATAGCCCATTCTAGTTCATCATCGAGGATATCAATTATATCTATGTCTGTGATGCCCCTAATGCAATACTGTCAAATGTCATGAGTGCTATTGAATATAATGTACCAATCTACGCCACAAGGAACAATCTATATTACGGAGTTCCCTTTGAAGTTCCAATGTCTACTGCTAAGGTTCCTCATATAATCTACGAATAAATTTGTATGTTTGTGGGGACTACCGGATTGTTGGTATTCAAAAATCTGAGCAAATTACTTTCCGTCCGAGATCTCGTAATTTGGTCAAAATAGAAGGCATTTCATTAACATCCAATCTTGAGTTTGAGATCCTCTTTGATCGGAGAAGGCGTATCCCGGTTTGGAGCCACAAAGTAGCTACAAGTGATTCATATCTTTTATTGAGAGAATCTTGGGATCGAGATGGAATGCACTTAGCGTGAGTGGGCGTCCCTTTGGCTGAGGAAGGGCATGGGGTGTGAAGGGCCGAAAGAGAATTTGGTGGGGGTGACAAACCGCTGTAAAGATTATTTTTGAGAAGAATTCACCCACATGTGTCACCACATGTTTCACCACATGTTTCACCATGTGTACACGTGTCCTACCCGTGTTTCCTTCATCTTCCCAAGAGGCTGAGATCCTTCTGAGCTTATTTCCCCTTTGAAATGCTTTCCAGCACTCACTTAATTCTCTCGGTCCCATCAATTCCTCTCATCATCCTTTGGTGACAGTAGTACCTCAGACAAAATCATTATGAGGATGTAAAAATTAGCCAGCCTTGGGCAGCCCAAAGGCGGGGTGCCATTCTTCTGCTCTGGGCGGTTTACGGTTCGGTTTCACGGCCTTCTTGTGAGACATAACTTCCTCTTGGATCACTGCCAAGCGTGCTTTTCGGAATGGGACAATGTCACGAGAGAAGAAGAGCCCATGATGCCTGGGCGTCTTTGTCGATTTTTCACCCATGCGAATGGATGGACATTCACCGAACAGCAATTTCTCTATTCACCCAGGATGAGAATATGACCACTGTGAAATGTTGAAAACTCTCACCGGGGAGGGATGAATTGTACCGAGCCTCCCAGATCTCTCAACTCTACTTCACGAAATTTTACACACAGGCATCTTTGGCCTGTTCCTCCTATTATTGACCCGGGATCTTGCCAAGGTTGAAACCTTTTTACCTTAATAGCTACTAAGCCTTTCCGCTGATTGCCTTTTGTTATGATAGGTTGTTTCTGGAGGAACAATTCCTTCACTTGGGATATGTTCTGTCATCACAGGGCTTACAGGATGCACATGGAGAAAGCTACTGTTCTGTTTGGTAACTCTTTGCACCATTATGGTTTTGCTTTCCTCGAGAATGGGATGATATGGTGGCAAAAGGTGACCGGTGTACTTGATCTGGTCTGAAGATGGCGAGCTGGACGGATCTCTTTTAAATAGATGCAGGAATGAAAGCAAGTGTATAAAAAAATTTTATTCGATGTCTGAAATGTTTAATAGAAATCTGTTGTGTCGAAATGTAACCTTATAATGTTTATATAACAATACTAAATCTTCACTCTTCAATCTCTCAACATTTGGTGTGAGGGTGAAAGTGACACCTGGAAAAACTACATTAAGGATGAGCGAGAATGGGGCGAAATCATTGAAATCGCCACATCAATGCAATTAAATCATTCAAAGCGCTGTCTGAGAGCATTGAAGCATAAATCTAGTTTGTCAGGACAGCTTATCCCAATCCCGGTATGGCGGAAGAAAGCAGAAGAGAACACGAGCACAAACAATTTCGCAGTTCAAATGCGATTACTTGTCACAGTAGAACCTATCTGAACCATCTTGACGAGGAGCAGTGGACTAATAGAGGCAGATGCCAGTGTTGACTAACAGTTATTCTGGTGACTTAAAATTAGAAGCTTGAGGCCCGATGATAAGTGATTGCCTTTCTTTGTAGTAGATATTGTTTTACGAATGATGTTGTTTACGGATGCGATTAGGAGACTTCGCAGGCAGCAGGGATACAGGGGTGGCGTATGAATTACGAGGATGAGTTAGCAGCTCTCCCTCCATGCTTGAGAGGATATGTTCATCCAACTTCGGCGGGAAATGATCCGTACTTGACCATTAAAAAAGTGCTCCAACAGGCGGATCATGAGACATAACAACACGAACCAATACTTTATGAATGCATATCCTTAAGTGGGCGAGCTTGAGAAGCTCATGTGTTTTTAGTGTTCTTTGGTTCACCAGCTATTCGGCGAAACGCAGTGAAATCTTGAGCGATACTTGGAAGAAAATTGCAAATCTCTGTCACGAGGAGTTGATTACAGTTTGATAAGCAATATGTCATCGTATGCCTTTCAAAACAGCTATTATTGCTATCTCTAATACATTTGATAATACTAGAAGCTCAGGTGTTTTGATTTTACGCATACTTTGTTCATAAGAGTATGAACTATTATTCTCTTTGGGTATGGTAGATTTCCATATGTATTTTTCTCCTTTGAAATATAAAAACAACGTTTGCATCACCATGACTTCTACAGTTTTCACCATGGCTTTCACCACAGTTTCACCATAATCGAGCCGGGCGTTGACCATTTTTGACCGGTCGAGGAGAAATGGAATGGCTCTCAGTTCACGATGATAGTATCTTGGTGATTTTGGTGGCCGATATGTTTCCCAAATTAGGTCCACAGATTGATGTAGAGGCCAAAATTCATTAAGCTACGCTGTGCAAAAGATTCTTGCAAGATTTTTAACTTTGTGAGGAATTACGTGTTTTCTTTTCGAGTTTTCTTTTTGAACTCTATTTCATTTGAACAGACCACCCTGGGGCGTTGCATACATGCCACCTAGGCTCCAATGCCGATGAGGGTCCAATGCCACATGGTAAGTATTAGGAAATCCCTTCTTTGTAGCAATTGTGTGAGATCTTGTATAGATACTTTTATGAATATAAAGAAGTTTACATTTGCATTCTCATTTTTATGCTTAGGTTAAATTTATTACTTGAATATTGAATAGATTCCAAGGTATAAGCGGATTAAATGAATTAAGCGAGGCCGAAATCCTTCTGGCCAGAATTAAAAAAAATATAATCAAAAGAGGCAGTCACAAATAGACATGGCTATTTTTTGACATGCACCCTATCACACTTAGGGCGCCGAAGTCAATCGACATTCGGCACCTACTAAGAGTTTAAATAGACAGCTTAGCACCATACAAACTTTTGGCGAACCTCACGTCGACGGAGTTGTCCCAGTCTATCGCTCTTCTTCTTGCAAATTTTGGCGTAATAAAGAGAGCAGTCTGCTCAGCGATTGCCTTTGAGCTTTACTAGCGACTATTCATACGCCCGTTTTTTCTAAGGTATGGATATGGATTAGGATTCCACTTATTTCAATTGCAAGCATTACAAGTGCGATTATATCATGATTCCATCTTAAGTAAAATTATACATGTGGAAACATAAATTTTTTGTGCTTGAATGTTTTCTCGCTGGCATTAGATGGATGCTAGTCGGCGTGAATATACTTTATGACACTCGGGATTGTTCATTTTGTTGGAATCCTCTTGTTCCGTTTGGAGCTTGGTCTATTTATGGACCCGGCGAATTCTATTCTAATTGTAGTTCATGTTTGATTTTGAATATTCTTTCCTTTGAGATGTACCTTTAACAAGTCGATTTCCCCACGTGTACAAACCCTTCAACATAATATTGTCCACATTCACCCATTATTACCGTCTACTTTATCCTGGGTCTTGATCTGATCAAAAGAGTAGTGTTTTACCCATTTCCCAAGTGATTTTGCAGTGAAGCACACTATTGTTGGAAAGGCGTAAGTAAATGAATTTTGGAAAGTATGGATTCAAATTCTTTATTGGTAACAGGTGACTATGGCTTTGGAAGAAGCTAATGAAGAACTTGATGATTTTTATTGAAAGCTGGAAAAAAGGTGTCATATATTCACAAACGTACCGTGTGGTGTGATGAGCACATGGTAATGATTTCTGACCTCCACACTTTACTTACCATCATGAAATATGAAATGACACCTTTCCTTTCTGTACTATATCTTGGTACTTACACTAGTGAATAGTGGTACTAGTGCAATTCTTTATCCATTTCCACCCACCTTGAATGTGTTTCAAATATAATTTCTGCATTGCAGGTACACATATACATGCAGAAGCTTTAAACAATAACTTGGTTGGTTCATGAGATTACTAGTTACGCGCTCAGATTTGTAGGTGGAGTCTATCTGTAGCTCTAGTACTCCATTTTTTGTTTTAATTATAGTTACTTGCGTTCTTCCTGACTTCATGTACCAATATTCACATGGAGGCTACTGGAGCATGGTTCTATAGTTCTGATACAATTTTTTTCCCAATCTGTTCAAGCAAGTTCTGTTGCAGTGACATGCATGCAATAAATGGGTGCAAATATTGCCTTTTTATGTGGAATAGTTTGTAAGTAGATAAAAAACATGTCTTCCTTTTCATAAAAGCGAAACATATTGACAAATAAACACAAGGTAGTCTCTTGATTTGATACTATAAGTGAGTAATGAATGATCTTTCACATTATAATATTCTTGTCTTGATTCATTTGCTTTGCTTGATGAATTCGGCTATTGGCCGTATGGAATGCTTCCGAAAGCTATTGCCACTTCTCCATTCTAATTGGTGATGACCATGGAATATACAATTTCTTGAGTTTGTGTTGTGAAGCTGTTATTAATATAATAGGTTGTTGGGCGATGTAAATCCAACTATATGAGTGCGATACACCGTAATGTGTCTTGACTAGCAATCAATTATACAACTCGAACCATAGAAAAGGAAAACCTTCTTGCCATCATAGTTAAATATTAACTCTTGCTATTCCTACTCGGCCAGTCTATTGATTAGGCATCCTCCAAAGACTGACATTGTAGGTAAATGTTTTTCTCCTCCATAGTTTATACATAGCTAAATCCTCTTGCTAGCGGCTTGCCAAACAAGCTTGATGTGTTAAGAACTCTCAAAATTGACATTGTGAGTAAATGTTTAAGCTTGATGTGGTAGAGGCATCCTCAAAGGTGTTGTGAGTAAATGTTTCTGGTGCAAATTAGGTGAAAGTCGCTCACGAACCAAAGTTCAAGAAGTTCACAAAATAATTGCAAATTCTTGGGTAAAGTTCAAAATTTCAATCGTACTTGTTGTTTAGAATCTAAGGCGTAATCCATGAAAACTATTCTTTGTATGAACAAAGCGGAAACGGTAATCCATGAAAACTACGCTCTTCACATGAACAATGTTGGAGAGCGGAGAATAGCCTAATAGTTAGTGTTAGGCGAAGATGGTTAAGTGGCAGGTAACGATGTCCACTTTGGACACCAATAGATGTGATCTGATGGCTAAATTTTTTGGAAGTTCAAGGGTGACCAAAATACCCACGTATTTTTTGGGTTGGTGTTTGTAGTGTGATTCGGCTGAATTAAACTTGCACAGGCTGTTAGACATATGGGTGAGATGAAAGAAGGCACTAAGACTGTGGTGCTCTGTTTTTAGAAAGCAGACTGTGGTAAAGCAATTAGAAATTTACACAAGGCACAAATTTACCCACGAGACACAAAACCATTACAAACTATTTGGATTAAACAAAAGGCACGGATTACGGTGGCACAAGGCCATCATATTAAAACGGAAAATACAGAATACTTAATTAGAAATTTACACAAGGTTCAAACCTGAAAGTGCATCATATATTCAAAAAAGCCTTAAGGCCATCGTATGTTACAAAGAGGCACTAAGGCTGTATCACAAGGAGTGAGTTCACAAGGGGTGAGATCAACAAGGGGTGAGATCAAATGAAGGCACTAAAGGCCTATATACCATACATTTTAAAAAACAATGCAAAAGGCCTGAGCTGTAGACCAACTTGATCAAGAAAAAAAAAAGAAAAAGGTGTACGGTAAGGACTTCAAGCTTCATACAGCAAGAAAAAGTGAAAACTAGTTTGAATACACAAAAAGCAAAAATTTAATGCATGCCATGCTACTTACTAGAAAATTTTGGAGTTCAAAAACAATTCATATTCTTCTTAGTCTTCTCTTCTTCTTCTTGATTACGGTCTTCGCTCCATTCGTTATCGAGTCTTGGAAATCTTGGGGATCACGGAAGAAGCTTCATGAGAATCGAAATTAGAGGATTCCATCTCTTAAAAGCTCAAGAAAGATCTTGAGCTTTCGGAAAGAGGTGGAGTCTGGTCGAAACTCGAGGCTGAGGGCTACCGGGTAGTAGGCTCTCGGGATCGGGCTCCTGCAAATGAAAAAAATTAGCCCAAGATCCTATGCATAGCCCAGCGGACCTCAGCCAAAGGATTGATAAGCAGTTCGAGCTTATGAGGTCGGGGAGGCGGAGCGAGAGGGAGGCGGTGGAGGAGGAAGCGGCGCTTGACGATACATTGGAAGGGTGGGGCGATGCTTCTCCTTCACGACCATAGCCTAAAGGTGGCGTGAGAAATTAATTTCGTGAAGCTCTGATTTTTAGGATTTTGTACCATTAGTATCTTAATCGTAATGATTTAGTAGGATATACTAATAATAACCTCGAAATGACCATTATTTTATTTTCTAAAACATTAAAAAAAATATATATATCTATCACAGATTGGCCATTCATTTTGGACGCGATCATATTATGTTGGCTTGGCACTTGTTTAGTAATTTTAGTTATAATTAGCTAGTGTAAAATTGATTGTTGACTTCAATTGTTGACTTACGCTTCACCAAACATGTAATGAAAAGTCAAACATGTAACAAAGGTCATGTAAAGGCTCAAGCATGCCAAGGTGGCTCAAATATGCCACCTAAACCAACATGTAAGGTGGCTCAAACATGCCACTAGGCTCCAACATCTCACGTAGCTCCAACATACCTATGTTTCACCATAGATTCACCAAATACACCCATGATTCACCACATTTACATACCATGTTGGTCAATAAGTGAAACGTAACAAAGGTCATGTAAAGGCTCGAGCATGCCAAGGTGGCTCAAATATGCCACCTGGGCTCCAACATGCCAAGGTGGCTCAAACATGCAGCGTGGCTCCCAGCATACCACTATGATTCACCACATGCTTCTCCCATGATTCACCAAATGCACCACATGATTCACCACACATACCATTTGCATCGCAAACATGTTGGAGGTGTTAAGAAGTCGAACATGTATGAAAGGTCGTAAAGGCATAACTGTGCCAAAATTGGCTCAATGTACCTGGGCTCCAGCATCTCCAAGGTGGCTCGACATACCACCCCTAGGCTCCAACATGTACGTAAGCTCCAACATGCCACCTACCTGATTCCACCCCGCAGTTTCACCACATGGTTCACCAAATGCACCACACGATTCACCACATGCACCATTTGCATCACCACATCTATCCTGACATGTATCACCACATTATGTGAATCTTTGAATACATCAATTTCTTGGAGATTTGAACTCCACCCAGTGTTACTCACGGTCAGCGGAAAAAGTCTATTGTACTGACATCACAACAATGTACATTAGAGTGTCGATGAAGAATAGGTTAAGAATAACCTCTTTGATTTACAATAATACAAACGTATGATTTAGTAAAGATCAACAGTCACATCAACCTCGGCTTCATTACTAGAGCAAGCGTAGCTACAACATCAATCATCATTACTGCGCGTGTCCAGCGACTGCGCCACTGAAATTGTGCACCACCCGCAACAAACATATCGGGCCTCACATTGGATGAGTAATACCTTCAAATTCTGAACTCACTTGCATTGGGATAGTATGTCCGTCTCGCATTCTGCTGACCACAACTTTCTTTCACAAAGACACATATACAGGACCACACGACCAGCAATCGGGCCGGGTGGGGAACTTGTAATTTTCTTGTGGCCTTGACTTTATGAATGCTTGGGAATTTTTGTGTTTGCATCCTCAGCAAAACTCATGACAAGCTCGGAGCCCTTGTACATTTCTAGAACATCAAAATGGTACATACACAGTGACATTTAAGCAGTGACCTCCAAGACCTACAATGACATACAACATCCAGTCTGCTTGTGCTGTCTTTGTGAGAATGGTACATTCGAGTACAAGTTGAGGTTGAGCAGTTTGTCCTTTGAAGCAAGCTCGTTCGGCGATATTAATGGCGGATCCATGAAGGCTGGAACCTCTGACTTCCATGTCATGCTTGATGCGGTGGTGCATACACCTATGAAGTCAGTGCAGTAAAACAAGATGATTTAGAAACAACAAAGAACTTCGTCTGAGTTGTTTATATTAAATTACTAACCTCATCAAGGAAATGGACTATCACATCCTTTGAACCAATCCCTACTTTTCTCAATATTTTGGTGCCTCTTGATCGAGCACAAGGCTCCTATACAATCCTTTAAACGCTGAAGTGGCAAGTGTTACGGTGGATGTGCGCTCTTATGCTATGAGTCCCTGCGTCTTTGGTGGTGTAAGTTTACATTCAACAAATGATCATTGAAAACCTTAGGAACATTGAAATAGACAAGAAATGAACAATTGAAGTAAATTTGTTTTATATTGAAAAATCGAGGTTACATCATATACACAATAATACTATTTCTAGAGCTTTAGTTCTATGTTTTCATCATATTAATACAAATTTGACTCTAGAGTGTATCGAACATATTGACTTGTTGTTGCTTTCGACATAACTTGCACATTCCACATCTTGATGACCCACAAGCCAAACCTTTAGATCATTCATGAAATTGCCATCTACTCTTGTCGAGGGCTCGGTATTTGAGACGAGATCATGGTGTTTAGCTCATTGAGGTACCCTTTGTGTCTATTTGTCATCAATGAAATGCGTTCTCTCTTTTGTGAAACACACAAATTAAATAAGTAGACCTTTTGAGGTGCTTCAAAAAAATTGGCTTTTCTTGTTAAATATAAATTTGTGTTGGTACATGATCCACGATTCCATATGAACTTGAATTTGTCATATGTTTCATCAATGCTCCCTTAACTTCATGATTCTCAAGTTTTTGAGCTGTAATTTTGGACAAAAGTGCTAATAAAATTCTGTTGCACCAATCCTATGAACTCGGTCCACTTTGGTCTAGTTACTACCTTGGTTACTTGTTAAGTGTGATCGACAACACCAACTATGTGATGGGTAGTAACTCACTCTTATCATAGCTTCTACGAGAACTCCATTGTAGTAAACAAAGCGAGTTGGGCTTAACCTTAGTCTGCATGGACGAGTTGGTGGTGAAACTTACCTTGACATTTGGTGCGGTGAAACTTAACCCGACATCTCTTCGTGCAGGGCTGAAACTTACCTTGAGAATGTCTTCTGGAAGTGTCTTTTCCTTAGCCAGGATTACGCTCTTGCTTTTCTCTGAGACACTTCCGGTACCAAAATTTATGATTCGGTAACTATATATGGGTCAAATTAAAGAAGATAGGCACAAAGGTTGGAAGTTACCTTGTGACTTACATTCATGAAACGATTTGTTTTTAGATCATAACACGATGCATCTGCTTGATTTGGCGATTAATTGTGGAGCATGACTTAATGCATCTGGCGATGCGGCGATTGTTGTCGATTAGACACCCTCGGGAGCTTGACTTGATGCACTCTTGCGGTTGTTGACATCTCAGTTTATGCGAGGTTCCTGTAACTTTGATGCATCTTGATTTGCCGAGTTTCTCTGTGTCTAATGCTTCGAAGGGTGGTGTCTTGTCCCCTGTCGACCATTGTGCCTCTATATCTACAAAGTAGGGATGAAGAAGTAAGCTACATATCGAATTGCACCAAACAAGACTTGGTTACCTTTGAGGGTAGAAAATAATTCCCTTTTGGTGTGCTATGGACTCACAAAGTTATTGCCACCCGGTATGAGCGATTAGACTGAATTAGTAAAGCGACACCATGCCTTTCTTGCAAACACGGAATTGAATCCGATTGATTGTAACTATGCTGGTTTTTACTTCGCTCAGTTTTACTCTCTTGATGTTTACATTTATATATATAAGACTTACTCCCTTTCGAGTTTCACAGCGATGTATCTAATTCGCCACTAAAATGATGAGCAACCTCATTCTAGGGGCATTGATTTTATCAAACGGAGACAAAGGAACTAAATAACCCGGGATGAAAAGAGACTAAGCAAAAAGAGACTAAGCCGGCCCGGGATGGAAGAATTTAAGCCGGGATGAAAGATTGCTATCTTTTATGTCGGGCTTACTCCCACTTTTAATTTCACCTTGCTTTGTATCTATTCGCCACCTAAAATGAGTGGCGCGACCTCATCCTGGGGGGAGCAAATTAGATCTGACAAGCGGGACTAAACGAAAGAGACTAAGCCGGGGTGAAGATTGGGAGGTCCACTAATCCCTGTGGCATACATCCCTTACGCGCCGGGCCTTGCTTGTGTAAACTAAGCTACTATAAGTGCTCACATGTAAGTACAGACTTCAGTTGCTTTTGATCCTCCCTACTCCACCTAGAAGCATGCCCATCTTGTGAAAAATTCATGGCTGACTAATTCTCAATACTAGCAATTGATTACAAATCCTGCCAAGCGGCATAAATTTGTGATGAGAATACAATTATACCCCTAAGCACTTGAGAATTTTTGTTATGAAGTACCTGAGAGGGTGAGCGGAGACATGGAAGATAGTATTGGTATTTGCATTCGACAATCAAAGTTGAGTAGTGGTTTCCTCATCCCTTTGGAGGATCTTGCCACAGAATAGACGACCACTACCATAATCTTACGTATATCAAGATGCGGAAGTAGTGGATCGAAGACAAATAAGGAAGCGGTCCTTGCAAGGCGAAACCTCTCTAACCTTAGTTCGGCCACTTTCCAATGCTGTTGTATACCTTCCCTAGTGACGTGATTTAACTCTCGATTTTTAATACTTTCGAGTTAAAGGTAATAGTTCCTTACATTTCGACCTCTGTATCTTGGCATATAGCCGAATCTGCGTCTGCCGACTTGGTTTTATCATAATCATTATTCCCATTTTTTAAATCTTACATTCATCTTCTGGTGCGGAACTCCAAGTTCTTTGAACCTTCATTGTAACACCCTGAAATTTGATCTGGGTTGCAACCTTGCCTTACTAAATCACTTGATCTTGTAGAGTTGATCCATTCTCGGTGTCTGTTGAATTCAATACCGGAAAGTAATCAAGGTTGATACCATGACTAGCAGACTCCACTTTACACCACAAATTCCATCATGACAAACTTTTGCACCACAAATGGCGTCATATTCACCACATGTGGTGTGTATGGCACAATGGTGCCACATGCCACCTGCCTCTTTCCTAATGCACAAGGCACCACATGTAATCGTACACAAGGCCCCCAAGCGAACTAGTATATTTAACTTGTTTCATCATCCAAAACACCCAATGTATATGTTTTTCATACATGAATTGTTGATAGGAGAAAACCACATGCCATAGTGGTTTGATAAAGCTGATAGTTGTTTTCCATATGGTTATCGATGGTAGTTATCAATGCTATAGTGGTTTGTAAGACTATTTGTAGTTTATGGTGGTCCACCAAAATAGCATTGGTTCCAAAAGTTGTCTCAAAAGTTGTGAATGTTTTCTATTTAGCCTAAGATTAGTGAATATTATTATCACATTAGTCGGGACACTTCATCTTATAGCAAATCCCACCATGGATGTCAAATTTCAAACTGAGCCTCAACCGTCACACGCGGTTGTAGTCATTGGGACCAATTATTATCTTAATCAACTTCTTCATAAAGTAAATATTACGATATAAAGCTATAAAATTCTTGTAAAAATGTATGATTGGCTAGATGATTTGGTTAAATTTAGCCAAAGGGAGGTTGTGGACCTATTGGAGGTTTGAATGAAGAAATTGTAGGAAAGAATAGAAACTCCCAGAACCAATGCTTGAAAAAATACATTTGTATGAAGAAGAGCAGCTGCGGTATTTTAGCAGTTGGAGTATTGGTCATGTCGGTGGATTTACTTTTGATGGGCCAAGAACACGGATTATTGCTTTCAATGACTAAGACTTCCAAAGCCCACCTCTTATTACAGGAAAAATTAAGTATTAGAAAAACGTTAGACAATACATAGACAATAAAAAGTTACAAGGAAGTAGTACCAACTTAATTTGAAAGGTTTAGAAGAGAACAAAATATACTTAGCTGAATTTTGAATGTCTTTGAATTATAATTTCAATTTGTTGCCTGATAGCTAAAGAAAATTCGTGCAAAACAACTTGATGTTTTCATGTCATATTCGTGTTTCTCATATATAGGTTTGACCTTGATTGATATGAACTCTACATGTTTTATTGTGATGGTTTAGTTTTTCTATGGGTTGGGTTGTTGATGCTGAACTCTACATCTTTATCATCATAGCTCATTTTTCTATAGGTTTGGGTGAATTTTGCGAAAGAATATAAGTAATTTGTGTCTTGGTTTTTATGACGAATGTAGCCTATAGATAGGTCTAGAATGAAAATGCTATGGCTTAGGCCAAAGAGATTCCCGGTCACAGTGTAAGATAAGATAGGATAAGATAAAAAAGTTTTAACGTCCACGAAAACCCGGTGGTAACTTTAAGGTGTGAAACTTGGTAAAGTTGCTATATTTTGCCATTTTTTGAAATATGGATTGATGAACAAGTTCATAAGCTTAAAACTTCATCAAATCGCCAAAAATTTGATAATATTTCGAACTTAATTATATTAAATTAAGCAAATTAATAGACATTTCACGGTAAAACCTCGGGTATGGCAAGACATTCAGTCTGAATTTATATCTATAAAATACTAGGAAAGTAAGGCCATGCATGCTATAGCTGGAGAACCGGCTAGAGGATGATAAAGGCATCCTTGGCGAAACACGAGGGTTATGGGACCGGGAGACAATAAAGAGCATAATTCAACAAAATAGAGGAGAGGAATTGCAAAGAATGGGGATTTCAAATTTGCTATAAGAATAATTCTTCTCATGAACCTAATATTTTAGGGTTCTCTATTACGAATAGAGGCTCACCAGATTGGTATTTCTTCTGGTTGTGTCAAGATATTCATGCGGGCGATTTTCCTGAGTAAGAAGGCCAATGGTATGGAGGCCGAAACCAGTGAGAGGATTGTCTGCTTTCATATGTGAGCAATTTCGTTTCTTGCTGATTTTTTGATAGAGTTCTGATTTCGTCTGAGCTAAGTTGCAACCTAACCATTTGTTCTAATTGCATTGTACAGCTGGAAAACGATTCGGCATCTAGGGAGGTCGTGAGAGGGTTTCACATGTCTTAGTAAACATGGCCAGTGCATTATATCTCCCGTTAGGTAGAACTCCCATTTGCTGTTTGCATCTTGGTAGCTCAAGGCCGTATCAATTTTTTATTCTGGTGTGCTATAAGTATCTGTTGGCTTCTGGTGTGCTGTATTTGTGGCTAACAAATTTTTATATTTGTGGTTTGTTCCTTTGTTTTTCAGACTTCTTTATTTACCAAGGAAAATGTCTAGAATTTGTTTGGTCTTGCCTCTTTTTGTTGAGAAGCGTAAATTTGTGTACAACACAAGGTATGTTCCTATAATGTGTTTCTTCATGTGTGTTTGTGTAACTTGTTGGGGATATAGGGGAATAAAAAAGAAACATGGACCAGCTAATAAATATAGAAACTAATTGTGCTTCAGCTGCAATTAGCTTTTTATATTGTGGGTTTTCTAATTTTTTTGTTGCTGCCTAAGCTCTTAGTGCAAGAAAAGTATTCATGAAGCTTTGTCTGCGACACACACCTCTTTTTGTCATGAAGCTTCTGATTTTATGCTCAAACTCAGGTATTAATAAAGCCTTTTCTCTTCATGTGTATCTCGTGGGTCCTAGAAACTGCATAGCCCTATTTTATTTATTTCATTAGTCTATGGTTTAATATCTTTATTTACATTTTAGAATTGGAGGAGATGTCTGACAGTTTGGTGAAAGTGGCTTTAGTCGTAAGGAGCATTGCAAAATTTAATTTTAGCATTGATGTCTATAATGAATGAGGTATTTTCTCACAGATATGCAAACAGAATATGTTATTTAATCGGAGCTTTCAAGTAGGTTTCGTGGGTGTAAAGACCATGCAGCTATTGGAGCTATTTAAAACTGAATCAGAAGACCAACATTATTGTAACTATGAAACTTCCTCTGCTCAACCTAGTTATCGAACAACCCTGTGGAATGGCTCTGAATATTGGATGCAAATATGGGTACGCTAGCAATCTCTATCACCATATCAATCCCACATCTCATCCCCAGTTGCCTTGGTCCATGTGGTAAAATAGAAGATCTGTGAGATGTTTTCAGGAGTACTCTTACCTGTTTATCTTATCTAGTCTTTTGTTTTTCTAATGGTTGTACAGTTGCATTCTAGTATTAAACACATCAGGCGTTGCTGACTTTTACAGTATGCATTAAATTACGATAGCTTTGTGACTTTAGTTGTACTCATTGCCATCCACGTCCACCGGTGATGTGGATATTCCAAGCCAGCTGCATGAAGCTACAAGTGCAGGAAGCTCTTGATATTGTTCACCAGTGATTCACCAAGCAATGCCTACAGCCTTTTGCAAGATATGCCAGAATGGAAAAAAACTTGGACTTTGGCGTCAAGTGCAAATGCTCTTGATGAACCAAATTGTCTAAGCAACCCAATATTAGGCGAGTCACAATGTAAGTTGGTCTCTGGCGCCATTGGCGACTTCAGTAAAGCATTCTGAATTTTCAAGGTAGTTATTTGGCGTGTTCATAATGCAAAAGCTTCTCTATTTGCTACGAGGAGAAAATTGTGAGAAGCATATTGTCAAAATCTTGTCATTTGAATGCTAGCAAATGATTTTGTAGCTTCTTAGTTATTCTGCCCTTGAGGTGTTGGAGTTGCTAAGGTTAAGCCACAAGCTATGTTATTTGGCTCGTATGACTGTTTAGATATAATGTTTTAGATAATGAAATATCAGGGTTCAAATCCTAGGCATATTGAGCTATTGTAGGTCATTAAACATTTGTAATATTGCACAAATCAAATAACCTACATATGTAGATGAAAAATGAGACATAACTTCATCAATTTGCTCAATGGTTTTGTATATGGTTGTTGGTCTTTATATGAAAAACATCAATAAATTAATGGAGAAACCATCTACAAATTGAGGGGAAAACATCTATCAATTGATGGAGAAACTCATAACAATTGGCTAACTAGTTATGTTTTAAAAAACACTTGATGGTTCTTAACTTGAGCATGTAGTCTTATGTTTGAAACCAACATCAAGTGTTGTCTAAAACACCATTGTTTAAAGACCAAACCTTTATTACCTTATACATACACCATTAGAAGTTTTAATAAAAAGTTGAGGCGTGCTATTAAATGAAACAAAATTGGTCCATGCAAAAAATGTAACTAACAAAATGTAACTAACATCACTGAAACCGGTTTAAGTTGCACAAACTTTTAATTGCAAATCATTAGTGGTTTATAGCTGTGGACTAGAGACTATTATAAATATATTACTAAAACCAACCAAACAAACTATCATAAGAACTATGATAGTGAACTATAGTAATAAACTAGAACAAGAAATTGTAAGCAAGAACCATGCAATATAACTACTCATGCTTATTCAACATATTAACCCACAAACTTACATTCCTATATTGTAGTGGTTTCATCTAAAAAGTATTGTAAAAAAGCTAATACGAATTTTTTTGGGGCACTTGTGTTACTTGCCCGCCTGCAAATGGTAAGGAGCACCACATGTGGTGCAAAATGTCAGATCCATGGTGGTGCCATTGGGCCTGCAGTAGCACCACAATGCCTGAAGGCACCACCATCCGGGGCATCCACCACACCTCATATGTGGCGAGATAGCGTGGTGCAATATTTAAGCCTTGTGATTGGCACCACATATGTGAGACAATCCACCATTCACGTATCACCATATCTAACATCACGTATGACACTAAGTATGAAACATATGAAATAATTCCACTATTCAGATAAGGTACCACGTTTGGTATATGTGACACTACATATGCTACAAACTACATTTTTTTAACATATAATTGGCACCATATGGTATCTGTAACACATTTTAGATTTCATTTTCATGTTGGTATCCACCACAACTCGAAACTAGCACAAATTTCACTTGTGGTTTAAGTTGCATTGCCATTACGGAAACCTGTTCTTCATCAAAGGATAAGCATAGGAGTACATGTTCATTTCATTAGAGATATGGTTTACGAAGAACATTATAATAGTAGAGTATATTGGGACAAATAGACAAGTGGCCGGATATGTTAACCAAGGTTTGTAATCAAATTTTCAAAGTTTAAAAGGCGTGTAGAGTCAAGAGTTGAAGTCGGGATCGAAGAGTTATGTTTAAAGAAAGTTATGAGATAGAAATTTATGTTTTGAAAGTTAACGGAGGGAAAGCAACCGAGCCCTTATTGTGGCAGTTATATCTTTTATTATGATTATGTGATTATATCTTTATTATGTTTAAAGCGAGATAGAGAAGGTTATGTTTTAAATAGCCGAGTTCTTATTGTGACGATTTACATACCATCAAAACAATATATATCGGATATTTGAAAGAAAGGGGAAATGTTGGATGAAGATGATTCTTTCAAGATATCACGAGAAACGGAAAAACTAACATATAATGAAGGTTAGTGAATCTGACATAGCTCTAGGGTGTACATGGAAAATACAGGTTGAGCATGTATAACCTATGGCCTATGGTTTATATAACATAGGTCGTTTTAAACTAGGGGAATTATGAACCATTGAAGTTAAGGATTATTATTATATGGTTCATATCGGTGGAGGGAACATCGATTCAAATATAGCAACACAGGGTAAGAGTCAAGCACCGAGTTCCTATAGCTATGGGGATTGCCGTAGGATGCGCACCATGCAGTGAGGTGCAGCCCTATAAATAAATAATAAAGTTGAAGATTTGTGGTGGAACCGATTGTGTATGCTATTGAACGCTTCGTGTTCTCGGGGAATAAGATATAATAGTGAAAACAAAGGCCCAATGAACAATGATCTAGTCAATGGTTGAACTTCCATGGTATGAATGATATGAGTTTATTATTTTATTCAATTTAATTTTTCATTCTTGAATTTGAAGTCTGTTAGTCATAAATTGGTTGTTGATCTTGGAATCTACTTCCTCCTCATTTTTCTTAGTGAAACCTCCCCAACTTTCAATGAAACACAGGAGGTTTCCAAGCCTGTCTTCTACTAGGCGGGTTTCGATTATATGGTTTAACTTTGGGAGGTTTCCATATAAAGTTTTATAATAATAGATTTAAGATTTTTTTTATCTTCGATAGCAGCTTATCATATTAACATATATTTAATGTTGATGGCCAAATTTAATCCCTTCTTTTTCCTAGGCTTTTTACTATTTTTATTCCCATGTTTTATGTATATGACCTATGATTTTGTATTTAATTATGCTACTTCATTTAGTATTCGCTAACATTTTACAATATTAATGCTTCTTCTTCTTCTTATGTCTTACCTTAAATATGGATAGGGCGGACGTGCCTCGGGAGGCCAAGGACGTCATGCCACCACCACCACACGCACCACAGATTAGGACCTTTGCGCCTAATGGGTAACTCTCGTGTACCTAGGATCTTAGTGTTCATCATGCATATATTTTAGCATATAATGTTAGGTACATAGACTTAGGTCTTAGGTTTATTAATTTAGGGATGTGCTCTACGGATGTTGGAATCAGATGGTTGTTGACAACCATCCTTGGGTTGACAATGAGATCAGAGGATAGGTGGTTTTGTGTTTATGAGGGTTGTTCACGCACCGCAGCCATGGAGAGGGTTATATGGGTTTGTTGTTGAATAGGGCCGCGAGACACGGGAATGACCATCCGAGGAGGTTCCTTGGATTGCTCGTCGATTAGGATGCCGCAGGGACATGACCACTTGATCTTGAGAATGAGGCCGCACATGAGAGGGAGAGGGGCCTTGAGCTACATGATTCTTGGTGCCTTGGGCGGAGTATCTTGTTGGCCGGCGGATAGTCATTATGGGCAGAAATTTGAGAGGCGGTCGTTGGTAGGAGTGGGAGAAGATCACGGTGTACTCTCCTTCAGGAGTTAGCTGGAGATACTGAGGGCCCACAATGGATATGACCGTATTCAATCCTTTGATACGGTCTGAGGAGCCCAGAAGACCTGAGGCTCATTTCGTAGGATCGAGTAGACTCTTGGCCCATGATGGGTATATCGATGCAAAGGAGGAGAGGCTCCACCACAGGAGACATGCGGTGCAGTTGAGGATGTGAGGAAGAGATGGAGTAGTGGTTGAGCAGCGATGCGGCGAGTGAGCTTAGTGCGATTGATTTGGGAGCCCGCGGTGGATCTTGCCTTGCATGTCGGGATAGGGCTTGAAACACGTCTCTTTGCTTCTTACCTCCAT
The DNA here is from genome assembly GCA_021234155.1 of Isoetes taiwanensis. Taxonomy (NCBI): domain Eukaryota; kingdom Viridiplantae; phylum Streptophyta; class Lycopodiopsida; order Isoetales; family Isoetaceae; genus Isoetes; species Isoetes taiwanensis. The sequence goes on from JAJEKV010000093.1 coordinate 1,680,636, forward strand.
CCCACCTCCATCCGTTGATGTGAGCCTCACATCGGATCTTGCCGGTGATCGGGCCTTCGTACTCCGTCCATATTCCCATTCTACCATTCACCCGCCATTACCTCCCTCCCTAACTTTCCTCCTCGACCACCTTCAGTACCCGTCCCTCCACCTTCCGCATGGCCCTCATGCGCTAGTCCACCTTCCATTCACCCTTGGTCGTGCCTCCCTTTCTCGCTTTCCTTCTAGACCACCATCGGAGTCCCATGTCGCCATTATGCCCCTCCTCTTTTCATTATGCAATTCTATTTCTATTGCACCATAGAAGGGCGTAATTTTGTGAAAACGGTGGGATTTTGAGACCCGGTTCGATTCGATTTCAATTTTGAAGACCGATGATGATTTTGAAGATCAATTTCGATTACGATTTTGAAGACGGATTTCGTTGAAGAGCTTGGTTTGAAGAAAGGCTTCCTATTTGAAGACCGACCTCTTATTTACGATTTCCATGTCTTGATTCACGGTAGATTTGAAGACCCGGTGCGATTTTGAAGACCGATCTATTGTTTTGTTAAAAAGGCTTCGGATTTTGAGAGCGGAAAAACGCCTATTTTGAAGACCGACCCTCATTTCTGGTTGCATGCGGATTCCGAGGCCGGATTCATAGATATTTTTTGCTTGATTTAGTACGGTAGGTTATAGACCTAACCTCCCCTTGAACAATCGGAATGAAGTAAGGCTCGGATGTTTCATAGCCTTGCCAAACAGTCTCACCTTGACATCCATTTATTTTATATAGAGCTTAGGAATTATCGCTTTTCGACTAGATAAGAAGATATATATTATCCTTTGCTTGGTAGATTCACAGTTGTTGAGATGCATCGCAGTTCGGTATTTTTGTATTGATTCTTGGTAGGTCACAGTTGTTGAGATCGAAACATTTGAAAGATTTAGAGATACCGACTTCCATTTACAAGATTGTGATCATTGTTTGTGTGGAGATGGGAAAAGTTTTTGAAGAACAGTTTGCATTTACAAGCCCGGGGTTTTCCTAAGGGAGAATTTGAGCGGAATTTTTACAAATTGATCCGAATTTGAAGCGGATGTGGTGCAACTTTCCTTCAATATTTCCGGGTTACTAATTTTGTTGCAAGATTGAGTTCTTAACAGGTAAAATATTGTTATCTTCTACTATTTCTTTCTTAAAAAAATGAAATAGCAGATTTATTTGAAGATTTATTTATAACTGATCATCCGGTCATCAAACTCTCGAGACTCTCAAGAGCTCATTTTGCTTAAGCAACTTTCCCACTTGAGTGGCTGGTGCCTATGTTCTATAAACAGGGTTTTGTTTTTTTGAGAAACCTTCCAAATTTTGTTATAGAGGAATTATCTATTCTTGTTCTTTTCAAAGTTGTAATAAAAAAGAATTATCCATTCTAGTAATTTTTGTGAATAGTTATATTTTGCTACAGCATTTTTCTCAATCCCTAATGAACATTGTTTATTCTCAAATGAATAGTGCTTTCCACAAGTTCCAACAACTGTAAATGAATATTTTGTTTTCTCTGATTTTGTTCCAATGGGTAATGTCCTTCTTTCTCTCTTTTTGTATTTTTGTCGAAACAAAGATCTAAAGCACTAGTTTATCCTGAACTCGTGATTGCAAATTGCTCTTGAGGACTTCCTACTCTCATTATATGTTTTATTGAGTTCAATCTATCTTTATCATGATAGTTCTAAAATCATAGCCATTCTCTTAATCTGTTTTATGCATATGACCTATGATTTTGTGTTTAAGTATGCTGCTTCATTTAGTATTCGTTAACATTTTTCAATATTAATGCTTCTTCTTCTTATGTCTTACCTTAGGTATGGATAGGGAGGACCAGCCTCGAGAGGCCGAGGGCGTCATGCCACCACCACCACACGCACCGCAGATTAGGACGTTTGCACCTGATGGGTAAGTGTTGTGTACCTAGGATCTTACAGTTCGTCATGCATATATTTTTTAGAATATAATGTTAGGTACATAGACTTAGGTCTCAGGTTTATTAATTTAGGGATGTGCTCCACGGATGTTGAAGGATCAGATGGTTGTTGACAACCATCCCTGGGTTGCCAACAAGATCAGAGGATAGGTGGTTTTGTGTGCACGAGGGTTGTTCACACACCCTCAGACGTGGAGAGTGTTATATGTGTTTGTTGTTGAATGGTGCGTAGAAGCACCAGAAGAAGTGGGAGAGGAACACAAGGGTGTACTCTCCTCAGGAGTTAGCCACAGGGGCTCATGAGGGGCTCACAGTGGATAGTAGACCATATTCAGGCTCTAGTGCAGATACGAGACGAAGATGCAGAGGCTCGTTTTCGTGAGACCCAGAGTAGATTCTTGGCCCGGGATGGCCATCTTGATGCAGAGGAGGGAGAGGCTCCACATGAGAGACATGCGTGGCAGGTTGAGGATGTACATGGGAGAGATGGAGTAGTAGTTGGAGAAGCAGTCAGTGCCGCAGATGAGCCTGGTGGGATTGATTTGGGAGCCACAGTGGATCTTGCATCACACGTAGGGATAGGGCTTGAGACACGTCCCTTTGCTTTCTGCACCACTGTCCCACCCATTGATGTAGACCTCCACATTGGGACGCTGCCCATTAAGGTCGAGGGCCCTTCATTACCCACTTTCCGTATTCCCATTATATTGTTTACCCTTCGTACCACCTCCCTCCCTAACTTTCCTCCTAGACCACCTTCCCATGCCATGTCTTCACATGTCCCTCCACCTTCCACGGCCCCCCATAGCTAGTCCACCTCACCGTCCTCCGATCTTACCATTCACCCTTAGTCGCGCCTCCCTTCCTCGATTCCCTTATAGACCACCATCTCTTCCTATATCATCGTATGTCCCTCCACCTTCCATGGCCCCTCGAGCCAGTTCGTGTGCCCATCCATTATCTAGTCTTGTGTGTGATATTCCAGTCCCTCCAGCGTCCGCATCTTTCACGCCCCCTATCTATTCGCATGGTCTCTCTTCTACACCGTTATCTCCTTGCACTATGGTACCTTTTACCTCGTTGGCATACCCAGATGTCGCGCCCTCCCTTGGTGCACTATCTAGCCCTGTACGGCGTACCAGATTGACATTTGGCGAGATGGCCTCTATGTTGAGAGATACCACAGCAGACATGCTTGCTAGCTTGGCTTTGTCACCAGGTGTTACTGTTTCTAGTGATACCCTCGATCCGCCAAATGTGGTGGCATCTATATCATCTTCTAGTCACCCGATTGCTGCGTCCCTTCAGATCGAGCCAACGGGTTCTTTGTCTAGACATGATGATAGAGGTAGAGGCAGGGGCAGGGGCAGGGCCAGAGGAAGAGGCAGGGGGAGGGGCCGAGGTGGGGGCAGGAGTAGGGGTAGGGTGCAGGCAGAGATGCATGCAGATCCAGGCGACATGCAGCATCATATGTGCATGCATGGACTTGTCACGCCATACCCCCTCTCGGCAGAGGATTGGGCAGAGCTCACAGAGGAGGAGTGGGTGTTTGACAGGGCCCGAGGGCATGGCTTCATCTTTTCTTACCAGCGTGGTGCTTTCTTCGCTAGCGAGATTTTTGTTCCCTTGCGTGGATGGGCAAGTGAGAGAGGGTGAGAAGCCACTGCAGGTTACTTTTTGCAGATTTTGTGGTTGTCGGAGGGCGCGGGACTGAGCTCCTTCTTGTGGAGACCTGGCCATCGTGTTTGTTTCATAGCATTTCTCAACTGATGCATTCCTCAAGAGCGTTGGCGACCGTTTCTCATTAGGGTTTTCCTCGAAAACCCGCAAGGGCGAGGTTTTTCATATCAATGAGAAGCTGCCACCAGTTTTTTCTCACCTTTATCTTGTTTAAGCAGCGGATGGATCATGTTTTATCTTGTTTTCTTCATTTCCATCATGCTCTCGATGATTGTCTAGTTTTGGAGCATGTTTATCAATAATTTTCAAACTTTTCTACCTCAAGTAGGGGAATCATTTCTGTACTCAGTGATTTTACAAGAGCTCAATGAGAACACCACTTCACTTCGGCCGACATATATGCTATCTAGGACCTTGCCACAGAAAGAACGTTATCTAATGCAAATTTTGACGTATACTCTGACATAAAACCTGATGTTTAGGTTGACGATTGTTCTGATGCAACATTGACAAATTAAGCATCAGATTGTTAATCGTCAAAAGAATTGTCAGTCTAAATGTCGTGCCAAATCTTCTTAGACAATTTGACGATTTTCCTGATGCCTAACCCTTATTCGCTTATAGTATCCAAAAGGAAAAAAGGAAAAAAAGTTCATTTTGTCATCTGCATGCATGACTAAAGCATAATGTTATGAGTATATACTAGGTGATATGTGTCATATATGATATTATATATACCATGTGACATATATCTGACGTATGGCATATGAGACATATGTCATTATGTATACTGTATGACGTAGACGTATGCCATTTGACATCATATATATGCCACATGACATTACATATACCATGTGACAAATGTCATAGGATGTTTTTTTTCTATGCCCAATTTGGGTTAGAATTAAATGGAAACCTCCCCAACTTTCCACGGAAACCTCCCTAATTTTCCCTGGAAACCTCCCCCATTTTCCTGGAAACCTCCCCAACTTTCCTTGTACGACCTGGGGAGGTTTCCACATTAGAAAACAGGGGAGGTTTCCATGGAAACCTCCCCACCTTTCCGTGGAAACCTTCCCCAACTTTCTGGACATGACCTGGGGAAGTTTCCAATTAAGAAAACAGGGGAGGTTTCCACGGAAAAGTGGGGAGGTTTCCATTAAAAAAATAAATAAATTTGCACGAAGACCAAGATTTTCCGTCCGTGCATCTCGATCCTCGATTTTCCGTTCGTGCATCTCGATCCTCATGCGTCTTAATGAGGAGGCGCCATCCCTCGATGGTTGCCAAAATTAATTACTACTTTTTTTCATAAATATTTTATGGAAACCTCCCTAACTTTCCAAAGAAACTAGGGGAGGTTTCCATAAAATGTCTATAGTGGAAACATCCCCAACTTTCCGTGGAAACCTCCCTAACTTTCCCTAGAAACCTCCCCAACTTTCTCTGGAAACCTCCCCAACTTTCCTTGTACGGTCTGGGAAGGTTTCCACAGTACAAAACAGGGGAGGTTTCCATGGAAACCTCCTCATCTTTCCGTGGAAACCTCCCCAACTTTCTGGGCATGACCTGGGGAGGTTTCCAATTAAGAAAACAAGGGAGGCTTCCATGGAAAGGTGGGGAGGTTTCCAGGAAAGTAGAAAAAAAAAGAAGCTCCTCTCTAAATTTGCACGAAGACCAACGTCTTGTTCGTCAGTGGTTGCCATAATTAATGACTTTTTTTTATAATTATTTTATGGAAACCTCCCCAACTTTCCAAAGAAACTTGGGGAGGTTTCCACAAAATGTCTATAAAAGCTCAAAGAGAGCTATTTCTTCAAGTAAATCGTCCCTATGAGTTCTTCATTCATCCACAAATTCATCCGAGCCATTTTTTCAAGTAAATCATCCCTATGAATTCTTCCTTCATCCACGAGTTCATCTTTTCGCCGTGATTCCCATCGACTATTTCATCTTTTGTTCCTTTGATGCCGTTATTTATCTGGATTTGGAGCATAACGTGTATGAGGAGTTGAAGATGATATCTCCACTGATTCGTCTTTATATGATTCAGAAGCAACTGTAAGTGATTTTGCTTTTGATAATGTTGACAATGCTGCAGGTTTTGAGAACCTAGATGATGAAGACCATGTAACAGCGAGCGGTGATTATGACAATCATTTGAATGAGGGAGACTCTGTTGGATCATGTCCACCTATACCTTCAATCAACTCAAGGGAAGGTTATATTTTCACGGAAGCATCATACTCTTTGATGGTGCAATGTGTCAAAACTCGTGTCCAGCCCTCTATCAAAGATATCCTAGACGCTGATCCTTCTTTCCCTGCTGGGTATGTTCGGCAGGCGCAGAAGCCACAAAGCACACAGAATGGTGCACATGTCTCTAATCGCAATGGCATTGGTGTGCCAGTTTTCTACATGATGTGCACCACTATACCTGGTGAGCATCATGAAAGAATAGCCTTGGGTGTGGCCTTGTGTGCAGTTTTTGCTCGTATGGGCAATGTTCGACCTAAGGCTATTACGATAGATCTTGACAATGCAGAACGAGCAGCACTTGATGAGGTCATTGCAGTAGATCCTCACTGTTGGCTAGGAGAGGCACATGTTTTTTAATTGTGAACCTGTTATATTGTGTGAAAACGTTACTTATTTTGGTGATATTGTTTGCAGGTTGCATGTCATGTTCTGGCATGCTGGTTCCACTCTAAGAGAGCATGGCTGAAGTAACTGTTACCAAAGGTAATTCTCGACTTTGATGTGCAATCCTGTAAAGCATTGAGGGGTTTTTTCTTATTCAGGTCCCAGGTCTCATATCCCCAGGTGCTCCTCTAATCAACATGTAAAGCCTATACATCATGCATGTTGTGCGAGTACTAAGAACCCTCCTCCCCTCACCATTTAAGTGCATGCGAATAGCGATGATGGTCAACTTACCTATTCAACTCTACCACGCTAGGGCGCTAGCCACGGGACCCCTCGACCATAGAATCAAAATATAACCATGATGTGCTCACGCCCTCCTCAATCCCGAGGTGCTCAGCAATATCCATGTCCGGCAAAAGGAGGTACAACCACTAATGTCCACTGTAACAATTCAGATGGTCAAAATACATAGCAATAAAAGTAGATGGTGCGTATGAATTAATAACATCACTCACTTGTGCACGACAGGCCAGAACACTGCACGTACGTCGCTCCACCGCACTCTGGGTCCGTAGTCGTCCCGAAATACGGGAGTCAACTGTGATGCTGCATCACTCCCTGGAGATCCTGTACGAAAGGGATGGGCACGCGTGTAATAAGTGGGGTCCACAAAAAGCACGCGCCCTCAGTCCTCTTCAGACAACATGTGTCTGATAATCCTTTATGGGGACGCAAATGATATAAAACATTAGACAAGAGTATAATACAATATAAAGGGTTTACAAGAGACTCACATAATGTAGATGCCTATGTGCCAGTCTCTCCATCTTCCACTGTAGGCATCATCTAGGAAGTCACTAGTGATCTCAACCGATGATTGCGGGCATAGGCTAGACCTGATATGTACCCCCATCTGTTCCAACACACCTCGCTGCACGACATGATACAAATACCCATCCATTGGTATCCCGAAGATACCTCGTCTGCAACTCTCCAGAACCAATCCTCGAGCCTGAGATCTGTCGGAACGTTCAACCAAAGGGGTGCACGGGCTTCTCGCCCTCTCTCACTTGCCCATCCACGCAAGGGAACAAAAATCTGGAGGGCGACCTGAGAAAAAATATATGGTCAACCGACTGATGAAAAATGGAGCAACTTCACGAAAGAAAGTAATAATGAGAAACGAAAAAATAGACATGATCAAAAGTAGACAATCCATCAAGGGAGGGAGGGCGAGGGAATGTGGTAGGACAGACAAGAAGAAGAAAACTAGCTCAAGAGAACGCCGATGAGGAAGAAGCAGAAGAAAGATGTATATAAAAAAAACTAGGCTCAAAATAGCAGATGACGTCCCTTGCCAAAGAATGGCGGTTCTATTGCTTCGCAATGAACCTTGACATTAGCATCACTGTCATTAAATCCAACAACCCTTTCATCAAAAAGTATCGGCAACCTATGCATCAACAATATTGTCAAGTGATTCATCACTAATTTAGTCAAAAAAGGTCAAGTGTTTCGTCAGAATTTTTTTGTTGAAGGACGACAGTCTATTATTCATGAAAAAATCAAGAAACATACAAGAGGTCTGTGAAATTTCCATAAATACAATGTTAATCATACTATTGATCCAAAGACCCATTTTTGATGAAATTTAATGCGTTATAAAGGTTTCTCTCTGATCTGTCTAATGGTGTCATATTTAACAAATTTTAATTATCTCATTTTGGGAAAAGAACAATAAATTTCCATTCCTAGCTAGAGCATTGTAGGTAAGTCATCTTCTATGTAGATGAGGATGCTATATTCAAGTTTTTCCTTATTCATATCATTGACATTTGTTTGTTGTTTCATGGGTCTCGTGTTTGAATGCATCTCGTGGGCCTTGTATTTGAATGTTCATTGAGGGCTATTCCTTCTCCCAGCAGATCTCAGCATGTAATTTGTTAGGCGCCACAAAGTACATTTTTATATATAGTGAACAACAAACAATTGAATGTATCAATATAGAGCCTTCTCCCATCATTTGTCTACTTATTTTGGCCGAGATGATTTTATTTTTCATTGTGAGAATTGGATCCTTTCTTCTCTTCTGGTTGCTTGACGTCATTATATTCCAATGTAGACATGCTACCATAAGGTTTCTGATGCTCAATCATTATTTTCCAATGTGGACATGCTACCAGAAGGTTTTTGATGCTCAATCATTATGTTCCAATGTTGACACGCTACCATAAGGTTTATGATGCTCATATGAGATACAATATAACTTAAACTCATGGCGTTATGATTGTATGCCTTGTTTGAGACGATGTCCTAATGTTGGTATTCAAGAGATAACATCACTTAAGAGAAAGCATCTTCACTTGCTAGTTAGAACTTGTAGGAGACATCCCAATGCCTTAGACTTTGGCCCTATTCATGGGGTGAGTTTGAAGGAAAAAACCAGATTTGACCCTATGATTCTCGACCAACTAGTTGTTTTGTACATGTGTAGTTCTACCCTAATGTTGGTTGTTGTTATATATCTTTAATTCTTCACCCACCAATCGCACCTATTCAAGGTGCTAGTAGAACCTGTGCTTTTATATGGGGTCGAGGTATGGGGCCTAGTGATTTCTCTCGCCACTTGGAATGACTTGGAGCAGGTGCAGAAAGCTTTATTGGCATGGGCCCTGGGGGTGAAGTCTACAGTCCCATACCAGATACTGCTACAGGAAACATGTTACTTGCCTCTTCAAAGGGGGGCCCTTGACAGACATATCGTCTACTTTTAGAAGGTGGTCAACATGGACGATGCTCGTCTCCCTAACCTTGCTTATACTGTGGCAATGGGGCCTCAACGCCTGGAAGCCTGCTGGCGGGAAAAGAGAGCTCAGTGGCTGGCCAGATGGAATGTGCAGGAGCACAGGTGCATCCAAGTGCAAACGGAGGCAGATCGCCGCAGCCTCAGACAATACCTTGTGCATGCTTCCTCAGTAAGCTATGGGATGCCCGCACCTTTGAACAGGTCAAGACGACACATTATCACCGCCACATAAATCCTGCAATGCTACCTGCACACTCATCTACACATGAAAAAACGCAGATCCATTGCCTCTATCCGCACAGGTGCACACTATCTCCGGATTGAGACAGGGAGATGGATTGGGGAGCTGCATCAGGAGAGGCTTTATCAACGCTGCCAGGTTGGAGCTGTGATGACATTCGGATACGCTATGCTGAGCTGTCCGCCCTGGCCAGCCCCTGCATGAGATGCTGAGCTCGAGCTCGGTACAGAGGTTGGGCTCATACATTCAAGAGATCATGGATCGCCGAGATCAGCTTGGTCCTCGGGCACTTACTTGATACATGTACATATTTCTGTCTGTATTTGTATTTGTATAGTTTAACAGCAAACCTATTCCTGTCAGGGTTTTTCCCCCAAACAACCCTTTAGGGCGGGAGGGGGTTTTTTAACCCGGACATTAATATGCTTGCTGCGCCTCCTGTTTGGGTCCCATAGGCCAATTGGTCTCTGTGGAAGATAAAAATCCTATTCTATTCTATTCTATTGTCCATGTATGCCCAAGGATTCCACCAATAAATTTTTGCCATGGGTAGATGTACAACACACTTTTCTTCATTTTTGGTCTCCATGGATTAGGATTGAAATTAGTGAGCGTATGTTCTAGTATAATGACATGGGAATAATGGAAAATTACTATTAGAAAATGAAATTTTGGTGAACATTGAATTATTAAAGCTTTAATTCATTATGCATGATAATTGATGCAAAATAATGTGGTAAGATCCAACTCTTTTTCATTGGTCTTAGGGCCTTTCTGTCACAGTTGGCCAAGATAATAGTTCCGTGGTGTGCTCTTCAACTGTTGTCCCATTTTAATCAATCTTCCTCTCGTTTTCCTTACTCCCTAACTCCTTGTACCTACCCTCACCTCAAGCCTGCCCTATTGCTAGTATTTTCTTTTTTTACTAGTTGCAATTCTGTTGTAAACATTGTTGTTGTCGATAGCTTAGTTGGCATCATCCTTTGTGAGGTACTCAAGTGATGTATTGTTCGATTAACAGTTACACTTAGCATGTGAAGGGGTAGATAACGTCCTCTCCCGAGGAGTTATGGGCCAGGAAAATGGCCTCGTGGCCATGTGGCCACGAAATTCCGAGGCCTCGGAATTTTGTGCTCCGAATTTCGTGGCCACATGGCCACGAGGCCATTTTCCCGAGGAGTTATGGGCCAGGAAAATGGCCGAGGCATTTGGCAGAGTCGCCATAGCCAAGCTTGGCAGCCTGCACTGCATTCCGGCAAGAAAAATAAACCAAATGTAAGTCTTGTAAAATGTAAGTCTCTGTTTTCTCTGTTTTCAAAACGGAACATGGAAGATGTGAGGCAGCGAGAGCAGGGAGCTGCACAAGCAGCACAAATGCCAGACAAAACCAAACATCTTGAGTTCTCCCCGATGGCCATGCTTGAAACTCTGGCTATGGCTTTCTTCGGGCATAAAGATAAATCCATAACCCGCATCTTGCTCCTCCGTCCGGAGACAAGCCACAATCACACACAAGAAGGAAGACGGCTCACCTATTCGCTTCCATGGCCGTGCCTCGCTCATTACCCGCCTACCTGGCCGCAACTAGAAAGCAAAGATGAGATCTTATCCATTTGCACAAGTGAATCGGATCCGAGCGCGGTGGTTGCTTTTCGTGATAGCTCGGCCGCTAGAAGCTGCCACACCGGATTGGAACTTTAAAATCGGGAAAAAATACACCAGAAGCCGCCTGGAGGCCGCCTAGAGGTCTGGCTATGGCTTGGAGGTCTGGCTATGGAGGCCGGAGGCCTGGCTATGGCGGCCTTTTGCGATCTCCCACGACAGAGTGCAGCCCAAAAAAAATAGCACGTGGCAACAGAGGATGTTATGGACATAACATCTATGTTATGGCCATAACAGATTGGGCCACATGTGTTACTGGGTATAACTTCTTGAAATCGACAGTTGGGATTCAATCCTACGGCTAAATGCAGAGGCCAAGGACGTTAAGGAATAGCAACTTGAGTTTAGCGGCGCTCTTGTTTTCCAATTAGGAAAACACGTGAATAGCTTTGGAAAAATATAATGAGTTCCATTAGAAAGCTTTCTTTCTTTTCTGTGAAACATTGGATAAGCATTACATACATAAATAAATTCACAGAAAATAGTTTGCTCCAGGGAGGACCAACTTATTGATTCTTTAGTAGGAGCACGAGATGGCAATTTCAAGTGTCATCCAAGCTTAGCCATAATGAGACTTTTTACAAATTATGAATGAATGGAGCAGTATATGTTACTAGATTGTTCCACCAAGGAGCCTCGGATTGCAATAGGGGAGATTTGTGGAGCGTCTCTTACCTTTGTATCGTGCATCGTAGTCTGATCAGCTGATTAGCGTGAACTCATTGTGCTAGGGTTGTTAACCCTATGGTTGGGACAAAAGAGTCAATGATCCTCTTGCTGACCATCCGACTATCAACTCTACTGTTTTGAGTCAACAAAGACTTCCACTTATATGCATTGCATTTCATTCAACTTCCCAGCATCTTGTAATAAATCAATAGTAATCCCCACAAGAGCATGCACCATCCTTGAAATGATGTGTTCGGTAAACATCCCTTATTATAATCTCTCGTGATTCAATTTTTGAGATGATCTTGGTTGCATTATGACAGTCCATACACACTCGCAAGTTTTTTGTGGCCCGAAGTAGTGTCCCAGGAGGTGTATTGACAAGGCCAAAAGCTATAGCCAGCTTCTCACAATGTCCACATAGGGCATCCTCCTTCTCATCATCTGACATTTGTTGCAATACTTGGTTAACTTTTGGTGCATAACCCTCCTCCTTCATCCTATTACTTAGCCTCTTTAGCATGGCATAAATCTCTGCACTTTGTGGATGGCTTTTGTCCCCAACAATGAACTCGTTTACTTGGTTGTTAACCTCTATCCATGCCTTTGCTGGTTTCTTCCATGCACCTGCACATCGTCTTAGGCGCTCTATATGTGCAGCTTCCACATGCATACCAGAATCAGAATATATGCCTGATATAATTACATACGCAGAAGAGTGTTCAGGATCCAATTGGACAATCTGGTCAAAGCATCTTCTTCCTACCTCTACATTACCATATGTCCTGCAGGCTGTTAATAAAGATGTCCATCCAGTACCCTGTGGCTGGATAGTCTGAACTAAAATTTCTGCCTCATTCAAGTAGCCTGCCCTGCTAAGGAGATCAACAATGCAGTTATAGTGAGACACATCTGGTGTGATGCCAAAGTCGTCCACCATAGATCTGAAATATTTACACCCTTCATTTAATAAACCTGCATGACTGCATGCTGCAAGAATGCTCGTAAAAATAATATCAGATGGCCTAACGTGTTCCTGCTGCATGTCTTCGATGCAATGCCCTGCTAACTTGACATTGCCATACTGAGCATATGCGGCAATCATTGCACCCCATGATAGCACATTTCGATTAGATAATTTATCAAAGATCTGCCGTGCCAAATCCAAGCTGCCACATTTGGCATACATATCAACAAGTGTATTTCCCAAGACAACATCCAATTGAAGTCCATTTTCAGCAATCTGATTGTGTATTTGCCGCCCCTGATCGATGGCTCCAACACTTGCACATGCTTTTAAAATGCTTGAAAATGTGACTAGATTAGGTTCAATGCCCTCCTGCTGCATATTGCCAAAACATTCTAGAGCAAGTAGGCCTTCACCATGTTCAGCATATCCTGAAATTAGTGCAGTCCATGAAACTACGTTTTTAGTTGGCAATGCCTCAAAGAGTTCCCGAGCTTTCTTCATATTACCAGATTTTGCATATCCATCAATCAAAGAATTCCATGACACTACATTTCGATTTGCCATGTCAGTAAACACCTTACATGCGTCTTCCATCTTCCCACATTTGGAATACGCATCAATCATTGTATTGCATAACACTACATCTCGATCTGATAATTCATGAAAGACCTTCTCTGCTTCCTCCAAGCTTCCACATCTTGCATACATGTCAAGAAGAGAACTCCCTACAACAACATTCTGGAGACCATTTTTTGTGATTTGGTTATGGACAAGCCTGCCATGGTGAAGATTTGATGTCATACTGCATGATTGCAAAAGGGCCACATAAGTATAATCATCCCTCTTGGCATCCGAACACAGCATTCTATCATACAGCTGAAGCGCCATTTCCCCATCCCCAAGCTTAGCATGGCCTGTGATTATTGCATTCCAGGTGTAATCACTTGGTTTTAACGTCCTATTGAACGCATAATTTGCTTCAGACAAGCTTCCAATGGCAACAAAACTGCGAATGAGGTGATCAACCAAGACAGCAACTGAATCAAGTTTGCTATAACCCAATAAAGATTGCACTCGCCTGCAATATTCCTCATTTTTATCTTTTACACACTCACGCACGAGGTAATAAGCACAGTCTCTAGATATGGGGATTCCCTGCATTTGCATGATCTCTGCAGCCTGAAGTGCCTCATCTAATGATCCGAAAGGCCTGGCCCTAATGAATATCGGGTCAAAATAATCTAAGAACATAAAATCTACAAGTGTTTTCCTGTTGTAACTCACCTTAAAAGATGTTCACTGGTAACACTGGAGCTGGCCTGCTACATCGATCCGGCAAGTATAAGGTCCCCTAGAGTTGTATAAAATGTGCAAAAATTTGGAGCAAGCCTGACCTGATAAGAACACGGAACAGCCGAGGCAAATAGTCGAGTTTGACGCCATAGCCCACTTCCCATTTCAAACTAGCTAGTTCGCTCATTTTTGTTGGGCCAAACAGGGGAATGGAGAGAAATATACACGTGGATGCCACGGCGTCTTAATATGTTATTCAACCCAAAAGTCCGACACCCTCAAAGCCGCTGCATCCATAGCTAGTATTATCGACTTCCGATCTGCAATGGCAGCGCCCAAGGACGTCCCTGCAGATCTCAAACAACTCCTATCGCCTTTTGCCTCCCTCTCAGGCTCCCTAGATGAATCTATTCCCCTGTCGACTCCGGATTTACACATTTTGCTGGAACAAATGCAACTCAGATCGGAAGAAATTAAGGACCGTGTATATACAACTGTCAAAATGCATTACAAGCAGTTTGTTGACATGGTATCTGAGGCAGATCGTGTAGCATTGGATGTGGCGTCCTTGCAAATTGAGCTTCAAAAAGTGTTAGCTGCAATTGGAAGGTCATATAAGCAGGATTTTACTGATGGTGAGGAAATTGGATTTTGTTTCAAAATACAAAAGTTGGCTTGTGAAGCTCAGGGCTTGAGGAGGCAAATTGAAGAAAGACAGGAGTGCCTTGTAGTGGTTGAACATATTGTTCTAGTCTATGACAGAATTGTGGATGTAGAGAGGGTTTTCTGGGAAGGTAGGTTCGTTGAAGGTGCAGCCCAGCTTCGGGACATTGGTGAATGTCTTAGAATGGTGGAGAGTCAGGTGCAGGATGATAAATTCGAGACAGTGAAGCCTTATACTCTATTGAGCGGTGCATGGTCAAGCACTTTTACCAAGGTCTATATCTTTATGCCTCTAAATCTCCTAATATACCTGAACATAGTTCAATAAACATTCAAAGCACACATTTGAGAGCTGTATTTCGAACTTGCAAGTGAAAGCATCATGTGCATGATGTGAATAGGTTATTTTGTTGTCTAAATATTTTTGTTAGAAAGTCTTACTTTATCTATCTGATGTCATTCTTTCTCCCTGAATGCTGAAGCTTTGCAGCTAGAAGACATTTTAGGAAGACTTTTATCACGAGCAATAGTGATAAATGAGAAGGATTCGAAGCTTCAAGCTATGGGTTCTGTGGGTTTGGGAGAGTTCCTGCCACCTTTCAATTCTACTGGAGTACAAATTTCAACTATACTCAAAGCATTAAATGTCAGTTATCCTCTGCCTCAGTATACAACTTGTCTTTTAGCAGAGGTGCTATTTTGATGGTGCTGTTTTAAAAAGTTAAGCTATTCGATGAGTCAGATGGGAGCATGACTGTTCTTCTTGCAGACCCCAATAGAGAACAAACAACTATGGTTGTCACTACTGAATTACTGCCGTGAATTTTACTTGCACTATGTTTACATGTAGCTATATGAAGGAGTGATAAAAATTTTGATGTAACCTGAACATGGAATCAGATTGAGAAGGTGATGGGAATTCCTCATGCCAAAAAGAACCACCTGGCCCTTTGGCAGATCAATTAATATAAATATGGTCTATAAAAGTCAAATGCCACTTATGTCCATCCATTTAGCTCGGATTCTTCTTTAACAGCTGAAGCCAAAATTTGGGGTGATGTCTGTTCTTCCTTTTGAAGAGTACTTTCGGAGACTAGCTGGTTTTTTTTGGTTGTTGAAGAGATTATTTTCATCTGCATATGATCACGAGTGCTCTAGCAGAATTCTTCGTTATGCAGTCAGTTTTTTGAGATAGATAACAACACGTTTCTGTCTCTAAACCTGATATGCTTTTATAGAGATGTCACCATCAGCCAAATGTCTCAGCTTGCAAATTCATAGCCTAATAGAGGGTGCCAAAGAAGTTCCTCTTTAATCTACTATGTGTCATGTAATATGGGTTTTATGATGCATTACTAAACTCTCCCTACTGATTGCTTGATTATCATTATGTTCTCTTTGGTAATGCCGGCTGGTCTATTCTTTTACCCAAAGCAGTTCTTTCTGATTCAGCATGCCTTAGTTAACAGTATGTATCTTTTGTTCATGATTTAATCATTTTTTTTTTCTCCAATGCAGATCCTTGGTTCACTTGATGCAAAGCTCTCAGGCATTGCCGACTTACTGTATAATGTTGTTATTGATCCTATTTTGCAAGGTTCTTTAACAATTATCAGCACAACAAAATCATGTAAGAATGAAGACCCACAGGAGACCTGTCTGAATTGGGCGATGAACAATCATAATACGGTAACCTTCTTTATGCCAGCTTGATGATGTTATGAGTGCTTCTATGTCACAGTCAATATAAGAGGTTGAAAACGTTTTCTTAATCTGCTTGTATTGAAAATATATATGATGCATTTGGTTGGGGCCAGACCATGTCCTGCAGGTTGGATAAAAGAAACACAGTAACACATGTTGTCATCAACTTTTCTTTCCTTTTATCTTCTCCTCTTTGTTTTCTTGTTTTATAGACACACAATTTTATCAGTCATGACCCATTACCAACTTGGACCAATTCTGGAGATGACACCTCCATATCCAATAGTTTATAATGCACCCTGCAGGATAAAAATGCTGGACTTGGACCTAAGTACGCCTTCTTTCCTTTCTGCCTTCATTTTTCCTTCGTTTGTCTCATATACCGTACAGGTAAATAGATGCTAATCACTAAGGTTACATATTCCTTGGCCTTCTCCACTGGTATTTTTGTTTATGGCTATTCGAAGGTTTGATTTTATTATTTTTTGAAAAACGGTGCTAATGACTGCTCTAGATTTGATAGCACACTCCTAAACTAGGAATTGCTCTTAAAGGATACAGAGCTGTTTCCAATTGTCTGGTCTCATAATCTTATACCTTTACTAGATGTTTCCTTCTGTCATGTTTTATGTGGTTCTTCATTGTTCTTTGAATATTTGATTTCTTAGGTTTTTTTGGTACATTGCTATCTAAGAATATTGAATCTCCAAATTGCGTTTGACCATGCCAATCATGATAAGTAATTTCTCCATTTCCTGTTTCTTTTTGCAGGAACAAACGCTTGGGGAAATGTACATGAAAATATTGCAGACAATACAATTCCTTAATCACAATGTTTTCCAAGATGACAAAACTTGGATGAGGCATTTAGGACGGACGATATGGCCAAGGGTTACAGATGCCATAATCACCAAATATTTGAAGAAGGTGGCTGTCTTTTTTACACGATAGTTGAGAGATTCATCTGCTTTGTTTTGTAGAGATATAAAAACCTATTCATCTTTTCTTTGTTTCTTTTTGTTCTGCACGTATTTAGGTTTTAACATTGATATCGAGTCAGCAAATTGTTGACAAAGAACATTGTAGGTTATATCAACTGAGAATCCTCAGGTTTTAGAGGTTGAAAAATCAACTTTGGAATTTGAAGAGGCACTTGAGGAGGAAAACCTTATCTCTAGACATGAGCTTGGTGGGGATAAATTGAGCTGTTTTGTGTCTGATATGGAAGCTCATTTTGCATCCAAGAAGAAAAAGCAAGTGCTGGCAAAGGCAAGGCACATGATCAGGAAATTTGATTATGATATTTTCTTGGTAAGTATTCGCCTTTTGGTGGATGATCAGGCAGTATATAAAGTTGATTGCAATTTTTATTCCAGAAGGACATTCTCAGTGGAGGGAGCATAAATGCAGATACTGAGCTCCTTTTTAAATCAGAAGGCTGCATCGTTTCGCCACTTGCAAAACAATTAGTCTTGATTATTCATGAAAGCCTAGAGGTATTCGTCAATTACTCTTGTTAGATGATTTCTTAAGCACTTGAATGGAAATGTTGGACATGACACCAAGCAGAAATGGCCATATGTGCAATGATTTCAAAGTTCTTTGTTCATGTTTTCTGGGGCAGATTATGGTTTGTTGTGGGAGAGTTGTATTAAGGTCTCTCTCTAACAACTTGTGTCTAGTATTGATGGTTGAAAGATGCCATGATCGTTTGTCTGCAGGCTGCATCCTCATCCACTCAGCGAACAGCCTTGGAGCTTTATCAAGCAGCTCGTGACGTGGCATTCCTATTTCTTGCAATAGTTCCGAATAAGGTCAGATGTCCTGTTATTTTTTGAGTTTTTTAGACAAGGTAATGGTTTGAGAATGTTTGTAACGTACGATTGACACTGAAAGAAATTTGCCCTTTTTAAACTCTGGACACTCTCTATGAGATCTGATCTTAATGAGAACTGGCTTCTCATTACTCAGAATTTCCTTTTACAGCTTGAGAGACAGGTGGATTGTATGAGACGTGCGGCAGCTATATGCCATAATGATTGCCTTTACATTGCACATGAGCTTTTAGCACTGAAATTTGAGGTTTGTGATATTATCAAATGCATGTAATAAGTTTTTACTTGAATATTCCCTCTAATTCGACTGCTTGTCATTTCTTTGTCTTAATATCATTCTAAACTTGTTATGGATCCATGCAGTTTGATCCTATCCTTCCATCAGATTTGAAGTATACTTGTACTTTTGTTGATATAGTGCCACTCCTTCGTCGGATGTCTGAAGAATTTCTTATGAAGGAAGTGGAGTTAATAGAGTCTCGTCTTCGAAGGGTGAAGTCTATTATCCCATCCATTCATTTTGGTCCCCTGCAGTTTACATGACAGTTCTCCCTTCATTATTTTACAGGTGTTAGATGGTGCGAATGGATTTGGGGGCACCGACAACAAGCGTCATTATGATGCTGCAGACCAGTCGCTGAAACAGGTTCACATTTCGTTTAAATTAGTAGATAAAACATTTACCATGGCAAAAAAATGAATTATGACCTGGTAAAAAGAGAAGCAAAGAGAGGTTAGTTCTTTCCACTATGACTGTCTGGAATTTCTTCACCTAGTTCGATTTTCTATTTGTCATATGTTAGCGATATTTGTCTTTGTAATCACGGACCGGCACCACCTAGTAGGTGCAAGAGAATTAGAACTTAAACTCATTGGTTGGATTGTGCTACCATGAAACCTCCAACGAGAGCATCTTCCTCCGTTTTTCTTTTTAGTGGAAAGGAATAGAGGTCAATTCCTACTATTTTTTCCATGCACTGAAGCAGTTGAAACTGCTCTTTTATAATCTGTATTATTAAATATTCTTGTATTCTTTTCCAGGCAGCTATTGTTCTACAGAATGCATGGAAAATATGGCACTCTTTGCTCCCAAATGGTGTCTTTATAAAAGTTTTTGGTTTGCTGCTTGATTCCACCATGGCGAGGCTTTCAGATGAAGTCTTATCACTTGATGATATCTCTGTTGAGGAAACTGTGCAGGTATTGTCTGTTTCTCTCTACTAAGTCAATATTCAGAAACAGTTGGGCTTCCTGTTGCTAGCCAAGGATATCTCTTTACTGTTTCCAATTGAAAAATTTCTCCAGACTTTGATCGAATGATAATCCAGAAAAAGCTAACCCTTTTTATGCATCTACTTTTTAGCTTCGGAAGCTAATCATTGGATTCATGGAGCCATTGGTTGGGCTAATAGCTCCCGCGTTCTCTCATGAGAAAGGAAGTTTATGGATTGAGCTTGGAAACGCTGTGCCCTCATGGTGGAAGCTAAGTCGCCTTGCAGGTAAACATCTCTATCAGATTCTAAAAGAGCTTTCTGCATGAGATGATTAATCATCTTTTTCTTTGTAGACATGCTGGATATGTCATTGGTTGCTATCACAAAGTCGTGGGAGAACGGTGATCTCAGTTCTTGTGGATTTTCATCCTCCGAAGTAGTTTTTTTAAACCAAGCTTTTGGGTCCTACATGTGCAGATTTGATGAATTTATTTATTCAAACTGATTTGTCTCTGCAGGTGCAAAAGCTAATACGTGCTATTTTCTCTGATACACAACTCCGCATGGAGTGCCTTCATAGAATTACTGTGCGTACACCAACCTAGCTTATGAAGAAACATTGTACGCTATCTTGCACTTAGCTTTCATGAATACTAGGCGTCCATGAGCAAGCAAACGACACATATTACCATGATGCAAAGGTTTTCAATGACAGGAGGCGAATCAACATTGTTGGTATCATGACGTTGTAATTGAATATAGGTTACCACCTGATCAGTTTACGATCTATATTGCCCAGCAATGCTGGGCATTTGTTGTACAAATTACTTCAATAAATTTAACACCTGAGATTTTCAAAACAAACGATCATTCAGGACCGTGTATATGGCCATGAATTCAAAAAATCTGCACAGACAGACACATGGGATTTGCGAGCCAAATTTGCAGGGCAATTACGGTTCACAAAAATCTCCAAGTGGCAGCAAAGATTGTGGTTTGGTTTAATTCCAGTGAGCTGGCCCACAAGGTGCTGCACACGGAGGGTTGCCCTCCATCGTCGGAGGGTGAAGTGGCGTAAATCATAGTTCAAAGTCATGTTTTGACAATCAATTCAAATTGCTACTTCTAAACAATAGAATGCTTGATACCATGACTTTATGGGAATTGGCCCGAGAAATCTTTGGTGCTCGGCATGGAAGAAGTATTGCAGAAACTCATTTGGAACTCAATGCTGGGAACACAAGCTCCTCAAGCCAACAGCTTCTGTGCCTCATCTATTTTTCCACTTTACAAAGCTTGTCAATAAGGTCCCTAAATGTTAACGCCCTAGGAGCAAAATCTTTCTCAACCATCCGCTCATAGATGTCTACTGCTTCACTATATCTCTCATTCTCACAAAGAGCCGAAAAGAGAGTGTTATAGCTCAAACATCGGGATGACGAAAAAAACTTTACACCTAAGTTCGTAGTAAAATATTGTACCTCTATTCGATTCAGCGGCAATCTCAAATATATTCATTTGGAGTTGTGGAAGTTTCTTGGAGGCCGAGACGAGAACCACTACATTTATATATAGCTTAGTGGCATATTCAATCCTAAACATTCCAAATAATGGGCAACTAGTCTATCCTTTTCTTAGCCTTCATCCTGCGGTGTACACTGCAGTGTACCACTGAGATTGGCATTCTATTCTCGCTTACACAACATAGCGGATAAGATGATCACATATAAGATGATCACATGTAAATATTTATAAATTCCATCTACTAAGATGATCACATGTAAATATTTATAAATTCCATCTACTAACCATTTGGCCACACATTTATAAATGGCATATTAATAGTTAGTGCTTACATGATAGAAATCATATAATTCCCAATGATTGTGCTTTCCAAACTTGCATGCTCTAGCAAGCGCAATAAGATTCAACATAGCACAAAGAGTGTCTTTGTAATACATTGTAGTTGTGTAGAGTTACATATGGGTATAATGTAACCCCTGCCTACGACAAAATGCATTTTTCTTCAGTAGTAATGAGCCGTAACTTCAACGGGAAGCTCCATTTCTTAAACATGAACATGCATTGAAAAGCTTGGAAAACCTATGAAAAATGATAGGTACATGTTTTACAAATTCATACTACAAATGAGTGAAATAAATCATAGTACATGAGCCACATAAGTCAGCTGGTAGAAAAAGCTCAGTACACAGGATATGCCCTCAAAACTAAAAAAGCAAGGGCAATATTTTCTGCGATTTTGCTTAACTGAAACAAACAAGATCTGGCAAGTTTTCCAAGCTCTAGGAACCCGTTGTTTGATGGTAAGAGCGGTTCTTATACAACTTCTTTATCTCAATCATCCATCATAATGAAATTTTTTTCCATGCAACATAACAAAGAAAACATACCTTAATGGATCATTGTGGAAGCCATGTGGCCTACAAAACGTCCAAAGAAAGAGAAGATCTATGACGATTTGGGTTGTTTGTAGCTTGCAAGTAGGTGAATCCACAAACCGAGGCGAGGACAAAATCTTTAAGAGTTTCAAAACACACATACTTGTTGCAGCTTATAGGGGCTTGAGCAGACCTCTTAACTACGTGAGCTAGCAAGGAATGCATATCTTAGCCTTGCCCTTACAGAGACATTCACTCAGTTTCTTTCTGATAACTGCCAAATGGCTTTATATTGCATATGGAAAATGTGTTGCATGATCAAATTTACACAGCGAACAAGTGAAATGGATCAAAAGGTATGTATTGTCATCAGAATGCATCAATGCAACTATCATTTTTACAGCAGAGTAGTAACAGGGGCCGTAACTTCAACAACGAAGCTCCATTTCTTAAACATGAGCATGCATTGGAAAGCTTAGAGAACATCCTATAAAAGATGCTAGGTACATGTTTTTCAAATTTCTAGCCTAAATATGTCAAATATGACAAAATGCATTTGCTGCTCCAAATTTACAGCAGAACAGTAACAGGACATGCATTGGAAAGCTTAGAGAACAGCCTATAAAAGATGCTAGGTACATGTTTTTCAAATTTATAGTACAAATGAGTGAAATAAATCATAGTACATGACCCACACAAGATAGCCAATACATTTATATAGGCTCTATTGATCTAGAATTGCATTGTAAGCAGCACGTAGCCAATATATACCTCACAAGACACAAGAAGTTTGAATAGGCTTAGAATTCACAAGATCTACTCTTAATAAGATATATCCAAATTGGAACGGACCTGATTTATATCTCTGAAAAGGATGTTGCCAAAGTAAGAAGGTGTGCTAATCATTTTCTGAATTCCAAAGTATAAGATGCTTGAATGACACAAAGGACGCAGAAAATATGTGAGACACATTTATGCTGGAATGGAAGCATGGATCTACTTCCTTAGCTGCCAAAGTAAGCACATTATATTATAGACAGAGGCAGAGGCATGGCATTTTACCTGGGACTCTTCACAGAATATGGGCAACTGCCTGCACAAAGAAGGAGAGCATGCTTGCATCATACATGAATTATGGGCCACACTCAATTCTACATGCACTCCACACACAATGCCTACTTTTTGTTGTTCTTAAATGAAGATAGCATGCCATTTAAAGCTCAACGTAAAGGCATGTGAATGCTATGGGAGCTACTTCTCAAGGTATGTTACCTAATTGCATGCCTCAGAAGACATCTATCCCCCTGCCATATCCCCGAATTTGTCACAACCAATGCTACAGATCCCTGTACCCCTGCATTTACAACAATTAACAAAAATTTCGTGTTACAACCAAGCCCCCAGCAAATGCTTCCTCCTAACAACATCGCATTTTGCATGCAATCTAACATGCAAGATTTCCTGCACATTTGATGTAAGTTCAACAAGTATGCAAGACACACAGCTGCAAGCTAGAACATGACTGACATAGCAAGCCACGGAGGAGACTTAGATCCATCTTCCGTGAGGCTTTCATAGATAAAACCTGTTGCCGAAGTTCTAACGCCAGGCAACCATATAAGCATGGACAAGATACCTCTTCGGTTAGCCGGTTTCGAGAGCGGCTGCCCACCAACAGAAGTGACCGAGCATTTACAGCCAATCATAAGTTTTTAGCAGTCACCACAGCATATCCTAGGGATATTCTAGCATATACCTAGGATATGCAAAAAGCCCACATAAACAAGGGTTTTCCCCCCTAGGGGCAACCCAAAAAGAAATAAATAGAAGATACTCAGCGCATGAACAAAATAGTGTAGCCTAAGAGCAATTTTTTTTTCCTTTTATCTCACATTTGTTACTCAGCGATAAACAAAATAATGTGAGAGCAAATTCTTTCTATCACATTTGTTGTGAATTAAAAATTACCTACAAGTCCAAAACCACATGAAATTGCTCAAACCTAAGAAAATGAGAAAAAATACAGGGCAAAACTTCAAAGGCGCAATTCTTTCACTCTAGGCAAAGAAGCATATACTACAGCCACACAAATACTGCACATGCTCATAGAGAAGCTTAGAAAGTTCAAGTGTGTGGTCGAAGATGATGTTTCCCTTGTTTGGGAGACCTTCATCAAACTACCACCTTAAGAAGAAGGCATCTACATGCAGTCCAAAAGGGCTTTGTAGCTATCCCCTCTTCAAACTTGTTTAGGAGGGTGTCTATCTGCTATAAGGCCGTGTAATAGTTTACCTATAAATGGAAAATTCTTTATCCTTCAAAAAAAAAAAAAAAAAAAAAAAACTTCAAAATACCCATATGTTTAAAATTGCCCCCTGGGTTTTGGGGATATTTTTATAGAAATGAACGTAACTTTTCTACGATGAGCCAAGTGGGAATGTGTCATTCAAATGCATCATAGAGGAGGATTCTATCAAAGTTAAGATCGCTTGAATCGGAGTCGGAAATTTAAGTTATGGTCTCCTAAATCCCTTCTAAATCCTTACAATTTTTTTGTGTATTAAAAATAACATAACTTGTGATTTCGGACCTAATTGGGGCAATCTTAGCTTTGATAGAAAGATCTCATCCTCCTCTACAATGCATCTGAAGAGAACATTTCCATTTGAATCATCATAAGGAAGTTACGTTCATTTCTATAAAAATATCCCCAAACTTGGCATTTGGGCAATTTTAGCAAAACATAAGGGTATTTTGGAGTTTTTCTCATGAATATATATTGGTTTTCCCCATCAAGATTGAACTTGGATAACCTTTTTTGGCATCCCTCGGGAATGTGGCTTGAGAAAATGAAAGGGAAATACAGGCCAGCAAAGGTCACCCCTCAAAAATTGAACCTAACATTTTCAAACGTGCATATAGAAAATGTTTGACCAAAGTGAAAGGACTTTTCTTATTAGAAAGAGATAGTCTAGGCCAATTTAAGCCCTCCAAAAGTTTGAGCTGTAGAAAGGACATTTCTTATTGTCTCAAGACGATGCATCTTCATGTGAAACTTTTCATTTTATGATATTGTTTTCCTATTGTCTATAGATTCATATAACAATGTTTTCTATTTTATTGCTTCAAACTATTCCAGGAATAATGGTGTGCAACAAGATCAAATAAAAATAGTTGGTGCTTCCGAATTATTGTAGAATTCCAAATTTTCTCCTGAAATCGAATTGATATAGAACCCTTGTGCATGAGCAGAGCTTTTATTTTGCAGCAAAACAATATCTATGTCACCATCCATGTGATCCAATTGACAAGGCAGAGAAATTCTGGCGACCATTATACTGTAGAGAGATAAGCTTAACGACCATTATACTGTAGATATTATTATTTTTTGGCATAAGGAAAGTAATATCCACAGAAATCAGGGCAAAACTCCATATGTTTTTTAATCAAAACGCTATAATAAAAAATTAAGGCAAATGACCATGTGATCTCCTTGAAAGTTCTGCAACAAAAAATCAGGGCAAAGTTCCATGAGAACATGAAATCTGCTATTTCGAGATGAATTAGACTGTAATCAAAAATAAAATTTCTACTTTAGGTCTTCACTTCGCCTTTACAGATAACTTTGCAAACACTGTGGGCCAAGAAACATGTGAAATGAAAATGGAAAATGAAGCACAGCAAGATAAGTTAGAATTTGTATGAGTCCAGGTATGAAAAGTGGTCTGTGAATGAAGGTTGAAGGATAAAATTCGTGTATTTTCCACAGTCCAAGGCCTCCAATAGATGAGTTACATAGGAAGGAAGGAAGGAAGGTACTTTTATCGTCCACGGAGACCAATCGGTCTATGGGACCCAATACAAAAACGCAAGCGGCGGATTCGCCCGGTTAAAACCCCCGCCCCGGGGTTTTCGAGGAAAAACCGTGGGCGCGAATCACGGCCGATAAAAACCGCCCTAACATATAAAATGCGTAAACACCCAAATATATACGGGGCCATGCACCACACCCGTAGTGCCTAACCAAAGCGGGGCAAAGATGACCTCGCAGTCCGCACATTTCGAATGTACGACCCCCGTGGCACGCATCGACGGGTGTGTTCATCAAGAAATGCAAGGGCAAGTCCGCCGCATTAAGGGAGCGTGCATTCGCCCGGATCCGATCAACGCCTGGCAACTCGAAAGTGTGAGACTCATCCTCAATGGCACCCGTTTTGACAAAGATCGACAGAGCCTCGCCCCGGCGGGCTCCCCAATCCACCGCCTGCCTCGATGCGCGAAGATGGTGGGCACCTGCGGCGTAATGGAGGCAATGAGTTCAAGCCTGGGGGCAAATGGGAACGCAGTAGAGCGTGGCCCCGGGCTAACACGGGTTGATGTGCTCCTTGTAATGGGCCATTTTGACCTATTTTAGAAAGCCGGTCCCGTGAGCTTGCCAAGGAAACAAGCGCCCAGGGTACTCCCCGCAGTTTGCCACGACGGGCCAGCCAGGCCCACCTATACGCGATGCAGGTTCCCGCACGCTCCATCCGGGCGAACCATCGATCTCTCTTACCCTCCAACAAAGCCCTAAGCCGCTGCGGACCCATGGCCACGAAGTAAGCCAGTGCGGGGAGCCGAGCATCACCCATAGTAACCACTTTTCTGAAAATAGACGATGTGTCTATCAAGGGCTGCACCGGCGGCAAGAATCCAGCCGCAAATAGACCGATAGGGGATGAAGGTTTCACCCCAAGTGCCCGCGGCCAAAAATGCCTTCGGTGACTGCCCAAGTCATTCCAGTCGCCAAAGAGACGACCGGGCCCCAAATCTCGACCCTCTGAAGTAAGGACAGCTCGACCGGCCCGAACAGATGTGACCGATGGCCCCAATCATAGAGCTCACCGGTGATCTGTTGTTCTCAAACATGCATAAAGCGCTTTTCCACCACTGTCACCCGCAAGCGGATAGACGCCCCCGCCAGAGTGAGGAGGGGAACTCCACCCCTAGGTACTTGTAGGTGGGTGTGACGCCCACAGTGCCGCCCCCCCGATATGTGAGTGCAGGAGGCATGGGGTGACGGAAGAGGATATGAGAACCACCCCGGTCTTGGCCGATTGACGCCAAGCATGTCTCAGAGTCCGACAAAATGTGTATAGGGCATCCAGTGAGACCGAGATAGCTTATGGGTGTGGGCCAGCAGCCAACATCGTCCGGGAGATAGATGAGTCGGGCGGATGACCGTGCAAAAGCTGATGCCATCCCCCCATGCTCAGAAGCCGTGGTTCTAACCGACAATGTAGAGGCCAAAAGTGTTGGCGAGAGGGGGCAACCCCGCCGACCTCGATACTACCGGTGAATGCTTGGTCTGCCTACCGCGATCCCCGCCAAAACAACTCTCATACACCAGATATGGCATTCGCGCATGCAGCGGGGAGCCCCGCTGACGCAGCCTAGCCTGTGAGCTTTTCCCGGGAACTCAGACAAAAGCCTTCGCTAAGTCCACAAAGCAAAGAATACAAGTCCCCGGCCGATGATTCCGGGCCGCCTTCAATGAGTGCCCAGAGTGTAAAGATATGGTCAATCGCTGAGTGGCGGGGTCTAAAGCCCGCTCGCGGTGAGGGGCTCGCGACATCTGCCGCCTCGCCGGGCCGGGTCAATCGGCCGCCGAGAATGCCACCAACAGCTTTGGCAAACATCGAATCGACCATGATCGTCCAGGTAATTGGTCTGGACAAAGGTGGGTCGCCCGCCTTTGTGAATGGGAACAACCCCGCTTGTGGTCCATTGTCTGGGGAGACCTTCCCCGCAATGCTCGTTGAACAGGGTAGTGAGGACCGCACAAGCGCTGTTGCCCCGCCCATTTAAGTAACTCGGCCGCGCATACCATCGAGGTCACCGCCTTCCCATTAGCCACCCGCTGTGCCCTCCTCAACATCCTCGGCCCACGAACCAATGGGGCCATCCCGTGGGGGGTATATGCACGCTGCCCCCTCGGCGGGTCATAGAGCTGCTGCAAGTACCGCTCCCATCGCCGGGTGTGATGTCCCCCGAGGGTCGGGTTGGCCTTCAAGCACTCTCAAGGCCAAAAGGTTCGAGGATGAGTGTCCGCCAGTCAACATCTCCCCTCGATGTTCCGGCAAGGTACCGCGGCCTTTGTGTCCTTTCCGATGGGCTGCATCGCGGTGGTGGCCCCGCAAGCGGTACCGGATCCGCATCGTGACAGAGCCGCCGCTATGCTTTACACCGCGATCAAACCATCGGTTACGCGGGAATGTTGTCGGACCCGAAGCGCGACGCGGGGGGGGGTCCGCCAGCACTGGCCCGGCCGATCCCGTAATAGCGAAGTCACCGGTCCGCTCGCCGCTTCTAGTGTGGAGGTTCCGTAATTACTGGGGAGGGCGCCCATGAGCATCTCGGCGTAGTCCTCACCGCCATAATCTAGTCTCAACCGAGGTCGGCGAGGGGTGGCATAGTGGGGGTCCGGGCGGCTTGCCAAACCAGTCCAAATAAAGTGGGAGGTGATCCGAGTCGACCTCCTCATCCCGAATCGCCTGTGCCCACCCGAAACGACCGATGAGATGCATATCTTGGCGCACCACGAAAGCACATAGTCCACCACACTAGACCCTCCCCCGATTGTCCCGTCTCGCATGTGCACTTCATGCAGAATCGGCCACCGTGGAAAGGCCATTGCAAATTATCAAGTCAAAATGCCACATAGCAGAGCAATCGCTCGCCAGAGCGAAAGTGACCCGGGCCGCCATCCGACCTCGCGGGCGTGTTGTTGCTTCGGGGGCATAGCCGCAGGACATCGCCGAGGGGTCAAGTCGCATGGGCTGCTCTACTCCTCCGTCTGCATTGAAATCTCCAAGAAGGACGCACCCTACCCAATCTGCAGTGCCGGCCAGATGTCATCATATAGATCGACATAAGGGTCCATCCTATCCGCGACGGGGTGGCCGCGATAGAAGGTGCCGTCATGCGGAGGGAAATAACAGCGCCGTAAAAAAGAGGGTTGCCACCGGGTATTATGCACACGAACCCACAAGTACCGGTTGTGTTCTGGCTCGTCTTCCGGAGGGTAAACCGAATGTGCCAAGGTTGTCCCGGGTAGTAGCAAGCCACTCCACCATGACCCCTCCGTCTCCGCATTGTATTGAAGACCGAGAAATGTTGGTAACCCTACAGATCGTAGCCTCGTGGCTCAAAGATGCTTCCATGTCTCCATGAGAAAGATGAGATCCATATCACGCCACTCGAAGTTCGGGATCGCCCCCTTCCGCCAAGGGAAGCCTCGACAATTCCATGAGACCACCCCGGAGACACAATTCCTATTTGTCGGCCAGGATGGTATCTGCGCACTCGAGGATCTGGAAGCAGAGGCCGAAAGTGAGAAGTAGATGGAGCTGAGGCAAAGATGTGGTCGAGGAGGGCGCAATGGGAGGGAGTAGGGGCGAGGAGAGGGGGGGGGTAGGAGGAGAAGAAGGTGGCCGCTGCGGTACCGCGGTTGGGGCCAGCGCGGGTCCGCAGCAAGAGGTGTCAGTAGGAAAATGTGCATCCCGGGCCGAACAATCCTGCGGCACCCCCGGGTGGCTAATGCCTCGACTCGACCAGCCCTCTGCCGGGCGTGCCTTCTCGCTGCACGGGTGTGAGGTCCCGTCCACGCATGAGGATGTCCCTTCGATCCGCCCCGGGCGCAATATGGCATCACGCACTGTGCATCCGCAACCGCGGAATATGACAATGCGGCCACGACCGGGCCGAGCCCCCCATGACGGGCCGCCGAGAAATGTGAACTGGCCTCGAATGTCATCCGATCGAGAATGTGTGTTCGGATGTTGTGGGGCGACTCTCCCCGTTGCTCGCATGCCTCACTACCGACAGGCCTCTCCGCCAAGGCCTCCGAGTTCTCGCGGCTGCAAGGGTCAAAGGTGGGCGAGGGCCGGGTCCCGTGGCCGGGGTGGTGGTGGTGGCCGGGATGGTGTGGAGTGGCCGGAGTGTGGCCGGGATGGCGTGGAGTGGCCGGGAGGGCGGGGCAAAGCGGGGCGGGGGCTGGCCGCCGCGTGGAGGCCGGGCGGGGTAGCGGCCTCGAGCCGGGCTTCTCGGCCGGGCCGCCGCTTGGCCATCTCCCGCCCGCGACCGCCGCACTGACTATGAACCTCGGTAGGGAGACCCCGCTCGCTCAGGATGGTTGCACGCAACCCCCGAGCTCCGTGCTCGAAGTAGCGAGAGCGTGCTCGAGCCCCAAAGACACGGGCGCCGAGGGTCGGGCTTGCTGTTCCGGATCTTACTCAAGATCCCGGTGTGTGGCCGGTCGGGTTCAAGAGAGCACTGGCTCCCCGTGTACATGGTGGTGGCCGCTTCCACCTCCGACCGGGCCGTGACACCGCGTGACCATCGCCTCCCCGTGATTGCGCTCCTCCCAGGTGTGTCATGGTGTCGAGTGATGAACCGCGAGTCTAGGGCGGGCCCGCATGTCAGCAACAACCTCGCACGGCTGCGTTGCCGCCGAAGTGTGCAAGGCCAAGGCCATCTTCCATCGCGACATCGCGGGTCTCCAGCCGCGGATGCGGTTCTTTCGACCCGATTTGCCTTTTGAGCACATGGGATGCCGAGGGGACTCCATCTCCACCGCCATGCCCGCCCAGGCGGGCACCTTTGTTAGCCTCAATACAAGCATTTGTTAGCCTCCACTCCCGCTTTGGCGTGGCTCCAATTCGCCAGGCGAGGGAGTTCCTATGTGGTCCGAGCAATCAATCCCTTCCGGCGGGCCGGGCTCCCGTTGAGGGGCCTTAGCCTTAGCCCGAGCCTCCTTCTTCATGGAGGATGACTCTCCCCTGTCCATGATGGCTGATCGGGACCGTTTGTGCGGCGGCCCCTCGCCTTGGGTTTCCCAGGCCGGCCCATCTTCTGTGGCCATGACTTCCAAAGTTTGAGGGGTCTGAGGAAGCCATAGCTAACATCAAGGTCCCAAATGTATCTGTCGTTCCTCTGTTGTAATAATGGCATTCTCTAGATAAGAAGCAAAAAAAGCATCGCAAGACGCAACAAAAAATGGCAATGGGAATGATGGGTGCATTACAAAAAGGAAGGATTTTGGATTAGTCTAGGATTTGGTTGCAAAAGGCAGAATTGGAAGAGGAGGATAAATGAAGATCCCTAAAATTTGATGTAGATGTTCATGATGCCTTTAATGTACTCTTCATGTATCAATCACACACTTCTAGCAATTTGTTGTCCTTCCTGAGCATAAATTGTAGCCTTGCAAAAGATTCCAAATTCTAGTGCACATCATGACTCTCCAAAACTGTAGCCTTGCAAAATATTCCAATTGCCAGTGCGCATCATGACTCTCCAAAACGAACATCTTTGCCATGCACATCATGACTCTCCAAAATGAACATCTTTGCCATACCCATCGCCATTGCCATCGCCCACATATAGTCTTCCAGCAACCCCAAACATAATGAGGATTTTCTTAACATATATAATTATTGGAGGGCGATGCTATCATCACGACACGTTAGGTTTTTTGGTGCGCAACACTTCTATTGTATTTTTTTTGACACGTTGCATTATTGCATTAGGTAAAGCAAGACTTTGCTGGCTATGGCGTCCGACGATGCGGAGCTGCGCTCAAATTTGCTGGCTATGGCGTCCGACCATCGGCAGCTCAAATGTCTGTAGGCTTTTTTGTTTAAATCTGGCAGGCAGATTTGAGCTTTCTGATTAAATGGTGCAGGATCTCCAGTTTCGCCTGATGCTGGAGATTTGAGCAAAAGAGGGGACAAACGGCACTTGAGTAAGGGAGTTCTAGCCACCATTACTCTATGTGCTGCCTGGTTGGAAAGAGGCCTTCTGCTATAGGATTAGGGGTAGCAGAGCCATAGCAAGTAGTAGCCATATTCGAATTGGGCATATCTGATCTACGCATAGGAGTAGCCATATCTGAGTTGTGCATCAGAGTTAAGCCATCAAATGTCAGCTTCTAAATTGTAAAATGCGGGAGTTATATGCAGGGATAGGTCTTGGGTAGCGGCATTAGAAGAGAATCTGGGCTTGGCAACTGCTGGGGCAAGAGAGACCCTGCAATAAGAAAATGGAGGAGACAACAACAGAATCCAGCCATGACCAATGCCTGCTTCTATTAACGGGCTTATTCAGTAGCATTTACTTTATAGAATCGACAACCAATTACCTAGTCCAGACAGACGGATTTGCACAGCCGGATTAGAATGTATGTTGAACCCTGCACATTTTTTTAAAACCAGAGAAATCTAGCATCATGAAAGCATGTCTTAGGCAATCACATGCAGGGCAGTTCTTTATCATCGTGGCATAAAATAAAATGTAAAGCTCCTCAGAGCTTTGAGTATATGGCTGTGGGACGATTGTTTCAACTGGTCAAATATGTAGATGAGTTATAACATGTCTAAAAGAGCAAGGCGTACTGTGTCTACAGTCATGCAATTCAGTGCTATCATTATAACAAACTGAAAAGTGCAGAACATTTTCCAGGTTGGATTTTCAAGGAGAACTGCGTCTCAGTCATTCTCCAATTGAATTCTCAGCCACGTACAAGTATTGTCCATATAAATGTTGCTTTCCTCCCTCCCTTTATGCAGAAAAATAACATGTGTGAATTGGCCTGTTCATTCTATTAATTTGCTGGTTTGATATACCAGAAAAAATAGAAGGCATTAAACCTTTGCGTCTATTTTGCAGATCAATACTATTGTAGAGCAACAAAGCCATAAATCCGATCCCATTCATAGGTTATGGTTCTTGTGGTGCCGAAGCTATGGAGCCTTCTCTCGGTTGGATTCAATCTAGGCACTTCTTGGCGTGCTTCTGAAAACAAATCAGTGCCCAACACAACTTCCTGCACTAGCCCAATGCAGGATATGATCTTACAGGACGTGCCCTTCCTTTTCAGAATGCGAGAGTTGCCAGATCTCCCTGAGATTTGAGATTCATGCAATGCTTTTGTTCAAGTTTGGGAAGGAGTTTGTTGATGTTATTTCAGAACTTAGACCTGGCAATCTAGGTGCTTTGAAGAATTTCAGATCCACTAGGAACATTACTCTTTTGATAACGACTATATGTAAGACTATCTATTCATCTTGGGCAAGTTTTTGTGCAGCTTTGACAAATTTTTGTGCAGCTGGTTTGATTCTTTGCCAGTAGGCCCAGCAAATATAAGGCAAAATATTAAGGTCATGAAGGAGATATGTTTGTGCATAATGTGCAATGGAAGGCGCCAAGAGAGGTGTGAGGTAAGTGTCTCTTGCTCATTACTTTTGGCATTATGCCAAGGAGAATTGGCTTGCCTAGAAATACACCGCTGAGGAAATACATTAGAAAGTGTATTTAGAAGTTTGGCTGGATGTTATCACTAACAATGTTGTTGCTTTCACGGAAGCATGATATATCAAGAATTCCTTTTCCAAATTGTAAGAAATCAAGGTAAAAAAGATATACTGAAGACAAGCACCAAAAATGCAGGGCCGAACTAACTCAGGTTATTTCTTAACCATAATTTGGCCCTAATGTCTTAGTCATCGCTTAGTAGCATAAGGAACTCAAGATTGTGAGCTAAGCTGCTGTACTTTGCAGAGGTCCATCTGGTGCAAGTGGGCAAAGTGGATATTCACATTAAGTATTATAAAGAATGACAAATTTTGAAAGACATTATGGTGGCTTATAGTGTACAATTGCAGAATTCACAAAATAGTCTTCTGGCCCAGGCACTAGGGGTATTTAGCTTAAAACTTAGATTGTGGCTTTGCACTTATTTGATTTGTAATTGGAGTAAAATCCTAACAACATAACTCACTCGAGTCCACATCTTTAATGTCACATCTAAAACATTATAGCACAGATCCAAAGAGTGTTCGCAAGTTCTTAGAGAGTATTAGAAAATCTAAGAAAACTAGCTAGCATAAAATATATGTTACTCTCAAACTTAAACCTTTAACGCCGTTTAACCTCTCAAATTCGACTTTGACGTCTAATTCTTAAACCTTCTATAGGTGGGTTTTTCGATTTCTAATTGATGGTCTAGTCTTTATTAAGGCTGATGTTGTTTTGTCTTTTATGTGCAGCCTCTCTGTGTTATATTGAGTAGAAATGCAATAGCCATTATGATGCTTTTCATCTCGCACAATATGCACTATAGAAGATTCTTAAATTGTATTGGAAATGCTGTCTATTGCATTATTTAATGGGCTCTTACTAATGACTGATGTATATATATGTATTGTATATATTGTAGAAGGCAAATATGAACTATAGAGGATTCTTAAATTGTATTGGCAATGCTACCTTCTATTGCATTATTTAATGGGTTCTTATCAATGGTTGGTGTATATATGTAGTGTAGAATGCACGCTTCTACATTTTCAACTGAATCCTATGTTTTGCAACATTCGCCATCTCCCAATATTTTTCGAACTATTTTCTCTGTGCATGCGAGTGAACTAGAGCAAGCTCTAACGCTATCTTCTCTTTTGTTGTTAGTTGGGGTTTAATTTTTGTTGCTAATCTAGTCTTTGAACATATGATCTACTAAAACTAGATAAAATATTGCAAGAATATCACTGCAAGCATCTTTCATGATTGTCCACATTATGTGCTTAAAGATATTAATAATGGATTACTATCTACAACATTTTCATGAGTTATGTAGATGCTACCTTTTAGAGATGCCACCAATGTCCTAGTATTAATTTAAATGCCTTACAATTGTTTATTGGATTCAAATTAATGCCTTGATCAATTGGTTTTGTTGGATTCAATTTCTTGGCTGGTCTTAACCCTATTGAATTTTATCATCACACTGTGACTTCCAGGGAAAAAATGTTGAAGCAGAGGATAGGAATGACGGAGCCTGGAAATCTATTTAAAGATCTCATGTTATTTTTAAGGGATGCCTTTGTGGGGTATGACAAGACCATTAGATATATACACAAGTTTCGTGCTCCTTCTTCGTTGCTTGCTGCGGCTCCTCCTCTCTCCATAGTGTTTTGTTGTTTAGATCATCTTCTCCACTCAACATTTGCTAAAGGCGTAGTGATGCAACATGGATTTCATTAGTCATTGCAATTTCACATAAACAATCGAATGCCTAACTCAATACATTGTTAGATGTTATGTTAATGCCCCCTTGCTCTGTGGCATGCAAACATTGTTAGATGTTACGTTAATGCCCCCTTGCTCTGTAGCATTTGCATGCCGTGGAGGCATGCAAACATTGTTAGATGTTATGTTAATGCCTCCTTGATCTGTAGCATTTGCATGCCGTGGATTCTATTCACTTGGAGAGTGATCCATAGAAACATCAACTTGAGTGCTTTGGACATTACCTCCATGACCGGCTTTATTTCTAGATATATCAATGATTGGGTTATCATTGATGAAGTTGATTCCCTCTTTATTGAATGAGTAGCAGCTTTGATAACTTCAATCTAGGACCAAGCCACTCTGGGAAGTTTTAAGAGCATATGAGGTGCTAATAAAAAGAACCTATAAATTTGAGATATAACTTTTTGATGGCATTACATTTTGACCTATGTATGGATGAGGCAAACTATGGTCTTGCACGATATACTCCCAAACTCGTGCCCCGAACAATTAGCATATAAAACATTAGCTAAAATAAGGAACGATTAATTTGAAAGTGTCTAATCAATGATATACTCCCAAACTCGTGCCCCCAATAATTAGCATATAAAACATAAGGAATGATTAATTTGAAAGTATCTAATTAATGTCAATGGCTTCTTTTGCAATTCCTCAAACTAAAACGGATTTCAAACATCCATATTTATATTAGGCCTAACTACCACAATTCAAACAATAGTAAGTCAGTTAGAAAGAGAAATGTTCGCGGCGGTGGCCGCCGCGATAAATTTCTTGTATTGATAAATTTTGACATCATATTTTTGACATGGGCCTATGGCAACATCCTTTCTATAAGAAAAAAATACTATCTATTTATCTAACTTCAAAGCTTCGAGAGGTTTTTCCGACTAAATGATGGGCAGCTTGGAGACAAATTTGGAAAAATGGCCATCCCATTAGACGGAGCTGCCATTGATGATAACATGCTTCAGACGCCTCCTCCACCAGGTAAGTGAAAGAATATCTCTTTGTGGCTCTCTCCTTTGTTCTTTCCTTACTCTGCGATTTGAGTGCTTGCAGAACAACATTGCCCGGTCACATTTATGTACAGGGAATGGAAAACGGAACAGGTGCCTTATAATTTTTTTTTTCTGCATCGTTACCTGCAATTTTATTCTGTATGGCTACCTTGACATCATTATCTCATTATAACAAGGACTTTGGATAATTTGGATAAGCTATGTAAGGAGAGAAGAACCGAGGAGGCACTAGAAATAATTGAGCAGCAGTGTCTTCGTATGTCTAGGGATAATGCATACTGTATTTTGCAAGAATGCATGAGAATGAAAAACCACAAAGATGGCAGCAGACTGCAGTCCCTCATGTTGCAAAACGGGCTAGTTCCTGTAACTGTTCTTGGTGATCATCTTATTCGATTATATGGCTCATGCGGTTGTTGGTTTGAAGCAAATGATGAATTCAAAACAGTGTTACACCCAAGTGTGTACACATGGATTGCAATTATTTCAGCCCATGCCAATCTTGGCCAAACCCACAGTACCATGGATTTGTATCACAGTATGCAATTATCGGGATTATATAGTAACAAATACATTTATCTGGCTGTTCTCAAAGCATGCATAGCCACTGCAGCTCTTAGCAAGGCAATATTAATTCATGCCTGGGTTATTCTAGTTGGTCTACAGTATGACATTTTTCTGGAGAGCACACTTATTGATACATATGCGAAATGTGGGAGCTTAGAGGAATCATGCAAAGTTTTTAACACTATGATCAATCCCAATGTGGTGGCTTGGGGTGCTGTTCTTGATGGATTTGCTCAGCATGACAAAGGTTACCTTGCCTTGGATTGTTTTAACCTGATGCAACAAGAGGGCGTAAAGCCAAACAGTATTGTTTACTTAAGTGTCCTAAAGGCTTGCAGCAACATTGGATCCCTAGAGACAAGTAGGTACGTTCATGAGAGGATCATTGACCTGGAGCTCCACTTTTTTGACGTTATTGTTGGGAATATGCTTGTCGATATGTATGCGAAATGTGGAAGTTTGACTGAGGCATGCAAGGTCTTCCATAGTTTGGTAACTAAGAACATTGTAACTTGGAATGTGATCATCACTGCCCATGCCAAGCAGATGGATGGATTGGTTGCATTAGATTATTTTGACAGGATGAACCAGGAAGCCATTGTTCCAAATAAAGTTACCTTTTCGACTGTCTTGAAAGCATGCCAATCCATTGGACACATAAGGCGTATTCATGAGCAAATAATTGGTTCTGGCCTTGAAATTGACGTTATTATAGGAAACTCGCTTGTTGATTCATACTCCAGAAATGAGAACATGGAGGAAGCACACAGAGTCTTCAATAAATTTTCCAACAAGGATGTAATTTCGTGGGGTACACTTATTGCTGGATATTCCCAGCATGGTGAAGGTCTCCTTGCCCTCAAATGTTTTGAGAACATGGAACAAGAAGGCATACAATCCAATGAAGTTACATTTTCGAGCATATTAAAGGCATGCGGAAATTTGGCATCTATAGAACATGGCAGATATATCCATACAAAGCTTATATGTTCTGAGATTGAAGTGGATGTTGTCTTGGGGAGCACCCTTGTTGATATGTATGGCAAATGTGGGAAGTTGGAAGAGGCACGAGAAGTCTTTGATAAATTCTCGAACCAAGATATAGTACTGTGGGGTACAATGATATCTGCATATGCACTGCATGGGGAAGCTCTTCCTAGCCTACAATGCTTTGACAACATGAGAAAGGAGGGGATTGAACCAGATAAAGTGATATTTTCAAGCATTGTAAAAGCATGTGGCAGCGTAGGAGCCATAGAACGAGGAAGGCATATGCATGATCAGATCATCAAACATGGCTTCCATTTGGATCTTATTGTGGGGAGTGCCCTACTTGATATGTATGCCAAATGTGGTAACATGGTGGAAGCAGACAAAGTCTTCAATAGATTGCCAATTAGAGATGTAATTTCATGGGGTGCAATGATTGCAGGATATGCCCAGCTCGGAAATGCTGCATCGGCTGTGCAATGTTTCGAAGACATGCAAAACAGTGGTCTGGGACCAAATGGCATTATTTACATTAGCATCTTGAATGCATGCTGTCATGTGGGTCTAGTCAATGAAGGGCGTATATACTTTAGATCTATGACAGAAGACCACACAATAGGACCAGAATTATTCCATTTCAATTGTATGATTGATCTTCTTAGCAACGCAGGATGTCTCAAAGAAGCTGGAGTCCTACTCCAAAACACTCCCAAAATGAATATTTATGGTTGGACAGGCATGCTTAATGCCTGCAGAATATATGGCAATTCAGATCTTGCAAGAAATTGCTTTGAAGTAATTGCTAATCTAGACACTGAATGTGCTGGGGGGTATGTACTTATGTCAAATTTTTATGCCAAATCTGATGTGGCAGAAGTTGTTATTACTAGCCATGCAATGGACAATATTTGATGACATAAGAGCTTGAGATGTAACCAACCTGGGAGTTTTGACGGGCTCTTCATTTAGTTTGCAATACAGGCAAATATAGGCGAACCGGAATGTTAGCTGGTACCGGAATGTTTTCTACATTTTTGAATGAGGATTGCATTCAGATTCTCGATGCAATTAAGGCTAAACATATCTTCTTCGACATGATCTGGTCTCTAGCACAACAACATGCCATCATCTCTAATAGGTGTGGGATTGGCTCAAAAGGATATCTAAAATAATGTTTAGCATCAGCACACAACTTCCCATTGAACAGGTTAGGCGCATCAAGATAACATCTTTTGCACATGAAGGATCTTGCTTCGGAACCTTATTTGTGGGCTGAAATTTGTGAAGGTCATATTTAGAACAGTTTGTCCCAAGGGAAACTAGACTTTTACAGTGTTCATTCCCCATTGGAAGGACGGAAAAGACTTTGTTCCTCATTGTGCATGCACATAGTGGCTATAATGGACCTGATTTTTGCTCAACAATTTGTCAAAATCGTTGGTCTCTCAAGAAAAGATTTGGAAATTCAAGCTCTAACTTGTCCCACATGATGTTGACTTACATGAGTGCTTCTTTAACTGTTACGATTCTAAAATCCAGACATCAAGGGTGAAGCCGTTGTTTTTACCTTGGTAGGCTGTTACGATTCTAACCTAAAATTCAGACATCAAGGGTGAAGCCAGTCTGTGTAGAGAGACCAACATCAAGGGTGAAGCCGTTGTTTTTACCTTGGTAGGCTGTTACGATTCTAACCTAAAATCCAGACATCAATGGTGAAGCCGATGCGTGTAGAGAGACCAAAGGGATGCGTGGTGTGTGGCGGGTGATACGTGTGATTAGTCCGAGTTAAGCTCACGCACGAGAGGGCCAAATATTAAACGTGTACACAAGAATGGTATTAGGAAGGTCAATGCCCTAATATGGTATTAGGATGGTAAATGCCCTAA
This sequence comes from Isoetes taiwanensis, assembly GCA_021234155.1. Classification (NCBI taxonomy): domain Eukaryota; kingdom Viridiplantae; phylum Streptophyta; class Lycopodiopsida; order Isoetales; family Isoetaceae; genus Isoetes; species Isoetes taiwanensis. The sequence goes on from JAJEKV010000093.1 coordinate 1,719,975, forward strand.
TACAGCCTTAGTAGTCATGACCCCAATCATATGCTGCCTTTGTGTGTCATCTTTGGCCCAAAGGGTGAAAGCCAAAGACAGAAGGAGAAGGAGGAGGTAAAAGGTGAACTAGATCTATTTAAAGAGGGGCTTTTATGGAGGAAGGGACGTCACATTCTAGGAGCTTTTCCTCTTGCTATGCCCTGTGCTAGTTCTCAGCTTGGTGGGTGTTTCATTGGTTGGATCTACGGTTGGGAGGCGAGACCTTGACCTCTCCTTCCAGTCACCTAGGTTCTGTGTGGACTTAGTGAGATTTCACTTGCAATTCGTAACAGTGGTGCTTTCACTGAGAGCTTTTTGAGTTGGTGTACGGAGGCAAGAGGATGTTGAGCGTGGTGCAGGCGATGGTGAAGAGCAGGGTTTGTTTGAGAATCTGGAACGAGGTAGTTCTTCACGTACTAAAGCTAAACAACGAAAAGCAAAGTTTGAAGAGCAAGGTTTGTTTGAGAATATGGAACGAGGTAGTTCTTCACGTACTAAAGATAAACATCGAAAAGTAAAGTTTGCACCGCAAGAGTCAGCCAAGGAGCTTACCAAAGAGTTTACCAAGGAGGATCGTGTAGACTCTATGGTGGTGCAGATGCTGCAAAAGCTGACAGCTCAAGTACATACACTTGAGCGCACTATGCTTGGTGGAGCTAGGAATAAGGGAAAAGGATGGCATATAGATGATTTCTCGAACATTGAGGAGTCCAGAAGACCACCACGAAGCCCTCCAAGAGATGATTCGCCAGATGGAGATGACGGTTCTTGTGATTCCGATAGTGACCACAAGAAGAAAAAGAAGAGTAAATTGCAAATGCCTAAGGATCCAAAGGAAGTCCTTGATTTCGTTAAGGGAGAACGTGGTGGAACCACATTGCTGCAATGGTTGACAAAGATGAACAACTTCTTCAAAGAACATAAGCAATATGCATACAGAGCAAAAAAAAGCTATATTGGGCAAAGCTCCAATTGAAAGGTGAACCGGTGTTGTGGTGGTCCCGAGTGATGGAGGAGGAAGAGTCGGAGGGATATCATGTGAAGCCCATGGGAACGTATGGAAAAGCTCTTGAGAAGAGAGTTTATGCCGGATGATTATGAGGATACCTTGAAAGATCAGTGGCAGTAGACATTGCGGCAGGGACGAGATGAGACAGTGAAACATTTCATTAGTCGTTTCAATGAACATTTGAGACTCTTGTCAGGAATCGCTTCTCATGATAGGTGTATTTGTTTCATTACAACATTGTGGAGGGAATTCTCATTTCAGATTAAGTTATTACGTCCTAAGTCTCTGCAGCATGCTAGGACGACGGCATTGTCGATGGAGAATGATGCCAAAATGGGCATTGTTCACAAGTCTTGGAACAAAGTTGCAGTTCTCCACTGCTTTTCATCCCCAAACATATGGGCAGAATGAGGTAACTCATAGAATATTACTGTCTATGTTGCGGAGTTATGTCCATGAGCACGTAGGGGAATGGGAGAGTTATCTACCTATGGTACAGTTCGCTTACAATACAGTTTGTAACACATCCAGCAACCCTTCCAAATTGTTCAAGTTCGGCTGCCACCAACATGAATGATCAAAGTGGCTGAAGGTGTGATGGAAGCGGACAAGGTGGCACAGGACATGGATCAGGTATTAGGGGAAGTTCGTTCTTTAATAAAGGCGGACCAAGAGAAGTATGCTGCTGCTGCAAATCGGAGAAGACGGAAAGTGCAAGATGAAGTAGATAACTGGGTTTTTGTGCGTGTTATTAAGGAACGAAGAGCTCAACCTGAGAGGAAGCAGCATAAGTTGCTGACAAGTAATTATGGTCCATTTTGGATAATTGAGAAGATTAATAGTAATGGAAGATACATAATGCATTCAACATTGAGTACTTGAGACTGTCCAAAGGAATTAATCCACAATTGTTACCCGTTGAAGCAGAACCGGAATTGAAGGAGGCTGAACCTGTGTTTGTTTCAGAAATGAAGGAAAGGGACAATGGAGGCGGTATCTGGTTAAGTACCTCAATGGGCCACATACAAAAGCTGAATGGCAGAAAGAAGAATACTTCCGTGATCATTCTTCTTTATTGGAAACTTACAGGGAAGTTTATCTGCGTTTTGAATGTGGGAGGCCTATTCTATATGAAGCAGATCCATCTCGAACGATTGGAAGTTCCAACAACTGAGGTCAGTTGTCTTTACCTTGGTGGGTTGTTACGATTCTAACCTAAAATCCAGACATCAAGGGTGAAGCCGTAGTCTTTACTTGGTGGGCTGTTACGATTCTAACCTAAAATTCAAACATCAAGGGTGAAGCCGGTCTGTGTAGAGAGACCAAAGGATCTGTGTGGCCAGGTGATCTGTATGATCAGTCTGAGTTAAGCTTTGCACACTCAGAGGGCGCCAAATATGTACACAAGAATGGTATTAGGAAGGTCTATGCCCTAATATGGTATTAGGATGGTAAATGCCCTAATACAGCCGTATGTATTGGGAGTCATGACCCCAATCATACGCTGCCTTTGTGTATCATCTTTGGTCCAAACGGTGAAAGCCAAAGGCAGAAGGAGGAGGTAAAAGGGGAACTAGATCTATTTAAAGAGGGGCTTTTATGGAGGAAGGGACATCACATTCTAGGAGCTTTTCCTCTTGCTATGCCTGTGCTGGTTCTCAGCTGGATGGGTGATTCATTGGTTGGATCTACGGTTGGGAGGCGAGACCTTCACCTCTCCTTCCACCACGACTGCAAAAAGTAGACAAGGACAAGTTCTATTGAATTATGGATTAGTAATTTGGTCCCAATATCATCTCTCAATGAACATCATTAGTTGATGAAACTCGTGATCTAGAAATCTTGCTTTTACAACGTGCACCTACGTTTTATACAAGTAGGGATTTTTCTTTATTTGATATACCACATTAAGACGTCGGGCACTTATGGACAGTTGAAGTTCTCATGGTCCGATAACTTAAAGCAGGGTCCTTTTTGTACAGTGGCATGGCGTTTTGTTTGACGTAGGCAATGGCCCTATCTTTTGCTAGAACTAACAAGGAGTTGCACTGGACAAAGATGTTATCCATGATACACACGATAAAAACACTATAACTCGAAGATCTGAACTCCATTTGATATGATCTTACTGCCAGTCTTACTCTCTATCTGTAAAATGAGGAAATTTTCTCATTTTATGCGGCACAAAAAAGTTATCTCCATTATAGCAAAACACCCCGTTTCGGATGAATTTGTGTAATTTTCCCAATACAAAGAGGCATTTGGGTAAATTTCTTTGGGAATTAGCTCGCGTGGTTCAAGATCATTGTGTTTCTAAACCCTGACTATACCAAGAAGGATTGGCTTGCATTAGGTTGGTTCGCTCTTAATGATCTCTTACGGTTCATCCTTTTTCTATTCGGCAATTCCACATGCATAATGCACGAAGACAAGTCTTCCCTCCCTCTCCACCCCGGCGTCATGCAAGTGAATACATGCATGTGTGAATACACGCACACTTGCATGGTATAATTATGTGAGCATCATCATTTGCATGCTAATCTCAACCACAAGTGGTGTCCATATAATGGCCCTTTGCCATGATGTCCTTGGTAGCGACAAGATGAATCAGATGGCAGTGTTTCCGCATTGCTTGTAGCCATGTTTACTACCCCCTTGGTTCCAGTTTCTTCTTCCGACATGTCGGTATTGAGAGATCGCAAGGCATTAGAATCTGACTCGTCGTTGGTGTGTTTGGAAAGGTCTCGTCCCCTCTCGAGGGAATCCCGCAGACGTGAACAAACTGAGGAGCGCATTCGATCTCAAGAGTTCGGTTTAATCGCATCCAGGGAGAGCCAACGAGGCGAGAGAGATTTTGGAGAGGAAATGGAGACGAGGAGAAGATATGAACATGAGAGGCAAGAAGACAGTCTTGATGTTTTGCCACGAAGAGAAGATAGAGGCAGGCAAAGAAATGAGGAGCACTATGAGATTGATCAGCTCTCAAGAAGGCAAGATAGACGTGGGGAGCATTTGGGTTATGACATGATTGTGGATAATAGGCGCAAGAGAGAAATGATCAGAGAACAAGCACAAGAGGTGCAAAAAAAGAACTACTATAATACCTAATTCCATTCATAGCCTCAGCTTAGGCAACAAATAAAGGTTAACCATACAACTAATCATACAAGGGTTAGCTAGAAACTCAAGCTATTTATACAATAACCGGTATCCTGGCTAGAACCGTTGTGTCTCAGGGTCTCCATCTCTCTGGTTTGAACAAGGTTGAACAAGCTGCTCCTCCTCCACCGATTTCTTCCAAATTGATTTGGGGCAGCAATTGGGATGGAGCCCCAATTTGGTTCACCCTATATTAGAGACAATCAACTTGGCCCAAATGGCCTTGTCTAATTAGCCTAATTATTAATAATAATTAGCTATTTAATTGGTTAGCTAAGATAGCAAAATTATACTAATTAATTAATATAGTTTTAGTATAGCTAACTTTAACGCTTTTGGTCTATTTTATAATGGCTAAAATGCCCTTAGTGACGTGTCATGGTATTTGTATGTATAGCATATAAATACGTGGAATGTTATATTCTCCTCCCTCCCTTTGGAATAATGCTGTCCTCAGCATGGAGGTAGTGTGGTTTAAAACTAAAGGGAGGATTAGATTATTAAAGATAAGATTTAGTAAAGTAGGTACATCGATCATATATGATCATTGTTTTGGACCATAGTCCATCACAAGAAAGCACTCAATACAAAATTTATATCAACAAAACATGGGTCCTCAGTGGATCGTTATGAAACCTGCTGGCTCCAAGTCAATTGTGGCTTGCAGAATGATAGTACATTAGTATTTACAAAATGATAGATGTTGTGGTTGAAGGGACTACCCCCTTAACAACGAATATTGAAAGAGTGAAATCCTAACATGTCTAGGGTTTGTGATTCGTCTCGGCGTAAGGAATGGCAGTGTTCCCATAATAGCCGTAGATGAATGCGTCCTATCATGCCTATATGCCCATCCCTTTTCTAGGATGCACCTAGCCCCAACTCCCTATATACATGACCCCTGCTGGGTCTAGCACTCAACTGCTTACCGTTAGAGTTAAAATTGATGGCATCGTTGATGGTACGACCCTGACACTGCCTCACAAAGTCTGGGTAATCCTTATCCAGATCCGCCTTGAGGACCCATGTAGCATTTTTTGTGGGTAAGTGTTTCCACTTGACCAAATATTATAGGATTTGGGTCCTTTGGATTTGCTTATTTACGCGATTGAGAAAAGCCTCTGGGACTATCTCCAATTGTTCATCTATCATTTCCAAAAGTGTCAGTGAATCTAATATCTCATCGAGATCCAGTGTATGCTTCTTTAGAAGGCTTACATGAAAGACTATGGATCTTCAGATGTGTAGGCAAATTTAGCTTATAAGCCTGTGGGCCTACTCGTTGGATTATCTCGAAAGGTCCAGCCCATCAAGGTGCCAGTTTTTTACAATTCTCAATCTTGAGCTTAGCTTGCTTGACCTTAATCTCAACCTAGAATTCACGTGGCATACGATGCCTGTCTACAACACTCTTTTGCCTGCTTCTGATAGCTAATAAATACCCACAGACTTCCTCAACCAAAGCCTGCATGTCTGTGAGCAATTGTTGAGACAATTCAACCTTGGAAACAGAGCTGTGCCATGAGTCTAGAGTTAGGTATTGATAGCCATAATTTATCATAAAGGGAGACACTTCTCGAAGACTCGTGCTTGGTGCTATATTGGCAAACTTGATCAAATGGATATAGTCTGCTCACTTTGACTGCTTATTCCAGACATAATTACGTAGCATATCTTCAATGATGCGGTTGGTGTGTTCCGTTTGTCCATCTGTTTTAGGGTGATATGCCGTACTCATGGAGAGCTTGGTTTGTATACTACTAAAGAAATCCATCCAAAAAGCACTAACAAATTTTAGATCCCTATCTGAAATTATGGTATGTAGCATACCATGGAGACGAAAAATTTACCTTGTAAAGAGAAGTGTTGTATGCAACGTGGTGTTGGTGGCGCGACATGGTAGGAAATTTGCCATTTAAGAGAGCGTGTCCACCACTACCATCAGAGCATCAAATCCTCTCACAGTTCATGGAAGACCCACGACGAAATCCACGGTGATGATTTCCCATTTTGCATTGGAAACTTACGATGGTTCTAACATTCCTGAAATGCACAATTGTTCGGCCTTCGTTTGTTGACAAAGCTGACACTGCTTGAGGTACTTTGCAATATGTTTTTTCATACCTGACCAAAAATAAGTGGACCTTATCTTGAAGTAGGTCTTCATAAACCCGGCATGTCCGTCTATTGGATTATTATATGTGTCATGGAGAATGAGCTTTTGGATCCCAGATGTCTCTGGCACACATAATTTATTCTTGTATTAAATAGGATTACCTGCCCTTTTGTAATGGCAAAAAGTCTTACGCTCCTTATCTGTCCTGCCTTTCTAGACAAACTTTGTCACACCTCCTTAAATTCAGGATCTCCCGAAATATTTTGTTCATGGTCTTACCTAACACTGGTGAGAGTCAAAATGGCATTACAATGAGTTCGAGTTAGCAAAGGATGTCTAGAAAGGGCATCTACAACAACTTTATGCTTGCTAGATTTGTAGACAACCTCAAAATCATACTCCTTCATAAAGTCCATCAATCTCTTTTGTCTAAGGTTAAAATTTGGCTACGTGAAATGGAGGTTTTGGTGATCGGTATCTAACTGAAAACATCTGCCAAGAAGATAATGCCGCTAAATTCTCAAGGCTCGCACGACCGCAAGCAATTCTTGGTCATGCGTAAGATAACATTGTTCGGCATCGTTCATTTTCTTGGAGTCATAAACAATAACCCATCCTTCCTGCATCAAAACAACTCCATTGGCTATCTTACTGGCATCCTAACAACACACTTATCCTTCTAGGAATCTGGCAAGGTAAGAACTCGTGTAGAGGTCAATGCATCATTAAGCTGTTGGAAGCACGATTGCACCTTTTGTTGCCAATGTGTAACGCAATCCTTAACCTCATGCTTTGTGAGATCGGTAAGGGGTGTTGTTACATTAACAAAATCCTTAACAAATTTTCTATATAATATCCGGCTAAGCTAAGGAAACTTTGCACTTCTGAAACATTCTTAGTTGCTGGCCACTCTTTAACTGCCTCAATTTTAGTCGGGTCCGTGGATATGCCCTCCGCTGAGACAATATGCTCTAGATACTCCACCTCCGTAGTTGCAAATTTGCATTCGAAAAACTTAGCAAAAAGCCTGTGGCATCGCAGTTTCTACAAAGCCAAGCAAAGGTGACACTGATGCTCCTCTAACATCTTACTTTAAATAAGTATACCATCAAAGAAAATGATGACAAACTCATCAAGGAACTCGCAAAAAACATCATTTATGAGTCACATGAAAGTGGCGGGAGCATTGGTCAATCCAAAAGCCATTACAGTGAACTCATAATAGCTATATCTCATCCTAAAGGCTGATTTATGGATGTCCTCTTTTATACTTATCTGGTGATACCCTGGCCGAAGATCAATCTTGGAGATATACTTAGCTCCTTGAAGCTGGTACATTAGGTCATCTGCCCTTGGTAAAGCATACCGATTCTTGATGGTATGCTTGTTCCATGCCTACGATAAGGTCATATTTCTCAATATTTATAATTTTAGCTCCCAAAGTCACTGATGCTCATAACAACTGGATATCCAAGTTGAGGCGGCGCTCCTGAGTGCGATGAATAGCTCCACTAGCTAAGACAACTGGTCGTGACTTAGATCTCAAGGATCGAAGATGCAAAATTTTGGCCAGTCTAGGAGATGCAAAATTATGTGTACTACCCGTATCCACGAGAATGACGAAAGGCTTAGAGTCCATGTTGCCCACAACGGATATGACGGTAGGATGACTATCCGCATTTTCCGTCTATATAACAGCAACGATATGGGACTCACCTTGGATGTAATCACATGCTTCTTCCTCTGGTAAGGCAGGGGGGTCACGCAAGACCGGCAGTTCCTGCCACTCCACTTTTGCTAAAAGTTGCCTGGGTCACTTGGGTGACATAAGACATTTCTGCATGCGGTGCCCTGGTCGAAAACAACGGAAACAAGCTTTGTCGTTCGTTAATTGTTCTCGAGCTTCCCTGGGAATGGACTGGAGAATTTGCTGCATGGTTCCTGTAATATTTGCTGGCTTATCTGGAACATTAAAGCTCACCTTCTTATCATTCTTCGGGTAGGAAGATTGTTGTGGAGGTCCAGGACTAGGTGAACATGCTTCCTACGGCGCATATGGCTTGCCTCCCCCAAAAAGTTTAGGATCACGGATAAGAATATTTCGATGTTTCCTCTTCTAGAGTAAGAGCTTTAACCTCAGCTTCGGCAAAGGTTTTAGGATCGATCATCTTTTTAAGGCTTGGTGATAACCTTTCAATATATCCTTCAACTGCATGGTGCTCTATAATAGCTGGCACATATAGACGGAGGTGCATGAACTCCTTCGTATGTGTTTGGACGGACATATTCTTCTGCTCCAGAGGGTAAGAAGTCTGGATTACCTGATACCTATATGCTCGTGGAATATAATGGGAATTAAATGCCTTTGCAAGCTTTTTATACCTGCATTTTCTCCTGGTCAATCCTTGAGCTTTTTGCATACCCCTTCCACCAAGTACGCTGAGCTAGAATCAGATGTAGAAGAGCTATGGGTGCGCTTGGAACATGTCGGGGTGACAGCAACCTGTGCCAGTGCATGTGGCAGCGACATCTAATTAGGTTCAGCTGTAGGCACCTCAAGACCGTATTCTTGGACCATAGGTGGTGTGTTACTTTGCAATACATAGGCCTGGAGTTCGGCCATCTGGCGCCTCATGAGAACGAGTTCTTGCTCGGGGGTCAAGCATCCATGTTCCACTGGGGTAGCCCAGGGAGGATTCCGCATCCCGCCTAAAACAAAGAGAAGGATGGTTATAGCTGAGCAATGCGTATGAACCAAACGAAAAATGATTTAACATACACAAGCATCATCCATACTTAAAGGATTCTACTCAAATCAGTATTAATCAAAGTTATTTTACGTAGTGAAAAATAGTTTGCCAATTATGGCTACAAAATCTAATAGTACCCGAAGGCCAATACAATTATAAGGACAACAAAGGTGACTTCAAGAGCTGGACCCTGCCTCATCTTTCATAGGAGTTGGAGGCTCAAGCGATTTTCGGTGACAAAGCAAGGCGATACCGAGGCTGACGGTGGTGGTGGCTACTGATGCAATCTTAGGTGGGAAGGAAGTCGCCAATGGCGCCGCCACAAGAATTTTCGTGCTCATCCAGGCAGCAATGTCATGGGCCAGGGCAGTAATGACAAGGTCACGTCGCACCAACACAAGAGTGAGCATATGGAAGTTGATCTTTTCGTTGCCTGCCATAGTTGCTAAAGTTCGAACTGCCAATCAGGATGCGTCCAGCTCAAGAGCTAGATCCTTCGCGACGTACAACACTTGCCCTTCCTTAAAGGCAGCGAGGAAAAAAGGGGTGACATGGTTGCCCAAGGCCTTTTCTTTGGTTGTGGTGGAGGGAATAAATTCTTTGTCCAGATTTATTATCAACTCCTCTTCCTTAGCTTCCTCTTTCTCTTCTCAGAGATAGTCCTTGTTTTCTGTCAAATCCTCCCCTTCCTCATCTGGTTCCATGGAAGCATCCAGGTCCCATGGCAGTGAAGGCTTCCTCTGGCGGCTCGAATGGGGCTCCTTGGAGCATCCGGCGTCGGAGCTCCAGAAGGGTAGTGAAGGGGTCGAAATCTTTTTGTTGATAACTCAGTAGTAGATGCTGAAAGAGAGGTGGAAGCTCAGGAGCAAAGAAGTCAAACAAATCATCCATACAATACTCGGCTAACTCATAGAGGATATCTGTCTTCTTCTTACCTTTGAGATTGCTGATAATACGATAAGTCCATATAATGTCGTCGAGCAAGAGATACTCGTGCTCTGTTTCCACCGCATGAAATTGTCCTTGCCCATTGTCCTTGCTCATCGTCTTCTTGGGCATTGGGGTTAGGTATCTTCCCCTTTTCTTCTTCTATATCCTCATCTTCTATGCATCGATCCATCAAGATGGCCAGTGCAAAGAGGACCTCGAAATAGGTCTGGCCACCCCACTGTAAAGTAGGCAGGTGCTTGCCCCTTCGAATGGCGCCATAGAGGACATCATAAGCATGGCGGTCGTCTCCTAATGTCTATAGCAAAAGCTGCTGGGGAAGGTATAACTTGGTGCGGTTCCCGTGTCGGGCACCTGTGTGTAGAAGTCCAATCAAGCGGCATAGTCTGGGTTAGCCTGCATGTTTGGATGAGGTCCATTTCCTAGAGAAGATAGGGATGAAGAAACTCGAAAGGGAGCTGAGGATCCCCGTGCTCTCCAATCATATACCATTCAAGGTGTTCAGAGTAATCTATGAGACAAGGGTGAAGAGCAAGAGGAGAAAAAAGGCGTTGGGAGAAGAAAAAAAAGTGAAAGCCTAAAGTGGAAGTCACTTTAAATATGCTGACACTAGCATTAAATAAAAAAAAAAAATTTATTTTATTTATTTACTTATTTTTTATTAGCAGGCTTGCCTAACCTCCCCTACAACAATCTTTGAATTCCTAGCCTATCCGTTGTCTAATACCTCAGCCAAAAATTGATGTGGCTAAAATTTGGCCATTAGATTGTTCATTTTTGGATCGCGCTGCTGAGAAAATTAGAAATTACCCCTAAATTACATTGGCTCATGTCGATCTTCAATTCCATTCCCTCACTATATAGGTTGTTAGTCGCAGGGATTCTCTGCTCGGCTCCATGTATTCTGCAGCTCTTGTGTGCATCATCCCTCCTAAACAGCATACTTATCTGAGTCTTTTGTAGGTTCTTTTTCTTTTTTATATATGGAGAAATCTATATAACATTTTTGTGCTCTTCAAAACCCTAACGAAACCCTTCAATCTATGGCGTCTTTGAACAACCATCATATGTTGTTCCCTCGAACATCCCATCCCTGATGTTCTCTGGTTTCAAATTCTCGAATTTGCTATATAAGGACAATCGCAGGGCAAGACACAACTTCAAAATGGCTACGGAGTAAATCACATTATGGAGGATCTACTGCTTGAAGTTTATTAATCAAAGGTCGAGATTTGAATTTTATGGAGCTGTAATTGGATGGAGGCAGGGAGTACACTAGGTTTAAAAGAAAATGGGTTGGATGTACCTTTGTAGAGCATTTAAACAGGGATAAATATACTTGTGTGTGTCTTTTGTAGTCTGATTGATTTATTTGCCCGCAGTCTCATTCATTTTTTTACCCTCAGAGATGAAAGCAGTTACGAACTCTCATATGCAGTGATTTAAAGTAGCTATTCCTTATTTCTTTCTGCAAAATGTTGGTGATAACGATGGAGGCAGTGTGAACCAGTGCCCTCTTTAGTTTAGAAAGTAACAATTTTCTTTGTTAAAATATCTGGATTGTCTAGTTGAATCTCAGTTAGCTTCTTCTTAGGTTCTATTAGAGATCTCAAAGTCTTTTATGAAGGCCTTATGTGACAAATATGGCATTTCCACGGTCAAGGTTTCCATCTCCTCCCTCGCAAGTGCTCGTTGTTTTTAGATAGTATCACTTTTATATAAATTTGTTAACTTGGAAGTTATTGTCTAGTATGCCACTTTCAGGAATGCAGTAGATGCAAAATTGTACTTTAAGAAGCAAGGGACACCTATTGTCATCAAGGCAGATTGTTTAGCAGCAAGAAAGGGTGTTGTTATCGCCAATTCCATGGATGAAGCTTTTGAAGCTGTTGATTCCATGCTTGTCGAGGGCAGATTTGGATCAGCAGGTGGGTTAGTCATTTGTAGATGAAGAGAATGCTATTCCTTAGCTCAAGATCATAAGCGTGTTGGTGATGCCGATACTGGTCCGAATATGAGAGGAATGGGAGCTTATTTTGCAACTGCCATTGTAACCTCTGAAATGGAGGCCTTAGTGATTCACTCCATAATCAATCCTACTGTGAAGGGTATGGCGAAGGAGGGGTGCAGATCAATGTTGGGCAAAGTCCGGGGAACACTATAAACCAACCGGTTGAAATTGCAAATTTTCCGGTTTGGTTAGTGTGTCGTAGGAATTTTCCCGACAAATTTTCTTAAGATTTTCTATTAAGACAATAAAAATTTCCGACTCTAAATATAATATATCCGACTGGTCAAAGTAACCATAGGAAATTTTCCGGTGTGACCTAAAGAGTTTCCCCAACACTGGTGCAGATTTATTGTTATCTTGTATGTAGGGTTAATGATTGATATAAAGAGTGGGCTGCCTATGTTGTTGGAATACAATGTTCGTTTTGGAAACCCTGAATGCCAGGTTTGTGGATTTCGAAAGGTTCATCTTCGGTATTTTTATCTGCAGATTAAACTTATTTGACACTTTTCATCATATTTTTGTTTGGCAATTAGATGCTTACAATTAGATTTGGCGCTTAGATTTGGCAATTTTTGTTTGACGCTTACAATTAGATTTGGCAAGTGGTTGTTGTTGCACGTAAGGGGCATGCCGTTTGCAGGGTTTAAGGTAGAGTGGACTAGGGAAGTAACCCTAGTGGTTGTAATGGCCAACAGAGGATACCCAGGAAGGTAAAATCAGGCTCTATAATTAAGAATCTTGAAGAAGAAAGCGTAAAGTTGTTTCATGCTCGCACAACATTTGATGCACATGGAAATCTCATTGCTGTAGGAGAAAGGGTGCTTAGGGTAACAGCATTGGGGAGGAACATTTTAGAAGCTCAGGATCGAGCCTACCAAGCACTTGAACGTATTGTATGGCCAGAAGGCTTTCAGATATGATATAGGCTAGAGGGCCATTGGCCGAGGCGAACATAAACCATGAGTACTCACCATGTGTTCTTATGTAAATGTCTTAGAAGTCCAGGAGTCCAAATATCTCTTATAACTGGAATGAGGAGAATAAAGTCATCCTAATTGATACGATCTGTTTCCTATGTCTACAAATAAACCTAATAAATAAGAGAGTTCCCTGGAGAAATGAAAATGACATTAGTTCTTTGGCCTTGGTTTCTTATGTTGGGTATTTTGCAGGATGTTTTGTTTTGATATGATCTATTGCTTTTACGATTCTTTCCCATCTTCATCGATCTAATTGTTGATGGATATCGTATTTGATGCCATGCAACTTATCTTGCAGTTTTAGATTGCTCTTCATGCACTATTGGCATATTTTCTTGGTACATTGGACCTTAATCTTTAACTATTGAATAGCCGGCAAAAGAATCTTTAACTGTTGAATAGACAGCAAAAATTCTTTAACGGTTGAATAGGCAGCAAAAATCTTTAACTGTTGAATAGGCAGCAACGTTTTGGCTTTAATATTCTCATCATCTAATCATGAACCATGTAGCATCAAAGAAATCCCTAATTGTTGAATGGGCAAAGTTGTGACAATCCCTAGAAAATATTCTTGTCAGCTAATCATGCCTTCCTATATAAATTTCAAAATTTCGTTGTAGATGTTTTATGATTATGTGCACTATGGATGTACTGGTCTTGCAAAAGTAGAAGATCTAGGAACATTGGAGGAACCCTTATTGAAAGGCTTCTTCCTAAATGAGGAAACTAGTATCACATAATACTCCAAAGCAAGCAGTTTCACAAGGCAATATGGACTTGGATGAAACCATTGCTTGATAAAGAGTCCAAAGAGACTCTTCAATTGGAGATCATTGGCTCTAGGTCATTGGCTTTTGGCCAAGACTTCCAAACAAACTATCTTCCATAAACAACACAAATAAAAAAGATAAATAATATGCAGTCTGCTGCCTTTGTGCGATTTCTTTAAGATTGCATAGGGACTTCAAGATGCGAGCAAGGCTCTTGGTCACCCTAAGACTATAGCCTGCAACGGCAAGCATTTACTAGGTATGCCATTTATTTCAAAGGGTTCTGTAGTTGCTTAAAAACAAGATAATATGCTAAGCATTAGAATTAATTTATAGTGTACAACACAAGCTCTGTTGAAATTGAGTGTAAAAAACTTCTTATACCCAGTTTTAGTTAAAAAAAGACAATAGTTGTTATAGTTCTAACGGCACCAGTTCTAAATGTAAAGCACGCCTATTCTAGTATTTTATTACGTTATAGTGAATCCAACAAGATAAGATATGCGATGAACAGTGATACGGGCTAGGTAGAAATCACAGACAGATCTCAGCAATGACCTATAGCATATTAGATCAAACAGAGTATATTTTTTTTTTTTTTCTTTTCGTATAATCAAAGTGAATTATCAGACAACGATGAAGTTTGTGAGCGAACCGATTCAATCAGACCAAAATCTAGGTATTATTATTCTATAGTTATAAATTTTGATTAACAAATGAGACGAAAAAACAGTCATGACAAAACCACAAGACCAAGTTCAAGATATCGAGTTCATGTTCAAGACCCTTTGGTAAGATTGATTTTGGACCATTGCCTAGCTTCACAAATAAACTTCACTCTATGATGCAATTGCCCATTTATATTTGTGTTTCTTCTACCCATAAAATCCTTAAGAGGAATGTCATGCCAGTTTCTAGCTATAAAACCCATAAAGAGGATTTCATGCCAGGGCATTTCATTTTGCAATATCCATTGTATACATTAAAAAACAAATGGAAGGACAACGTTTTTTACTCCTATGAACTTGCTATATTGTTCTTGCAAATTGAGCGCCTATTTTTATATAAGACCACATAATTGAAACTAGAAAAAAAAAAAAAAAAAAAAATCTACACTCGCTCTATTCTATTCTTGAGCTTTGATTCATTTTGAACTTAGCTTTAAAGCTTTAAAATGTTCCTGGTTATAGAGGTTATAACTCACATATGGTTCTCCTTGTTCATGCCTTAAAGAATACAACTTGCCTTGACGAAGAGTGTGGAGATTACTTAAACTAAGCTTCCTAATGTTCATGGACCAAAATTAATATGGAGATTATATTAGTCTCTCGCAAATTAAAAGCCGGTAAACTATTGCCAAAAATGGACTGTATATTATATTATTGAATACCATGACTCGAACATAGCTGAGTTCGGCCCATAAAAAACCACCCCCATCTCTTAAATTCTAATCATCCTAAAAAACTTCCGGCAATTTTTCGGCAAGAAAATATAAAATTTTTGGTAAATTTGCACATTATACTTTGACCATTAGAGATTATGCAAGCCCTCTATTTGGTCTCACATCAATAAATAGTACCATATAAGCGGAGCACCTTCACCCATGCAATTATACACAACATTTCAAGCGATAACACTTATATACAGGATGCATCGACCAAACAGAGATTTTCTTTTCAATATTTATCAGAAGTGCAGTAGCTTGGTGTCTCCAAAAAGAGATAAATCAACTTATTTGACATGACTTAGCACTGTCATACATACCTTAGACAAGAATTGATCCCCAAAGATGGTTTATTACAAACAAACAAACAAACAAACAAACAAACAAACAAACAAACAAACAAACACAGACTACACATGCCAAAAACGCGATAACCTAACCCGACTATGCAACCAATCCAGCCCAACTTATTCCCCAAGCCTGCATTATTGCTAGTTATTTCTATTTTTTTGATGAAAAGGTAAAACTACGCAAAAAGACTTAAAAGATACACAAGGATGTAGAAGATTTGTATTTATACCAAAAAACAAAATATATAGTAGTGCAACATCATAAAACAAGTATGATATCCTTGTTCTATCGATTATCTTCCCTAATCCTCCGGGCGAGATGCAAAGCTTTTGGCATTATGGTAATGCGTTGGACGTGAATGGCGCAAAGGTTAGCATCACCGAAGAGGGCTACCATGTAATCCTCTGCTTTTGCAATGCAAGTATAGCGTCAGTCCTAAACTCCTAGGCAATACCCCCGACCAATCCTTGAAAGGGCAATTTCCGTATAAGAAATTTAGTGAACTTCAGATACTTGCGGATCTCTCACAATGTTACTGTGCCTGGCCTCCATCTATAGGGCTTCCTTGGGGCAACTGGTGGCTTGGAGAGAGTCTTCGTGGCTGGAGGAGGCCTAGCGACCCCGGGGGATTCACCTTCTTGATAAAAAAAACTATTCTATTCTATTCTATTTGATAAGGGATATGACACCTGCGTGTATAGGGAGGGTCACAAAGAAAACCCCTATATACACCATTTTTCAAATGGAAAACCCCTAGCATACAATATATGAATGTTTCTTCAAACATAACCCCTCCCAATTTTATACTTCGTTTCATCACTAGAAAACCCTCCCATACGATTTCATGAAAACATTATTTCTACATATTGACCAAGTGTTTACGTAGTATAAGTTGTAGAATGATGTTGTAGACCATGTGTCTTCTTTTATGTTCTCAACTGCAAAATGCACAAAATCATCCATGTTTCTCCATATAATTCATGCATTTGATCCTATATGCCAAAATAGAAACCTTACAGTAAGTTCCTCTCTATGTACATTTCAATTCAGGTACAATTAGACTTCCAAAGGAGTTTGGTCTCTCTGTATCATACAATTTGATTCCCCACCAACTATGCACCCCTCCCATTTATGTACAAGAAATCAAGAGAAAATTGGTACTTTTTTCCTTATCTATACATACGTGGAAGCCCTAAAATGAACCCCTCTAGGTTCTTGCATGTGGCTTTGGAAGGGGCTTATAGGTGACACCCCCTTGCTAGCGGCTTGAACTCGTTCTCGGCGCTGATCCAATGATGTAGCCTTATACACTCCACCAATGACTTGGAGATGCACTTTATAATCATCCCCAAGTTCGCGTACGGTATACTTATGCCTTCTTTTTTGGGGGGCTTGGGGTGGCATGTCAGCATCCCACTTGGCTTGCTGCTCTGCTTCCCGCTTTGGTTGCTATTAGGCATGGCTTTCCTTTGCTTGACAGACGTTGATCCTTTTAACCATCTCTATTTTGTACCTGTCGGGCATGGCCGCCATATCCTGCTCAATGGGTTGTAGGAGGTCGGGGGTGAGGTATGTGGGGATTCTTCCCACACAAACTTCTGGCCAGCTTCGCCATAGGAGTATAAAAGCAAAGTGAAATGACCCCTTCTATGATGCAATCTCTGTCGTCCAGGTAGAGGTACTGGATGCCTCTAACCTTTGATGCAGTCTCTGTTGCGCAGGTAGAGGTACTGAATGCCTCTAACCTTAGGGTCCCCACTTGCTATCTCTTGGGCATCAGCTGCCATGGCCATCTCCATAACTCGTTGTGCTTCCATCCATGCGAGTTCCTCAACACTTAAAGCTTCAGTCTGCGAAGGGTAATACCGGATAAAAGTTCAAACTTGGTCTGGCTGTTGCACAAGGTTATAATTCTCGCCCATGGTGTTAAGCCTATGCAAGAATCTTTTCGTGAGATGAAACATGGGATAGTGTTTCTAGAATTCCAAGTAAAGCAGAGGACTAGCTGGTCAAGGAGGAGGTCTAGTGTCTCTGCATCGCCGGCGAGTTCGTGCCCTAGCTCCGCAAAGATCTCTATGAGGGTTGCATAACTCGAGGTGTACATGGTGTGAGGTATCGCTTGGATAGAGATAGGCTATAGCAACTGGGAGAACTCTAGGAAACACGAAAGGAAATAAAAAGGGGCACCCCAAATCCAAATAGATTTCAAGCTTTGTTTTTGAAAGGTATAAAGTTTTTATACGGCTTTTTTATATGCGTGGCGTATAAGTTGCGCTCCTAGCATTTTTCATGTTTAAAATCAGATTCTAAGGTGGTAAAAGTAGGTGAGCAAAACTTTAAGGGAGACTCTAAAAATCTTTTACCTATTGTGTCGTGATGGGGCTTTTAGGTGATCTTAGCTAATTCAAATGTCCTCTATGCAATGGCACAAAAATCGCCTTTATCTGAGCTCCCTACAAAAAGGTATGGCCTCCGAGAGTGAGTGACCTCTTTCTACTAAAAATTCAACATGGTTTCACCTTTTCCTCCTACATGTTTCCTTCTAAATGGCTCATATTTCATACACCTAGGCTACTTGGGCATATTACCTATTTAGGAAACTTTTCCTACATTAGCTCTCCCTGTAAGCTATTCAAGCAACTAAATAGGCCACGACCAGTGCTACGATCCGGTCTACTGAGATCATTGCTCCCCGGACCTATACGATGCTCTCATCATATCAATATGAGAAATTCCTCTCCCATGGCAATTCATTCACCATGGAAATGCTCTCCATTTGACTGGGACCACTTGTGATGGCCAAGTGTCCGAGTAAAGGGCACGGAGGTATCATTCGTCCTATGCCTTCTATGGGATATCCTATATGGCAAGAGCGTGCATACATATTAGCACTAGCAAAATTATACATAAATAATATGCCACCACAGAGGGTGGCTGATCCATCATCAATACGAACAACAATATAACATATAAGATACATCGTAAATGAAGGTTCTACCCCGGGCTCTGACTCAAGGGGGTTGGCTGACGGTCAGGGTCTCCAGATAACAACAGACGGAATCATGACAATGACATTGGCTGGCATAGAACAATGGCTAGAATAGTCCACTCCATCCGCCCCTCCTATGCACATTAGAAGGAAGTTGGGCATCAATTATCACACCCAAAAGAGTTCGCTCAGCAACCCCAAAACCTCATGGATTCTACTCTAGTTTATAATAACTTTTGCTTGACAGTGGATATAATTTCTGAGGTGACCAAACACATTGAATGTGTATAGTCAGTATATTCGCAGCTTCATGGCCATGGCAAAGGCTGAATTGCACCTTTCTCTCCCAACCGGAAGGTTCTATTGAGTCTGGAGTCTTTTTTGGCTGTTCATGATAAGGTTCGAAGGTCATTCAAGAGGCTTCTATTCGGTCCCATCAATAAATAAGGTGAAACCAATGTTGTTAAAAAATGCATTTTTTATTTTTAAAATATCTCGATAAAAATCTGTACATTTTTTAAGGTCTTTTTATGATTTGCTACTGTTAAAATGCACATGTTTGCTACAATAGTTACATGACATAGCATGTCAACAAGTAAATCAGAAGCTTATGCTGCTTGTAGAAACCATTAAGTTCAAGTACAAAGATATTATAGCTGTTATGCCATGCAACTCTTAAGCAAGTTCAAAAAAACATTATTACAGAGGTTAGGAACTATAAGAATTTCATATACAAGGATAAATAAGTTCAAGAATATCATATATTTGGATTAAAAATTCACAGTCTAAAGATTTTTAAGGATTTTAAAAGATTTTTAAGGATTTTTAAAATTCTAAAGATTTTTAACGTATTCTATATGAAATACATTTTTAAAGTTTTCTTTTTATTTTTAAAAATCTTCAAAAAATCTTAATAAACATTTTTTAAGCGTACGGATTTTGACGTACTAAACAAAATTGGGTGAACCTCAGATTAAAGCTATTGCCGAACCTTATTCACTTGCAGAAGAGGTTTTTGATGTAGCCAAAAAGAAAGAACCGGTGGAGAAGAAAGATGAGGACGAGAATGAAGAGCAAAAAATTGTTTTCGAAGAGAATCTTGACAGGTGGGGTATCAGGAAGCCTTATCAAATTAATCTAGGATGGAAAGAGTACTTGTTTCTCCACGACATATCTTTGGTGGTTTGAGGGAAGATGAGGCGGATTTTAAACAAAATCAAGTTTGTCTCCTCTTCACGTTGCACCCTGGCCCTGGGCGAAGGGCCGAGCGGACATTTCTATATACGAAAAAAAAGGGACCCTGAAATTACAGGGCCAAACATCAGCTTTTTTCAAGAAGAAAAATAGAGTCGGTTCAAATCGACTGCGTCCCCTGCCTCCATCGTCCCCTGCCGTCCCCTTCTAACTGGCGCCGCCAACATTCTTGTCGAAAATTTGCCGAAAAAGTGAAAAAAACAAAATTTCAGTGTCCCGTTTTTTTCGTCGGTGAATTCTGACAAGCACGAAAGTTCAGGCGAAATTTTGAGCTCGCCGGAATTACACCTTCCAAAATGAGGCAGTGACAAATCAAAGTACAAGTATAAAGCCTGAAATACAAGAAAATTACCTATCTTCCAAGAGTGGGTTAGGATTCCCTCCAATCTTAATCGGTGGTGCCAAACGTTTTGGCACGGTTGTGCTTGTGTGACATTTATGAAACCATCAAAATTAATGAATCATGCCCTATGAGCTAGATGAAGATCAGAACATTGCATTTGGCTATTTTTCTCTTCTATTATGTTTATGTATTGTAGACCCCTTTCTTTCATTTCTATGTTCCTCCCATTCTTGCCAGTGCCTTCCGGCCTCCCTACTGACGTGGCATTAAATCTGGCCATTTCAAGCATCAATGGTGTGATATGATGCCACATCAGCAGGGGGGCCGAATAAGCAAGGCTAGCCCTTGCCAGTTCTACAGCACCTAAATCAACACATAAAACTGATTGGCAGGAACAGTACTCTAATAATCCTCACTATTAATTTTGAAACTGCTCATTTGAAGTGTTCTTGAAGAAAATAAATCGAATAGCATGCCATTCAAGAATATATTTGCCTCAAGCAGCCATCCAGCTCTTACAAGCAAATCGATTATGCAAGCATAATGGTTAGCCATTGGTGTTATGTGATAGTCCCTGCTCATTGAAATAAATTGATGGCAAGCCTCATTCACTAAGCCTACACGACTGCAGGCAGAGAGGATCAAGGCAAAGGTGACATCTGTTGGAAAAATGCCACCCAGATGCATCCTTTTTAAAAGATCCAGGGCCTCCTTTCCATGTCCATATAGTCCATATGCACGCAACATACAATTCCAAGAAACCGCATTTTTCTCAAGCATATGGTCAAATGTCTTTTGGGCATTTTCAAGACATCCACACTTTGCATACATGTTGATCAGGGCATTGCACACAGTAACTTCTAAGCCAGACCCGATGCAGCCATGAAAGTGCCCGGGTAGGAGGAGAGCAAGATTTGCATATGTAGCAATAAGATTCAAAAAATTACTGGTATTCGGAACCACACAATCAAGTTCCATCTTTCGAAGCAGCTGGATGGCTTCTCTTTGATGTTCATTCTGAGCATAAGCTTTTATGATTGCGTTCCACGAAACTATGTCCAGACTAGACATGGAGTTTGCCATTTTCCCTGCCTCCTCTATACTTGCACATTCACCATACATGTGCATAATTGCAGTCCTCATCATAACATCTATCTCTAATTCAGAATTGATAAGGTCAGCATGAATCCTTTTACCCTGAGCTAATGCCCTCAAATTTGCACATGCATCAAACACACTAAGAAACACAACATTATCTGGCATAATACTTTCAGACTGCATTTGTTGAAACAATTGAATAGCTGCACTGAGTTGTTCATTAGCTGTATATGCTGTGATCATTGCAGTCCATGAGACCACATTTCCCTGATTCATTGCATAAAAGATTGTTTCAGCATGTCTTGAACAGGCACAATTAGCATACATACTCAAGAGGCTATTAGTTGCAGTGATATCTAAGTTCAAATTGTTGGTCATAGTATAAGCATGGGTCCACTTACCTTCAGCCAGGTCTTGGAGGTCTGCACAGGCTTCAAAAATGGTAGTCAAAGTAATATTGTCTGGCACCATTTGTTTTAGGCACAATTGTTTAAACAGGCTAATGGCTTCCTTGCTCTTTCCAGTCCTCCTATATGCTGCAATCATGGCAGTCCATGAAATTAAAGTAGGCTGAGATATTTGGCAAAATATTGCACAAGCCTGCATGGCACATCCACATTTTCCATACATAGTAACAATCACATTGCCTAAGACAAAATTTAACTCCAATCCTGTGTGAACCACACAGGCATGAACAAGTTTACCATTTGCCAAGGCTTCTAGGTTAGCACATGCATTTAATGCATGAAAGTAGCTCATCTCTTCCAGAACCAAAACATCTAGCCTAGCTTGTTGAAATTGGCAGAGAACTTGATCATGACAATTAGCTTGAGCATATCCAGATATGGTGGCTGCCCATGACTGCGCATTCCTATCCTGCATTCTTTCGAAAACAGATGATGCATCCTCCATAACCATACACTTGGCATACATGTTAACTAATGCAGTCCCCACAACAACATCATAGGGACATTTCTCCATTAAAACGAAAGCATGAACCCATTTTCCTGCTGCTACATTTAACAGATTACTGGAGGCAGTGAGGACGTTGATACAAGTCACTTTATCTGCAACCAAACTTTCTAACTGCATAAGTGAAACCAAATAAAGTGCTTCCTTATGATATTCATTCTCTGTAAATGCAGAAATCATGGTGTTCCATGAGATCACATCCTGCTCAGGCATTCTATTGAACACCTTGCATGCATCTTCCAGGCTCTTCAATTTTCCATACATATCAATTAAAGTATTACCTAAAATAACCCCCAATTGAAGTGCAGAATGCAAGATGCAAGAGTGTAACCACTGCACTTTAGTCGGGCTAGAGCATATCTTCAAAATGGAAGTAAATGTAAACTCGTCTGCAATCAACCTTTCCTGCTTCATTTCACAAAATAGTTGGAATGACATTGTTGTTTCTCCATTAAGAACGCAGGCCCTAATCATTATATTCCAAGACAATATATTCCTTTGACGAATTCTTACAAAAATACTCCAAGCGTCATCTAAACTGAAGAACTTTCCATACATTTCAATGAGAAGGTTGCTAAAAAGCCTATCCCGTCCATATCCATTTCTTGTGCTATGGCCATGAATCAACTTACCCTGTGAGAATGTTTTACTGTGACTCCGCAGGAGGGAGATAAAATATGCTGCATTCTGAGCAGGCAACGTTTGATCAGATGGATGTTTTGGATAGCTGCTAGTTTGTTTGATTGATCCATCATTTTGCCCAAAGTCTGGATTGAATATGGCCACAGGCTTCGTTGGTTCAACAAGCATACCGAAGAACATGCTGTTGTGCTTGTATGCAGCTCGGGAAAATAATGAAAAATAAAAGGTTTGAATCAATTAGAACTAAGCAGGCTTACTTTATTGGGAAGAAGGCTTGACATTTGCAGGCAACATATCTCGTGGTTAGACAACGTATCGCTTGGTCCGAAGATATTTTGGACTTGAATAGACATAGGTACGATATGCCACGCTTAATGTATGACACTTGAAAGACTAGTGGGGTGCATTCATGCTCGTACCCGTGGTTGAGTTGAGTTAACCTTAGCATTAAGTTAACTTTAGATGACCACACCAAACTTAGTTCAGGAATTTGGTTAACCTAAACTTAACGAGAAACTTATTTGCACCTGTCCTTCACACCACAGGCCTCAAGGGATGGAGCAATCAATAGAAACCATTAGATCATGATGGAATCCGAAGTACACGTTGATCAGGCAAATCAAAAGGACGTTTACTTATGTAAGATTTTTTCCTCTAGATCTGTAATGTGATTTTTCAGAAACAAAAACAGAAACAGGATATTGGAAATCAATTTCATATCACAAAGTTTGAGCCGTGAAATGAGAAATATATCAAATACAGTCAATAATGATCCAAAACAGGAAAGGCCGGGGAGATTAGGAGATGTTCTTAGAGAGGCACTGCCCTGGAAAGGGTCAGATTAGGTGAGAATAATTAGCAATTATGATAGATTCAAAATCAAATACTCGAGGAAAATAGAAGTGCTAAGAGTTAGTGAGGCACTTAAAATGATGGAGTTGGGTTCACCCAGGACATGAACATGACTTCGGAAGGCAATGGGAGTGGTAAAGACAAGGGGTCGGATACAAAAATAGAAGAAAGCATCCCATGGCAGAAATCAATCATGAATTGCACAAGACAAATATAGGAAACTTGATATCGTGATCAATTGTAGATTTCTTCACAGATGGCTTCCTCGATTTTTGCGGGTTACGATCATGGTTAGCAGCACATTTGAAGCTATTGCATCAGCACCAATTGCTTAAAGCGTTAGGGGGCAATTTCTTTTTAATCATGTTTGACAATGAAGCAGCTATGGATAAGCTAGTTACTCGTGCAGTAGCTCCCTATGCAGACGACTTTATATTATACCAATTTTGCACCCCAGGTTTTTCTCCCAATCAACTCTCAGCCATTAAAGTGCCATGTTGGTTGGAGATTGAGCACTTACCTCGAGATTTGCTAGTACCAGAGTCTCTGAAGAACATCGCCAACACTTGGACTTTTACGTAGCACACTCAATAGCTAAAGGGGCTAGAACCTGTATTGCTATTCCAGTTAGTGCAAGTATACCCAAAGGAGTTGCATCGAAAAGTGAGCCATATTACTTTAAATTTCATCAATGGGTGAGAGATTTGAAGGATGTTCCCTAATCTAGAAATAGAAGGATTAACCAAGTTGCCCCATACAAACATAAAAGAATCTAGTTTTACCCCCCCCCCCCAACCAACACAGATTGATAAAGTGAACGCTCCTGCTACAAAAGAAAATGTACAAATGGAAAGTACATTATCAAGTAGTAGTTGCATCTGTCTCTAACAATGTAGAAAAGCATACGAGTGTAATGCTAAGCTTCTACTGAAGAGAACTCCTTTTACTATTAGTCCTTGCAGACTTGTTCAATAAATAGTTCAATGGGCAAGAATAGTCCCCAATGAAAGACCCCTTGGCAAATGGCGTTATCAAAATGCAAAATAAGATTAGAAATATTGCCAAGAAAGTTAAAGGCACTAGAAATAAGCACTCACTAAATAATACAATTGAGGTCGCGTTTTAGGGTGCCAACTGGTCGTGAAACAGATTTCTTAGCAGACTCTCCCCATGGGGGTGAGATGGAAAACACCAAGCGAAGGAGAACCCCAGGATCATTTTGACTTGCTTCATAATCAGATGAGGATGCTGATGCAGGAAATAACTGAGATCAAAAGCCTAGTGCTGGATCTGGTGGAACAAAAGAATGAATTCCAGGAGGCAAATCGCCAGTTGCAAGCACAAAACCAAACCCTAGAAATAGCAAGAGCACATGATGCCATAGAAATAATTCGTTTCAAAGCTGAATTGGACCAGAATTTCTATGCTAAGCAACCTCAGGATTTTGTTACTCAGATTGAATCTAAGGTTTCTGATCTTCTCTGACAAGGACAGGACAGAGTCTTAGAGCTAAAAGATAGACAACAGAGAGCAACTAATATAAAAAATATCAGGTATTGAGGAAGTAGCAAGAGAAAATTTATCTGATACTGTCAATGACATTTTCAAGGATAAGATCTTTCTTCATGAACCTGGGATCCATCTTGCTCCAGAGTTGGTAGGAGAATCGAGGAAAGACACAGACCTGTCATTGTTAAATTCCTTAGTTTGGAATTGTGCAACCGTGCAATGCAACACAAAGGGAATCTCAAGGGATACAGCATCTGGCTAAACGAGGATCTAACTCCCCAACAGCAAAAGGATAGAAAAGTGTTACTGGATGAAGTCAAGAAGCATAAGGCTGATGGAAAAAATGCATATATTCTTGGCAGCAAAGTCATTGTCAAAGAAAACAGAGCATAGGAAGCCCGAACCCTCAGACTCTTGGTGTGGAACATCCATGGTGCAAGCGAATCCAAATTCCTGTCCAGTATGGATCTATTCAAGCAGCACGATATCTTGGTCTTTCTAGAAACATGGGAATATGACATGAGACCACTAGTTGACATCCAAGACTTCACAAAAATTGTTTCCTTGCACAATAAGAAAGGAGCATGTCATAGAGGTTGAGGAGGTTTGGCCTGCTATGTTCGTTCCTCCTACATAGATGCAGTGAAAATTGAGCATACTTTCCCCTATAAACAGTACTTGTGGCTGCACATTAGTGGACAAAGGCCTCTTTATATTGCTTGTGTTTATTTTGCCCCATTAGATCCTGAACCTGCAAAAGTATATGATCAGCCAGATTTGGATTCTCATAACCCTTTCTTACATCTTACCAGGGATATTCTTAAATACCAATCTAAGGGATCAGTTTATGTGGTAGGAGATTTCAATGCAAGATTAGGACTGAGACAGGCTCCTTTATTCCGTGATGATAGCAAGGAAATCTGGTTACAAGAGTGTATCAATTCAGAGCACCCTTGGAAGCAAACATCCAATGATCACATTAGCAATGCTATGGGAAATCATGTGTTAATGCTATGTGGGGCACTAAAAATGGATTGTTTTCAATAACATACAGACTTTTCCAGACTCGCATAATTACACATGTTTTCTACCAAATGGCAGCTCTGTTGTCGATCTACTGCTAGGTCATCCCACTTGTACGATGCTCCATGACTTTCACATACTTGAAAAGCAACTAGTTTCAGACCATGCACCTCTCAATTTGGCTTTTAAAGCTGATAACTCGAACTCCAAAACGGATTTTGAAGCCTCGGTGCATCAAACTCATTCACAAAATTGCAGGCAAATATGCGGATGCTTTAACTAGCAGATTTGAGCAGATAAGGTGGCCAGCTGATGCATTTGGTTATAACCAGGTTCTGATTGGAAACATATGGGCAGTAGCAACTGAAGTCTTTGTGACTACTAAGCACAGAGTAAACTGTCAGAACCAAAAGTGGTTTGACAAGGAATGCATGCTTGCTAAGCAAGCATTAAGTACGGCTGTTGATAATAAAAAGGCCAGCAAAACTTATAAGACGCTTTTGAGACGCATAAAAATTGAATGGCAGCGCATACATGAAGCAAAATTAACTAGCAGGATAGTTACGAACCGAAGGCCTTTTGGAGCATAACTAAAAGCCCTCTTCCATATTTTGATTTTACAGCAGAAGAGATGGTTTCCTGGCTCAAAGAGCTCTACATGATTTCTGCTCAGAAAGCAATGGTCCAAAAGCTCCCCATAACCGAGTCTATTTTTTCCTCCCTTGGATGTACAGGAAACACTGACCCGCATGTAAAATGGCAAGTCCCCTGATAATCTAGATATGGTGGTAGAATTATGTAAATGGGGAGGTGATCTACTCCTTGAAAAACTCACTCATATTTTCAACCTAGTGCTCAAACACGGCAGCCTTCCAGATGCATGGTATGTTAGCAAAGTTGTCCCAGTGTATAAATGTGGCAATATACAAGACTTACGCAATTACAGAACAATCCTAGTTGGAAATGTATTAGTCCTTTGGGCTAAACATATGTATGAGTGGCATAGGCCACATATATTTATCTTATTGGACCACTGGATCTATGGCCCAGATTTAGCCTAGATCTGTGGTAGGTGGCATAGGCCACATGTATTTACCATATTGGACCCCACGATCTATGGCCCATATTTAGCCTAGATCTGTGGCAGCTAAGATGTTAGTTAGGGTTAGGGTTTTGCTCTACTATTTAGAGAGAGCATTTCCTCTCATTGTTTAGGCTTTTGCTCACGTTTTGAAGCACCTCCTTTTGGAGCATCAATATGATTATGTTTGTTCATCCTTTGCTTTGTTCATGTTCTTGGAGTTTCTTCCACCTTCTTTTGTTGATTCATGATCATTTGTGGCAGCCTTGTGGCATTCGACAGTCATGGACTGCTGCTGCAAGGCGATGCCAAGAACCCCAAAAATCAACAAAATGTTATGGGTAAAACTTTTGCTTCCTTGATTGAGCAGAAGTTAGTAGATTGGGCTATAAATACAGACGTTATAGCGACATGTCAAGCTGGTTTCAGGGCTGGTTACTCAACTCTAGATCATTTAGTGACACTCAGAGTGCTCATAGAAAATGCTAAGGGCCGAGGGAACCACTTGTATCTTGCATTCATAGACCTTACGAAGGCATTTGATCGTGTTGATCGATTCAAGTCAGATTGGATACAATTGGGGTCCCTCAAGCTCTCCAAGCGGCAGTTGCTTGCTTGTATCAAAAGGTATTGGTGGAACTCTCATTTCCCCTACGCTCTGATGCACAGATCCACAATACTATCGGGGTTAAACAGGGCTGCCCCTGCTCGCCTGCTCTCTTTGGGCTATTTATTGATAAAATCGAAGCTTGTCTTAATGACAAAAGTGGTTGGTGCTGATTTATGTGACCATGTCATAAAGTTGCTACTCTTTGCAAACGATATCGTACTGATCTCCAAAACTCAATTGGGATTGCAATCACACCTAGATGTCCTCGATGATTTCTGCAAGCATAAAGGCATGTCTGTTAACCATTCCAAATCAAAAATCATGGTGTTTGGTTTGCGCTTTCATGCTAATTTCTCAATTGGAGGGGTTACTCTAGACACGGTCACTAAGTATAAATACTTAGGGGTTGAAATTTCCTCTAACTATAAATGGTCAGCTACAGCATCAAAGAGGGCATTAAGAGGGCTAAGAGCTTTGTTTGGCATGCTCCAGGTATGCGAGAAAAATAACCTAGAAGGCTGGCATTTACGTAAGTTGCTTTTTGGTGTTCTAGTTAAATCTGTCATGCTTTATGGATGACCATCCTGGGCTCCTGGGCTGGTTAAGTCAGGATGGGCCAAGCTAGAGAAAATACAGAAGAGATTCCTCCTTGAAAAATTGGGAGCAAAAGCCCAAACACCGTACACTATGCTTTTAGTTGAAGCGGGACTAGTCCCAATTGAAATTGATGCTCTATGTCAGACGCTGCATTACTTGGATAGAATCTTGCACCTTGATTCTAAACGCCTTCCTGCCCAGGCACTTGTGCACTCCCAAGGAAAAATAAATGGATGGTATTCTGCAGTAATCAAATGGGCAAATACTTGGAATATACTGCCTGGTAGTTGGCCTCATAAATGGGATGAGATGCAAGCATTTGTATCAGCAAAAGCAGTTTCTAAGCTTTGGGTGGACTGTGAGAATAGTGTTAAAGCGACTTTCTATAAGAACGAAATTCATAGCCTTGATAAGTACAAGCAGTCATATCTGGGAACAGATCTAAGCTTGAGTTTAAGAAAAATCATCTCCAGAACGGGACTCTCTTCCCATCACCTTGCTATAGAAACTGGCAGATGGCAAGGATTAGCGCGAAATGATCGACTATGTCCTTGCTGCTTGGCAGAACTGCAAATTGAGGATGTGCCTGTTATATAAGCATATTCGTGCAGCCTTCGATATTAACGCTGATAATCTTCAAGACTTGTTTGGCATGCATCCGATCAAGCTGGGAACTTATCTAAAGGCTATTTTCAAGGAAAGAACAGATGTTATGCAGTTATATGAACACATCTCACACCTCGAAAGTTCTGGATTATTTGTATTTTGAATACATCTTTATAGACCATGTTGTTACCTTAAAAATAACACATGTATTGTTGGCCATATGGACCTGAGGGTCCCAAAAAATTGCATGATTAATATTGATTGATTGATTGATTGATTGATTGATTGATTGATACAGAATGTGCCTCTCAATCTACCTCTGTGTTGTCCATCTACATAGAAGAGGTGATTTCAGGTGAAAAAGATGATACAATAGATTGATCGACAGAGGTACCATAAAAGAGGCACACCCAGAAATGAGTTTAGTAGTTCATAGAAACAACAATAAGTAGGTAGACTCGAAAATGTCAGAAAAGATGGAGATGCTAGAGAATCCTTTTGCTTTTGAGGATGATATCAATGGGCACTTAGATGGCATGAATGTAATAAAGGAAAAAAAGGATTCAATCCCTTCCCTTAGCAGCTCGCATGACACTGAGCTGCAGTTGAAAGAAACTTAGACTTGGAAGAGAGAGCATCAATACTTGTGCTCCTATCTATGTATTATGAAATCACAAATTTGAATATTAGAGAGGTGAAATCCTCATCATTTAAAGCAACAGGTTTGCAATAGCTTTAAAGAGAATGAATTTAGATATTATCTGTCTTCAAGAACAAAAGTATAAGGAAGAGGAAACTGGTATGTTGTTGAAAATACTCAACGAATATGTTGGAATTGCTTCAGTGAAGGAAAGCTCTAGTGCTGGTACATTGATTGCATGAAAGAACAAATCAAAGTAACCACCTCCATAGTAGATAGACTTGGAAGGTGGTATAGGCTCGCTTTCACAGCAACTTGGCATGATGAACCTGATGTGCTGAAACAAAGCAGTATGGGAACTCCCGCATGAGAGCGAAAGGGCGAGAAGAAGAAGCTATGTTAGAAGGATATAAGGATTGATGATGGCGAGGACAGAAGTGCAAGAGGGCAAAAAAATGTTAGGGTTCTCTTCGATGCACTGAGAGGCATTTATAGACACTTGAATGAAGAAAGATTAGAGCTGTAAAACGTGACAAGCGGCCGAATCCTAAGAGAACCAGCAAAGAACCAGAATTTGGCCTAGTCTCTATGAGATTGGCATCTTAAGTTCGATGTAGGACACATCTGCAGGTACAAAGTATGATTTGATTGTGTAGTATAATTGAAGGGTAACTGTTGGCATAATTAAGAGTGGTAGTTCGAGAAGACGAATGTCATAATGAGGTAGGGTGGCAATCGATATTAACAAAGACAAGTTATGGAGGGCAACCAGATATGCGGTATGGGCAGAAATTCTGAGAGATTTCTTCGTAGTGAGCAAATCAATAGTTCAATTCTTATTGCATGCATGAAGTTTTATCCGTAATGACCCATCTTTGCAGGCATTCCAGGTGGTGAGCCCCGCAGAGTCAAAGTATATAGCAGCTGCATGATGGAGAACACTATGCCTTCACAGTGTCTCGAATGGCTTACCTGTTGGATGAATCACTTGAACATCTGGAAGATGAAGAACCGAGGCACCCCTGTGGATGGGTGGCTATTGGGGGTCGATGATGATCCTGATATGGACTTCGGATACATCGATTTGGTGTTGCATCTTTCTTGGACCAAGGATAAGGGATACGTCATCCTCCAGTGACATTTAATGAATCTCTTTAACTGATGACTATTAGCTCATAAAAACAATGATTCCTATTGTGGGAGACTCATGCTCCAAGACCATGGTGACCTCACACCTTGGGATCCCTTGGTCTCTTCTTCAGCATGCTCTTTTTAGGGTTCTTCCTATGGGGCTTAGGATTATTTCCATGGGGCTTGCCCTTGTATAGTAGGAATAGTCGTGTTTTTGAGCTGAGGACAAACACTTTCTCATTAGTTACTTTTTTTTTTCTTTTTTTTTGAGGGTAAGAGTATATGTTATTAATATATAAAAATTTACATAGGATATCCCCAAATGGGATTGATGGAAAGAATTATCACAAAGCGGGTATAACTCGTAAGTGTCAAGGATTGTACTAAAAACTACCACTCCAATCTTCCCTACCCCTGGATTACTATAGGAAAAATCATCTTCATCCAGGCTTAGATACTATATGGAGCTAGCAGCCAGTTCCAAGCAACAAGAACTTAGGGGAAAACCTCGCTGAAGACGAAGATCCTCCATCCAACATCCTAATAGATGTCGGACATATCATAAACCTTTACTGCACACTGTTTAAATCTAGATCCCAGTTACATTTGAAAAATGAATAGATTCCCCTTATACTGCCAATTCTATCCAAGTTCTTGTTATAGTTGCGGCCAAACTTCCTGTGGTGGGCCAAGGCCATGAGAGCCGCCTCCATGTTGAAGCTGTTCTGAATCCTTCTTACTGAAGCGGTCAGTCCTTCAAGAGCTACACCACATCGGTGTTTCCAAATACACCACAATGATATATTGGTTAAAGTGAGTTGAATAATATCTGCACCTATACTGGCTAGAATGGCCGGCCATGATAGCTGACACATCTGTAGCCCAATAATTGGACAAACCCACCTCCAGAAGTCTCCTATAATCGGACAAAAGAAAAGATGATTCATTGTCTCTGGCGCTCCACATCCTAGAGGGCAAAGATCATGTTGAACAACACCCTTGTTCAACAGCCATGTCATAGTGTACCTTCTTGTAGACTGATCCAACGAAAGAATTGGATCTTTTTGGAACATAAGGAAGCCCAAGACTTTGTCAATAGACCCTTGGTTTCTGCTTGATCTAATCCCAACCTGTCTGCAGCCTTTAATGGGGACTGTGGCATTAGCAATCCATACAACTTTTTGACTTTATATTCTGCCCCATCCCCACTGACCACCTATCTTCTTCCCCTACAATACGGAGACCGTCTTGACATTCACCATAATCTTCCTAAAGACCTTCCTATCACCTTCCCCAACACCTGGAACTAGAGCTTAAAATCTTGTCCAAGTAATCCATCTATCATTTTCCCACAACCTGCCCAACCTTACAATTCTGCAAAGACGACGCCATTTAGTAAACACTCGTGGGTGTACAAGTGCAAGAGGGAGCGCAGCCCTCTCCCAAATCCTAGTATTCCAAAATATACTCAGCCCCCCTGCCTCCCAATGAGCATCTGCTATATTAAAGAGACTCTGCACATCCTGCCAAGCTTCTAATATCTTCCTCATTACTGGGGAAGTACCTCGACCCGTTGAGAATTTATGAAAGTAGGAGCTAACCTCGTCTCTAGGGGTAGAAGGTTTCCCCTTTATCTTACCCTGCTGAAGCCAGTAACGCACAAAGGCAATAGCTGGGGATGTATCCCCTTGGATAGCCCTCCAGACAAACTTAGTTGCCAGAACCTTCCCCTGGACCATTGGGTCTTTACATCCCAATCCCCCATCCTTTCTACTTCGGCACATTTCTGACCATGCAACCCCAGCTATCTTCCCTCCCCAGATGAATTTACGTATGATTACTAATACTGGTCGTATATATACTTCTGCGCTACAATAGCCGAGGAGTAATAAATATGGGTCGCATTAAGGATTGCATTGGCTACTATCACTCTCCCCATAGTGGACAAGGACTTACAAGACCAGAGGTTAACCTTCTTTCGGATCCTTTCTATAATTGGCGCCCAAAGACCTTTTAGATTTTCCCCAATGTTAAGTGGCATACCCAGCAGCTTAGTCGTCTCTGTAGCTGTCACTATATGATAATTCCATGCCTTGACCCTTGTATCAATGTCTTCTTCAAAAGGCCATATTACATCACATTTAGCGTGATTCAGCCCAATCCCCGATATGGAGTAAAAAGAATTTAAAACCTATTGAAAGGCAGGAAAACTCCCATCATCATACCTTAAGAAAAGAAAGGTATCATCTGCATATTGCATAATAGTCAGATTTGGATTGGAACCTGGAAGAAGTAACCCATTCAGCAATCCCCTCGTCATCAAGCTTTTCACCATACATGTTAAGAGATATGCCATGATTATGAAAAGGTAAGGAGCAAGGGGACACCCCTGTCTAATCCCCTTTCTGAGCTCAAAGAGACCAGTCGGCTGACCATTAACCAGAACAGATGCTGATGCCATCTTATTCAAACCCATGAC
The DNA here is from genome assembly GCA_021234155.1 of Isoetes taiwanensis. Taxonomy (NCBI): domain Eukaryota; kingdom Viridiplantae; phylum Streptophyta; class Lycopodiopsida; order Isoetales; family Isoetaceae; genus Isoetes; species Isoetes taiwanensis. Next base: position 1,753,363 of record JAJEKV010000093.1, read on the forward strand.
TAACTCTATAAAGTTTATTTCAAAGCCCATATGAGCCATCACACTTTTTAGCCCACTCCATCTAAGAGAGTCATAGGCTCTGCGAAAATCCAGCTTCAGCATTACACAATTCTGGCGAGAAGGCTTGCACCAATGGAGCCCCTCTCTAGCTGCCAGGTAGTTGTCCAAAATGTTCCTGCCTGGGAGAAAAGCTGATTGTTCACATCCAATCAAACGGGTTAAGACTGGCTTCAAACGATTAGCAACGACCTTCATGATTACTTTGTACAACACATTGGTTAGTGCTATTGGTCTCCATTCATTTAGTACCTGGGGCTTATTGACTTTTGGAATCAAGGAGATAAATCCAGTTGCTAAGGCTGGGTGAAGGTATTTGACCGCCCATGCTCCCTTGACTGCAGCGGTGAAGAATGGCCCAAGTATATCCCAGAATTCAACATAGAACTCTGGAGGGAACCCATCAGGTCCTGGCGACTTACCAGAAGCTAAAGAACACGAGGCGCTATAGATTTCTACATCACGAGGCTCTTGAAGTAGAAGTTTATTTTCTTCATCAGTCACTATCTGGCCTTGCCTCAAAGAGGGGAGCCACTCAGAGCATTGACTGTAGTAGTCGCTTGGGAGGGGGTCTTCTTTGAACAACCTCTCATAACTGTCCCTGAAGAAGGATTTAATTTCTGCCTCCTCTTTAAGAACCATGTTCTGATCATTGGTAACTGAAATGATACTATTCTCAGCCAGCCTTGCTCCTGCCAATCTAAAAAAACATTTAGAGCTTTCATGATCAACCTCCGCATACCATTTGGTCTTAGATCTAATAGCGGCCCCTCGAGCCTCTTCCTCTTCTATCGCTTTTATTCTGACCTCTAGCTCTTCCTCAAGTGCCTGATTGGCAGTATTAAAGGGATCTAGAATCAAACCTTGTTTAACTTGTCGAATTTGGTTGTATAGGTCAGCCTTAGTTTCTCGGAATTTGGTAGCCCGTAGTTTCCCCCACTTTTTTATCCAATCCTTCATATCGGCAGTTTTCTTGATCCAGGATTTCATACTAGGAAGACCCTCTTCCTTTGACTGGGCTAACAGGTATTCTTTGAATGGTATACAAAAGAGATCCTTCCCAAGGAACCCTGTATTAAATTTAAAGGGGACATTTCCTTTTCGTCTGGCAGAAGGAAGATCTTCAAATACTAGTTTTTGTGGGATATGATCTGACTGGGAAAAAGAAAGGTCCCCTTCCACATAGCACTGGTCCATAAAGGGGGCCGACTTATTAGCCACATAAAATCTGTCTAGCGGACAGTAAACTCTGTCCATTCCTTTTTGTTTATTAGACCATGAATAGGGAGTATTCGATGGTGGGAGGAGAACAAAGCCACAATTGTTGAGAAGGGAATCCCATGCCCGTCGCTCCTCCCCCAAGAGGTTTCTATGTAAGCCAATCTTTTGATCCCAGACATCCGTCATATTGAGGTCACCACCTAGTACCCAGTTGGCCACCGGCTGACTGATCACCCAATCCATGATTTCCTTCCATAGAATGGCTCTTTCCGCAGGCTTATATGTTGCATAAATATTAATCACTCCCCATTGAATCCCATCTGTATCAAATTGCACAGCTTGCCACCTTCCATCTGTCCCAGCATATTGCAGCTTACTAGTTAAACCCTTCCATAAAGTTCCCATACCCCCTTTAGTGCCCCTGGCAGCACAGGTAAAAGAGGAATACTGGCTTCCTACCCAGACACCTAAGGAACTGGCCTCGAAGTCAGGAAGTCTATGTTCCTGTATAAGTAGGATATCTGCGCTCATCGATCTCATTGCTGCTAAAACTCTAGCCCTCTTTAGAGGACCCTTGATACCCCGAAGGTTCCACGAAATAATCTTCATGATTGTCCTATTTGAGTAGCATCATCCCCTATTACATACCCCTTATCATTTTTGGTGATACCCAAACCCCTCCAGATGTGTACCCTCAAACTACTTCCCAACCGGGTTGACCATACATTAGTACCATTGTATTTATCATCACCCTATGGTACTTTTCATGATATATAGACTTTTCTCCCCTTGTCAGGGTGGCAGAGCAAGTTGCTCTCAAAGCTAGAGGAGTCAACGGTTTGTTGTCCGTTCGACCTAGCCATCCTCGATGCATGTCAGTTTGTTTCTCTTGCAGGACTCCTTGTGATGGCATGATATCACCATATTGGGTAAGCTTATGCCATAAACGGATGGGGGGTAACCCTTTAGCTAACCCAAACCATTGTGTCAACACTATTGCTCCCCATCCCATTGAAATACCCTTGTCCCAATCCAAAGCGGAAGGAGTGATAAATCCATTGCGTCGAGGTTTAGGCAGCCCATTATCTTGCCAATAATGCATGGAAGTCCCTAACCCACAAAACCCACGAGACCTTTTGCCCACCCCAATTATTAATTGTATAATATCTCGACGTGTTTTGGGTTCCTTATTTCCCATGGCCGGTATCCCAATATTTTGCACGATAAAAGCCCAAGTATCATAATCTTTTACTTGTTTTTCGACACAGCAGAATTTAAGCCATAGCTTGAGCAGCATTGTTCCATTGTTTGACCTAATAGGGCAACTATAGTCAATTGTAATTGCATTTTTTGTAGACCACACAAAGCTGATTAATACACCATGGGACACTTTAAGGTACAACATCATGTCTTTGATTGCAAAAGCATTAACAGTTACAACATTTGCATCTGCCATACTTGCTGGATCATGCCAGAATGTACACCAAAACCTCTCACTCATTACTGCACTTTGGTTTGCCAAATCCATCAGAGTATTTGGCCGGTATTCTCTCACTGTTTCACCCCTTATCTTACTGTACCCATTCTGTCCAGCTACCTCCTTTCCCATATGGTGGGATTTTCCACGTGGAGAAGGCATAAAAACTACCCCATTTTCCAATTCATTAGGATTCCACACTGCAGTTTTGCCTATTGTGCCAATCTTATGATCATTCTTGGTTGTATTTTTGCTGCCACAGAATACATAACACTGACCAACACGATATATACTAATCCCATGATATACTAATCCCATGATGCCATAAACCAAGGTTTCCAATCACAAGCACCCTTCTAACAATTGTTACTGACATACATGTTGACGACCTTAACAGATTATATAAGATGCATAATACAAGTAAGCCAAAGTCTAGATAGGGGCTGAGAACAAAAAGCTTACCTCGTTTTGGAGATAAGACTCCCAGCAATCGCTCAAAAAGATTAATATGCCGCATATGGGATAGGGTTCCCACTATAGGTATAATGAAGCATTGTATGCTTCACACTTTCTTCCCCTTATGATTAGTTTCAGAAAGAGAATGTTCATGGAGTATCTTCGCAATTACTCCGGGAACAAAAGACACCTTCTTCTGCTGCTGCTTCCCCTTTTTCTTTTGCAGCCCACCATAAGAGGGGTTTGTGACACCTTCCTCTTCTCCATCAGCCACTTCAAGGGCCTGATCTTGGCTGGAAACCACAACTGCCACCTCATTTACTTCCTTAACAAAGGCGTGGCCATCTCCACACTCTACATCTGCCATCTCACCTATTCCATCCACAACTGGAGGGAGGGCTTCAATTGATATTTCTGACATCTTCAAATCTGCAGCCATGTGTTTATTGGGTTCGGTATTAAAGTATGCTACTCCATTGTGCATGAGTTTATCAGAGGTTAAGACCTCCATCTGAGCGGACGAAATTGCCTGGATGGTGGACGAAACTGGCTGCATGGTGGCCACAACTGACTTGGGAATAGTTGATGCTGACTGTATACTTAGAGCTGGCTGAGTTGTGGTGATTTGGAATCAGTCAACGCTGACTGGGTGGTCCCTATCGGATCCAAGATTGGTTGGAGACGTGTCACCTCTCCATTAGGTAGTAAGTCTGTGTCTGGTCCAGGGAGAGTAGAGACCACAAGAGGCAATTTTGGAGCATTGCTTTCAAGTATCACAGGTCCCTTTCGAGATCCCTCTATTGCTGCACCCATACAGTTGCCATCATCACATTCTTCTGCAACAATTTGACCACTTGGATCAAGGACCAGATTAGCAGGGACTTCATTAGGCTGCTCCTTCTGCAAATTGTTCTTGGTACCAGAACATTCTCCAACATAATAATTTGTGTCAGCACCTCTTATAGATAAAAAACCACCTCGGTCTCTCCGAGCATTAGAAAAACCTTTCCCTTTGCCTTTGGCGGGTCCAGAAACTAGAGTGAAGCCATCCTTGTCCATATCAACCGCTCCCTTCTCTTTGGAGGCAGTTAAATCAGGTACAATCTGTTGTGGCTCTCCTGGGACAACACAAATAACAGAAGCATGGACCATTGCCCCACACGTAGTACAAGGAGGAGGCAGACCCGAAGTCAAGAGCTTAAACACAATTTTTTTTCCCTTATAGCCTATAAAAGTAACATGCTCCGGGATGGCGTTGAGAATATCCATGGATATACAAACCTTGGGGGCCTCATTACTACTCGTACCCATTGAGATATATTCACCAAGAGAGGCTGCAATTAATTTGAAGGCCTTCTCTGTCCAGTATTCAGATCTGAGGTTACTAAGGGAGACCCAAACAGGATAGTACAGAGCATCTGGATTAAAGGGATCAAATTCCTCATGCCACCTTTGAAGAAGGCCATTCAAATTCACACTTTTTAAAAAGAACATTTGCCACAAAGAACTTAATGAAGATAGATTAAAATTTAAAAGCCTTGGTGGAAACCTTGCTCTACATACTCGTTCCAACACTTTAGTGATCTCTTGGAGGGTTGGTTTACCCCTTATGATCTTACCAATGAGGCCAAGCTTGTCAAGACGACGTATACGATCTGCTACCTCAGGAATATACAAGGAGATACAACCATCTTCTGGGTCAGCTTGGGGCCCCTCAAGGTCGGACACACATGGAATAGTCTTCGACCCTCTATCTATTGGGTGAGGATCTGCCATCAACATCAGTAAAGCTCTAACCAGTATGGACTCTCCAGCCAAGAAGGGCAAACCACCAAAGCTTGAGATGGTAACACTGATGGATCAGCAAAAAGCAGAAATCTAATGGTACGTCTAACAACTGCAGGATCACCTTGAATCAACAGACCACCTAGGCAGTGAAACTGATCTGGGAAGAGAGATCTACTATCTAGAATTGTTACCGAAAGCTCGTCAACTGGCCCCTCGATCCAACCCCACCACAAGTAAACACCGTTGGTTAGGATGACTGAGCGAAAAATGGAGACAAGACGACTAACAGAGTTGGCAGTAGAAAGATATGATATCTGGCTAGAGGCAGAGGATATGAACTCACTAGAAGGCATTACCTCATACACGATAAAGCTCAACAGATACCATTTCATTCAGAGAGTGACAGAAAACCATGAACAAAGCTGTTACAGGTCGATCTTCTCCAAGATAAGCAATTTTTAGTTCAGAAGCAGTGGCCTGTTGATCCAAGGAAATAGAAGACTGGACACCAGAGAAGTAGAGATCCGGAAAGATGTGCTCATCAACTAGCATACCCCAAAGCTCATAAGAGGAGCCTTGAAGCCAGCCACAGCAGACCTCGTTCCCAGCAAATATCAAAGCAAAATATCTACTAAACTCTGATACTGGAGAGGGAGAAGAGATGGAGACGAAGCAGAACTAGAGCATAAGAGAGCCAAAGGCAAAGGAAGTCCCATAGAACAAAGAGGAAGATGAAAAAAATGATCCATCAGTTGAGGATTTATAGCAGGAATTGAAATGATTAGGAGGGCCTGCATGTACAGAAACCAAAAAGAAATCCATAGGAATGGATTACAAATCTATAGGCTTATAGGCTTGGACCAGAAAAGGAACGGCACCCAGAAGGACAAAAAAGAACCTTTTGCCAAAGAAAAGGAAGAACCTGAACCTATTTTGGAGAAGGAAAAGCGTGAGAAAGAAAAAGGGAAGATCAGTCAAAGAAAGGCCAGAGAAAGCCAGACAGGAAGAAGGACGCAACAACGACTACTGCAACTGCCAGTGTCTGCAAGATCTTCTGAGGACTGCCTTCATCAATCAATTCAACGCAGCCATGGCCCGCAGGCTCTGAAAAGAGAAGAGCTTTGATTCTTCAAAGCTGGTTCTGCATTTCCCCTATCGGGGGGATCTTCGCTACCACTAAAAACTCTTCAAAAAGACTTAACCCTGGATTAGGAAGCACGATGTTTGCCCCGCCAGATTCCAGAGATCCGCCCCTATGGGGGATCTTCGCTACCACCGAACTCTTCAGCAAAGACTTAACCTACTGATTAGGAAGCATCTAATGTTTGCCCCCCCCCCATCGACCGCCCGGTCAGGTCGTTAACTTTCTCTCTCCTCTCACTAGCGCCTAGGTGATCGCCTCCTAGGTGCTAGTTACTTATTGAGTCAATGGGTCAAGCAGATATGGAAAATTAAAGGAAAGGGTAGCAAAGTTGATAATTGAGGTAAGCTGCCAACAATTACTGTTGGCATAAGAGTATTGTGATGGAGAAAGCCATAGCTAAGCTCCAGAAATGGAATTCTATAGGCAAATTGATTCATGATATTACATACTGAGCAAGAATGTTAGGGTTGGAATAAGAAAGAGAAAGCATGTATTACAAACATGAATGGATCGGGGATTGGTTTCTCACAAGCTTGAAGTAGAAGTCTGGAGGATGAATGGAGCTACATGGGAGCAAATTAGATGTACATATTGCCGTAGGTCCACTTGTGAAGACAAGAGGCATGCTTTTGTATTTGCGGGACATATACCTGTCATTTCTTTATATGAACTACTATTGAAAATGTTGCTTATTCAAATGAGTGACTATTTTGTGAATGATAAAAGTACAAAGAATAGAATAGAGTAGATGAGAGGAGAGAAGATGAGAATAGATAGATATTACTTTAACGTCCAGAGGAACCACAACGGGCCATTGGACGGACCTATACATAGTGCGACCCTGAGCAATCTCGAACTCGACCTGGTGCATAACTTGGTGCAAGAAGTTCATGCCATATAATTGTGCCAGCTATGGTAAGGTCTGTACAAAATGCGAGCTCGATTTACCGAACCCTTGTTTTCCTCTCTGATCATTTTCTGAGTATATCCTAAAATGAAGGGATTAAGCATTTCGAATCTCTACTTGATTAACAAGGCAGCAAAAGCCTTCCCGAATTAAGCTTTGTAAGTTTTGGGTATGGCCGTCTTTTTTCTCTTTGTAATTACGACTAGTCTTCCTTATTCAGCCCATTGACATGGCATTGTATTTGACCATTGAATGTGTGAATTGGAGGGTCAAATTTGATGCCACATCAAAAGGTAGATTAAATAAGCCAAGGAAGGTGCCCGGTAATTATAGTCAATATGTTTTTCACACATTGTGCATTTTCAACTTCGTAAATTATGCGGATTCAAGAGGTGTCTAATTTGGTTAAAACCATCGATTGATCAAATCTAATAATCGTACATGTTGCTCCAGACATCAAATAGTCGTAGAGCAAATAGTAGAATGTATCTGCCATTTCTTTCTTGAGATTCGGTCTCCAGATGCTCTTCCAAGATGGGAAAATGTTATTTCATTCCATTAAAAGATCTCATTTATAATGCATAACAAGGTTTCAGTAGAAAACCAGAGCTATAAACTAGAATAAAATAAACAAGAACATGCTGAAGAAAGGATACAAGGTCCATTTGTATTGCAAATGCTCATCAACTGATCAGGAAGTACTAAATTTTTTTAACTTCATATGTTCTTCGCAATTTAGCAATGACGTATTAAGTGAGATGTGGGATTTGGATGAAAAAAACATAGCTAGATGGAGATCTACCAAAAATAATATTGTTTAGCAGAAGACTTTGAAGATATTTGGACCCACGTTTTGTGTGATTTGTTTTTTTTTCTTGAAGGACGAACAAAAAGTTTATTAATCAGCAAGAATAAGTGCAAAATGAATATTTCTCACTAGTTGTGTAAGCACAAGAGGGTGCTGCTGGAACACGAGCCTGTGACACCATGTGCTTAATCCATACTAGATAAGTAAAGGAGATAAGTCTCTGCTTAAGAGTCTAACCGAATTGAACCTATAACGGCGTCAAGTCCGATGTAAATACTGGAATCTCAGGAGATTTTGAAGATGTATCCTGGGCCTGCGACAAGATAGACTATCTTCAGCCAAATCAGCCCACTGAAGTGGAGCAAAGCGACCATATGCAACAGGAGGACCAGAATCACGCATAGCAAGTGATGAGGAGAGTTGAGATGCAGAGGTGTTAAAACTCTTAGCTGACTTTCGAGGTCGATGAAGAGCAGGTGGATGTTTAGGTGGAGGGTGGGCACCACGACGATCAATGTCCATGTACTGCCCACAAGCCACTTCAACTTGCTCTTGCAACCTTTAAATCTCATCTAGCCTTTGCCTCTATTGATCCAGCAGCAGAGGCGTAGAACCAGCGGCTGGAATAGATGTAGAGGAAGTCATAGGGGGACAAGAGACGTCCATGGAAGAAGGAGCAGAGCTAAGAGTAGGATTTGTAGCAGAGGCAACTGGAGAAGCTTGCTGATAAGACTTAAGATATTGAGCAAAAAGAGGGGCCTCAGGTAACATGAGAGCCAGCTCTGGGCCTTTTAACAATCGTAGCTTGAACGGAAAGAACACGGATCCACTTTGAACAACAATTATCTGAGGCAGATCACGATGAATGGGGCGTGCTTGTAATGCCATTGGTTATAGCATATTGCAGGTGAAGTCCAATCTCACTAGCAATAGAAAAAATGAACTCAGAATCCTAAAACTCTGGAGGAAAATCTTCAATAGCAATCTGGAATGGGGCACGTAAGGCATCTGGCTTACCTAGAAAAGAGCCAGGAACATACTGTTGATACAACAAGAAATGTTTCCACAAAGGATCAACACCTCGTTCTATGAGTTAAGCCACTGGCTCAGGAGACTCAAACATCAGGAAAAAACAACATTGATCTCTGGCTACGAGCTTGATAGAGTGATTTGCAGGAAGCCTTAATTTGTGTAGATGCCCAGGTAATCAAGATCCAATGCGCTTCAAATCCAAGAAGGGGCCAGTGAAGTAACAAACAACAGAGCATGCAAGTAATTGCTCCACATGACGATAGTGAATCTCATGACTGATCTGCACTACAGGGGCCCCAAAGCGCTCAAAGGTTGACCTGCATTCCTGCCATAAAAAATTTCGGCTGGTGGTAACAAAATATACATGGAGTCCTGCTTGGCCTACAACTGCCGAAGATAGGATGCAACTTCCTTCTTATTATTGTCCACCATGGTGGCAATGGCCTCTGAGACACGAATTGAGGTGGCTGGAGATGACACACCTTTACATAGCCACTCAGAAAAGCGGACACCTATAACCCTTGCCACTGTGTCAGAAGACCTCCAAGGTGTAGAGGTCGAGACATATGGCGTGGTTGAAGAAAAAGGTATCCCAGGCTTGTTCGAGAGAAGAGGGGGAAAGTCCTCCTGTCTTGAGGAACCTCCAACGTGCGTTGGATGTTCTTGTTGTTCAGAAGGGCCTCCTTCATGTGAGAGACTCCCAACATGTGTTGGGGATGCAACCTGTATCACACACTTCAGAGCAGGAGCTACTAATCTCATTTGTTCTGAAGAACTTCCAACATGTGTTGGAGGTGCCTTTGGAAGTACCAACTTTCCAGAAGAGCTTTCCAGGGTCACCTGTACCACACTGCCCCTAGAATCATGAGACATAGGGTCAGACGCTGGAATAACAGTCTGAGAAGAGGAGAGAGTGGAAGCTGCTGCCTCAGTGGAACTAGGTACACATATTCTACTGGAAGGAACTAGAGCATGAGGCAATGCCAACGGATTGAGATGCATAGAAGCCTGCCTCTCCTGCCCCTCAGATCCAACTGCCATTGAAGATATCAAACTCTTAGGAGAAGAAGGGGCACCTTCACGAGCCAGTTTATGGGCATCTCGAATACTAATCTTTGGAGAATCTAGAGCATATCCCCTTCCATTATTGAGGAGCGCTTAGAAGGACTACGAGTTGCTTTTGCCATCTCCACTAAAAGGGGCCGAGATTTTAGAGCTCAACAGTCCCCCACAAAAGAGTAATTTCTAATAAATATAAGCATTGAAAGTAGCATTCCACGATCTTTCCAACGAGCCGAAGCACGCCTAAACCTGCCACCAAATGCAGGAGTTATGGCAAAAAGACGATTGCCGCCAAACCCTAATACTGCCAATAAAGGGCCGGAGTTGTCAAGCGATTTTTTGCTGCCAAAATAGTCTAATCATCATATAAATACATATCAACAGAAAGAGCACGCAATGAGCTTTCCAAAGAGCCCAGAATTACTCAAATCTGACAGGGGAATCAAAAGTTATGTGCAAATGAACGGGGCTAAAACCCTAGGCGCCATCACCAACGCCCTTCAGCCAAAAAATACCAGGCCCAGGAGTAATCTATTCTGGGCCGATTTGTGTGGTTTGTCAAATTCATTTCTTCTCATTTTTTCTTTCTCGAATAAAAAGATGTTAGGTGTTTTTATTTGATGGTTCCAACTTTTATGGTTTCACATTTCATGAACTAACACTTCCGTTTTTATGTTCCTAAATTTTTTTCAGACGTATATACATCTATGCCATAGCTGGTTCCATCGCCTTTTTCCTAAATGCTGAGAGCTTGGAGCAATTATGTATCTATCAACATGAAAATCAGATGTGAGAGGAGTCCTTTCAAGTCTGCTTGTGATGTTGTGACATGTATGTGCTGAAATCTATTTTATTTTGTGCTTCACCGCTAATGTGCACGTGTTCATAAATTCATGATCTGCTATATGCAGATCATCTCGTTCATCTCCATAAATTGTAAACTCTTACTTGTCTTTGAATGTCTTGGACACTACAAGAGAAGGGGCCAATTAGTGTCACCTTTTGTGTCGATTTTTTGCCTATAATTGCAACTCAAAATTTTTTAATAACTGACGCTATGAGTGACACATAGTACTGACACTAATGTAGCAATGAGAATGTCACATATATTGTCAACACTTTTGTCACCTATAGTGTCAGTCCCAACACCACCTATGACGTCATAGATATCACCTATAAAGTCAACTATAATGTTACTATTAACTGCAGTCATAGAGTCAACTATAGAACCACATATAGCATCATCTACAGTTTCACATATAACGTCATTCATAATGCTAAAATTATTGTCATGTATAAGGTCACTAGTAATACCACTCAGGATGTTAAAATGTTCGTCACTAGTTAAGCCTTAAAATGTTCGTCACTAGTTAAGCCATACATACTGTCATCTCTAGGACCACCTGTCGTTATTTTTTCAATATGAATGTCATTTATTTTGTCAATGTTAACGTTATTTTTTGATCTATTGTTCTTATTGAAGATTGCCACATATAATGCCATTACTTTATGTCACTAAGTCATATTAGTGCAATGTCTTTTACCGAAGTACTATTTTTTTTTTTTTTTTTTTTTTTTTATTGTGATTAAATGATATTCCAAGATGGCTACATGCATGCTATGCATGGTCAAGCAGGTACGTGGTGGAGCATGTGCCATATTTTCAAAACATGTTGTGCACATTTTCAAAACTTGTTGTGCACGTTTGGCTCCAAATTGTTATTCTTTTCTTATTTCTCTTATGTTTGGGAATAATATTGGAATACATAGATACTACTATTTGAAAACATTGTATGTTGACCCTATTGCTTAATAGATCACATCAGTTTGATCTTATGAGACCTTAGAACAAGGTATGTCAAATTTATAGAAAAGCACTTACTTTTTAATTATGGGATGGCATGGCATGTTTGCCAAGTGTCTCACTTTTAGAAAATGGTTGCATGCATTCATTTTCACAAGAGAATATTTTAATGGGACTCAAATTGTACAAATTAGAATATTTTAATGGGACTCAAATGTCATTTGCAAAAATGGACCATGTAGGTTTGAAATTTTATATTTATATTATAAAAAAGACATGTCTATTTTATGGCTGATAATGGAGGTAGTTATCACCATTGTGGCATCCTTTCTTCTCTTCAACGACAAACAAGGAGAGCGCCTTCTTGCCGCTTCATTTCATAAGCACTATGATCAGGATGGCACAAACCTTGCCGATGCATAGCACAAGCTGCAGCTTTAGCATGATGAGGCGCAATGGATCGATATAAACCACCTTTTTTTTGGACAAAGCCCACATCAAGAACACTTCTCAGGTGTGGCCTTTTGTTCCCTAAATCATCTTGTTATGTGGCTACAGATCTTAGGAATAAACTTTTGGATCACAAACTTTCATTTGAAAGCGGTAAGGGCATTTAGGTCTGATTCCAGAAATCAATTCTTGATGCAGCATTTTTTTTAAAAATCAGACTGTTTTTACTTGAAATGGTAGAGCATATGTTGCCGTTTCCGAAACATATAATTAATAAAAAAACAGAGCTTCCTACAGAGAGTTATGCCATTTTTTCTAAGAGCTGTAATTTTATGGCAGCAAGTACTTTCTTTGTAATTTTGGCATACCTAGATTTGGTTTTTTGTAAAGATTGATGAGTTCATATGCATATGAACTTATAAGCCATAAGCTTTAAGAAATGTATGTAATTAGCTTTTCTAAACAGGTTTTGAGTATTTGCATTGTAATTTGAGTACTAACGCATGCTCAAAGTCTATGGCTTGTTTAATGATGCTCATGTAAAAATCTTGATCCACTAGTATTTGGAGGATTGATGATGCTAACATAAAGATTCACATTTTGTTTAGCATTTTTTATTGAAAATAGATGGATACAATACAACTAGGTGAAGGGCGAAAAGCCATGAAGTCTTATTGCTTACACCCGCTAGGCGCTTTACATTTACCCTTATCGGGCTAACTTGTAATTGGTTTGGTTTGCGGGTAACCAAGACTTCATCTCTTAGAAGTATTATTTTCAGAATTGGTGACTTGAAGATATGATTATAGACAATCATTCTTATACTTTGAGGAAGATCTACATATTGGTGAGATCCTTCCTTTTTGGATTATCCATATATACAAAGCATTAGGTTGAAGTAAAATTTGGACACGTGTTTAAAACGATAAGCCTGCATAGTTTGTGGGTTAATGTTTGAATGATAAGGCTGCATAGTTTGTGGATTACTAATGTAATTGAGAACAAGTAATTTAAAACATGTATTTGACCTGTATGAACATGCACAGTTCTGTAAAGACATACTAAAAGGTCTTTATCAAGTATATTATTTTGGTCTTTTAATTTATAAAAGAGTCATATTTGCTGTTCAAGGCTTATAAGATTAGGCTAGTTTTGTATGCCTTGATAAGTATCGTGGACCATGGATGTGGAGTACCATCTTGGATTAGCCTAGTCCATGTATGGCTGGATAAGTCTACCAAGGGATTGACCGAGGTAGATACTCATGCTAGTATGGCTTTTGTCTGAAGCTAGTTTGGGTGGGTTTTTTTTTTTTTTTTTTTTTTTTTTTTTTTGCCGTCAAATCATCTTTGTGGGAGTATTATTTGTGTCCATTTTTTTTAGTGGTTTGTGGTGGTTTGAAATTCAAAGATTCTGTGGAATCTTCTACATCGGTGGCGTGGATTATTTCGAAACATAGCTTGCAAGATATATTTTCTGCAAAACCACAAATACTAGTGGAGAACAACCTTCAAGAAATAGCTGCAAATCCATAAACAAGCAAGCTATATAATTTCCAAATCCACAAACAAACAAGAAACCATACCTCTAAAACTGCAAATTACGCACGAAATCTTATTGTAAAATTGTTAATCCAGAAATAAGCAAACTATATATTCTGCAAATCGACAAGAGAATCCTTGATTGTAAGACTGCAAAATCGAAAATGCAAAACTTGACTAAACTACGAGCTTGACACAGTTGAAGCTGAAGTGGTTCTACATTCTGTGCCAGGTATGACATGGTTGTCAAATGAATACATGAACAATTATTGGTGTAGGTCTGAGCACAAACAGCAACAAGGCTGAGCAAACTATGCAAGAATGGCATATCTACAGCAAGCTTGTTTGGGTTTGGCAGAGGATAAGCCAAAAATCTTCCAGGCTGGTGATCCCATATTGCACTGAACTACAGCTGCAGCTCCATCGGTAGACATCGGTAGCAAGAGAAATGTGAAATGGCATGATATCTGTATTTGAGAAATTCGCTTTGAGTGGGTTTCTTGCACCTCAAACTGGTAGGCTATTCCGGTACAGGTACTTTAAGCAAGCAATCCCATTTGAAAGCACAAAGTCTGCATTTTATGCCCTATGAATCAAAGCAAAAAAGAAAAACAACAAGAAGGTCAGGTTCATCATAGCCACAGTCTGCCACAACAAACAAGAAACAAAACATGAAGCTGAAGAACAGAAGTTTGTGTTGCGGCCGCTGAGGGCATAGATAGAGGCAGCCACGAGAAATCTAGAGAAGAAAACTGCTTGGAATCTAAATTAAACAAGCCCTCCGCTTCAAACCAAAGGCGCCGAACGCTCTGCTCCAACCATGCCACCGACATGCCACCGACATGCCCGCGGCCTGCCATAGCAAATTTAGGGAAAGGGAAAAACTCTGAAAGACAGTATATATGCCATGTCATATTTATACGAAAATGATACAGTACAAAAGTAAAACATAACCTAACCATTGCACATAAGACTCTTAAATTAATAAAAAAACTAATAAGGGTGTGTTCACACCGGAGTAGGTTGTGCAATGACTTTTTTCTCCAGTTTGTTGAGTTTTTTTTTTTTTGGGTCAAAATAGGTGATTTTTTTTTTTGGTAAGGTAGTTTGCCTACAGTAAAAGATGCTCGAAATTAGAAGAGCTTGAAGGCCGCGTGGAGTAGTGCGCAACATATTTTCTATCTCCAAGTTCTTTGTTTCTATTTCATGCTTCTTTAGCTATGGCAGGTATCGGGGGCTCTGTTGCAGAGCTATGGATTGTTATATTTTTTAGTTGTTTGTCCTAAGAGCAGTAGAGTCGGCCAGGGTTGTTTGTGTTGAGAGCCACTAAGTGTTTTCCCAAGGCACTTCTTCTTCTATAGCGTTGTTTGTGTGCCTCTTCATGTTTTATTCTTTGGATCTTGTTCTCTCTTCCTTAATCGGGTTTCGGTACCATAAGCAAGAGGAAACACAGGTTCCGGTTCTCACATTGCTTGAAACGAGATTCTGGTACCGGTTCTGTGGTTGCCATGTGTACGACTTGCCTTTTTCCTTGCTTTCTAATGTTTCGCAAACTAGCATAGCCATTTTTTTGTTTCCCCACCATGTAGCGATTAGATTAGAATGCACTTAAAATGCACCAAGCACCGGGTGGGTTCATACCAGAGAGATATATTTAGTTAAGTTAAAAAAATCCACATAAATTGGATTCACAGTAAACTCTCTTGAAGTTTCTTCAAGTCAAAGGGTTTAAACTTTAATGGTTGTAGTTAAATTTAGCTTAACCCCCATCACAGTGGTTTTGGTACGTTAAAAGTTAACTAGGTGTTAACATTGAGGAATAACTTAAGGAGAAGATTTCGATGGCAATGTAGCTGAGAATTTCTGCAAGAACATCCTAAGCTCAAGCGTAGACCAATCAGGAACCCGTCATCCAAAAATCTGCAAATATACTTTTATAGATGCGACTTTGTGTGTCCAATATATCGACATTGCAACATAAATTCCTCAATTGTGTCAAGAATGGTTTCTTCTTCCAAGCATCTTTTGAGCAATTGGAGAATCAATTGGTTTAGCAAGATTTCCCTAGATCTAGTCCATTGTTAATACTGTCCCTAGGTGAAACAAAATGCAAAAGGGATGAGCCGTGTTTGAAGGGATGATCCAGGAACTAGACAAGGTAAATTTTCTAGATCGAATTATCCTAGCCAAGGTATACAAATGACTAGCAGTCAACCTACGATTCCCATGGTAATTCACAAAATGTGCAGCTCGATTCAAGAGGTTCTTATTGTCAAGCACAACAAGATTCTTCGTATCACCAGCTCCCCATCTCAAATAGAGATCTTTTCCTTTCTCAATAACAGCTTCACTCACATTATGGAGATGATAAACATAATGGACTTTCCCAACATCCTTCATATAGTATCCAATCATGCCTTCAAAACAATGAAGACGAGTGTTTTTAAGGGCTTTGCATACCAAAATCACACCCAGTGGCTTTGAAACCCAATTGAAATCCTTTTTTATGGCATCATTCATGGCCCTGGGACTCTTGAACCGAGCTCTGAAAACAGCCTGGCAGTGCAAGTGATCAACACTTGCACCACGTTCCATGGCCACAGCTCTAGCCAAACACCTTCGATTGCAAAAGCCAACAAGACATCATAAAAACTCGTGGGCACATCTTGCTCAGACAAACCCAAGGTGACGCTAAGATCTATGGCACTCCAATACTTGTGACAGAATCTGCTAACACAAAACTGGAGATGGCCTTCTGAACAACCAAGACGACCCCTCCTTATTCTGTGGCCCAAAATAGAAACAATGACAGAACCAAGACACATACCCGGCGCCACCATCGCCATTTCCGCCATGCCCATCTCCAGACCACGTGAGAACTCCCAGTTCGACCAACCCAGGCACAGATGCCAGCCCTAGATTCTCATATTTTGAATCCATAGTGCCACCGTCATTTCCTACCATATTTTCATACAAATACCCATGCTAACCACTAAAAACCTTAGTTTATAAAAATACCATTTCAAATTTCAGCCACATAATTTTCTACAACGTGCATGATGGGTTTTCTACAAAGTGGCACCATGCCATTGGTGCACAAGGCAAAACTGCAACTAGTGGATTTCTACGTTTCAAAACTCAATGTGTACCTCTTCCCATACTTGTGTGGAGGCACGAATTAATAGGTCAGCAAACTACACATAGTAAACCATTAAATAAAAAATGCTTAGAAGGGTTTTCTAAATTCCCCAAGCACGCCAAGTAGACTTTAGTGCTACAAGAAACTTATCGCGGCGGCCTATCGGCCGCCGCGAACGTTTCTCTTCACCAACTTATCTATACGTACTAGAACATGCAGGATTTGAACTTGCACTTTTTTTTTTGCCCTGTGTCCAGTGCCCGCACGATAGAAGGATGCTGACTATAACCTGCACGCCGCAAACATTTCTTTCGCTCCAAACCTGTGGGGTTGCACCCACTATTAATGTCAATGTGTGTCTGTTCGGAACTATAACTTGTTCCTACTGTGACGCAAAAAAAAATGCAATTAAGGTGAGGATTTTGTTGTAGTTGTGAGTACGGGAACTCCCTTTTTATATAGATTGCATTTAATGAAGAGCTCATTTCCATTCACTAATATATTTTAAATAAAGGTTAATATACTCCTAACCTACAGTTAATTCTACATGCAATCCGCAATGAACATTTGGCAATCGAGATCCCTCCTAACCACCTTGAGTGTTATTATCCGAGTTGAATGAATGAGTAGAAAGGACAGACGTAGCCAAGCACGACTTAACTAGTCCAATCCATCCGTGAGTTTGGCATGGCATTTCTTCCAAAAACTCAAAATTGGCAGAGCGTTTAAGCTCGTGTCAGAACAGGTATGTTCTTCTCGAACATCATGCTTGCGCATTCAAAATTCTGGACCAATCACAAGGCTGCCCATGCCACCGTCGCACATGGCGCTACACCATCTTCCAAATCCACTGCTCTGATAAATGGCTCTGCCTAAAGCAATACAGTGTGATGTGTGGTCACATGTCTAGTTGAATGCTGCCTAATGGCATGAACATTTCTCTTTCTCGATCCCCTATGTGTATGGAAGTGAGTCAGCAAAGGAAATTGTTCACAGTAGCCGAGTCCTTCTACAGACTCACTCATTGGCTGGAATTTTGTCTGTGCAGCATAATACTTGTAGTTGATGTAGTTATCTGCCTTGTATTGTTTGATGCTTCTTGCTTTGAAGATTCCAAAGGGTTAGTCATTTTGAGCAATGAAACACCAGGCAATATTTGTAAAGTGAATGTAAGTCACAATAAATATTGTCTTTTTTCAAAAGGAAGCCAGTTTTTGATAATGTATAATCTCAAATGCATGACTTGCCAAAGATATACTGGATCAAAGATATTTTGGATGCAGATCGACCTATGGGTGGGGAGGATCGTGTTCATTTAGCCCCTTAAGGTAGAAAAATTTATGCCATAAAAAGAAAATTTGTAGCAACTATACTTTTATTATATTATCTATCTATAGTGGAGCCACGTAAATCTTATTTGAAAAACATGGTTTGGAGTCTATGTGCCATTGGAACATTCTACTTGGAAGGATTAGCAATAGCAAAAAATCAAAGACAATATGTTATATTTTCTCATGGTTAGGTTCGTTGACAAATAAGGCAACTGCATAACAAATCCAGCTCTAACATACAACAAAAAGTGGAACTGAGATCATGAATGCTTCCTTTGTTTAACCAAATTGTTTTACATGCATTATTGAATGTGGATTCCTAAATGTGGGTTTCAAACACTTCTGCCTTTTCAACACTGGACCTGGACCTTGAAGAAACAGATGACGATGCTCTAAGAGGTGCTTGCAGATTTGACAATATTTATGGATTGGATGCTTCAGGGTATTGCAAGGTTTGATGCTTGGGTTTGTCAATCTTTAAAGAACCGCAAGAATTGTAATTCCTAAAACCCAAATGGAAAGCTAACTCCACCATCCAAATGATAAAACCAGAGAATGCAACATTTATTAGCAACTCAATATGAACCAGTAAATTTGACAATTGTTGTTATATATCCAAGCTGTGTATTAGCTACCAGACATGTCAACCCAGCTCCCATCACCAGAAGCCCATGTCAACCCAGCTTCCATCGCTAGAAGCCCGTGCTGAAAGGGTCTGTGAAAGTGTCTGTCTCCCAAGCTAGTAAAAGCTATTCACAAATTCTAAAACCAATTCTAGAATCTTGTAAATGTTCAAAATTCGTTTTTTCTTGAGCAACTATCTTGCTAATTGGCAATCATAAATCCAACAGAAACCTGTACACATACATTAGAAGTTCAACCATTCTAGAAGTTCAAATGCATAGGTCGAATTTTGCAGTGTATCAGTGTGTCGCCTATAACCCGAATAATCTAGCCACTTCTGTACAGATTCTACAAACTCTTTTAGAGTCTTTAAACTCTATATAATCATGCTGGGCTCTATGAGTTCCTGTGCAGGCTCCACATAGATTTCCTAGGCAAACATAGTCTTTAACTCCCCGAACACAAGTCATCTGTTGCAGAAGCCCTATTACTGCCATTATCTACATCAGTCTTGGGCTCTGATTCCACAAGCTTTCTGCAAAAATCCAACAAAAACTTGTACACATACAGGCAACGAGTAAGGCAAACCAAAGCCAAGATATGTCAAAGACATATCTAAAGTTGCAAGTCTTATATTTTAACAAGCTGATGGCAATTAAAAGATGGCTAGGAAAAATACTTATGCCCCACGGGTTGAAGGGATCAACATAGGAAGGCGGGAACCATATCACGGAACAACATCATTTTTTTTATGAAACTAAAACCATGGACATTTAATTTGCATATAATCGAAAAATGAGAACCATGGACTTTTAATTTGAATTGAATTGGCTTTTAGAACATGCATTTTCGATGTAGCACAAAACCATAGACATTTAATTTGCATAGAAAAATTAGAACCATGGGCCTCTACGCTATGGCGACTCCGTGAGTTTGATCGAAGAAAAACATTCGGTTTTACTTTGCAATCGTATTGGCAATTCGGTCTCTCGATCTATACATTAATTTTTTCTTGATCTGCGCCGGCTCCGACTCCTTACATTTTTCCGTGTTTCCAGCGGATGAAACTAATTAGGAGGAGATTACGGCCTTGCGTCATTTCGACCAAGCATTCTTTGTGATAATCGGCGTTTTAACTAACTTACAATGTTTTCGCTTACGTTTTTGCTTTTGATTTATCGCGAAGCATTGCCGCAGAGCCCGCTCGGGGCGGGGATTTTTTGCTATGAAGGAGCAGAGGTTGCGATAATAATAATCTTTGCCTTGCCGCATTTGTTACACGCTGTTTTACGAAGATGGAGTATCAAAGGATGTTATTGATGCATTGCCCGTGTTTTCTTTTCGGTTTTGAAAGGGGATAAGCATGGATTGGAATGTCCAGGTTTGCTTAAGCAAATACGATGAACATGAAGTTCGAGATTTTTGCCCGGATGCAAACACGCCTTTCATATTGAATCGTCGGTAAGTAGTTGCTTTCTCATTCTACATGCCCCTTTGTAGATCAAAGCATTTACGTGAATGATTTGCCCCTTGTGGAAGAGATTTTTTCATCCAGTAGATCCATGAATCTTGATTTCTCAAATCCGGCGAGCTCCCGCAGAGCTTCTCTTGAAGATGTAGGGCTTCAAATCTTTATCCAGAGAGACGACCGCGGGAACTCTAAAAGATTAGGATCCAGCGGAAAAATGGACAGAATGCTTCTCCATTTGCAAGATTCAGGGCCTCCTGCAGAAAATTCTATAGATAAAATTCGAAAAGACTTTTAATAGGAAGTAAGAGTAGACTTACCTGGGAGCAATCGAATGCCATCGATTGGAGCAGAGCAGAGTGGGCACGCTTCTTATATACGTGAATGCCCGGATTGCTTGCATAGCAAGAAACAGGGGACGGAGTTTTTGTTGCAGCGCAATGCTTGAGTGCAGAGCAAGAAAAGGGGAACCACGCGTACGTCACTGCATTTATTAGGTTCCATTATTGTTTGTAGACACGTGTCACCACCTTGCATGCTACGTGTCACAACCGTAATGCCTCAAACGAAAAATAACTTCAAACAATAATTCTAAGATTGTTTGCATCATACGCGTCACAACCATAATGCCTCAAACAAAAATAACTTCAAATAAATACTTTCAAACAAAAATTGAAACTGAATTATATATGAGTTGATAGGTCTTTGTTTTTGTTTGAATTTCAAGGGAAGTAGGTGCATCAAAAAATGAGCAAGGAACTGAAGACAAGATTTCACACAAACAAATAAAGAATGGTTCTTTACCTTCATTAAAACCTTGATCAACACAATCATCACGCCTTATGCTTCTCTTCCGCCATCAAAGTGGGTGCTATAAGCAAATTGGGAGCACATAGAGTAAAAAGGCTTGAAAATACACTTATTGGAATGTTCAAGTCAGTATATATCAATTCACTAGATAATGTTTGCCTATACTAAATGACATTATGTCTTCACATCTATGTAGCTTATGGATGAGTGGCAGCAACGCAAACTCTATACATTGAAGGAACTGAGCTTCTTGGGAGTGGCCACAACCAGAGGGGCCTCAGGAGTAGAAACTGCATTGAAGTTATCATGCATGAAAGTACTTTCTACAATAGACTCCTCCTTAGGCACCACCATGTAACAATAGCAGCTTTTTAGCCCCTCACTGTTCTTGTAACAAGAGTGAGAGCTGTCCTTCACCCTTTTGAAATCCCAGATCACAGTAAATTTCCCTACACTAACCACAAGATGGTGTTCTTCTTTCCTGTTCTCTGTGACCTAAAAAAAAAAAAAAAATACAAAAAAAAGGGGTTTAGGACACTAGTTTAACATCCTAAACTAAAAGAAATGCTAACAAGTGATTTGACTTTATAACTTACCCAAGAGAATTTGCCATTGTGAAATTTCTGATTCTCTCCGGCAAGATATGCATCAATAGGCGTAAGCTTCAGCAGCCTAGGAGCAGAAATCTTGTTTCCCATGCGACCCGTAAACCCTGTTTTAATCTCTCCATCCTTGTCCTTGAAAGTGGTATTAATAAGAATTAAATAATTATCTGTAGTAGCAAGAACCCACTTCCCATCAAATGTAGTATCAATAGCTGTGATGGCTGATCCAAGTCCAGGAAATGCAGTCTTGGCCTGGCGCATAGACGAGTTGCCGTATAATCTGATCTTTCCATCTTTAGAACCAACAGCAATGCATCCATCTCCAGTAGAAGCAAAACACTGAAAATTAGTCCCTCTAGAAAACTGATGACCTTCAGTCCATCTTAAAACAGGCTCTGCAAGGTCCTGCACAATTCCTTGCTTATCTCTGATATCCCACCTGCATAGCCTGTTATCATCTAATCCAAGGAAAGTAGATCCAGAAGCATCAAGCTGGGAAGCCTTAGAATCATTTGTAACATCTCTCATTGTTATAGGTGTACCATCTTTCTCAAATTTCCATTCTGACACAGTCTTTCCAGCTTCAAGATCTAATCTTCTGACTCCAGTAGCCCTTCTGTTCTCCTTTGTAGGACTGAAGACTACCATATTGCTCTCTCCTCTGATGAGCATACCCTTTTTGCTAGATTGAGATCCTACATTTGTATCATCTTTAAACTGTACAGACATCCCCTTTCCATGCAACCCTGTTGGAGTATTCCTAAATGCCTCTACTCCAGAACTGCTTACCAAGAAGCTGTTATCAAAAGCCCCCATTGTCAAACTCTGTATTCTGCCCTCTGCAGATTCTGTATAGGTCTCTTTTGGATCATTACTCTTCGAGTCTTTAGCAGGGGGTTTAGCAAAGCTATCTTGCGCATCTTCCCAAACAGATTCATCTGCTTCTTGAGGCTTAACCCAATTCACAAAATCTTTCCCAAAAACCTTCGTCTTATTGGAGTCGGTTGCTTCCAAATAATAGGTATTTTCAAACAAGCAATTCCGATACTCAGACACAAATTTCTCATAGTCTTTTTTCATATAGAATTTCAGCGCCCAAACACCCTGGAAGACAAAATCAACCCTAAATTCATCATCCTTAAACCTCATTTGCAACCTCTCAGAAACAAAACTCCTAACTCTTTTTCCTACGACCAAGATCCATCTTCTAAAGCCATCTTTAAACCTCCGATCTGCTTCATCCTCCTCAACTTCTTCATTCTCATCCTCCTCTTCCTCTTCATCTTCCTCTTCAAGATCATTTTCCCTAACAAATTCCCACGGGGTAAGCTTTTCGGCAATGATCCAATGCCCTTTTCCATCTTCTTTGCTTGAAACATAGTGATAAAGCTTAACAGAAGGCTTACCTTTGGCCGGAGAAAGGGATTGGTCATCCAAAGAAAGGCCGGACATGCGGACATCAAGGCCGTATTCATGGGCGATGGTTTTTGCAAGCCCTAAATGGTTGGATCGGGGGGAAGGCTCCTCGTCATCTGATTCGAGAATACGAGCTCCATCTCTGCTTTGAGAAGTACCCATCTTGAGCTCGCAACTCCGACGATGGAACCCAGATTTTTATACGATCGGTCGGAAATTGTTTTTTGTTTGATCCCGGCTTCAATCCAGCCGCCAACCTGCCAGCCACCGCTTGCAGGCTTATCCACTGTCATCGAGTCGCAGAGCGGCACGTCAGCCCTAAATCCACGTGGCGTGATTTGGGCGCCCTTTGCTACTTTTGGACGTCGGAGAAGAGCATTGTACTAGAAAATAGCTCGCCTTGAAAATGACCATTCTAACATTATTATGAGGTTGGAGTAGTTTCTACGCAATACGACATTTTGTCGTGTAGTGTATTTTCGTGTGCCTCCATAACACCAACAAATGTTACTTCTCCGAACGCCTTGGTGAAATTAAATATACCTTACTCCAGTGACGTGGTACAACATGAGCCGTTGGATATTCTATCCCATCGAACTCCAATGCTCATGAGTCTGCCACGACCCTACATTAAGGGTAACTTTAATTTCACCCCCACAGGCCACCATCTGTCATGCCTTATAAACCAATTGTGGAAAAGGCAAACGGTCCACCATTTTCTATTCTCGGGGTCCGTCGGCTATACCCTTACACATTACAATAATTTGCCTTCGGATGAAGATGCATGTGTCGCCAACTTTTTTATTCATTACTTTTCGTACAAAAATTTGAGTTATTTGGTTGATGGCTGAATTCCACATGGTCTCAAATTCAATTCATGACCGTAGAATAGAGAGCAGAGTTGGCATTGTATGAGTTCTCATTGAGCACTAAACTCTATATCAAGAAAAGTGGATGAGCGTTTTTGCAGATTCCTTTTCCATTCTTGATGAGAATGGAAAGTTGCCTTGAGGAAACCTAGAGAACTAAGTAACCTTTTCTTGTCGTTGAATTCTTCAAGTCGCTGGGGCAGTAGAAACGGTTGACCCCATTCCATTCCTTAACAACCTGGCCCTCAAGTTTTAAGGCTGAGATCGGATCTCATCCATTGATAGCAAGAGTGTTACCCATCAGTAACACATTAAAAGGTGCATAAACACCTAGTTTGTTATGCCAAATAGCTATAAACATCTAGCTTGTATGAAAACCACCATAAAACCACTAAACCACTATAAAACTCTCGGGCCCAGGTTGTTAAGGCGGATAACACCCTAGAACTCGGGTGTTATGCCCTATATAACAAACACGGGCCTCCGGCCCTCGTTGGCCCTCGTTTGTTATAATAGGGCATAACACCCTCGTTTCAGGGTGTTATCCCTCTCATATTACATCATGACAATTGGATCTTTATCTTATCCCATGGTCCATTTTGGTAGTTCCATGTGTAATAGGCCCTACTATTCTCTAGATGTCAAAAAATATGACATGACGTCTCATCCTTCTCCACATGGCATAGCTCAACACTTGTCACATTGTTAGAGAAACTCAGACAGTCTATCGTTTCAAGGGTGGATTCTCTCAGCTGCTGTCGATTCGAACTGCCCACGATGTCTCATGACTATCAAGCACGTGAGACAACTCATCCCGAAGGTAGGCTCGTATAATGGAATCAGACACCGCCTCGGGAAGAAATGATTTGTAGACCCTAAAAGGTGTTCCATTACATATCCCAATGCAGGTGAGTCCTTTTGCTACCAAAACATCAATTCGCCAGTGCACGGTGTCATTTCTCATCTGATAAAAAAAGATAAGCATTTGAAGGTTAGACAAAGCACTACATTATCCAATAAATAGATACATGTATGCTATCCTCCACCTACCTCTCTCAAAGCACATCCGCGTAAACAACGTTCCCTCCGGTATACTTGAGCAAACAGGAAGTCATCAATTAGTTGGATAAAGCGCTCCAACTTGACAACCTCGTCAGTGTTAAATATTTCTTTGAGCTTTGCAATGAGCTCCTTAATTTCCACGCTTGCTACCCCATGTACATGAGCATGGTATTTTCATTCCCAATCATACCATGACCCAAGAGCGCGTATGACAAAAGTAACACGAGAGATGTGGTAGCTCCTGTCACCCTTTAGGCATTTGGCGACATGGTGACTGAAGATATACCACGGGACCAAAATACGCACCATCTACATGGATGAAGTCGTAAGTAAGTAAGATAAAAATAAAAGGAAGAAAGAACGCAGTATACATCAATGAGAACAAAGATAATTTCGAAGTAGTGATTATCAGACTCACACTTAGAGGAGTTCTTTGTATACAATGTTTGTTGTATATCTTGATCTGTCGACGTCAACTCTAGCATCTCCATCCTTCGATAGAATGAGTACCTTTATGATTCCTTGAGCTCTGCAGATCACCGCCCTACATTGTAGCTGCTCATCCGTTCCAAATTTGTTCAAATATTCCTATGATTATTTTGAAAGGGGAAAGGCATTTTGGTATTGGCACAACCCTCCTTGGTGGGGCGAAGGAAACAAAATATTGTTGTCTTCAATAAACACTTCCAAGATCAAAATTTTCGACTTCCCTCTATGCCTTGTAAAGGTAAATGCACTGAGACTCGCAAAATGTGTGTAGAGCATATGCTACACAAAATCGGGGGATAATGATGTTGACGATAAACCTCAAGAAGAGGATGAAGACACGAGTGACGATGACTCCAAGGGCAAGCACTTCAAACGTGCTTGCCGAAGGATCAAGTAAATTGTCCTTATGAAAAATAAATGTATGATGTGTTGTGAGAATATGAATTAGAACATGCCTTTGAAATATGGCAACATACCTTTGGAAACTTAAATATAGTGAGAGTTATTTTTGGAAAGTTAATCATGAGAAAAGCCAACAAAAGATAAGAAAAGAAAATAATAACTAGCAGTAGGGCAGGCTTGGGGTAAGAGGTAGACAACAGATTAGGCAAGACAACAAATCAAGATAATAATCATATATATTAAGGCATGCGACAACAACTTTTGAAAGGAATCCTCATGTCTTTGGACTTGCTATAGCACATGTCTGGGTAAAGGGCTTAGCAAAAACAAAGAGTCTTAAAAAAATACACACCAGTACCATGTTTCAAATGCTAGAAGTTGTTATAGTGGAGCTGGAAAGAGTAAGCTTGCACTTTACTCTTTTTCTCTCTTGATGTAGATCGACCATCTTTTGGTCTGTAGAGATCATATAATGGATATATAGGAGTGCATTCCAGCAACGACTCAAACCAGTAATTATAAGTTTTTTCTACCGTTTGGACAAATTGCACTTGACCCCAGGCACAATAAAATTGCATTTTATATTTATAGCAGAGAAGGTTGTTTATACAAACCTCAAATAAGAATATAGAGCTTTAAAGTTCAACAAAATTTGGAGGCATTACAACATCTACCATCGGATGATTCACATGGAGCAAAGCAATTTTTGGAGCAGTGACCATCAGTTGCCTACTATCACCTGCAACAAAAATTAGAAAGTGTCATGATCTATGCCAGCAAAAAAATATCAAAATACTGGATTTCATTAATTCAATAAATATATGAGGTTAAGTCTTACAATATTACAGCACGAACAACTTACTCAAAATTAAGGAGACAATAAGGTCTCAGTTTCCCCAATACTTGGTCAAGTGGAAGCACTTGCCCGTAGAAGATGTGATACCCGGAATTCTTGGAGCAATTCAACGGCCAAGTCATCTCCTAATTGGTCGACGTCAACCCGTCAGGTGCTCTTAGCTAAGCTTGTGTATGTCTTAGTGTTAGTGCAAGAAAGCGTATGCATTTTGTCGAGAATTAGCTCGGGGACTATCTCGAGTTGCTCCTCCATCATCTCCAACAAGGTTGGAGTCTCCAAAACCTCCTCTGGGTTTGGAGTATGCCTCTTAAGTAGGCTCACATGGAAGATTTTGTGGACCCTTTAGATGAACAGGCAAGTCGAGCTTGTAGGCTTGGCTCCCTACTCGCTCCAAAATCTTGAAAGGTCCCACTCACAATTGTCGATGTGAAGCTTCGCTTGCTTGACCTTTACTTGGGCCAAACTTTATCTCCCATAACAAACTCCAAGGAGTTTTATGTCTATCTGCTAGACTCTTCTGATGTGCCTTTGTTGTTTGAAGATATTCTCGCACTTCTACCACAAGTTGCTGCATATCTCGCGTCGTTGTTAAGAAACTTCCACCTTGGACACTAGATTATGCCACCTAACTGGGGTCAGGCATTGATAACCATAACTAATCATGGATGGAGACGTCTTTGATGACTCTTCCTTCGTATTATTGTACATAACTCGACCAGGTGGATGTAATCGGCCCATTTGGATTGCTTGTTCCAACATAGTTTCTCAACATGTCCTCTAAAACTTTGTTGGTACGCTACATTTGCCCATTTGACTGCGAATAATAAGCAAAACTCATCCACAAGTTGGTGTAGATCGTGTTGAAGGTGTCTTGCTAAACGACGTTAAAAGAACTTCGGATCTCTATAGGTGATGATCGACCCGGGCATTCCGTGCGACCTGAAAAAAATCTCTTATGTAGATAACAAGGCTAGATCCAAGGCAAGAATCGCCCTTTTTGATAACTTATCTACCACCACCATCAAGGCGTTGTTGTCCTTGGAAGGCTCGCTATGAAATCCATGTTGATGACTTTCCACTTGGCGTCTAGCATCGCCCAAGGTTCCAAAAAAACTCCCGAGGTTTGAAGTTGTTCTGCCTTTGTCTGCTGATACAACTGACATTCTTGGATATACCTGACTATATGCTTCTTCATGCCAGACCAGAAGTAGCTATTTCTAATCTTGAAGTAGGCCTTTATAGATTCTGCATGGCCGAAAATAGGGCTATCATGTGTGTCATGGAAGATTAACTTTCTTACTCCGATGCTTCAAGTACGCATAGTTGTTCTTGTGATATAAAAGATTGCCTTCCTTTTTAAAATGTTTGAAGGTCTCTTTTCCTTTTCCGTCCTTGTGCTCTTGCAAAAACTAGCCCATATGTGCTTGAACTCCATGTTAGAGGATATGGATTCTTCTATCTTCTTGCCAAATTCCCTTGCTGAATTGGAGATGGCATTGCAAAATGATGCTTCAAAAACTTGCCAATAAGTGGCGATGTCTTAGCATCTCCACGGCTTTCCTCAAATGGGCTGCATGCTCTTCCATTGATTTGCCGTAGATCAGATGTCGTCGAAGAAAAATTGGTGACGAACTCATCCAAGAAATTTTCGAAGATGTCATTCCTCAAGTGCATAAAAATCAGTGGAGCATTCGATAGGCTCAGGGGCATTACTGTGAACTCATAGTGCCTATACCGTGTTCTGAATGAGTCTTATAATTATCTTCCTCCTTCATCTTGATTTGATGATTGCCCAACCTTAAGTCGATTTTGTAGAAGAATCTTGCTCCTTGGGGCTGATCCATTATGTCTTTTACTTGTTGAGCTGCCAATGGTTGATATACATCTTTAGACTTCCATCCTGGCCGAAAGGATTTCCAAGTCGATCAACTTTAGACTTCCATCCTGGCCGAAAGGATTTCCAAGTCGATCAACTCCCACAACTGCTTCTTGAGCTCTGCTAGCTCGGAAGTGCGCATTCTATAAAGAGCTTTGCTGGTCAGCTCTGCATCTGGTGCAAGAGTGATTTCATACTCTACGCTTCTATAGGGCAAAAACTCTCAAATTTCATCCAGAGGTATACCATGGGATTTCTTGACATTAGGGTTTTTTTGAGATTAAAAAAGGGCCTTCAAAACATGCCAACTAAGCCAAATGAATATAAATGAACTACCAATCAGAAATCAGAGCCTGACGGGTCCAGTCAACAAAACTGTTATAACTAACTCACTGGATCACATTTTCTAGCATAACTGTTGATAGGAAAGTCCAAATGAACTCTCGTTTAGTGCAATAGATAGATCTCGTTGAGATCTTTCCAACCTTAGGTGCTTTGCATATATTTTAACCACTTATGATTGTCAAAACCCCAAAAAATGTGGGTTTTACCATTTTTTACTATCCTACTGGGCTAAAAGATATGCAAACCATCCAAGGTTAGAAAGATCTCAATGAGATCTATCTATTGCACCAAAAAAGAGCTCATTTGGACTTTTCTATCAACACTTATACTAGAAAATGTGATCCAGTGAGTTAGTTATAACTGTTTTGCTGACTGGATTATCAGTTCTGTTTTCTGATTGGTAGTTCATATAGCTTAGTCAGCATTTCTTAGAAGGCCCTTTTATGATCTCAAAAAATCCCTAATGATAGCTTAGAAATTGGCCGAGGCAACTGTTCCGAAGTAGCATCTTCCTTCTTACTCTTGTGGTACGACCTCATTCCTCATGATGCACTTAAGTAATTGCTTCACTGACATGTTGCATGATTGAAATTACTTCCTTAACTTTAATTATAAGATACTTGCCCTTTGGTGTTGTTGGGATAAACATCTCTTGCTTATGATAATCAATTATTGCTGTAGTCGGATTTAATATTCCATGCCTATTATGAGGTCATACTTGCCAATGCATATAAGTTGGTGCCGATGCTCTACTTTGCTCCGCTTAAGGTTGATGTCGAACTTGACTCTTGTTCCTTTGGTGCTGCTAATTACTTGGCCTTGCCATAATCACTGGCCTAGATTTAGACTTAAAAGTCTTGCTCTTAAAGATGTCCGCCATGTAGAAGGTGCAAGGTTACAGGTTAAAGAATTACTTATATAAATCCTATGGCCACAAGTTTTGTCGACATGACATTTTCTTTGGACACACATAAAAAACTATGCAATTAAATAATTACTCTTGTTTTAGATCTCGTCTATACTCTAGGATCTCCCCTTTCTTAATTATTGCCCTCTTGAAATAGTCCCACCTTTGAGTTGATGCCATCCAAGAAGTTGGCCGGACTTATTAGATTGCTTCCCTTCATTTGGTTGGATTATTCCTTATGCTGTGGAGGTACTCGTCATGTACATGGTCGACGGTTATCCTATTATTGAATCCTTCTTAGCGAGCTGATCAAGCTCACGAAGAGGTTCCAATATGTTGGATATCTGTCAGCAATGTATGTAGTTTTAGTACTCCATACGTGTTTCTTCCCAATCCTTGAAGATTTGCTCAATTCTTGGGTCCATCCTTTCTAAAAGAAATGACAAAAATCTACTCGAAATTTCGTCTCAATCCCATCATGGATGTTATCACCCATAATTCTAAGATATTCAACTATCTGATAGGTCCTCTAGCTTGCTTAAAGCTAGTGTAGTCGTTAGTCATTGGAGTAGTAAGGTGATGATCCATAATTTGTTGAAAATCTGGTCTCCTTTGAGTTGTTGTATAATCACTCATGTGCCCTGCTTTCTTTTATCGAACATATTGTGACTCTGCTCGTCCTTAATGTTGATGTTGACTACCTTCATTAAAGTTATCAATATTAGTTATGATGTAATGGATAACATAAGTCTCGGTGTCGCGTCCCAGAGGCTTGAAAGTAATGTTCTTCACATTCTAGAATCTTTCATGTCGACTCATCTGCCTTAGAGGTTATGAGATTTGAGGATGATTCTTCTAACTCTTGAATTGATATTGTTGTGTTGACCTTGTCGATTCGATTCTTCGTCTTGACGGTCACATGCTGTTGTTATAAGGCTAATGACAATGTTCAGTGTTTTACCACTTCTAATTGTGCAACTTCTCTTCTTGAGAGAAGTTTATTTGCATCCATGTGCAAGGACTATAATCTTGACTGATCAGTTAGTAATGCTAGTATTTGGTCCTCCATGGTACCTCTTCTTGATGGTGTTTGACCTACCTCTTATCATCTACCTCTTATCATCTACCTCTTTTGCTACTGAGATCAGAAGAAGCGAGGATGTGGGCAGATGCAGAAGGGTAGATGTTATGGAGAAAGGATTGGAGGTGGGCAGGCCGTGCTGCAGCAGCGGAAGCTTGAACATGAGCTTGGACATGACTATGATTTGAGTGAAGATTTGAGCGAAAGATTTGAGTGGGAGATTGAAGGCTGATGATGCAGATTCAAGTGAGGCGGCAGGCCCGGGAGATCCTGTTCTTCGTCTGAGATTATAATCCCTCTGGTCGGCCTCCTCCGGCAATTAATGTACAGCTCGTGCTGCAATCCCCTCTCGAACGAAATAATATCCCCGGCCCGCAGATTCTTATCCTTCACAAATCTGATCCACCCCTTTGTCAGCATATAGCTCTGGCTCGAGCTCCAGTATGAGTACCTGAACCACCATAGCTCCCCGCCACGGAATCCTGGAAGCTCAGCAACCTGCCCTTTTTTCTCAGCGACGGATCCGGCCGGAAAAATCTCTCCGCGTATTGCTTTGGAATTACTAACCTGTTTAGCTTGCCCACGTCGCTCGGCGTTACCACTTTGTAGAACAGCTGCTCATATCTTCCACTCAAATCTTCACTCAAATCATAGTCATGTCCAAGCTCATGTTCAAGCTTCCGCCGCTGTAGCACGGCCTGCCCATCTCCAATCCTTTCTCCATAACATCTACCCTTCTGCATCTGCCCACATCCGCGCTTCTTCCGATCTCAGTAGCAAAAGAGGTAGATGATAAGAGGTAGGTCCTCCATGGTACCTCTTCTTGATGGTGAAAGAATGTTGGCAAAAGAGGTAGATGATAAGACGTCACATCTTCATGTTTTATTTTCGGAACAAGATAGGAAAGAGTATAAAGCAAAGTGTATTCAAATGAAAGCCATTTTTTTCTTACTTAAAAATGGCAGACCTATGATACAATACCCTGAAATCAAAGAGCTCGTTCTTTCTAACGAATTACCCGCTTGCCCTTTGTATCATTGGTCAATTCCTTCAGGATGGGGGTTTGCAGAGTCCATGAATCAACTTGTAAAAGATCAGCTTCGTTCAATTCTTTAAACATCTGATTTTTTGTCATTATCTTTGGACGAAGTAACGACCGTGGATAATACAAATTGGGCATCCATGCATTTGTACAATGTGGTTAATTATCAACGCAAATCCCATTTCCTTGGTATTGTCAAATTGGGTATAAGTTCCACAACTGACACATTATTTACTATTATCCTGGAACATGTATTTAATGTTGCTGGCATGAACGAGATTGAGTGTGCTAATAAGTTGGTTGATTTTGGAGTTGATGGTGCATCTGTAATGCAAGGGAAGAGGACCGGTTTAGGAGTGAGAATTCATATTGTTCTTGCCCCTTATTTACAGGTGATTCATTGTATGAGCCATCGCACCAACTTGGCATACAAAATTATTTCTGATTTTTCTCAAGTGAGCAAGGTTGAATTATTGGTAAGAACCGCATACAAATTCTTTTGTAAGAGTTCACAAATATTTCAAGCCTTCCAAGCTTTTGCAGAGGGTGTTTTTTTTTTGAAGGACGACAAACTGTTAGTCAATATTCCAGAACAAGTACACACATAGATGCAGAGACAGGAATAAAATCTCAGCAGACAAAGATAATCCACTGAGTGCC
Organism: Isoetes taiwanensis; assembly: GCA_021234155.1. NCBI lineage: Eukaryota > Viridiplantae > Streptophyta > Lycopodiopsida > Isoetales > Isoetaceae > Isoetes > Isoetes taiwanensis. Next base: position 1,786,092 of record JAJEKV010000093.1, read on the forward strand.
GCCACCTGTCTATGCATAAGATAAGATACCCAAATATTCCTCAAAAATCAAACATTTTTTCTCAGGAGCAAGCTGAGAACATAGGTATGCCTTCATCAATCTGTCTTGCGTCTCGTGAAGAAGTTGGTCGACACTAATTGATAAGCCTTTGAAGATACACATTCGCCTTCTTTTCCAAATAGACCACAACCACCAGCCTGAAGCTAAGTGGAAAGCACTGTTGCTTCAAAATTTGTTCCAAGTGGAAGGATAAATGGCGAGAAGCACTTCTTGGCTGGTCAAGACCACATGGAAGAGAGATAGTAACCATGACCAAACCGGGTGAACTTGGTCACATAGAAAGAAGCGTTTTTCGATACTCTTATTTTGCCGCTTACACGATGGGCCGAGAGTTGAAATGCGGGGATAAAACTTATGAACCAACACATTAACCCTTGAGACATCTATGAAGGAGTTGCCACCATAAGGTAGAAACTTGGGATGCGACAATTTATTCGGACCCATGACCATACGCTTCGAGGGGGGGAATGTGGAGCCGCCAACCAGCCCAAGGGGGACAATGTCAACATCAACCAGACTTTTGATATAATGAATGCACAAGGCGTTGTGCATTAACAATTTGGGGACCAGTCAAATAGGCATATCAATTGATTGTGAAGGAGCGCCCGGCAGAATGCCGACCGACTTTGCCCGAGAGCTGTCCCCATCGAGATAGCATAAACTTAGTGCGAAAAGCATCCCAAGTCAACAAGTGTCTGCCTCATACCAAGCACCAAGCGTGAGAATACCCAAAGACGCCTCCAACGCCGGTGAGTCAATGGATGTCTGAGTAGCAACACGAGAGGCATGTGATTATTCGGAGGAATCCACCAAAGGCCTGAGAGAACACGCTTTGTGGACATACACTTGGATTAATCTTAAATAGCACACGTACTGTCTCCCAAGAATCAAGCAGTCCCTTCAAGAAGGGGGGAGCATTCGGATATAGACAAAGCTGATAAAAGAGACACCGAGGAAGAACTGTCCTAAGTGCCGGTTTCCCAAAAGGAATACACTGCCCAAGTGCTTGCGCAACCAATCTCATTCCAGGCGAATGTACCATACCCGCCAAGTAGCGACAAATGAACTTAGATATCATAATTTTACTCTGTAAATGAAAGTCAATCATACCTAGACATCCAGCAAATTTTGGTTTGATACATGTGGACCAAGCGACCATTACAACTACACATGTCTCAGTACCTGCCCAAATGAAGTTACGGACAATTGCGACAACCTCTTGAAATTTTGTTTGTGAGGCAAGCACAGCAGATGCCATATATACATGAGTGTTGCTGAGAACCTGCTTAGCAACTACTATCTGCTTTGCCAGAGAAAGCTTAGCTGTATTCCACCAAAAAAGATGCTTACACAGGCCTTCCACTATAACATCCCATGCATCTGAAGTAGAGATATGTATACCTACAGGAATGCCCAAGAGTTTAGTGGCCTTCCCTTGAGGAAGCACTTTCCACAGATACCCGTAAACACAGGGAGGAACATCCACATCCAAAGTCCATAAAGCAGAGCACTTTAACCACCCAATAAGAACCCCTGATGTCAGGGAGAAAGAGTCCAGCAAAAGCTTATCATTCTAAAGATTATCATCCTCAGCCACTAGAAAGAGAAATGTATCATCGGCATACTGCTTTTGCAGAGGGTGTGACAGGTGGAAAGAAAATATTGAAGGATGGTGACGTCCCCTACGCCGTCTACGATGCCCCCATTGTATCCGAAGTCAGAGTTCATCCCCATGGCAACCAAGTCAACAGGAGTCGTCCACCTAGCACCCATCCCCTACCAGGAAATCGGTGAGGAAGAATGGATGTGTCATTCGTCCCGTCTTCCCTCGGGACCGTCCTAGCTGCGGAAGCGTAAATAAACGTGAGCACATGACATCAAACATAAATGGCTCCACCTCGAAGGGTGGCCCCCATAGCATACACGTGAAAGCATATCATCAACATCATCACAAGGGAGATCCTGCCAAGGGCTCAGACTCAAGGGGTATAAACTGATGGATTGGGTCGCCAGAAGTCATGGTAGATAGAATTCATGGCAATAGATTGGGTTGGCATAGGAATATAGCTGTTGGGTAGTCCTCTCCATCCGCCCCTCCCATGCATACTTTGCAGAATAGATTGAAGAGTCTTGGGACTGGACCATAGACTGCCGGGTGCATAGCCAAAGGGGCTACTACTGGATTTCATCTTCCCAATTCCAATGAGGCAGGAAGGGAATCACCCCCTCCAGATGTATGCATGCCCATCACAGGCGGCTAGAGGGCCACTGCCCGTCTACGACTTGAACCTCATTGAAGGCGATGCATCACCCAAGAGGTGTCGAGCCTATGCCTTGCCCACACGCAGTGGCAAGCCATTAGGCCTAGCCCGTTAGGATCCCTGGTAGGCTTTACACACCAGAGGGATCAATCTGCAAGGGACATGTCCTCCTTATCCACCGATCTAGCCCCGCCACTCACAACCAGGCGGGCTCTTATGCACTAATTGGGAATTAATGAGGCTATCTAAATACATCAATTGCTGAAGCTTTCAGGGTCTCTACCCCCCTTTCCAATACATAAGAGTGCGCATAGAACAGAACATCATCACCGTAGAACTGAAATACAAAATAACATCTAATCTATCTACCTAAACATACATGGTCAAGTTCCTTTGTTAGGGCTTGTGATCTCAGGATCTATAAGGCCGCTAGGGCTAATCTATATACTATCCCAGCTCATCGCCCGACTAAAGGTCGGCATTGCACAACAGAATCACTGTTTACCTGCCTTTGCTTAGGTTGAAGGCAGCTGAGGCAAAGGGGTTAAATGCATATGTTTATAAACATGTGCAATATACGAGGTTGCTCCCTAGGGTGCAACCCTTTATGGTTCCCAAGTACATGTCATCAAGGTGACATATACGAGTGGCGTGGCAGTATAATATATGTATTCGAACCGTATATTATGCTGGAACGTCACAAGGATGTTGCCACCAGATGGATTTCTATGTACAAACATGTGCGAAGACTTTGTGAAGAATATGCTTATTTGCTAGGTGTTGTGGTAAAGCAAATGAACTTTATGGTCTATTGACAGACGGCGAAACATTATTCACATTATTTGCATTGCAGCCCTTGCTCCCTAAGCTCAATCATTTGATTCAGATATCGCAAGATGAGCATATATGTATTCCTGAATACAATATAGCGAGGAAGGTGATGCAAGCAGAAATTGAACAATTATATGTTGACGATCCAAGGGGATAGATTGCTTTCAGAGACATGAGGCATTTGTTAGATGGCACAAATTGGTGAAGACTGGAACCAATGAAAGCTTCTGACATATGATGAGAGAGGATTTTATGTGTACAAGTGAAAGACAAATATATTGCGCTGAATGTCAAGAAGCCAATTGGATGAGGACGAAGGCTTAAAAATTTAGACTTCAAGATGGGAGATTTTAATTATGTGGTAGAGAAAGTGAAACATGAGATGAAGCAGGTGAGTACGACATGTTTTTATCATTTATTTCTTGACCAATATAGTTACAAATGAGCTTTGATCTCGCTTTCCATCATATGAGCTTTTGGATGCAATTGGAGTTGTCTATCCTCATTTTTTGGAATAATGATACTCTGAAGTGGTTGTTTCTAGAAAATTTGCAGCAAAGATGGAGGTAATAGAGAATTTTTTTTGTTGTAAAAGAATGGTTAGCCAAAATAGCATTGATGGAATTTTAGATTATGAGAAATTGACCATTCAAGCTCCTCTCTTTGGGGATACAATGTATTGGCAGTTTCCATACTTGGAGGATCCATTGAAAATTGGTACTGTCACGCGTTTATGGCAAAAGCTTGCCACTAATGCTGTGCTATGTGAAGCAATTTCTGAATATTTTAGGCTTTCAGAATTGTGCCTTTGCATGGTTTTAGATAGTGTCCAAGATGAAAGATGTTTTTCCACGTTGACAATTGTGAAGAACAAGCTCCGGAATAGACTTGATTCAAACTTGGATGCTACGTTGCGAGTGTATGCATGTGAATATGACCTATATAACTTCCCATATGAGAATGCATTCCAACTGCAAGCGGAGGGATTTAATAAGCTGCATACTGGTGTAGGTGAACGTGAAAGTATTAGAAATGTGCAGGTTGAGAGCATTGTTGCAAATACTGATCAAACAGTTGATACGAGACCCTTGTTCACTCTTCAAAAGTAGCTTCAACTTGACAATGGTTTGCAAAAAATTTATTTTGCTGATTTTCACATTTAATTTTCTGATTTTAAGCATGTCAACTTGCTGACTTTGAAACATTTTGTTTTTCTCATATAAAACTTATAATTTTCTGATTTTGAGCATGTCATTTGTTGATTTTTGTATGTCTTATTTTGCTGACTTTTCACATGTTAACATTCTGATTTAAATATGCCAAAATGTTATATTATGAAGGTACATGTCATGGAAAGAAGTCGTGCATAGATGTTGGTGACAGAAAGAAGGAGCTTTCGAAGTTCTTTCATTTTCTAATATAATAAAACTATGATATTTTGAGATTAAAATTAATTTTGATTTGAAGTAAAAGACACCCTTAGTTGTTGCCGTTATAAGAACCACATATTCATTCTTTAATTCAGTTTAAGAACTAAGAAATGATTGTTTATTCGTATTTTCAATTCCAATTCATATGAGTTAAATTCTTTCACAGGATATAACTAGATGCATTTGAAAATTTGTTCATGAAAGGAAAAAAAAACAGAACTTGCGCCTATCTTTAGCTAAATTGTAGTCTTGAATTGGTGCAAAAATAGCCAAATGATAGAAAGTTTGCATATAAAAATGTTCAAAATTTAGTCAAACATAAGAAAGTGGGAGAGGTAAAATTAATAAAGATTAGCCAAAATAAAGAAACTTTAGTGATCATTTTGCTACTTTAGCCAAAGTTATTTAGGCTAAGCTAAATATGGGACTAGTAATTTATTCCCTAAGCATATTTGCATGAGATTTTGGCAAACAACTTGATGCACCTTGTTTACAAGTCTGTGAGAGTCAGTACAAAGTGTCAGAAGTGGAAAAAATTGTGTATTTTTTTATCTGCAAATTTTAGTTTGCTGCCAAGGATATTGACCCAGTTTTGACTTGGTCAGGATGAAGGCCTTCTGCATATTTTCTTGCATCTTACTTTTGAACATAGATTCTTTGGATGTTAAAGTGCTTTCTTGAACTGGAATCACATTGAAACTCGAGTTTAATAGTAAATGGCATAAGTTTTGTTGAGGTTTTTTTTTTCTTGATTTGGGAAAGCACTTCTAACTCAAAATTTGAGCTTTTTCTTTGCAATCTTTTTGCTCATAGTGGTTACCTGAAGCAACCTGAAGGTTCTAAACCATTGAGGTTGAAGGTTTGCCAGGAACACCTTCAACAATAATTGTCTCCTCTAGTTAACAAAATATCTTCTCTAGCTAATATATAAGTATTTAGACTAAATATTTCAATGATTAGCATTCAATGACTTTGGAACATGACATGAAAAGCCAAACACGCCACCGCTTAACCCTTTGCAACAATCTCACAATCTCAACAATTCTCATAATTGTAGTATTGATTCTCATCCAATCTCTTTCCTCCAAGTGAGCCTAGTAATCTCAAAGGCTTACATTCGTAGTAGATGCAAAGGTATCTGAGAAAGATATAGTGTCATAGACTGCTATTATTAACTACTTACTCTAAGTAGGGCAGAGTTGACGAAGCCCTATAGCTGTTTGAGCGGATGTCATAGCAAGATGTCGTATCTTGGACTGCAATGATTGTGGCCTACAAAGTAGAATAAGATGAACAACTATGGTGATAACATATGCATAGAATGGGCAACTTGAGAAAGCCCTTGAACTGCTTAATTAGATGCCTATGCAGAATGCTATTTCTTACAAAACCATCATTGCAGCATATAGCTAGCAGGGTCAGCTTTAAGCAAGTTGTTGATTTTTTTCGACAAGTGCCCGAGCGAGATATCTTCTCCTTGGATGTCATGATGGTAGCATATTCTAAAGAAGGGCTTCTTAGGGAGGCATTTAAGTTATTTGAAGAGATGTCATATCGAGATGCAGTTCCTTGGAATAATACGATTGCAGCATATCCCAAGCACGACAGCTCATTTGCGCTCATAATATCTTTGGACAAATGCCCGAAAAATATGCTTTCATGGACTGCTCTGATTGCAGTATATGCTCAGCATGGGTGTGGAAATGAAGCCCTCCTTCTTTTTCAACAAATGCAAATAGATAGCTTGTCGCTTGATAAAGTGACATTTGACAACATTCTTTCTGGATGTAGACATGGCAGCCTTGTCCATTGAAGGATGTCATTGTTTGTTGTCCATGAACTATGTTTATCATGTCACAGCATGCCTGGAGCATTATAATTGTGTGATTGATCTTCCTGGGAGAACTGGACAGCTAGATGAAGAAGAGGCCATGGTGAACAGTATTCCTTATGTGCTGGATATTAGATCATGGAAAGCTTTTAAAAAATCACGTTGCAGTGGAATGAGACAATTTATTGCTCAACTTTTTTTTTGAATTATATCCAGATGATGTTGCAATATACATACCATTGTTAAATATATAAGCAGGCGGCTGGTTGGCAGACTGATGTGGCTAATTTGTGGAATTGGTAAATCCCAGATGCAATTACGGATGATTCATTTTTGCTACCTACTACATAGGATGATGAACCTTACTTGAATAAGGTAATTCCTTTTGATAACTCTCCTATGACTTGAATCATGATAAATTGTGTTAATCATGCTCTTGAAGTGTTTGCCTGCATTTCGCCTTGGATTAAGGAATCCAATAGTGTCAAGGCTCCTTAAGGCAAAACCTTATAAGCAGGCAAGTGAATCTAAAGAATCCAATAAGGTCATGGCTCTCTGAGGCAGAACCTTACAAGCAAGCAAGTCAACTTAAAGAATCCAATAAGTATCAAGGCTCTTTAAGACAGAACCTTACAAGCAGGCAAGTCAAACCACAAACTTATTGGCTCTGCACCGTAGGAAACCAACTCAATATCCATACTTTATCCGCAGTGTTCAGTGCAAGAATGCCATCATTTTTTAATATAATGTTTTTTTCATGCACAAGTTTAGACTTCGAGGAGGAGCGTCTAGAGACATGGAAGTGTAAAGGCAAAAAGGGTTCTCAAAACTCCTAGATGAGCATGTTTTTTTTTTCCTTAGAACGTGGAAGGAATATAACATAATAGAACAGATAGTGAGAATATACAAGGAAGTAACATCTGTGTTTAATATTGGTTTTGTTGGGGCGAACAAGGTTAAACAATCGTGAACTTATTCCTAATTTGGAGCACTATGCATTACATACAAACACCCCCTCGAAGCACCAAGCAAACACCTTGTTTATTTTTGCAAGGAGGCAATAAAAAATCGGTCTGAAATGCAAAATACAAAGGAAACAAACAGACGGCCCCGATAAAAGATCGGTCTGAAATGCAAAGTACAAAGGAAACAAACAGACGGCCCAGATGGACGCCCAGTAAACTTGGAGTGACTTTTTGGCCTTTGAATTAGGCATCGTCGAAGAAGGGGGCCAGAACTATGGCGCCGGAGCTTGCTCTTAAGAGCTCCTGCGCTAGATGTCATTCCACCACAGAACTCTTTGGAACTTGGTGCAGGCATATGACAGTGTGTAAATCTTGTGCCAAGTCCATGGCGGAAGGGAAGATCCCTTGCAGCGACTGCAATGCCACTGTTACACGTTTTATTCGAGTATGAACCAATTCTTGCCTTCTCTATGCAATGACTTCTTATTATCGCAAAACCTATTCGAATTTATGCTTGCAATGGAGCTTTAATGTCCGGCAAAATGTTATTCAGACAAGCATAATTTTCCACAAGAATTTCTATGCTTCTTGTTTGATTGTGCGTACTTTAATTTGTGGCCGTTTATTCTGTTTCAGGAGTACAATGTTAGAGTTCAGGCTCCGAGCAAACAATATTGTGTTGCTAGGTTTCAGCAAGGTGTGCCGGCTTTCTCTAATGGCGACACCAAGTGGAACATGCATAGGGAGGCATTACAAGGCCGTCAAGTCTCTGATGGTCGGGTATATTTCCTCCTTAGTTTTATTTTTGCGAGGCATAGTGTAACCGGCAACATTCAACTATCTTTTGCTCTCGTTGCTCTTGGATTTCTAGACTTAAAAATTGGACATGGGAGCAGCAATTTTAGCTTGGAACCGCTTAGTAAATCTTAATGAAGAATAGTCTTGCCGTTCTCTCATAAGAAAAACCTTTGAGCTGTTTTTGACTAAATTAAGATGGACACATTTTTTATTAGCCACGCTATATCTTAACTTCTTACAAATTTACTCATCCTGTTATCATACTTTACCAGGATAGGAACAAATCCGTAGAAAGGTTGAAGTCCAAGCCATGGTTACTAGAAGATGAGACTGGGCAACACCAATTTCAGGGCCAGCTTGAAGGTGGCCAGCAAGCGCTCTATTACTCTTTGATGATGCAAGACAAAGACTTCATTGCTATGCCACTCGGGCCTTGGTGTGAACAGCTATACTTTAATCCAAGTCTGTACATGCATAACCTGCTAATTGCTTTTATGTTTTGAACCTAATAGGTATAGTTTTCACAAATTTGTGCAATACAAGCAGTTGACACTTGAAGAGGCAGAGGAACAAATGAAGAACCGCAGAAAAACTGCTGATGGATTCCACAGGTGGATGATGAAACCTGCAAATGCTGGTGCATCTGATGCAGAAAAATCAGGAAATGGTGGTCGTAGAAGAAATGATGAAAATGATGCTGGTTCTGATAGAGGAGAGGATGAAGGTGACGAAGAAGGTAGGAAAAAGAGGTTGGCATTAAAAAAAGGGGCAAAGGGACGCGATGAAGATGGGGAAGACCTAGCAAGAGACGAGGGTGATTTTGAAGATGAAGAAATTGAGAGAGGCACGTTTTTGACCCCATTTGGCTTTAATATAGACTAGATTTTTTCAATTTATTTTCTGTTTGAGTGCAGGTGATGATTGGGAGCATGAAGAGACATTCACAGATGATGATGAAGCAGTTGGAAATGATCCAGAGGAGAGAGAAGAAAACCAGCCAGAAGTTCCTGCACCTCCTGAAATTAAGCAGGTAGTGTAAATTAAATTTCATCTACATGCTAATTTAAATAGCTTATCAAGACCAATTTGTATATCTTAATGATTTATAATTCACGAACTAACGTCGACCCTTAGTTTTGGTATTTTAGGGTACCTTAAGTTCCATTTTTTCAGGTCATTAATGTGAGGGCGATAGATATAGTGAAGAATATTTGGATATAGAAGGACTTTAATCTCATACTGATACATGTCTTTAAGACTCTAAAGTGGAGCTTGTCATTGCAATAGTAGGACTCTCTGTATAATCAACATTTCCAATCTAATTTCAAATGGAGTTTCTGTTTTATATGCTAACAAATTTAACGATCAATTCAACGTTTGGCATTTCAAGATTCAAAAAGAAAATAACTGAACAAAAAAGCTTAAAAATGCTCCATAATTATTTCTTGTAATTAGCTACCAATGGGAAAGCCATACTCTGCCCCATTCAGATCGTTTTAAATTTGAATCTGGTCTGACCCATTGCTCTTTTGGTATGCTCAATTACAAACCAGCTGGGAGTATCTGTGTTGTGCATATGCAAGGGAGATCTGAAGTTTTTGTTCAAATATTTTCTTTTAAAATCTTTTATAGATTTTGAAAATTTTAGACCTCCATAAGATCTTTTGGAGCATACTTTTAGGGAGAAGAGGATGAAGAGGAAGGTGAAGGAGGACAAGAAGAGGAAAGTGGTGGGCTTAGCAAATCTGGAAAAGAGCTGAAAAAGTTGCTTGGCAAAGTTGGTGGTCTCGATGATTCCGATAACGAGGATGAGGAGGAAGAAGATGAGGATGTAAGCTTTAATAGAAGTATATATAGGCACTATACTTCAGCTTAGTGATTTTTTGTGCTTTTTCCTTGCAGGTGGATCTGGATAACGAGGAGATTGGGCTTTCCCCAGTGCTAGCACCAACCAAACAAAAGGATGGTGTGAAGGAAGAACCAGTTGATGCAACCACACTGAAAACACCTGGATCTTCAGGAAATGGACGGAATCCTGCCGCCCCTCCCCCAGCTTCTAAAGGTAAAAGGAAAGCTACAGAAGAAACAAAAGGAAATGGAACTACACCAGCAAAGAAGGCAAAAGGAGAAACTCAAGTAAGAAAGTTAATGTTCTTTCTGTTTCAACCACGTTGATTTCTATAAGCTTTGCCTTTATTGACTGGGGTTTTATGTTTCCTTAAGTATATGTTTCATTCTGTTTCAACCAACATTGATTTCTATAAGTTTTGACTGAAGTTTTATGTTTTTTTAAAAGAATGAAAGTTCTTCCTCTGCATGTAAACTAAGTTGTAGAATCTTTGTTTCTTGTTTGAATGATGGAATAGGGAGGCAAAGGAGCTACGGTAAAGAAAGAGCCAGTTTCAGCAAAGAAAGATGCCGGAGCTGCTGTGAAGAAAGAAGTGAAAAAAGAAGGAGGTAAGAAGGAGGCAGGTGCGGCTGTGAAGAAAGAACCGAAAGAGTCAGGTTCAAAGGCATCTCCTACAAAAAGTGTAGTCGCAGAACAGAATGCTGCAATAACTGAGAATGAAGTAAAGGCTGTGATGAAAGATTTAGGCCCTGTTACCAGCCAGCAATTGGTTAAGCACTTCAAGCATCGGCTAAAATCTGATGAGGTGAATATCACATTTCCAAACGTTGTATGTTCATGTTCCTGATCTTGGTTGACATTTTGCTTTGCCTCAGGAAAAGAAGAATTTTGCTGATATTATAAAGAAAATATCATGTATACAAAAAAAAGCAGCAGGTATAGCATATATAGTCCTAAAATAGGCTTGTGTATTCTAGACATTCTTGTATAGTGAAACTGGAGGGAGGCTACACGTTGCTTAGATACAATATCGGCGGATTCAAGAAGTGGCAAGGCTTTGCCAAATCGCCAGTTTAAGCAACTAAGATGTATATGGCACTCCGGTGGTTGGCGTGTAAATTGAAAGGTGCTAAGGGTTGAATGGAAAACAAGTTCCTTAACCCCACATTAGTATATGTTATTTTGCTAAAGTTTAGAACAATTTCCATGGCTCCGTTCTATGCCTTTCCAGCGCAGAAACAACATATCATGTGTGAGGGTACCTTTGTTAGGATGAAGTTAATTTTGTTAACTGCCCAGTTAAACTTATAAAAGACCTTTATGTTTGCACAAAAAATTTCTTTTTGTTAAGAGCTTAATATAACGAAAACTAATTAAATTCAGAATAAGTTTCTTTAACGAAAACTAGTTAAATCTTTTTACACCAGATAAGTTAGGTTAAGGTTATTTTTTCCTAACTTTAAAGCCAAAACCAAAAGAGGTTCGTACATGTCTTTGTTAAGTTAGTGTTAACTTAATTTTAACAGAATTTCTTTCGCATATATCTCTAACATATAATTGCAATGAGATGGATGAGGGGTCAGGTTAAATGTGATTTAGTTAAAATATTTTCTATATTTAAGATTGCGTATCAACCTTGGCTATGGGCAGTCTAACCCATAGCCAAGGTTGATTTTCTTTTGAAGCATTTGAGTTAGGTAAGGAGATTGGTTCTAATTTTTAAGAGTGCGGCGGTTTAGGAGGTGGCGTTTGTGCAGAGTGGAGATGTGAGAGTTAGGTTGGGGTTTTCGTTTTAAACTGAGGCTCGGTTTTCAGTTTCGGTTGGATTCCACGGCTAGATTCCAGTGCCGTAGAATAGAGTTAAAGCTGCAAAAGGCATAAAAAACTAGGAAGGGCTCTGACTGGGTTTTTAGTTTTGGCGAGGTGCCAGTGTCATAGAACGGAGTTGAAGCTGCAAGAAGCACGAGAAGACTTACGAAGAGCTTTGATGCTTCTTAAGAAACAAAACCCAGTCAATTTTTTTTAGGGATAGTGTGAAATCGGAACTCAAGTTTTTTCTTCCGCTGATGCTTTGGTGCTTGTCACTTTTCTCTTCTACCAGCCGTCTGTCGTATTGCTCTATGTAAATTTTTTGGGCAACGATATTTGTTCATATCAGAACCCTGCCCAATTGTTTTCTTCTTAGGGAGCCATTAGCAGATATACATATTGTCGGGGTGCATTTGTTTAACAATTTGGTCTCGTTTAGGTTCGGGTCTTATTTTTGTTAATTACTCCGAATTTTGGACCTCAACATCCTGCTGCTTATGGTGTTTCATGATCAGCCTTAGAGATGGATGGAGAACTAGTGGAGCGTGCGGAACCATATATTGGATTATCCTATTCCATAACTTTGCAACCCCTTTTCGAACTTAAAAACAAATCTGGCTAGCCCGTTGCAAAACATTTGTTGTAAAGATACCATATACTCTATGACATCGGCTTTTCTCATGCCACATCATCACTTAAATGTATTCTTAATAGAATACCATTTCCAACAATTTTGAAGTATTGCCTATACGCCATTTTTTGATCTTTTGAAATGTCTTGGCCATTTATCACAACCTAAATGCAGATGTGCATTGAATCTATAGAAGCTCTACTTTTATTTGCTACCAGAAAGGTATTGTAAAACAATTTTGCCAACAGTAAAGGGTGGAGAAGAGGGCAGTGAATGAGATGAAAATTAATGGTCATGATAATTTGCTTGACAATGGTGGTAGTTTGTTTGGCGGGGGGCTAATAAGTGGAATAAAGGATCAGGCAAGAGGGATATGGTTACAACAAGGCAAACACGATGGTGTTATTGCAAGAAACGAACATGGAAGGAAGAAATGCAGGCTCAAGGATTTGGCAAGACAAGGCCATATACTGGAACAAACAGACAATAATATTGCCATGGGAAACAACCCATTAGGATTAGTTGCAGGGTATTTTTTAATCTCCTTACTTATTTGAGGGGGCGTAAAATATTGGCCACTACTTACCTTAAATAATTTGATAAACGTAGTTTGGCCTGGCCCTTTTCCAAATCATTATAGCAAAAGGTTGCAACTTAAATGGCAAAATCATGAAACTATTTTTTTTCAAGAATTTGAATTGGCCACATCCATACATCAAAAATGTAAAGATGATAGCCACGTCACTAGGATGATATCTAGTTTCTATGATGTTCTATGCAGTTGTTACAGACAACATGCTACACTTCTCTAACTAAGATTGCTACACTTCTCTAACTAAGATTACTATAAGATCATTTGAATGTTCTAAACATGTTGAATTTAGGCTGAAGCGCAGATGGATTTGATAGGACAGATCTCACCCAAAGCCATAATGCATCTTGGTAAATGGAAACTAACCTTGATTTGAGTTATGAAGAGCATATTCGGGCTAGATGACGAAGAACAATTTTGGGATGCAAATTGCAAATCGAAAAAAAAAAACCCCCCGAAGAAAAACGAAATACTATATTATTAGATATGCTTTTAGAATTTTAGGGCTAAACTCAAATAGATTTCAGCCCCCCTACAAGTGGCAAAATTATGTCCCTATACTTGGCAATATAGAGCTTGGCCATAGCCCTTAAAATATAAAATTATTCCATGGTTTAAATGGCCTCCACAACAAGTTGCTAGTGCACATAACATTTTGGAATGGCCACGCCATAGGGGTTTGAAGATTTGGCAAACATCAAATTGGCCACTTATGAAGTGAATTTAATGAAATGGTGCTTTGAACTAGCCACCACCCTTTGGTCACGGTGAGAATGCATCCTACTCAGGCGTGGCCGACTATTTTACAAAATATGTGAATTTGTGGCCAACTGGCCCGCCGGGGCCACTAAAAAATATACTGATTAGTTGTTGCTTCCATTAATGTGGGAGAAACCATGGAAAAAACTATAGTAGACAATGCATTGGAATTAGTTGATACTTCTACTAACGTAGAAGAGACCATTAAACGACAAAGGATTGGAAGTTTGGCGAGAGAAAGGCGCATGCTAGGACATGCAAGGAATGATGGTAGTGTAAACAACAATCAATTAAGATCCATTGGTGGACATTTACTCAACGTTACAAACCAAGTCTACTACCTCATAACCAAATCTTTTACAAACATAAACATCTTAAATGTCTTACACATAGAAGCACTCCCTAAAAAGAACAAATTTGTAAAGGTTTAAAAACGTACTGAAAAGAGAGAGATTCAAAGACCAATATAGGCTCCTCAAGTATGCCATATCATCATCATTCAAATTGGTATATGAATAGACAGAGGCAAAAGATTGCTATTCCAAAAAAAAAAAGAGATTCAAAGACCAATATAGGCTCCTCAAGTATTCCAACTCGTTGTCATTCAAACTGAGTACAAGAATAGACAGAGGCAAAAGATTGTTATTCAAAAAATCAATTCTATCGATTGTCAATGCAAGACTTTACTAGGCAAAATAACTAGCTTAAAATCGTCCTAAATTTGTTATGGACATGCACCTCATTACACTTCTCTTTTCTTATAGAGCAATTCAAAACCTTAAGATACATTCAACTACATATGCACTTTTCTTTTTGTTAAATTATCAAGACTTTGCATACCAATTTAATCCCCCACTTACATAAGCACTCACTAAAAAGCACCTATCAGCGGCGCGGAAGGCCGCCGCGACAAATTCTTGTACCAATTAAGTTGGTTTAACTTAATGCTAAGAGCACATGGCCTTGTTAAGTTTTTTTTTTTTAACTTAATGCTAATGGCAAATGCATTGCACATGCCTCCGTCATACCCCCACCTTCTAGAATAAAGTATGCTTCCACTTTTGGTTAAGCCGTTATTACTTGTTAGAATTTATCCATTTCGATGTCACTATGATCATATGCTACAATATCATAAGGTTCCTAGTTTATGAAAGGGTGTATATTTATTACATACTAGAAAATTGCCCATCTTCAGTGGGCATTCCATGTGATTGTACATATAGCGTGGGGTCCTAATGTGTGGAGTATCGTATATTTATACCATATGATTTTGCATTGTGTTTCTTCATATTGGTATGTAAATACGTGTAAAGCTGACACTAGACCCCCGATATGGAAGTTATATTATTTTGGAGTTTGAAGGTTTAGGGCTTGGTTTTCTATGGCGCGTGGGATTCTGCATGCGTTATTGCAAGCATGTTGCTTCCAGATTCTTCTTTTTCTTGTGGTTTGCAGGTGTCGGAATTCCTCTTCTGTGTTTTTTTTGCTTGCATTGTAAGTAAAGTAGGCATTCGTTGTCTTGGATTCTTCTTCCTTGGAATAGTGGAAAGAGAATTGAGTGAAGGGTAGTTTTCCCTTCAAAAATTATGTTGTGGATCACTATTTATGGATATAAAGAAGTTTCCATATTTTGCATTCTTGTTTTGATGCTCCAAATCCAGACTTTCACACTTAAATAGTGCTTCAATTTCAAAATTTTATACTTTTTCAAATTGCAGGTATTTAAAATGCAAACTGCATGTATTTGAAAAGGAAAAACTCCAAAATACCTTTATGTTTTGCTAAAATTAGCAAAATGCCCCTAGTTTTGGGGGTATTTTTATGGAAATTGGTAGCGCCTGAGGCACTTGTTCCTCCTGGACCTTGTGTTGTAGCTCTAGTTAGGGGCAAGATGTCTTTGAAGAAGGCTGCATGGATTAGCGGCCCTCGTTTCGCGATCTTGAGGCTTCAACCTTTGGGATGGGAACAATGTGGAATATTGAGGCAGCCACGTCTAGCGTGGAATGGGAGCAATTGGCTGTGCCAGTTTCATACCTGTACACTTTGAGGTCTCACATGAGTCTTGCCAAGGCCTTATTAATCTAGAAAATCGCGCGGGTTGATCTTTGTAATTAGGCATGCATAGAACCAAGACACCCATGAACTAGCGATTGAGTTTGCCCATGAACTTGTGACTATGAGTTTCTTTTTTGTGTTTGTGAATAAGTCCTTTTTGTTTTAGCGATTGTTGCAACACATGTTGTTGCTGTGTATAGTGTTGGTTGTGTAAAATGAGGTCAATTTAGATATGGTTTTGGATTTGGTGCAGGTTACTTGAGTTGAAGATTGTACGATTGAATTAAATATTGGCTTTTTGGGCACGTCATGGTTTTTATACTAACTTATTTCAGCGCACTACGACCCCTGTGTATAGCAGTTATTCCTGCTTTGGGATTGCTGCTATATCTGGATGAGCATGGGCATTTTGCTGGGGTTCAACTCTCCAGGCTCAGTAACGTGCGCTTGTTTTCTTTTGCATATTGTTATATGAAGTCACTACTGCTTATGGATGGTGGTAGGCACTCTAATGTCGCTGAATGCTTGAGCAGACAGCGACATTAGATTGATTATTCCCATCATTAAGCTTCTATGGATGTAGTTTTGATTATTCAATGATTAAGGTAAGGCTATAGCATTGACATTTTGATGGGGTTCGATTTCCCGGGTTCTATTCTATCTGTAGTTTGAAGAAGTATAGCGCACTGTTATATTGAATGGTTGACAAGCATTAAATTGGCTGTTTTAATCTCCATTGACCTCATGGGATCAAAATAAAGCTATTTGACCCCATCTTGATTTCAAACGAATGGCTTGCATGCCTCTAGAGGGTATATCCTATGGGATATGCCACGATCCAATGGCCCTAAAAAATCTAGAGGCACCCTAAACGATATATATCACAACATATATAACATGTATACATTCCATCTCTGAGGAAAACATTAAAAAGTCATCATAACATGGCATATATCTTTACATGTACGATCATTCTGCCATAGAGGAGGATTAAAAAGATTAATCCAAATTCAATGTGTCCTTTCATTAAGGAGACATTATTGAGGAAACTATTGACTACACAAGTCATTCATGTACTTGACACTGGCAGAGTGCATTATCATCTCATATCAAATATTTTTCCAAAAGCACATCTAGCACCAGAGGAAGAGACTGCAAAGGCAGTCTTCACTGAACCTGAATCAATGGATTTACAAATGTCTGACAATTATAATTTGTGGATTCTAGGCCATTAAATCCTCTAGTACATTGTTTACTAGGCCATTGTATAACAATTGATCTATAACACAACATTGTTATAGACCAATTAGTGTGCAATGGAGAATCCCATCCCCTCATCTAAACATTCAACCTATCTAATAGTGGGTCATAAAGATAATATCTTGCTTTCCGCATTCTTTTGTCTTAACCCTTCTTGATCAAAGCTATCAACACTTAGAGATCCATGATCATCTTTGACATCCCTAATTTAAGGTGGTACATAACACCTTATGGATGCCTTCTTTCATTATAATTGTGAAATGTGCGGGATTCACCATATGTAAAGATATATCTGTTGTTTTGGCTATTCATCCAACAGTTCATGACATTGTTTCACCATGTCTATGGCCTCGTGGATGGTCCAAGAAAAGATTTCGTACTTCACAAGAAGAGTGATTGATGATAATAACACTTCACCTAGGCCTACTATACGAAGAAGTCATCTGCCAATAAAAAGGCCACAAACAATATAGGTACATGTGTAGGTGGCAACCAAATGTCAAGTTCTTGAGCAACAAAACCTGTTGAGAGCTACGCGTGATCTAGAGATGTTGATTAAAAAATGCTGAAACCTGTAGCCAAAAACATGTGACTGTTTGAGATATGAGGTCACGGTTTATCCCACTACATTAATTCTTCACTTTTTTTTTCCCTCTATGGAGACCGGGCATGAGCATCTGATCTCATTAAGCATTGACAATTAAATGTATTGGAAGGCGGAAAATCAAGTTTAATAGGCAGTAGACTACTTAGGCGACCCGTTAGAAATGCACTACTTCAGACCCTACAAGATGCGAAATCAACGGCGTAACAAGGTATAGGAGAAAATTCAGGGAAGCATATATGCTTTGTCAAGCCTATACTGTGGCAAGTGTATTGGGAAAATAAATAAAGATATGGACATGGCCTAAAATCAGTATAGATAGACTAGGGTGGTAATGGGTCCCAGGAATGGCTCCAAAGGAAAAGAAAAGGTAAAGGCCCAGAGGAATAGAAAATCATACTACTATGCACAATCTTGGTTCAGAGTGACAGCATGCGAAGCACCTAAAGTCCATAAAGCTCCTACATTCAATGGAATGGCATCTGCCCACGGTTTTTCCCATCATATTTTAAAGGCAAGGGCATGTATATATGAAAAATTCTTCCATACAGCTAAGGGTAGCAGCAATAAGTCTTTCTCACAAGTACTTACCCAACTGCTTCTTTTTCTTTTTCAGCACACCTACGCCCACTTCTTTCCTTGCATCAGCACCTCTTCTTACCCTGTCCTTGTCCTTGAATGTCCAATGTGAGTTTATGGTCCTGGTACTTACAAGGTAGATTTAAAGAGTTAGTTTTTGTAACAAGAATTTCAAGTAGAGAATTTATGATGCCAGACATCTTCCAGGACTGTGACACGTTGAAAATGAGGCGGACAAGCTAAGTGAACCTTTGGATATACTACATTTTTGGTACAGAGGGTATGGACATATTTTGGATTAAAGGAATCAAAACATATAAAAAGACAAACAGATAACGCTGGAGGCAATTGGGATGTGTATATGTCATTTTCCATATGTTAGTAAATGTACACTTGTTGAAAGAGTTTGTGTTCTAGGGGACCCAAAACTCCTCCGAAAGATGACATCTGCAAAGGATTGCGGATCGGATACGAGTTGGAAGCATCTGACTTCATTACAACAGAGATAAGTTCCTTTTAAAACAGCAACAAGAAGGAGGGTTTATTATTATTATATGAAAAAACAAAGCTTCTGAGCAGGGCTGGAGTGAAAACGTCAGCAAACGAGGGTGTCCAGAAAGAGGGGGTTTGGATTGTAAACAGTTTTATATGTAACTGCAATAGTCAAGGTACTCATGTTCCCTGCCTGGTCCAGAAGAAATAAGTAGACAAAACAGAACTGTAACAGCAAAAACAAACTTCCACAAATCAATCAATCAGGCAATCAAAGCTCTGACCTTAACCATTGGTTTGAGTAATGGCTTTTTTTTCTAGCTTGGCTGGCATATCTCTATCATGTCTGGCCCCCCACTGTCGTGCGCTCTGTTTTCCTCTTCTCACCATCCCTGCACCTTCGCATTTACACCTTCCCCTATAAGACTCGTCCTGCACCTCTTCTGAGGTTATGGCCTCTGCACAGAGCCCAGATTGATCGATTCCTCATCGACCCTTTCCTGATTGATACATTTTGGCATGCATTGTGCACGCTTCTTGCAGAAATATAGCTTGACGGCCATATCCAATCAGTGCAGAGGCCTCTTCTTGGCGCCGGAGTGAAGGGATTCTTTCTGCGAGCTTGTTTCTTTACTAGGATACAAGAGCCTCTCATCTTTTGACATACCAGCTCTGTTTCTTGGCTCCATTCCGCAGGTTCTTTCATTTTGTTACACAAATTGTGCAGGGTTAGGCCATCGAGATCAGAAGCACAGGGTTTGAAGCTGATTTGGCTTGCATTGCAGAAAGAAGGCGAAAAATTTTGCGGAATTGAGAGCTTTTAGCTATGGCTACGGCCTACAGGGGAAGCAGAGCGTGTGCTTACCTGGTAATGGCAATGGCGATCTTACTCAGGAGCAATGCTGCAGCGGCAGAGTACACATATGCATCGCCGCCTCCATATGTGTACAAGGATCCACCTCCGCCATCGCCATCGCCGCCTCCGCCATACTTGTATAAGTCTCCGCCTCCGCCATCGCCATCGCCGCCCCCTCCATATCTATACAAGTCCCCCTCCTCCACCATACATGTACAAATCTCCCCTCCACCTCCATATGTCTATAATTCTCCACCACCACCTCCTTATGTCTACCCCTCACCTCCTCCCCTTCTCTCCTTCACCCCCCGCCCCCATATGTCTACAAATCCCCTCCTCCGCCTTCGCCCTCTCCCCCCGCCATACATCTATGAGTCTCCTCCTCCCCCTTCGCCCTCTCCGCCTCCACCATATCTGTATCTCTCTCCTCCTCCGCCTTCACCCTCTCCACCTCCACCGTATCTGTATAAGTCTCCTCCTCCTCCTTCACCCTCTCCTCCACCTCCTTACCTCTACAAATCACCACCTCCACCTTCCCCTCTCCTCCACCTCCTTACCTCTACAAATCTCCTCCTCCTCCTTCACCCTCTCCTCCACCTCCTTACTACTACAAATCACCACCTCCCCCTTTCCCCTCGCCTCCGCCTCCTTATGTCTACAAATCCCCACCTCCACCTTCTCCCTCGCGTCCACCTCCATACTACTACAAATCTCCTCCTCCTCCCTCACCATCGCCTCCTCCACCGTATTACTATAAATCTCCTCCACCCCCCTCGCCATCACCACCTCCTCCTTACTTGTACAAATCCCCCCCTCCACCTCTACCAACATATGTTTACACTTCTCCTCCACCACCTCCATATGTTTATAGTTCTCCACCTCCTCCCCCTCCGTATTACTATAAATCTCCTCCGCCACCTCCATATTATTACAATTCTCCACCTCCACTGCCCCATATTACTACAAGTCTCCCCCTCCTCCATCTTCACCACCATATTATTACAAGTCTCCACCACCTCCTCCTCTGAAGCATATTGTGGTTGTTACAGGAAAGGTTTATTGTGACAAATGTTATGGCATGAATAACATGCACCACGTAACACACCACCACAAGGGACTTAAAGGTTAGTCATTCTACATTTGATATGAGTGAATTCTCTTGTGCATTAGGATGTAGATTCCTTAGTCTTCTTAAATTGTTGCATTGGGTGACGGCATGCCCAAAAATCATTGGTTTAGATAGGATATAGATCCCTATTATTGCATTGCCTAGACTACGCACCAGAATATGGATTGATCTCAAATATTGGATCGCATTAGGTAGTGTGTGTAAATTTCATGGGATCTTTTGTCTTTTGTTTGAAGTACATTGTTATTATACTAGTACATACTGTTGCATGGGACCCTAGAGGGATCAGCATTATTTGCATATTGAAAAGATTAAAGGGCACAAAAATATGCATTTGATGATTCTATTGAGCAATTTTTCCCATTGAATTATACTTATCCATTTAATCCTCTTCTTGTAGGAGCTAAGGTCAAAATTTCTTGTGGAAAAGATGTTTACTATGGTTATGCCAATAAACATGGCATATTCAGAATTGAGTTAAGTCCATTCTACCATCCACCAGTGTTGAAGGCATGCAAGGCAACAATTGTAAAGAC
Source organism: Isoetes taiwanensis (assembly GCA_021234155.1). Lineage (NCBI taxonomy): Eukaryota > Viridiplantae > Streptophyta > Lycopodiopsida > Isoetales > Isoetaceae > Isoetes > Isoetes taiwanensis. Next base: position 1,807,419 of record JAJEKV010000093.1, read on the forward strand.
AAGACACGTTGTGCGATCTTGTAGCGCTCCAACAAACTACCATCATGGCATAACTGGTGCGGGCTTGAAGTTGAAGTCTCATTCCATGAAAGAGATTGTTCTAACCACAGGGCCGTTCAAGTATACATCACCACATCCAATTCCAGAATGTCATGCTCCACCACCTTATAAGTCTCCTCCGCTACCACCATATTACTATGTATCACCTCCACCTCCAACTCAGCCACCATATTACTATAAGTCACCACCTCCTCCATCTCCTTCACCCCTTCCTCCATATTATTACAAGTCGCCACCTCCTCCTTCACCTTCACCACATCCACCATATTACTATAAATCACCTCCACCTCCTTCCCCTTCGCCTCCTCCTCCTTATTATTATAAGTCCCCACCACCGCCCTCTCCATTATTGCATCCACCTAAATCTCCTCCACCTCCTTCACCATCACCACCACCTCCTTATGTTTATAAGTCACCACCTCCATGGCTCCATCCCCACCTCCTCCTTACTATTACAAGTCTCCCTCCCCCCCCCCCTCACCCTCTCCTCCCCCACCTTACGATTATAAGTCTCCCCTCCTCCATCACCTTCACCACCACCTCCCTTATTACTATAAGTCTCCTCCACCTCCTTCACCATCACCTCCTCCTCCATATTACTATAAGTCCCCACCCCCACCATCACCCTCTCCACCACCACCATACTTATACAAGTCCCCCCCCCCCGCCCTTCGCCACCACCACCATACTTATACAAGTCCCCACCTCCACCATCACCCTCTCCACCACCTCCATACATGTACAAGTCCCTCCCCACCATCACCACCTCCTCCTTATTACTACAAAATCTCCTCCCCGCCCTCACCCTCTCCTCCCCCACCTTACTATTATAAATCTCCCCTCCTCCTTCACACCATCACCTCCTCCTCCATACTACTATAAGTCCCCACCCCCCCACCATCACCCTCGCCTCCACCCCTGTACTTGTACAAGTCCCAGCCCCCACCATCACCCTCTCCACCACCTCCATACATGTACAAGTCCCCTCCCCCACCATCATCATTGCCACCACCTCCCTACTACTACCACTCCCCTCCACCCCCTTCACCCTCTCCACCTCCTCCCTACTACCAACACTCTCTACCATCACCATCACCCCCTCCTCCATATTACTATCATTCACCACCTCCTCCATCTCCCTCTCCTCCTCCTCCTCCTCCTCCTCCCTATTACTACCACTCCCCCACCTCCACCTCCACCATCACCATTAAACCCTCCTCCTTATTACTACCACTCCCCACCTCCTCCATCTCCCATCTCCACCTCCGCCATATTTCTACCACTCCCCGCCTCCGCCATCACCATCTCCACCACCACCTTACTACTACCAATCACCACCTCCACCATTGCTATCTCCTCCACCCCCATACTACTACAAATCCCCCCCTCCCCCTGAACCATCTCCTCCACCTCCCTATTTCTACAAATCTCCACCACCTCCATCACCATCTCCTCCACCTCCCTACTACTACAAATCTCCCCCGCCGCCATCTCCATCACCTCCACCACCATACTATTATAAATCGCCACCACCACCATCCCCATCACCCCCACCTCCTTATTACTACAAGTCTCCTCCTCCACCTTCACCATCACCACCACCTCCATATTATTATAAATCCCCACCACCACCGTCTCCATCACCTCCAGTCTATATTTATGCATCTCCACCACCACCTACATATCGTTAGATCACTACTCGTACACATCATTTTCAGGTAAATAACTTTGATGGTGCAATTTTAATACTGTTGAAGATGTTATAACCTAACTCATCATTATGTTTTGTTTTCAGACCTTAGAACATTATGTGGTAGAAACTCAACATTAGATTGTCACTACATGGATAAGGAACCTTCTAGAGATGATATAACTTCTTTGTGGAAGAGAGATAAGTTGTACGAGTATTTAATTTGGATATTCCAATTTCTGTAAAAACATAAAAGTTGGTGTAAACATGAGGAAGTCTTCAATTGAAATGATGGAGAGCTTGAAAGAATTATTGTTGAATAAAGTTATGCCTTTGGTGTTTAAAGAGTGTCCATCCAAGGCATCAATTAGTAAATTTCAAATATTTCTTACATGTGCTTAAGCCAAAGCCATTATGCCTTGGGTATTGTTGGCTTTCCAATGTAATGGATTGTGTTAATAAAAAGATGTAGCTAAGATGTTTGATAGCTTTAATAAAACATTTACTTTGGCAGATGTTGTTATCTCTAGAGCCTCCTCCTCCTCCTCCTCCTCACGACTAAAAAGTGATAAGCATTTTTGGGTTGCCCCTAAGGGGGCAAACCCTTGCTTATGTGGGTTTGTGGCATATCTTAGGTATATGCTGGAATATACCTAAGATATGCTGGTGACTACTACAAATCCAGTGTTGCCTGTAAATTGGTAGTCAGAATATGGGTTGCCCCTAAGGGGGAAAACCCTTGCTTATGTGGATTTGTGGCATATCTTAGGTATATGCTGGAATGTACCTAAGATATGCTAGTGACTGCTACAAACCCACTGTTGCCCATAAATTGGTGGTCAGAATAGTAGTGCCAGGCATTATGGTGGCCAGGCAGAAGGGTTGCATCCGGTTTTGAAGTTCCTGGAGGCTTGCAACAAAGGCAATGTACATATTGCACAATTGTCTTTTTCGCTAAGTTTTCTATACCTTTGTTGCCTCAATATGTGCATAAGCAATTTTACTGAAAAGAGATCGGAGTTCCTTTCTTTCATTGTGGAAGATATATGGTCGGCTATAAACCTTGAGTATTTTTGAAGTTTTGTAGTTTTGCTAAGTATGGAAATGTAAAGGATAATCTCCAGGATGAGCCTGATAGCCCATGCTTGAGTTTGAACTTAGCATGGGGAAAGGCAAAAGAGTCCAGGGATATAAAGGCCAGTAAGCCACCAAACTGGCGTACTCATACAGAATGTAGACGTTAATTTCTCAAGCACAACACTAGCAGGGTGATTTCACGGAGTGCAAATTACTGGTCTAGCGACTTTACCCAGACTCACAAATAAAATCGGGGTCATGTTTCGTTAGCAATAAACGTCCTGTTAGTTCTTAATGCACTACATATCCTAAATATAATTTCTGTAACAAAATTGTTAAGACAAAATGGTAATAGAAACTTGTGTGTGGTACAATACTCTTCATTGAATTACAACTTCTGCTGGAGGACAGAGCACTTGCATGTGCCATAAATGTCTTCTCTTATTTTTTGACTTCATTGTTAGATGTTTTCCATATAGGATCTAAATCATGCACATCATGGCTTGTTTTGTTTGCATTTCATATCCACTTCCTTACATTCTATAAATTTCCCAATTTAAATTGCTTAGCTTTGCTTTCTAAGGTAGTGATTAGTTACGTGCAGGCATAGTGATGTAGGCAGAAAAAGATTTTTCCTGGGTTTTTCCTACCACTGGCTAAGCTGATGATGCCACTGCAGTGGTTATGATGCTACACACGGGAACAGATGCAAGTTATATTGTAATCAATGAAGTTGGGAGCACGAATTCACTGTTTGCCTGAGTTGCCATGATAAAATCCCCAACAAGAAAATCTGGAGGCTTATCAGCCATTGCAGGACCTCTTTGCATCTTCTGGTAATCATTGGCAGATGGATTCAAAGTGCCACTTGCAGGGATCAGGATAAGGAAATGCTAAGGAAAAACAGTAGTCTACCTCAACAAGAACAATGCTAGCCATAAATATTCAGCTTCCTATATTTGTATGGTTTGTGGCTTTTAGATACTCATTCAATTGTTTAGGGTTGCCTAACCCGAGGTGACATTTAAATCTAAGTTGGCTAATGACATTTAAGTTCAGTTGTGTACGTGCTTTATGGCTTATATGGAAAATATAAGCCACGTTTTTTCTAATCCTGTTATTCATTTGTGCATTAAGCCTGATTTGCACCAGCTTTTATTAATTGTCAAATGGCACAGTTACACTATTTAAGCATTGAAGCATTTAAGTCTAGCTTTAAGCTTTGAATAATATGGTATGTTTGGACATGAAGTTTTTCAGTAAATTGTATCTATCTCCTTTAAATGGCTTGCATGTCATTAAGGCAGTACCATATGCATGTAGATGTCATTGATACAATTTTGAAGGCCTAAGGTTGATCTCGATCAAGTTGCAAATCCCTTAAGCATGGAGGCAGCATTGGCATTATTGGATTTGATAGATCGTAAAGGTAGGTAAATTGATGTTTTGGGTGCAATTTCTGGTCTGGCCTTTGTAAAGGCAATGCAGACTCTAAACAAGGCATCAATGCAATGCACTCTGAAATCTTACAAGGATTCGCTTCTGCTTGCCAATCAACTAGTGAAGGAGCTAAGCCATGGTGACATTGTTGTTATCCAAGGTAGCAGGGGATCTCATATGGAGTTGATATCACATGCGTGGGCATTACATTTTGGGCCGTAAGAATGGAGGCAATTAGGAAAATGGTTTTGTGTATGCTAGTAAGTTGTATGTTGCTATTACAGTGGGCTGAATTTCTATTCTTTGAATTTTTTTATGTTGTATGCTGTTATTACAGTGGGCTTAACTCTCATTCTTTGAATTTATTGATATCCTTGTTCCTTATCATGTTTTATAAAAAAAGGCTCTCAAGTGTTTTGTCCAACTATTTTCTTGTCGGAAGAGCTTGTCACATTCCGGTTTGAGGCTTATTAGCCTGTCTAACTTGTTAACATATTGCCTGCTTGTCCATTAGCATTTCAGGTTAATCCCATGCAATTCTATCTCTGTGAAAATTGGTTTCACTTACTTCATTTCTCTTTCCAACCTTGTACTTCTCAAAAGCAACTATATATAAATTTTAATTGGAACCTCCTTGTCTCACTGATGCGAGGCACCAGCAGATCCAGGCGTATCCACCGAACAATAAGAAACCGGACGTGGAAGAATTATACCAGGCGTGCACTCAAATTCACACCCTCACCCTATAGCCCCATAACCTTCACTCCAACCTAGTTTACTTTTGCAGAGCAAAAAGGAAACGAAAACTTGTGTGAGTTGTTGCTTTGGTGATTTGGTGCTACTTTTAAAGTTGGTGACATGGAATTAAGACACTAGAACATACTAGCTTTGATATTCTATGTTTCAAGTTTGAAGTTTGTGCTTCGTATTGTGCATACATTTTAAAAATGTTTGTCTTCACTAGATGCATTTATGTTCTATCACCAAGTTCACGTTCATTAGATCATAAATATTTATTGCTAATAAGGATATAGTAGTAATAACACAAAGAAGATTGGAAAAAAAAAACGTATATATAAGGAAAGGACTACTTTGTAATGCATTTTTGGCATGTAAATGTATGATATGGGTTGCATTTCCTTACCATTGACTAGTCGTATTACAAGGGGTTTATGATATAAATGTGTCGTATACAATAGGTTTTTGGGTTACATGAGTAATGCAGATAGCATATCCACCTATAGTATAGGTGAACCCCCCAGGGTAAACTACATGGTTTCTGTTTTTTGGCAATTGGTAATTCCCTTTGAAACTAAATATTTTGCATAAACAACATAGGAGCACTTTGAGTGTAGCAATACAGCAGAAAAGCACACATCAGTGACTAGCCTTAATGTTATGTTTACCAAAGGAGTTTGTTTTTCTTTTAAGAAAGTTTTTCATAGAACCACCTTGTTCTTAGCCTTTTCATCTTTTTCTAGATTTGAACAAATAGAATTTCATGTTCATAGATGAACTCAACTAGATTGAATCTGACCATTCAATCCTATATCATACATGTGCAATTTCACATATTTGCTACAAATATAATACGTGGTTGCGAATATTTCAAGTGGCTGCATTTTGACGAGTAAATATGTTACCATGTATATCATTTAACTACTGATAGATCCTGTCTATTGCAACAATATCTAGTTGTGACATGTTTTGATTCACCTCCATATTTCTCCTTGGAAAGAGCTAAAGTAAATTTCTATATTGAGGGTTTTATATGGTCGTGTGAATTTGCTAAAATGCTTTAATGCTAAGAAACATCTTTGGTAATAGGTCTAGTGTCTTTTTATGAATGACTCCCCATCCTTCATCCGTTATAGAGTGTGAGACCTACAAAAGGGATATTTTTTTTTGTTATGATCTGAAGCTGCCATCAGATTTTGTACCCTTCAATAAAGGTTGACATAAATGCTGAGATTATATTAATGCATAAATGCATCTACCTCAGTTAACTCATATTCGCTTTATTTATAGATGGGGAAGTTGAGATTTTTTCTTTGCATTCCATTCCAAGGGTGATTGATTCGTCCGAAAAGTACAAGCCAAATTGCGTACTTGTAGTCATTGATTTCCTTTTTCGCCACGTGCAAGCAATGCTGATCCATGTGACCCTGCTCACCTATTCTCCACTATAGGAGAACTAACACCCCCCAAGCCCAAACCACCAAAATAACAAATACCCCTATCATTTCTCTGGAACACAACGATGTGGAGCTGCATTATTAGCTTGAACCTGGATATGAATCTGCTGAACTTAGCGCAAGCTCTATGATATATACACACGGGGGGTGACTCCGGGAAACGAGAGCTGTTGGATAGGCATATTCACCCCTTATTCCTTAATCTACACCGTACGTAAAGTTCCTCGTTTGTGGGGTATGCAAGTACAAAATTTGCTATATGGTATAACAAGATTCGCAAAATACTATAAGATTTCAAGCGGAATACTATATGGTGTTGATTTTGTACGTGCAAAATACAATTATGAGGGCTCTCGCTGCCCTGCGTCATCCCCCGTGTGAATATGCACCCAAACCAAAGGGGGTTTAAGGGGGATTTTAATTTAAATGTGTTGGACCCACTGGTTGTGTTAATTAATGTCAATGGTAGTTATGTGTTGGTTGTTAATGTCAATGGTTGTTATGTGTTGGGGGATTTAATTTTTATATGTTGGATGTTAATGGTTTGTGTTGCAAAAAATTTTTTTGGCCCCTTCGAGGCCTTAGGGGCCCGAGGTGTGACAAAAATTTTAGAATTCAAACCAGAAAAAACTAGAATTCATTTGAGGTTTTCATCACTTGTAGCTTTTGAATTTCATCACAATAAAATAAATAGAACATAAATAAAAGTTACCATAAAGATAGAGAGGATTGATCCCATTATTCTTCTGAAAGTCATAAAGTTTGCAACACCCATACACAAACATTTTTCAACTGGAATTTAACAGCAGCCTTTGGCCTCCATGGATTCTTGTGGGGAGAAACCAAAGTGGAAAACTTTTCTGCTAGTTAGCACAAGGATCTAGAAGCCTTGGAATTTGCTTAATAACTGCCTCAAAATCTAAAAATGCATGGTAATTTTTTGCAAGCTTCATTCGGAATGAGCCATAAAACAATATCCAATAGCGCAATCCTGTATTAATCAGCTGGTAGGATGTGAAAGCCTACCAAACCCGGCCGAAAAATTGCTGTTTTAGCATAGATAACTTAACCAAACATATCCATATCATATACTATCAAAAAGATCTCGGGGAGAGCTTTCCAACGCAATAAAAATCATCTCAAACAGAGCTCTGGATCAAACGTTATGATAATAAATGTGTTGCCAGTGGGGAAACTGCACTACATGCGCCACACACACAAAAAGAGGGCTTTTGTTGTGAGCCATTGGTTGTTGACCATTATGCACCACACACACAAAAAAGGGCTTTTATTGTGAGCCATTGGTTGTTGACCATTATGCACCACACGCACAAAAAAAGGGCTTTTGTTGTGAACCATTGGTTGTTGACCATTATGCACCACACGCACAAAAAAAAGGGCTTTTGTTGCGAGCCATTGGTTGTTGACCATTGGAAAAAAAAAAAGGCTAAAATCAATGGCTCAAAAATGGTGCACTCTAGATGTACGCATTAGTACATCCATTTGAATACATCACGAAATCATAGGAAAACCTTAGTGAAAAGCGTACAAAAACACAAAGAAAACCCCCTGTTATTATGCAACACAAACCATTAACATCCAACATATAAAAATTAAATCCCCCAACACATAACAACCATTGACATTAACAACCAACACATAACTACCATTGACATAATTAACACAACCATTGGGTCCAACACATTTAAATTAAAATCCCCCTTAAACCCCCTTTGGTTTGGGTGCATATTCACACGGGGGGTGACTCCCGAACAACGAGTTGTTGGATAGGCATATTCACCCCTTATTCCTTAACCTACACCGTACATAAAGTTCCTCGTTTGTGGGGTATGCAAGTACAAAATTTGCTATACTGTATAACAAGATTCGCAAAATACTATAAGATTTCAAGCAGAATACTATATGGTGTCGATTTCGTGCGTGCAAAATACAATTATGAGGGCTCTCGCTGCCCTACGTCACCCCCCGTGTGAATATGCACCCAAACCAAAGGGGGTTTAAGGGGGATTTTAATTTAAATGTGTTGGACCCAATGGTTGTGTTAATTATGTCAATGGTAGTTATGTGTTGGTTGTTAATGTCAATGGTTGTTATGTGTTGGGGGATTTAATTTTTATATGTTGGATGTTAATGGTTTGTGTTGCAAAATTTTTTTGGCCCTTGAGGGCCTTAGGGAACCCCCTCGGGGTGACAAAAATTTTAGAATTCAAACCAGAAAAAAATTAGAATCCATTTGAGGCTTTCATCACCTGTAGCTTTTGAATTTCATCACAATAAAACAAATAGAACATAAGTAAAAGCTACCGTAAAGTTAGAGCAGATTGATCCCATTATTCTGAAAGTCATAAAGTTTGCAACACCCATACACAAACATTTTTCAACTGGAATTTAACAGCAGCCTTTGGCCTCCATGGATTCTTGTGGGGAGAAACCAAAGTGGAAAACTTTTCTGCTAGTTAGCACAAGGATCTAGAAGCCTTGGAATTTGCTTAATAACTGCCTCAAAATCTAAAAATGCATGGTAATTTTTTGCAAGCTTCATTCGGAATGAGCCATAAAACAATATCCAATAGGGTGAAAGCATGTTAGGGTGTACCACTTTTGGAACCTGCAAAAGTACATACACTAGGTACTTTAGAATTGGGTACTTTTTTAATTTTCTTTTCCTTAAAACTAACTCAAAAATCCAAAATAAAAGTCAATGTCATGTTAATATTCAATTTAAGATAAAGGTAATGCTATTGGAGGCCAAAATAAATACAATAATTCTAAAACGTAGCTTTTATTGAGATCTTGCACAGGTACCCAGTACCCAGAGCTGGCTACCTTTTTGGGTACCTTTTTAGTCCCTAAATGATACTTTTTAAGGCACACCCTAACATGCTTTTACCCAATAGCGCAATCCTGTATTAATCAGCTGGTAGGATGTGAAAGCCTACCAAACCCGGCCGAAAAATTGCTGTTTTAGCATAGATAACTTAACCAAACATATCCATATCATACACTATCCAAAAGATCTCGGAGAGAGCTTTCCAACGCAATAAAAATCCTCTCAAACAGAGCTCTGGATCAAAAGTTATGATAAGAAATGTGTTGCCGGCGGGGAAACTGCACTGCATGCGCCCTTTAAGCCCTTCATGTGTCCATTATGCACCACACACACAAAAAGAGGGCTTTTGTTGTGAGCCATTGGTTGTTGACCATTATGCACCACACGCACAAAAAAAGGGCTTTTGTTGCGAGCCATTGGTTGTTGACCATTGGAAAAAAAAAGTCTAAAATTAATGGCTCAGAAATGGTGCACTCTAGATGTACGCATTAGTACATCCATTTGAATACATCACGAAATCATAGGAAAACCTTAGTGAAAAGCGTACAAAAACACAAAGAAAACCCCCTGTTATTATGCTACATATTATTGTTCTGCATTCTTGGGTATAAGTTAAAGCATGTTCTGTTTGACCTTTAAGATATCCTGACATAAGGGGTCCAGGATTCTCATCCCTATGAAGCAACAAGTTCAAAGCAGGTTGAGCATCATAGATTTTTACAAGATCTCCTACCATAACTGGAAAAATGAACAGCCTCATTCTCATTAACCATAAAAGACATGATACATGGATTGGCAATCATTAAGTTGTTAGTCTGGTTTGGTAAGAAGCATGTTGGCAACATTCAACATAAGTTACAAGATGCCATTATTCCAAATTTTCAAGTTAAGAATATGTGTTATCGTTTGTTTCAGATGGTACTAAATTCTCCATGGTTTTTATTTGAATGTGAATTGAAATTCCACACATCTCTTTCTTGGATATAGCACCATATATTGCCAATAATTCTAAATTCATAATATTGCTATCAATCTGAAAAATTCATTTGTTCATATTCTGGCATGACAGATACTTAAAACCTGGTCAGAGAGGCTACTTACAACTTTTATATATCCATTGAGACAAGAAAGATGCTTGTAGAAGCTTGGTGAACTAAAGTCATATGCTTCATATGCATTATAAATACACGTCTCTGCAGACAAGCGTATATAGTTTTTAAGCAAAATAATAACACTTTTGAGCAAATATTTTTAGTCATGATGCAATAAATGTAACTAGGCCTCACTTTCATGCATTCATCGTCTACAAAATGGCTATCGTTCCGGGGGGGGGAGGGAGGGGGGGAGGGGGGGGAAGGGCGGGAGGGAGGGAGGGAGAGGGGCCAATTCCCATAAAGTCATGGTATCAAGTATTCTATTATCTAGACGTAGCAATTTGAATTGATTGTCAAAACATGTTTTTAAACTATGATTTAAGCAACTTCACCCTCCCGCCATGGAGGGCAACCCTCCGTGCGCAACACCTTGTTTCCCTCTGTTTAGCACTATTAATGATACACGTACCCATATTCTAAAATACAAGGCAATCATAACAAGGAAGAATTTTAGATCATCTAGGAATATTCAAAGCAATAGATAATGAAAACTACTAAGCATGTTTTGCTTATATTTGTACATATAGCAAGATCCATATTGCGAAACCTACAAAATTATGAAACCAACTATCTAAATTAAACAATATGCAAACTTTGCAAAATAGACTAATATCATTTAAAGTTGACTATAAGTCAAAAGAATCTCACAAAGCTTACTTATTTTCACAAAGAATTATCTCATGTTCTTTTCCATTATTGCATCCTCATGTCACAAAGAATTATCTCATGTTCTTTTCCATTATTGCATCCTCATGCAAACAAAGTTTAATAAACTTAATGGAGAAGAACTTTTGGTTGCCACTAACTAAACAATACACCAATTATTGTAATGGTTATAAGATGAGTTGTGAGATATATTGGTCTTCACCCTTCACCTAGGCTATCAAGGGATATTACTATGCTTACATATCAAAATGGAGTCAACCATTCAAGCCACTAAATTTAAGCCTACAAAAGTCACCATCATTATAAATACAAGAAATTTATCGCGGCGGCCTTGCGGCCGCCGCGAACATTTCTCTTCTCCAATTCGTTGCAAAAGAAGTTTTGTGCTCAGTCGAATAGATCTCAATTCTGGACATCCTTGAGATGCGAAAGAACATGCAGGATTTGAACTTACAATACTCCAAAACTTTCTCTTTTCCAATTCGCTGCAAAAGAAGTTTTGTGCTCAGTCGAATAGGTCTCAATTCTGGACATCCTTGAGATGCGAAAGAACATGCAGGATTTGAACTTACCATATTCTAAAACTAGCAATTGCAATATCTTCGTCTGTCCTAAACAAATGGATTTCACAAAGGAGCAAAACATGAAGTGTTCAATTACAATACATTATCCATATCCTTTCATTGAAGACACTACATCTCCTAATCTTCCAAGTTTGAAGGGGTTTTACCACCCCTAGACAGAGCATGGGTTCTTTGAAAGTTGGTGGGGAGGGCCCAAAGCAACCACCATGCCTTTGGTGTGATTTGTCCTTTGCCATTTTGTGGCCATAGTATAGAAGTTGCAATTATAATATTACACATAATGCACAATTTGAATTGCCGTGTATGGCGAAGAGCAACAATGTGGTCCAAAGGAGCATGTTAGATATGGAAAGATGAGCTAGGCCAATAATGAAACGACAAAAAAAAAGGTCTCACTAAAGAGGCTAAGACTTTTAACCTTAGAATTAAAAGTGAAATCGATTAATTTCAATGGAAGGATATGATAGGTGCTTAAGTTAATAAAGGAATCGGGTAGAAAGCAAAGTCGTTTGAGAACGAATCGAGGGATTAGGCGTCTTGTGTCTCTAAGTTTGACACGAGAGAGAGTAAACAAATGGGATGTGGAGAACATTTGAGGAAGGGATTCTGAGGGTAGAACATGTCTGGAGCATAGCACATGGGAAAGGTTATTGGATGGGAAATGGCTTAGTATAATGGGTGTAAGATTTCGAATGCAAAATGCAAAAAAAAAAAAAAAGGGTCATGAGATTTGAAGCAAGAAATGGGGCATTCATTCTAGGCGAGTAGAACTCAACAAATTATTAAACAAAATGAGGTAAGCTCTCCAATACTTTGAATAACTTTCCAATATTGATTGACCAACATCGCATAATATATAAGTTGTCAAGGCGTAAGTGAAACCTCGAATAAGGCTTCGTTCGAGCATGAAAATGATGCATACCTTGTTATATTGAATCTTATAAATATCCAAGCAGTCTGTGGCAATCCCGAAATCGTTGCTTCAAGCTTAAAGAAGGTTTCACACATCTCGGCAAGTAGTGACCTCCTCTCAAGATCCCCAACATAGTATCGACCTTTCCCACGAAGGTTTACTAGTATGTTTCTCTTTTGTATTTTAATAAGACTTGTTTATTCTCGAGCTTTTTCTCGCCATACATGAATTGCAGATTCTATAACGATTGGCTATTTCTAAGACTCCATGTTAGGTGGATAGATCTAAGCGTGGATGAAGGCCATCTTGTGGATGAAGGCCATCGAAGAAAAGTTCTCGGAGATCAGCCCTCGTATAGAATTTCTCCAAGGCATGCTCGACCATTACGCAAGAGAATACACCTAAGGTCTTGAAAAACACAATCAAAGAAAATGGTAGTCTAAAGAGCATGTTCTCAATGTTACGATTTACCTTAGGAAGTGTTTCCCGGTACACATCTAGAACTTCCATTTCAGTCATCCAAATAATGCCTTAAAGCAAAATGGGCACCCGGTGGACTTGCAAGCAAGGCCCCTTCCATATCCATACCTAGAGGTGGAGATATTATTTCATATGTGTCCTTTCCTTGCTTTCACATAAAAGCATGAATCAATTCTTACGTACCATTACGATTACGTATCTTTTCCCTTCCGATTTGTCCTTCCGACTTAATATTTTTACGGTTTCTTGGCTGATCGGACCAACCCGGAAACTTTCTTAGGGGCCAGCAATCCGACCTCTTCTTCTTTCATGAAATCTTACGTTTTGCTTTTTCCCCCTGCTTGGATTTTTTTGGCGGACATATTTTAGTGCGGATGTTGCGAATCCGGCTACATATCTCGACCCTTTAGAAACCTTGGCCCCGCATATGCGTTTCTTGGGTAATAAGGGCCCAGTATTAAAGGGCAACTGCAATAATAAATCTTATATTAAGATGGCTTGGACCATCATGCTTCTTGATCCCCTTGTTCTAGTAGTATAAGCAGGGAAATCACAACTGCAATTATCCATTCTATCCTATTTCCAATATTTTTCCTCTCATTTATGTCCTTCATGTATGTTGCCTTTGTGCTTCCACACGACCATTCCTACATTCTTAATCTGCGATGGTAATTTATCTAACTCTAGACTTTTGCACTTCAATAACCATTCTAAAATTTAAACTTATCAATATATGTAGATCACCCACGTTCTTGGTAAGGCGGCTGATGATTCGCCCTACTTTCTTCAAATGTCTTCTATTTTTGCTTTCTGGCGGTCGGCCCCGCAGATCCAACCCTCGGGCGGTTTAGCCCTCTTTTTACGGGCCGCATGCTAATCAATCGGCCTCATTTGTTTATTTGGGCATCAGGTTCAACGGATTTGCCCGGTTCTTATACGCAAGAGTCGTCCACATTTTGGTCCCATAAAGATCACAAATGATTTTTGTTGCCATTTGAATCCATGTTTTGGCAAAGCAAGAAAAAAAGGAATGAATCATTTGGCTCAAAAGTAAAAGCAAAGATAGATTAAACACGGTTCTAATCGAAGCTTGGTGGAAGAAAAACGGCGGAAGCTAGGATGGACGAAATGCTATGAACAGGATATCCATGCGAAGCTAAGAAGAAGCGGAGGAGCCCAAGTGGTCAGATTCATATCCAAGATGCAAGAATGAAGGCGATTGAGGCGAAAAATGAAGGATCGGATTTGTATGCAGGGGCAAGCACAGGTCTGGCTATGGCGGACGTCGGAATAGTGCAAGAATGGATTGCTTGCAGAGCAAGAAAAGGGGAAGATTCACGTGTCAACAGTACAATATTTTCTTTTAAAGATTTTAAAAAATGAAGAAAAAAATGCGTGTCAATCAATCCTGTGGTCGTGCTTTCGGCCGAAAAAATACCTCCTATTTTTCTTAAGAAGGAAAATGATACTGCTTTATATATGGAATGATACATGCAACCTCCATAATCTATTCAAAGAGGATGCTATCAAGGCCAAATGATTTAACGAGTTAAATCCTAAAACCATATATTACCATCAAGATATGCAATGCATTTCAAACACTTAATCTTTACAAATTTCTTGCATTCTCCAAAGCAATTCTTAGATTCTTAAAATATGGTCCAGCTATGAATCCAAGCTAATCATCTAATGTAGCTATAATCCAACAATTTGTATCAATAACAAACTTTTATAACTATATCAACATTTCTCGAAATCATTTAACGAACAATTCGGGCCAAATCCTAGCTTAAAACCTAGAAAGCTTGTTCAATGAGCCTATGTAATATTAAGTAGTTGGTTAGGTAAATGTTCACCAAGCCAATGATGCTTAGCTAATCTTTTCGAATGATCAGCCTTTTGCATGAACATTAGTGATTTAGCCAATTGAACCTTATAACTTCTTCATCTATAGTTACTTCTGTAAAATAACTAATTTACTTAAACTGATTGAACAAATTAGCATATACTGCACTAAATGTCATGTTGTGCTTACTATAAATGGTTGCGAAGTCATTATTGAGTAGCAGAAAGCACCTTCTGAATGTCGTCTCCTTGTGGTTATAAGCAGTATTACCATATGTGTGATTGAAGTGTGACTTGGAAGGTGCCCATCCTTCAAGTGACAGGGTGAAATGATTATGGACATGAATTTTCGCAGGCTTGTGATGCTTGTATGGTGACCTTATTGTATGGCGAGCTTGCCATTCTTGAGCATGGATGGATTCAAAGGTGTAGAGATTTGCCCAAGAGATCTAAAAAATTGTCCAAATTCTGAGAGTACTGCTATATAGTAGTTGTTTGTGGATGTGGATGTGTGAAGGAAAGTAATAACATTTTACTAGTAATGGTGCCTAATGTTGTTGGGCATAAGTTGGAAGTCTGCAAATGTTTTGACCACAATTAGAAAAGCGTGCAGTAATAACCCAACTTTTGTAACCTTATATTATAACAAAAATGTCCAATGACTTAACAACATTGAAAAGAAACTTAGCTCCTTCATGTTAGATAGTGTTGCATCGGCATTTTTTAAAGCTTTGAATAAAACAACACGATGCTTGTTCATAGAAAATCTGAATGAGAGTAGAGTGTTAATCTGAGTAGGTTTGAGATGAGGCTATAGTCAAATTCTATTAGTCTTTGTGAGGTTGGGCATAAGGTGGGACATTGTAAATGATCAATTGGAGTCATCATCCTTAGTATTGATAAATAGCTACATGCTCAAAATGTTGTGGATGTCAAATTATAATACGTGAATCTTGTGGAATTGTTATGAAGTTGAACATTAATAATGTCAACGTCCAAGTGCAGCTACTATTATGGTATCACTTTAGCAAAGTGAAAGGTCACCTTACATTTGAATATTATGGTCCAAGCTTTTCTAGCCTTACATTTGGATATTATGGTCCAAATTTTTTGGCCTTGTTTACTTAAGAAAAAATGGACAATATCATGCATATTCTAAGCAGTTTGTTGCCTATATGAGTAGGTCTAACATTAGATTAAACAAACACGGCGCTATTCTAAGTCTCCCAAACCATTGGGCAAAGTGGACGACTTTGTTTGATGTGGAAATGTCGCCATTTACTGTGTGAATATGATACAATGGCAGAATGGGCAATCAACAGCCCAGATAATACAAAGTTATTTATTTTGATGTTCTCGTGTGCATATGTACTGAAAGTTTGCTTCTCTACCTTGTCCATGCTAGGCACATCCTGTTATCATAGCACTCCATGATATGACATTATGGGCAGATATCAAATTGAACAAATGACAAGCATCCTATATGTTCCCACATGTACAATACATAAGCAGTCTATCCAACTAAACATGTTGTTTTTCCTCTTATACATATCCTGCAATCAGTACACCCATAACTTGACAATGCATTTTGATGACTTGTCAAGAACTATACATCTTCTACACACTTAACGTAAGGCTTCATGCCACCACAACA
This sequence comes from Isoetes taiwanensis, assembly GCA_021234155.1. Taxonomy (NCBI): domain Eukaryota; kingdom Viridiplantae; phylum Streptophyta; class Lycopodiopsida; order Isoetales; family Isoetaceae; genus Isoetes; species Isoetes taiwanensis. The sequence goes on from JAJEKV010000093.1 coordinate 1,824,028, forward strand.
TCTAATAGAAGATCAAGTTTGTGCAAAAGAGAGGAAGTAGAAGACCAATGCTTATAATTGTATTATGGTTGTGCAAAAGAGAGGAAGTTAGCTTGCATACTGCAAGAATGCCAATAAATAAATATTTTCCACTTATGCTATTTTTGCATTTGCAAATCGCAATGACCAACGAATAATTTGGATAATTGAGTTAATGCTTGTAAATGAGGTGCGACAAATGAAGATGGCAATTTATAGAAACAAACTTTAATAATGTTGTAGCAACCATTGTCAATTACTCCAAATTAGTTTGAATCCTGCAATACACTCCAGTGCGTTGCACCATAGATAAATTTCTGTCTAGAAGCACATCTTATAATGCAGATAAGAAAGAGTGCAAACTACCAATGTTAATAAGGATTTAATGTAAAAGACTTGCGATGTTTGAGTTCTTGAGCAAAGCCACGCTGCCATCAGAATAATCTTTAGAGAAACCTAGCAATAAAAAAATTCTAGAAACAGAGGCTCATTCTTCTCCATTTTAGTTAACTATGAGAGGCTCATTCTTCTCCATTTTAGTTAGCTATGGGATTAATCCTCGCTTGGTTCATGTACAACAAATGTTGAAACATTCTGCCATAGCTTTGTAGAATTCAAATGGCTGATCTCAATGCATTCAACATTTTTTATTCCAATGTGAGTGTGCCATGTAAATCAACTATGAACTCTTACACTCTGACTGTGGTGTCATAGCATTCGCATTCGTCCAAAAAGAAATGGTTTGTGGCTCTCACCTCTTATGAAGAGAATCATGTGCCAAATCAAATGGTTACCTATTGAAATGCCTTGTTGGATACAATAAACTCAGTAAAACATTACATTTATAATTGTGCGAGGCAAATAGTCGTTTCTCAATGCATTCAATATCTTTCTATTCCAATGTCAGTGTGCCATGTAAGTCGATTATGAACTCTTAAAATCTAACCGTCGTGTTACAATATATTCACTTAAAGAATTTGAATACCAATCACCTCCCAAACGAAATGATTACAAAAGAAATCTGTGGGTCTCACCTCCTTGTAAAGAGAACCATGTGATAACATCTGTGTGATGCAAAAACAGGGGTAGATCCGAATGGTGCGTGAGGTTATAGAGTCCCAATATTTCACATGCAACCTTTAAGCAACCATTCTAAGACTGTCAATTTGTTAATGGCCCGTTCTTGGTTTTTAAAAGAGAGCATTTTATCCTTACAATTATAACCACCGGTGTATTCAAAGAATGCTATGGACAAATGCAAAATGCTAATAAATTATCAAACGCCCCTATATTTAAACTATAACACATGATGAACATAGAGCTTCTGGTATAATTCTTAGAAAGGGTTCTGCATGAAATTTATAGCTGATCCGTAACATGCAGTTGTGGTCTAATCACATCTCCAACAGATCTAGAATTGCACTACTTGCGGTAGTGTAGAGGCTAGAGGCTATGCTAGAACAAATACAAAATTTCCATAGCTTGGTTTGGTCATGGTTACTATCTCTCTTCCATGTGGTCTTGACTAGCCAAAGCCAGGTGCTTCTCGCCATTTATCCTTCCACTTGGAGCCTTTTGCGACAGAAATGGCTTTCCTCTTAGCTTCAGGGCTGGTTGTTGTGGTCTATTTGGAAAAGAAGGCTAATGTATATCTTCAAGGGCTTATCAATTCGTCAACCAACTTCTTCACGAGGAGGCGAAGATAGATTCTTGTAATCTGCGACTCGCATGAAACCAACAAAGCGCCGATAGCCGCACACATGCGAACTACCCACGAAAAAAATAAAGGGAAAATCCAATTATATCATTTGGACCCAAAAAATAAATACAATGCTAATAGATGAGTGGTTGATGTACCTCGCCGAAAGCTTATCACCGGGATTAAAAACCCCAGCCCTTTTCGGGTTTTCGAGAAAAACCCTAGTGATAAGCCGCCGGCAAGGGGCTTAGACAAACGTAAGGCATAGAATCGCCCTAAAACCCCCGCATGGAGAAGTCAAAACGGATGGCGCCAACCGGGTAGACCGCACATCACCAACACAACAAACGAGAAACATACCCAGAGAATAGCATCACCCAAGGGGAAAAAAGCATCACCCACCGTGTGGAAAAAACATGAAAACAGTAACTTGTACAAAAATATAATAAACAAAGAAAGGGGGGGAGGGTGGGTTCAAAGAGAATAAGGTACTGCTGAGAGAAGAGGAAGCGCCGATGAAACGTCGATGAAGAATTCCGCAATAAGTAGCAAACGCCCAACCGGAAGAACGGCCCAAAACGCATGCGATGCATGCATGCGACGCATGCAATGCATGCATGCTGCCGTTTTGAGCAAGAATGCCGATTCGCTACGCCGAATCGGCGACATTCTTTGCATCGACTTCGCATGAAACCAACAAAGCGCCCGAATACCAAAGGACTTCCTTAACAAACTAGGATCGAGGACGAAGGTCACAGGATGAAGGCTAAAGGCCGGAAAGGACAGCAGGAAAGCAACGCCAAATTGGCCAAACCAGGCAGGAAGAAGCCCCTCCCCTGCCTGGAAACAATTCAAAGAGAATAAGGTACTGCTGAGAGAAGAGGAAGCGCCGATGAAACGTCGATGAAGAATTCCGCAATAAGTAGCAAACGCCCAACCGGAAGAACGGCCCAAAACGCATGCGATGCATGCATGCGACGCATGCAATGCATGCATGCTCGTCTTGAGCAAGAATGCCGATTCGCTACGCGAATCGACGACATTGGTGAAGGCATACTTATGTTCTCAGCTTGCTCCTGAGAAAAAACGTTTGATTTTTGAGGAATATTTGGGTATCTTATCTTATGCATAGACAAGTGCCTGCACTCAGTGGATTATCTTTGTCTGCTGAGATTTTATTCCTGTCTCTGCATTTATGTGTGTACTTCTTCTGGAATTTTGAATAAGAGGTTGTCGTCCTTCAAAAAAAAAAAAAAAAAAAAAAAAAATACAGAATTTCCAAAATACTGAACATGAGGCATTGCGAGAATGATTCTGGGATCCCTAATTGGTGGGAACTGCCAAGAAGAAGACTTTGGTCCTGATACAGTTCCTTTATCAGAAATATCTATAACATATGATTGAGTTTCCAAGCATGTATTAGGTCTCCACATAGGTGATCCTCCGTTACTCTGTTTCAGAGTCAGAAATCTAGAGGTCAGAGGAGGCACATGTGAATTTCCATCAAGTTGACCAATTACAGAATTATTTCCAGATTGCAAAGTACTTTTCGTAACTTGGCTCTGCACATCCATCTTGGCTTGGAACTGTTTGCATCATAGAATCAAGCTGTAGAGTGTAATACAATAATGTTAGCCTTGTGCATTCCCTCCATTATGTGGTTATCAATTGGCTTAAAAAAGAAATTACCTCCTTTACATCATTTGTTGTTGTAGAATGTTTTTGACAGTGTGTGGTGGCAAGTCCCATCAATCTGAAAGTTATAGAAAGCAAGAGCATCAGTTAACCTTTTACTCTGATAACACCAACCATGAGAGCTAACGATTTTACCTTGAAAATGTTGCTTTATCATATATTCTAATCTAGTGCTACCTGTAAAAGTTAAGCACAAATTAAACTTTGTAACCTATGAAAGTATTGCACAAAGCATCTCGAAAGGAAAGCATACAACATTAACAGCACATAGTCCATCAAACATTACTCCCAAAGACAAAATAGCCATGGCTTTAGTTTCAAGCCAACAAACCAACTTAAACAGAATATAAGAATGTAAATGGTGGTCTAATAGAAGCATGGGATCCAAAGAAGAATCAAAATTGGTTGGCCATAGCTTTACCCTGCAGAAATCACTATACCCTGTTGTGCTTGGTATGCACTGACTTTGATGAGATCAGGGATAAAAACAATGAGCTTGCCTTATAAAGATAATGCAATCAGGGATTCTTGAGTTCTTTGAAGTGCAGAAGCATTGGGTAAAACCCTGTGGACGTTACATCCACCTTACTATGATTTCACAAGTTACAGTCTGGCCACTTTGCAGGAAGCATGAGGGGCCTACACTGCAGTGCAAGGAATTTTCAATGAATTACTTCCTCTAGCAATCCTGTGCATTCCTTTCCATTCTCGCAAATAACACTAAGGTGGTCGATCTGCAATTAATCTTCTTAACCTTTTACATTCGGGATCACTCTTTATGGTAGTTCAATACCTTTTTCGCCTCAATATTCATGAATTCAAAAGCAAAGAAGAGCTAAAGCATTGGTCTAGAAGTAGTCGAATAGATATGCCTTTAAATGTTTTATTGACGATATATAAAAGAAAAAGTGGGCGAGAAATTGCTCAACATGAAGCTTGGAAGAAAATGGCATGAAATGGGAACAAGTACTAGTATGTGCTAGAAATGACCTTCTTGCTTAGAATCTTCTTGACCAACCCATTTGGACCCCATGACAATAACAAACTGCCCTTCTATTCTTGGATCCTCAAACCCCTTAATATTGGCCTTTGCATGATCCGGAAAGATATTGGCAATGCACCTTGAATAAAAAGGTTATCTTGTCGGTAGGTATATTGCATCCCGTAATTGTATAGGGTGTTAAGTACGTTATTATCAAGCATGATGTAGCGCAAGTATCTAGTAACTTCCCCGATTATTAATAGTAGCGACTTCACGGATTATTAATAGGAGTGTCGAGATATGCATTGTGTGGATTTACAAATCATTCGATTGCCTTCATGTAGGACACATAAAATGAAAGTCAGTAGCTTATGTGCAAAGATATGTTGTTTGCTTATGCTCTATGTGATGTTTCACAACTGATGCATTGCGATTGCATGGGTACTCCATAGTGAAAACCTCTTTGCAATTGCTCATGCAGATGGTAATAACTATTTCTATGATAAGGTACACAATGAAGCAATTTCTTTCAATGTAAGGTCATGCATTAATGGCTCTAGGTGTAGCATGTTTAATGTATTGGAATTTTGAGGATTGTGAGGGTCAACAATTATAGGGCATGCAATGAAGTTACTGAGGGCATGCGTTACATTTTATAACTAGAAGTATTAAGTGGGAATTTGTATTCATAGGTGTAAAAGAAACTCCTATCATGCTTAACACAAATTTATCTAGAATAATATGTCTCCTCTTCATGTCTTGTTGTTTGTCCTTTCGTGCCAGCGTCCAAGATGAGCAAATGCAAATTGATAGCCAATTTTACTTAAGGAAGCATGGTAAAACATTTGAAAGGTTTTCAGGCTCATTTAATCTACCGTAAGGTCAATTCTGCACCCATTAACTTTGAGTACTTCATGGAGAGAAGAGAAATCTTATCTTGAAATCTACTGTTGAAGTTCTCATAGCTTTCTCAGTGATTAAAATCCTACAACTTTTCTGCTGCCAAAATGGTGTGCATAAATAATTCTTAAATCCCTATTACCATTTTATCCTGCACCAAACTTTTACTCACCATGATATGGTAACTTTTCTCTATGTTGTTGTCATCTACGGCTTTTCAAAATGAAGCATTATTTGCAAAATGTCATTCGCATAGATTATATTAACGAGTCTCAATGTACAGTTGCAAGTGTATTAAGCACATCTTATTAATAAAGTATGATGTTTGTCATTCATATTTTTCAGTCCAAATGGGAAGTATATTTTAACAAGAGGAGAAGATGATTTGGTGCAAGTATGGAGTATGGAAGATCATGTTGTTGTTGCTTAAGGTGAGGGATATAATTCCTGGGTGAGTTTCCATCAGAAGATATGTGGTAGGGCTTAGGTAACCTTAATGCCTGAAAAATTATATTGTATTTGTTCTCTTCTAATGCATAGGAGTTAAAATAGATTCCTTCAACTGTTGTCACGGGGTTAGTCAAGTTGCATTTGATCCATATTGGTTTTCACAGTGCGGTTGGGTGAAACAACTTATTGATTTGGATCGGTGGGTTAGGTATACTATTGCTTCACCTGAAATCTTGCCAGTCAGATTGAAACCATCTATTTGCATCAAGTTTTCTCCAGCTGGCTAATCATTCAATATCTTTTTTTGTTGAAGGACGTCAGACTTTATTCAATCAAAGAGTCAAATACAAGTATAAATGCAGAGACAGGAATAAAATCTCAGCGGATAAGCGGAGACCCACCGAGTGAATGCATAGTAAAGTTGGATGTCTCCGGAACTAGGTTATGGTTATAATCGGGATCGCGAATCGCTTCTTTTGGATTTAGCAATGGATGAGGTGGTTGTGCCACTCAGGAAGATTAGCTCCATCTTGCCCATCTCCATCATATAGTGGAAATAGTAATGGGCAAGCAACAAAGGTTGATGGTTCACATTCGCCAGTGTTCTTCAACCATCTCCCCTCGGGGAAAGAGGTCCCAAAGTTGGTACCTTTAATGTCATAGTGGGGTGCATCCGAGCCTCTTTTCGGACTTTCTTTTTTACCCGTGATTCCATAATGGCCGCTTCTCATGAAGGGCATATTAAAATTTGGGATAGAGCGGTTCGATGATTTCTTCGTTGGCGGCAGTAGAATTACGTTGGAAGTCCAAAACATAGACAACAATAAAAAGTAGCAATCACAAAGCGGTAAGGATATATTGGCATTATCCTCTTTGGGCCAGTGCCCTAGCCAATGACTTTAAACTTCAAAGGTGTTGTGCATTTGACATCTGCTACAGTCCAACTTGGTGGCCATTCCTATTCTATCAGCAATAATATTTAGGTGTTGAATTTGAGGAAATGTATCAAGCTTTTTGACCTGAGAGTTAATCTGTGATGTTCCCTACCAAATATACGACACCCGGTCGTACATCTCGCAGGAAATTCCCCATCCAGCCCTACGGCCGCATATCCCTCCGTCTATCCCGCACCCCAATGTACCCTTGGTGTGGAAAGGGAACACGGAGGTGTCTTGGGTGCCCTTCCCCTATGGACTCCTATAACAGCGGAAGCATAACACAACGTCAGCACTAACAACAATAGTACATCAAACTACCTCAAAGGGTAGCACGTCCATACATCCATAAATACAACAAGGATAATGTCATGCCATAAAAACATGAGAGCTCTTACCTAGGCTCAGACTTGCAAGGGAAGTAGACAGCTGGGCCTCAAGATAGAGCAGACCGAGATATAACAATGGCTTGGCTGGCTATAGACCATTGTGGCTAGGGTTGACAACTCCATCCGCCCTTCCTGTGCATACTTTTCAGACTAGCTAGATCGGGCTCTGACGTGACTATAGCCTTCTGGAGATGTAATCCTATGGTATCACCCAGTGGAACTACTCCGGGTTGCATCTCCCCAGTCCGATGAGGCAGGAAGGGTTGCATCTACCCTTCCTGAGGTCTAGTAGTTTCGTGGGCGGCTAGAGAATCGTGGCGACACACAATCCGTACCTGACTGAATTCCCTAAAACAAGAACAGGCCATACCTGCAACTCTTGAGAGGCAGGGCAACACCATTGCCCCAAGAGGTATCAGACCCATACCCGGCCCACTCAAAGTGACCGACTATAGGCCTAGCCCGCTATGGATTCCCAGTAGCCACGCTCAGCAGGGACCTCCCTCCACTTTGCCACTAGGAGGGTTTATCGTCGAGAGCCCTTCATAGACTTGAAGAAATTCTTCACGTCCTTGAGTCGAAGATCCTTGCCAACGTTGCACAAAATATTTCGGGATCATCCTCCTTCTAATGCTCGAGCTATTTGAGGGGTCGGAGCGGTGGTGCCATCGCCGCTACTACTGTCAAAGGCGCGTCCCTTAGATGACCCCTGGCGAAGTCGAGGCTATAGAGTGCCACAGATCCTTTGAAGAGGATAACGTGATCCGTGTTCTCCATCATCTTGGCATGCTGGCCGAACCCTATAAGTGCAATCAAAAGTGCCACAGACTCCTCTCCTCGTAGGTTGAAGTCCTTGTGGAATACTATCATTTGGCCTTGTCTTAGGACTGGAAGATAGTATCGAAGGGCCTTCCCCCTCTGGGGTCCTGCCAACTATGATCCTATACCCTTCCTTTTTGCCACTTCACCGTAGGTGTCTACTGCTAGGAGGTCTTCATGGTCCCTCCACATGGTGGTTGCATTGTCTAAGTTGATGCTGCTAGACCCCTCTCGCATGCTTTGCGCTCAAACGGGTCGGCTAGAGCTTGGGCCTCTTCCTAGTTTGTACAGCCTGCTTTGAATTTCTTGAAATTCCTTCTCCTGAATGACTGGTGGCTGGTGGTGATACATCTACCTTATGTACTCATATGCCGCAATATCTGACATCGTTTCACCGCCATAAGAATGTCGTTCTGCTACCTCACTTGGAACTTCATGATAGGAGTAGTCGATGGGGTCCTTCGGCCCCTGTCCCTACGCAATCAGCCCCCATGAGTTCGATGTTGAGCCCCTTTTCTATGCGGTATATGGGAGATGGAGAATGTTGTTGGCAAAAAAATACTTCTTCCCTTCGATCACCCACCGGAGATAGGGTCGTGATGCCTATAGGTGGTTCATTGGCTCTCCCGATATCTTCATCGTGCCTCGTTATCCACCTCGCCATCCTTGATGCTGATACGCTCTCCTCCTCCATTGCGTCATCCCCTTTCTCTTCACGGTCTTCTTCGATTTGAAGTGCCCATGCGGATGTGCCGTGGTAGACGGACTCCGAGAGGCATCAAACTCGTGGATGAGGCCCTGATCTACCCTCGTGTTGAGGGGTGCAAGGTCCAAAGGCTGAATGGAAGGCTCCCCCACACTGTTGATGGCTCTGAAGTGCATGAACGGAGATAAGGCTGCGTATGCTGAGATATACCGATGCATATGAGCCTTACAACTCATGTAGTCAGGCATGTTCTTCGTCCTATCCCACAACTGGCCCTTGACTCTAGATCCTCCACGTAAAACTTTACTTAATGACTCTAGGGATACCCACCTGCCTCCTCTCGGAGGAATGCTGACTTCCCAGGTGTCAGAGTCAAAGTTGCATGGAGATCAAAGAGATAGTCAAAGACATGGAAGCCCTCTTCTGCTGGGAACTCACCGATGTGGTTGGCACTGTGGTGCCATTCAACAAAGTTTGTGAAAGCCATTGAGCAGAGATTGGATTAGAAAATGGTTGGGGAATATTCACAAGGAGCTGGAAAATCGCCTAGAGGGGATGAGAGCAAACTTGGTGAAGGAAAAATATCAAATGAGGTCTCTTTTTCTAGACTAAGGCTGCCTAGGTTTCCGTGCCCATGACTTCTTGCTAGGGTAGACCTATGTTCCAAGGCTATAGATGTTCAAATTAGGTAACATCAGAAGTGCAAATCTAAGCAGAACAAAGGTCATTGATTCTTTCAGTGCTACATCTAGGGTTCACTTAAAACAGGGATAAATGCATCAGCATTAGAGATATTTCTAATGATTATATCTCTGGTATCAAATGTATTCATTCCAATGACTCAACTAAAATGCTAGGGATGCCTCTATCCACAAATCTAGCTCTAAAAGGTCTATGGTCTCCAATCATCTCTCGTATCAAAAAGAAATTGACTAATTATGGTAGTTGCCTATCTCCTTTTGGAAGATCTATTATTGCAAATAATGTGATTAGCTCTCACATATATTTTCATCCGCTCTTCTTGCTCCAAAGTCTATATACCAACAATTAGAAAGCATCATATGGTTAATTGGAAATCAATATTCGAATAAAAAAATGGGGGATATGGGTGGGTCTTGGCTACGTAAGAATCTCCTTCTATAGGGGTATGCTTTGGCTGGTAAATATGTTTGGAGGTCTCTATATCAAACCAATAACATTGTCTTTCTTGAAGTTATATTAAAGGGCACCCTTCAGTTATGCATCATCTCCCTTCTTCTTTCTTTAATTTGCAGGTTGGAGCCAACACTTCTTTCCTTATGAGAAATCTTATCTTTGCTTGGAATATTTCTCACAGAGCTTTTAAGCATATTGATCTTCAAAACTGTCACCACAGATCAAGCATTTTTTGGAATCCTTACTTATCCAGAGACAACTATACTCCTTTGGCTATATTGCACCCCATGATCTATAAAAAATGGAGTGAGCTCAACATTGTGCATTTAGGTGACCTTAGAGTTAATAATAGATGGATCACTTGGACTGCTCTTAAGCAAAAAGTCAGAGGTACCCTCTCTGACAGAAATCTCTTCAAGCATATAATGCAAAAGATTAGTGGCCTAAATTTAGATGCCAATCCAAATTCTGTGCATGATTGGACTCTTAATAATAAAGGGGCATATAAAGTTTCCATAATTTACAAATTCCTGAATAGGCCATGCAATCCTTCTAAGGCCAAGATTTTCTGGAATATCTCGGATGACATTGAATTTAAATTATTCAATAATATATGGAATTCATATTTAACTCCTAAGGTTGAATATTTCATTTGGCTTGTTGCAAATGGTAGTGCTCCAAATCTTGCATCCTTTGCTAAACATCAAGCTAGAATTGCTGCTCCTATTGATTCTCGTTGCCCCTTGCATTGTAACAACATTGAGGATATGACCATATTTTTATCTTTCCCAAACCTTGCTCTTTTTGGAACTGGTTTGAACATTTCTTCAATATTCCCAAACCTACCTCTTTGCTGAACTTCTTATTAAATGATGACGCATTCATAAATTCCCATAGGCCGATTGGTCTCAGTGGACGATAAAAAAAACTATTCTATTCTATTCTTATCTTATATTGCTTTGCAGAATGTTTTAAAGGTCCAGATTTGAAATTTTTTTGAGAGCTCCATTCCAGCTGCGTTTCTTTCTTATTTATTATATTTTTTGTATTCTAGCTTGTGTTTAAGCTCTATCTTGAACAGACAACTTGCCAAGCAGGCAAAGCACTGGAAGAAAGGGCATCTAGTCAGGTTCAGGGGTATGTTTTGCCTCTTATTAGATCCAAGCTTCATGACATTGGAAGCAGTTTCATTGGTTGGAAACACCAAAAGCTTTATATCCATGACATGCTTTTTAAAAAACAGAACAGATTTTTCCTAGAATTTGTTTGAAGGAAGAAAAAGATTTTTCCTGGGTTTTTCCTACCACTGGCTAAGCTGATGATGCCACTGCAGTGGTTATGATGCTACACACGGGAACAGATGCAAGTTATATTGTAATCAATGAAGTTGGGAGCACGAATTCACTGTTTGCCTGAGTTGCCATGATAAAATCCCCAACAAGAAAATCTGGAGGCTTGTCAGCCATTGCAGGACCTCTTTGCATCTTCTGGTAATCATTGGCAGATGGATTCAAAGTGCCACTTGCAGGGATCAGGATAAGGAAATGCTAAGGAAAAACAGTAGTCTACCTCAACAAGAACACTGCTAGCCATAAATATTCAGCTTCCTATATTTGTATGGTTTGTGGCTTTTAGATACTCATTCAATTGTTTAGGGTTGCCTAACCCGAGGTGACATTTAAATCTAAGTTGGCTAATGACATTTAAGTTCAGTTGTGTACGTGCTTTATGGCTTATATGGAAAATATAAGCCACGTTTTTGAGAAAAGGATCATTTACTTATCCTTCTAAACCTGTTATTCATTTGTGCATTAAGCCTGATTTGCACCAGCTTTTATTAATTGTCAAATGGCACAGTTACACTATTTAAGCATTGAAGCATTTAAGTCTAGCTTTAAGCTTTGAATAATATGGTATGTTTGGACATGAAGTTTTTCAGTAAATTGTATCTATCTCCTTTAAATGGCTTGCATGTCATTAAGGCAGTACCATATGCATGTAGATGTCATTGATACAATTTTGAAGGCCTAAGGTTGATCTCGATCAAGTTGCAAATCCCTTAAGCATGGAGGCAGCATTGGCATTATTGGATTTGATAGATCGTAAAGGTAGGTAAATTGATGTTTTGGGTGCAATTTCTGGTCTGGCCTTTGTAAAGGCAATGCAGACTCTAAACAAGGCATCAATGCAATGCACTCTGAAATCTTACAAGGATTCGCTTCTGCTTGCCAATCAACTAGTGAAGGAGCTAAGCCATGGTGACATTGTTGTTATCCAAGGTAGCAGGGGATCTCATATGGAGTTGATATCACATGCGTGGGCATTACATTTTGGGCCGTAAGAATGGAGGCAATTAGGAAAATGGTTTTGTGTATGCTAGTAAGTTGTATGTTGCTATTACAGTGGGCTGAATTTCTATTCTTTGAATTTTTTTATGTTGTATGCTGTTATTACAGTGGGCTTAACTCTCATTCTTTGAATTTATTGATATCCTTGTTCCTTATCATGTTTTATAAAAAAAGGCTCTCAAGTGTTTTGTCCAACTATTTTCTTGTCGGAAGAGCTTGTCACATTCCGGTTTGAGGCTTATTAGCCTGTCTAGCTTGTTAACATATTGCCTGCTTGTCCATTAGCATTTCAGGTTAATCCCATGCAATTCTATCTATGTGAAAATTGGTTTCACTTACTTCATTTCTCTTTCCAACCTTGTACTTCTCAAAAGCAACTATATATAAATTTTAATTGGAACCTCCTTGTCTCACTGATGCGAGGCACCAGCAGATCCAGGCGTATCCACCGAACAATAAGAAACCGGACGTGGAAGAATTATACCAGGCGTGCACTCAAATTCACACCCTCACCCTATAGCCCCATAACCTTCACTCCAACCCAGTTTACTTTTGCAGAGCAAAAAGGAAACGAAAACTTGTGTGAGTTGTTGCTTTGGTGATTTGGTGCTACTTTTAAAGTTGGTGACATGGAATTAAGACACTAGAACAAAATGGAAGTTGGGTCTTTATTTTTTTCTGAAGTTTAATTTGGTGATGCCATGTGGCAAGGTTTCTAATCCGGAATGGAAGTTGGGGTCCATGATTCCGTACAAAATAAAGTTTACAGGTTTAACAGGTCAAAAAAAATTTACACCTAAAATCATTCACTGTTATTTTCAACCTGTATACACCTTTAATTTCTGATAACAGTGTAACATCAAGAATAACAATTTCTGATATTAAAAGATCACGCTGTAATGTCAAGAACAGCAATATAGAACAGCAATACAGCAGTATTTTTCATATAGAACAGCAGTATTTTTTACAAAACTATGGGAACTGTGGAATTGATGTCCAATCTGCAAGCTTCATTTAGCATTCCTGAAACAAGCAAAAATAGCAATTAAAAAAATATAGTTTACAAAATTCAATTACAGAAATAGAATGCAAACATTACAATTACAGAAATAGAATGCAAACAGAAATAGAATGCAAACACTTACAAGTTTCTAGCAATTATTTCTGCTTCAGATGTGTTGCCAACTTGTATGATCACCTTCTCAATTTTATTTCCTGACAAAACCACATTTCCAGCACTACAAACGGGTCTACCATGATCAGTAGAAAATAGTGGAAAGTAACGCCTCAATTCTGGCTTTTCCAGCAAGATAGTATCCAAGTCCTTGCAGTAATCATCATCAATTTCAATTGGCAGCTCGACAGGAACCGAATTAGTGATCTCCTTTAAAGGATTACATAAACCAAAGCTTTCCACGGAGAATTTGAAGATCCGCCAATCCAACAGGTTAAATTTTCAGCATTGCTATGAAATGAATCAGAATAGTTCCTACCACATGAAATTACCTCCATAGCGTGTTTTAGCGGCGACACACCGCTGATCATACCTTTTATATGAGTCCTTATTCTTGTGCCCAGTAATTGACATGCCTACCTCAATTGGTACACCAGAAACTGACATTTGTGTAATGGCCGTACTCCTACAACTTTTGTTTGTAAAATGCCCCTCAATCCCGCAGACATCTACCATGTCTTTCAACCATGTGGAAATTGTTTTACTGGACACATGACTAACATTATACCAGATCCATGTTCTTGGGCGGTTTATAGCCTGGGAGAAGACATGCCGTCCACCAATCTTGTCCTTGACTTCATACTGCTGAAGATGACTCAATAGATGCTTCCAAGTATCAATTACATCAAGTTCATAACACCTAACAGGCTCTCTAAAATCCTCTGGTTTGCATTTATTCATTCCACCATGCCAGTTTTTGCTAGTAGTCTCACAGTATTCTATATAATCCTTAACACAATCTTTATCAACATTGAATTGGAAATCACGGACCTTGGATAATTCTTGTCCACCTCGGATCAAAAATCTAGTCATGCAGTAGAATGCGAACCTTTTTTGCAAACCAGTACCAGTATTAACTTGGTGCATTGGATGCGCCAAGATCATCTCCTGATCAGACCTGCTGAGGATATCACTCTTCTGACGCTTGGGAAGAAAACCAGCGGCAGCAGACTCCTGCATTGATAATTCCAATGCTGCCCTCACCTTCAAAAACTTGATATCGTGAAACATATCAATTATCTTTTCTTCCTGCTTGGTATTCAATTGTCTAATGTCTTGTGCTCGCTGAAGAATCCTATTAAAACTTCGAAAAAGATTCTGCAAACTGAAATTATAACATTCAAAATTTATATACTAGAACTAGAAATATTCAAACTAAAATAAAAAATGATAGAAACTTACGTATCCGGCGGATACTTGACTCCATCAAGCCGTTGTACGCAAAGAAAGAATGGCTCCAGCATTTCAGCAAGCTCGTCGAGTGGAATCTCTTCTATTTCTCTATCAATTTTCTGCCCAACATGTAACCTCCACGCATCAAATCTACCCCTGGCCCAATCGTCCTTAGGTTGTGATGCATTGTTTCCACAAGCATTGACCTTCTCCATCAATTCCGGATCCAATTCCCTAAATCCACCAATCTTTAAGGCTCTCTTTCCAGCACGACGATCGGGATTAATCTTAGAAATACTTGTTTTATCTTGATCTTGCTGAATCTGATCAGAAATAATGGCAGAAACACTTGTGTCTTTTCCATTATCTTTTTGACTGTTCTCAACACAAGAGCCAAGACTAAAAGAGGGAGCTTCAAATGAAGCGCTATTTGCAGCTACTTCTAGAAAAAATGACCTATTGTAAGTATAAGATGCAAATTAAAATACAAAAACAAAAACAGACCTGAAGCACAAAATGTCTCCATAGCAGTAATAGAGCTTCCATTGATACCTGCATGCATCAAACTAGTTGTTAAAATTCCATAAACTATCATCATTCAACTAAAAACATACCTTCCAAAGTACTTGAACCAAGTTTTTCGTGTAATACCATGTTGCTAGCATCTGCCATGCATAAGAACTCTCTATTACAGAAATTTATACACAATAAAGCAAGAGAAAATGACAGACTTACCAGGATATTTCATGGCAGCAGACTTCTGGTTCGTCAAAGACATGGGATCAGACTTCTTATTCGTCAAAGACATCATATTCTGACCTGCATGAACATAAACACTATTTAAGAACCATTAACTGCTAAAATCTTCAAGAAAACACAAACATATTAAGCAATCATGCACCTACCTTCAGAATCGCTCAATGTTGATGGAAGGACGCCCTCAAAACCTACAGATCAAAAACTTTTTATTAGAAAGAATGAAATCAATGAAATGAGCTGTAAAATCGCAAAAAATACCTGAAGTAGTAACTAAATCTTGAAATATAACTCCTTGAGTAGCATTTCTTGCTGAAGAACAACCATTCATCACTAAAAGAATCCGGAAAACAAAAAAAGATGCAAGAAAAATCGCATCAATGCCTTCAGCATGCTTGATCTGCTGGCGCGCAATGGCCTTCGCCCTACGAAGACCATATTTCTGTGTAGAAGGAGGAAGGGGAGGCCGTGAAGCAGGGCCGCTCCCTGGCGCCATGGCCAAGCTCCTCCAAGAACGTCGCAGGTCGCAGGTCTTCCTCTGGAAAATGACAAAACTGTCCAAAAAAGAACAAAAAAACAAAAAGTACGAATTTTTTAACGACCCAACTTCCATTTTGTTGGGGAATGAAAGGGGCTCCCCCCTTCCATTCCCCAATACATACTAGCTTTGATATTCTATGTTTCAAGCTTGAAGTTTGTGCTTCGTATTGTGCGTAGATTTTAAAAATGTTTGTCTTCACTAGATGCATTTATGTTCTATCACCAAGTTCACGTTCATTAGATCATAAATATTTATTGTTAATAAGGATATAGTAGTAATAACACAAAGAAGATTGGAAAAAAAAAAAAACGTATATATGGGTGTAAATTTGATAGTGGTACCCCAAAAGCACTGTCCGGACACTTGCTTTAAGTGCTTTAGGTGCTTATTCCTCGATCAAAATTTAGAGTAACGAATTATGAGGTTGTTATTCCAGAAATAGCAATCCTCTTCCGAGGAGGAAGGGATCGATGACATGGATTGATTCTTTGGGCGGGGGAATTGATTTCTTAGTTGATTCTACCGGATGGCGGGATTTCTTGGATGGCGGGAATTTGTATCAGTTCTTGCTATCATTCTTCAATTCCGGAATAAACTAGTTCATTTCAATTGCAATTCTGACAAATTAGAATTGCAATTCCTTGATCATATCAATTTCATGGCAAGTTCTCCTGAAAGCATTGATTCTGCTAAACGAAGAATTTACTTGGAGCTAGAATCCAGGAGAAAACGAGAATCCAGAAAGAGGATTAGAGAATTGGAGAAGGAGAACATTGCACCTTTAGTACAGAAGAGAAAAGAACGTTCTCTGAGTCAAAGAAGACAACAGGAACTTTCAAAAGAGTTAGAGGATTCTTTTTTTTCACATTGTAAGGAATTGTGCTGATGATGATTCAAAAGGAAGAGTAGCACACGGTTTTTTAAAAAGGATCAAACATTTACCACATGTTACTATAGCAGATCCCAAGGAATTTCATGTGATGAAAGATATGATTTCCAATGTGAGAGAAACCATGCAGGCACAAAAATTTCAAAGAAGTACTGATGTACTCCAAGCAAGGAAGACTACCCTCCAAATGGCAGCTTCCACAGTTAGAGGGACTAATCAGAGAGCAATTTCAAGGCTTCTTTCAATTCCCAAGAAAACTGTAGCCCAGGCATTTAGAAGACGAATATGTGCAGAGTTTGATGCTGGTCCATGGTCAATGCATGCAAGGAAGAAGAGATTTGATGCACTTTCCCCAGAAGAGATAAGTGTTGTGAGAAGGTTTTGGCATGAGAATACACGAGTTTCACCTGATAAAAAACATGTTAGAAAGCATGTAACTGAGAGTCTGTATCTGGAGACTTGAAAAGGTTTTTAACTCGGTTACAGTAATATGTCTCCATTTGTAGTGTCATCTCCAATTCCTTCCTCAGATCAGATTCCTCCCGCAACTCAAATATTGTGGTCTTCAAAGCCTCAACTTTCTTCATGCTCTCTTCAAGTTCCACACTGAATTTTTCATTAGACTTAGCCTCTGCAGCTAAACTAACCTCAATTTCATGCACCTCTTCTAACATGCTTGCCCTTTCATTCTCAAGCTTATTTACAGCTTCCTTAATCAATTCAAAGTTCTCTTTTAAAGCAGAGTGGTCTAATTTTGAACTTTCTAAGCAAGTAACTTTGCTAGAAGTGGCAACTTGGACATCCTTTCCTCTACTAGACCTGCAATTTCTATACTTCATAACTTGAGCCCCAAAAGAGGCCCAATTGATCTTGTGCTTTGCAGGGTTTGAAATGGCAGTATCACAATTTTCCCATGCAAAAGCATAAGCCACCTGCTTTCTCACTTCATTGTTTGGCATAGTTTCCTTCGATATAATTTTTCAACACCGGGTCCAATTTTTCTCGGAACCGAGGCTGGATCATGGAAACTTTCATCTTATTGCTTGGGCCTTCTTGCCAAACCGAGGCCCATTGTGCATCTGTTACATTATCTTCCAACCATTTTACTTTTAAAGCAGGCTGCAATCCTTCACCAGAAAGTCCATGAATGTCTATGAAATCTTGCTCGGTCACCGCTTCGGCCATTGTAAATTGAACGGATCAAAGGATTGTGTGACGGAATTGGTGATCAAGGAAGAGGATTCGGAAACAGGGGATTCGAAATTGGGGCAGAATAAAGAAAGGGCGCGCGGGAAACGAGGCAAATGATGTCCTCTGAAAAAAAACTGACTGCTCGAATTTAGGTGCTTTAAGTGCTTGGTGCTTTCGCGCATTTTGGGGTACCACTATCAAATTTACACCCATATAAGGAAAGGACTACTTTGTAATGCATTTTTGGCATGTAAATGTATGATATGGGTTGCATTTCCTTACCATTGACTAGTCGTATTACAAGGGGTTTATGATATAAATGTGTCGTATACAATAGGTTTTTGGGTTACATGAGTAATGCAGATAGCATATCCACCTATAGTATAGGTGAACCCCCCCAGGGTAAACTACATGGTTTCTGTTTTTTGGCAATTGGTAATTCCCTTTGAAACTAAATATTTTGCATAAACAACATAGGAGCACTTTGAGTGTAGAAATACAGCAGAAAAGCACACATCAGTGACTAGCCTTAATGTTATGTTTACCAAAGGAGTTTGTTTTTTTTTTAAGAAAGTTTTTCATAGAACCACCTTGTTCTTAGCCTTTTCATCTTTTTCTAGATTACCTCTTTGAACAAATAGAATTTCATGTTCATAGATGAACTCAACTAGATTGAATCTGACCATTCAATCCTATATCATACATGTGCAATTTCACATATTTGCTACAAATATAATACGTGGTTGCGAATATTTCAAGTGGCTGCATTTTGACGAGTAAATATGTTACCATGTATATCATTTAACTACTGATAGATCCTGTCTATTGCAGCAATATCTAGTTGTGACATGTTTTGATTCACCTCCATATTTCTCCTTGGAAAGAGCTAAAGTAAATTTCTATATTGAGGGTTTTATATGGTCGTGTGAATTTGCTAAAATGCTTTAATGCTAAGAAACATCTTTGGTAATAGGTCTAGTGTCTTTTTATGAATGACTCCCCATCCTTCATCCGTTATAGAGTGTGAGACCTACAAAAGGGATATTTTTTTTTGTTATGATCTGAAGCTGCCATCAGATTTTGTACCCTTCAATAAAGGTTGACATAAATGCTGAGATTATATTAATGCATAAATGCATCTACCTCAGTTAACTCATATTAAACTTTATTTATAGATGGGGAAGTTGAGATTTTTTCTTTGCATTCCATTCCAAGGGTGATTGATTCGTCCGAAAAGTACAAGCCAAATTGCGTACTTGTAGTCATTGATTTCCTTTTTCGCCACGTGCAAGCAATGCTGATCCATGTGACCCTGCTCACCTATTCTCCACTATAGGAGAACTAACACCCCCCAAGCCCAAACCACCAAAATAACAAATACCCCTATCATTTCTCTGGAACACAACGATGTGGAGCTGCATTATTAGCTTGAACCTGGATATGAATCTGCTGAACTTAGCGCAAGCTCTAAACAAAACTGCAAGAGTATGATATATACTATTGTTCTGCATTCTTGGGTATAAGTTAAAGCATGTTCTGTTTGACCTTTAAGATATCCTGACATAAGGGGTCCAGAATTCTCATCCCTATGAAGCAACAAGTTCAAAGCAGGTTGAGCATCATAGATTTTTACAAGATCTCCTACCATAACTGGAAAAATGAACAGCCTCATTATCATTAACCATAAAAGACATGATACATGGATTGGCAATCATTAAGTTGTTAGTCTGGTTTGGTAAGAAGCATGTTGGCAACATTCAACATAAGTTACAAGATGCCATTATTCCAAATTTTCAAGTTAAGAATATGTGTTATCGTTTGTTTCAGATGGTACTAAATTCTCCATGGTTTTTATTTGAATGTGAATTGAAATTCCACACATCTCTTTCTTGGATATAGCACCATATATTGCCAATAATTCTAAATTCATAATATTGCTATCAATCTGAAAAATTCATTTGTTCATATTCTGGCATGACAGATACTTAAAACCTGGTCAGAGAGGCTACTTACAACTTTTATATCCATTGAGACAAGAAAGATGCTTGTAGAAGCTTGGTGAACTAAAGTCATATGCTTCATATGTGCATTATAAATACATGTCTCTGCAGACAAGCGTATATAGTTTTTAAGCAAAGTAATAACACTTTTGAGCAAATATTTTTAGTCATGATGCAATAAATGTAACTAGGCCTCACTTTCATGCATTCATCGTCTACAAAATGGCTATCGTTCGGGGGGAGGGGGAAGGGGAGGGAGGAGGGAGGGAGAGGGGCCAATTCCCATAAAGTCATGGTATCAAGTATTCTATTATCTAGACGTAGCAATTTGAATTGATTGTCAAAACATGTTTTTAAACTATGATTTAAGCAACTTCACCCTCCCGCCATGGAGGGCAACCCTCCGTGCGCAGCACCTTGTTTCCCTCTGTTTAGCACTATTAATGATACACGTACCCATATTCTAAAATACAAGGCAATCATAACAAGGAAGAATTTTAGATCATCTAGGAATATTCAAAGCAATAGATAATGAAAACTACTAAGCATGTTTTGCTTATATAGCAAGATCCATATTGCGAAACCTACAAAATTATGAAACCAACTATCTAAATTAAACAATATGCAAACTTTGCAAAATAGACTAATATCATTTAAAGTTGACTATAAGTCAAAAGAATCTCACAAAGCTTACTTATTTTCACAAAGAATTATCTCATGTTCTTTTCCATTATTGCATCCTCATGTCACAAAGAATTATCTCATGTTCTTTTCCATTATTGCATCCTCATGCAAACAAAGTTTAATAAACTTAATGGAGAAGAACTTTTGGTTGCCACTAACTAAACAATACACCAATTATTGTAATGGTTATAAGATGAGTTGTGAGATATATTGGTCTTCACCCTTCACCTAGGCTATCAAGGGATATTACTATGCTTACATATCAAAATGGAGTCAACCATTCAAGCCACTAAATTTAAGCCTACAAAAGTCACCATCATTATAAACATACATGCAACCTCCATAATCTATTCAAAGAGGATGCTATCAAGGCCAAATGATTTAACGAGTTAAATCCTAAAACCATATATTACCATCAAGATATGCAATGCATTTCAAACACTTAATCTTTACAAATTTCTTGCATTCTCCAATGCAATTCTTAGATTCTTAAAATATGGTCCAGCTATGAATCCAAGCTAATCATCTAATGTAGCTATAATCCAACAATTTGTATCAATAACAAACTTTTATAACTATATCAACATTTATGGGAATCTGTCGAACGATTCAGGCCAAATCCTAGCGAAACCTAGAAAGCGTTGTTCAATGAGCCTATGTAATATTAAGTAGTTGGTTAGGTAAATGTTCACCAAGCCAATGATGCTTAGCTAATCTTTTCGAATGATCAGCCTTTTGCATGAACATTAGTGATTTAGCCAATTGAACCTTATAACTTCTTCATCTATAGTTACTTCTGTAAAATAACTAATTTACTTAAACTGATTGAACAAATTAGCATATACTGCACTAAATGTCATGTTGTGCTTACTATAAATGGTTGCGAAGTCATTATTGAGTAGCAGAAAGCACCTTCTGAATGTCGTCTCCTTGTGGTTATAAGCAGTATTTTTTAATTACCATATGTGTGATTGAAGTGTGACTTGGAAGGTGCCCATCCTTCAAGTGACAGGGTGAAATGATCCCGGGGGGTTCACTTATAGTAAGGGGGGTATGCCATGTGCGTGCATAGGGTGATCAAAAACACCCCCGTATACGATTTCTTGAAAGGCAAATTCGACCCCTTCCTTACAAAGTTTACCCCAAGTAGTGGCAAAAAACCCCCTACCTCGTACGTATACGTATGGAAATGGGTCGAAAAAACCCCCCTACAAGTCACTCAGGCACATTGTATGGCACTTACAGTGAATCCCCCTTGGAAATGATTATGGACATGAATTTTCGCAGGCTTGTGATGCTTGTATGGTGACCTTCTTGAGCATGGATGGATTCAAAGGTGTAGAGATTTGCCCAAGAGATCTAAAAAATTGTCCAAATTCTGAGAGTACTGCTATATAGTAGTTGTTTGTGGATGTGGATGTGTGAAGGAAAGTAATAACATTTTACTAGTAATGGTGCCTAATGTTGTTGGGCATAAGTTGGAAGTCTGCAAATGTTTTGACCACAATTAGAAAAGCATGCAGTAATAACCCAACTTTTGTAACCTTATATTATAACAAAAATATCCAATGACTTAACAACATTGAAAAGAAACTTAGCTCCTTCATGTTAGATAGTGTTGCATCGGCATTTTTTAAAGCTTTGAATAAAACAACACGATGCTTGTTCATAGAAAATCTGAATGAGAGTAGAGTGTTAATCTGAGTAGGTTTGAGATGAGGCTATAGTCAAATTCTATTAGTCTTTGTGAGGTTGGGCATAAGGTGGGACATTGTAAATGATCAATTGGAGTCATCATCCTTAGTATTGATAAATAGCTACATGCTCAAAATGTTGTGGATGTCAAATTATAATACGTGAATCTTGTGGAATTGTTATGAAGTTGAACATTAATAATGTCAACGTCCAAGTGCAGCTACTATTATGGTATCACTTTAGCAAAGTGAAAGGTCACCTTACATTTGAATATTATGGTCCAAGCTTTTCTAGCCTTACATTTGGATATTATGGTCCAAATTTTTGGCCTTGTTTACTTAAGAAAAAATGGACAATATCATGCATATTCTAAGCAGTTTGTTGCCTATATGAGTAGGTCTAACATTAGATTAAACAAACACGGCGCTATTCTAAGTCTCCCAAACCATTGGGCAAAGTGGACGACTTTGTTTGATGTGGAAATGTCGCCATTTACTGTGTGAATATGATACAATGGCAGAATGGGCAATCAACAGCCCAGATAATACAAAGTTATTTATTTTGATGTTCTCGTGCATATGTAATGAAAGTTTGCTTCTCTACCTTGTCCATGCTAGGCACATCCTGTTATCATAGCACTCCATGATATGACATTATGGGCAGATATCAAATTGAACAAATGACAAGCATCCTATATGTTCCCACATGTACAATACATAAGCAGTCTATCCAACTAAACATGTTGTTTTTCCTCTTATACATATCCTGCAATCAAGTACACCCATAACTTGACAATGCATTTTGATGACTTGTCAAGAACTATACATCTTCTACACTTAACGTAAGGCTTCATGCCACCACAACATCTAATAGAAGATCAAGTTTGTGCAAAAGAGAGAAGTAGAAGACCAATGCTTATAATTGTATTATGGTTGTGCAAAAGAGAGGAAGTTAGCTTGCATCTTGCAAGAATGCCAATAAATAAATATTTTCCACTTATGCTATTTTTGCATTTGCAAATCGCAATGACCAACGAATAATTTGGATAATTGAGTTAATGCTTGTAAATGAGGTGCGACAAATGAAGATGGCAATTTATAGAAACAAACTTTAATAATGTTGTAGCAACCATTGTCAATTACTCCAAATTAGTTTGAATCCTGCAATACACTCCAGTGCGTTGCACCATAGATAAATTTCTGTCTAGAAGCACATCTTATGATGCAGATAAGAAAGAGTGCAAACTACCAATGTTAATAAGGATTTAATGTAAAAAGACTTGCGATGTTTGAGTTCTTGAGCAAAAGCCACCGCCATCGAATAATCTTTAGAGAAACCTAGCAATAAAAAATTCTAGAAACAGAGGCTCATTCTTCTCCATTTTAGTTAACTATGAGAGGCTCATTCTTCTCCATTTTAGTTAGCTATGGGATTAATCCTCGCTTGGTTCATGTACAACAAATGTTGAAACATTCTGCCATAACTTTGTAGAATTCAAATGGCTGATCTCAATGCATTCAACATTTTTTATTCCAATGTGAGTGTACCATGTAAATCAACTATGAACTCTTACACTCTGACTGTGGTGTCATAGCATTTGCATTC
Organism: Isoetes taiwanensis; assembly: GCA_021234155.1. Classification (NCBI taxonomy): domain Eukaryota; kingdom Viridiplantae; phylum Streptophyta; class Lycopodiopsida; order Isoetales; family Isoetaceae; genus Isoetes; species Isoetes taiwanensis. The sequence continues at coordinate 1,847,892 of JAJEKV010000093.1, forward strand.
GTCCAAAAAGAAATGGTTTGTGGCTCTCACCTCTTATGAAGAGAATCATGTGCCAAATCAAATGGTTACCTATTGAAATGCCTTGTTCAGATACAATAAACTGTAAAACATTCTGTTATAATTGTGCGAGGCAAATAGCTGTTCTCAATGCATTCAATATCTTTCTATTCCAATGTCAGTGTGCCATGTAAGTCGATTATGAACTCTTAAAATCTAACCGTCGTGTTACAATATATTCACTTAAAGAATTTGAATACCAATCACCTCCCAAACGAAATGATTACAAAAGAAATCTGTGGGTCTCACCTCCTTGTAAAGAGAACCATGTGATAACATCTGTGTGATGCAAAAACAGGGGTAGATCTGAATGGTACGTAGGTTATAGAGTCCCAATATTTCACATGCAACCTTTAAGCAACCATTCTAAGACTGTCAATACACGGCCCTGTTCTTGGGTTTTAAAAAAGAGAGCATTTTATCCTTACAATTATCAGCTTCAGTGTATTCAGCAATGCTATGGACAAATGCAAAATGCTAATAAATTATCAAACGCCCCTATATTTAAACTATAATACATGATGAACATAGAGCTTCTGGTATAATTCTTAGAAAGGGTTCTGCATGAAATTTATAGCTGATCCGTAACATGCAGTTGTGGTCTAATCACATCTCCAACAGATCTAGAATTGCACTACTTGCAGGTAGAGGCTAGAGGCTATGCTAGAACAAATACAGAATTTCCATAGCCAGTTTGGTCATGGTTACTATCTCTCTTCCATGTGGTCTTGACTAGCCAGCAGGTGCTTCTCGCCATTTATCCTTCCACTTGGAACAGCTTGCAGCAACAGGCTTTCCTCTTAGCTTCAGGCTGGTTGTTGTGGTATATTTGGAAAAGAAGGCGAATGTATATCTTCAAGGGCTTATCAATTACTGTCAACCAACTTCTTCACGAGGCGCAAGATAGATTGGTGAAGGCATACTTATGTTCTCAGCTTGCTCCTGAGAAAAAACGTTTGATTTTTGAGGAATATTTGGGTATCTTATCTTATGCATAGACAAGTGCCTGCACTCAGTGGATTATCTTTGTCTGCTGAGATTTTATTCCTGTCTCTGCATTTATGTGTGTACTTCTTCTGGAATTTTGAATAAGAGGTTGTCGTCCTTCAAAAAAAAAAAAAAAAAATACAGAATTTCCAAAATACTGAACATGAGGCATTGCGAGAATGATTCTGAGATCCCTAATTGGTGGGAACTGCCAAGAAGAAGACTTTGGTCCTGATACAGTTCCTTTATCAGAAATATCTATAACATATGATTGAGTTTCCAAGCATGTATTAGGTCTCCACATAGGTGATCCTCCGTTACTCTGTTTCAGAGTCAGAAATCTAGAGGTCAGAGGAGGCACATGTGAATTTCCATCAAGTTGACCAATTACAGAATTATTTCCAGATTGCAAAGTACTTTTCGTAACTTGGCTCTGCACATCCATCTTGGCTTGGAACTGTTTGCATCATAGAATCAAGCTGTAGAGTGTAATACAATAATGTTAGCCTTGTGCATTCCCTCCATTATGTGGTTATCAATTGGCTTAAAAAAGAAATTACCTCCTTTACATCATTTGTTGTTGTAGAATGTTTTTGACAGTGTGTGGTGGCAAGTCCCATCAATCTGAAAGTTATAGAAAGCAAGAGCATCAGTTAACCTTTTACTCTGATAACACCAACCATGAGAGCTAACGATTTTACCTTGAAAATGTTGCTTTATCATATATTCTAATCTAGTGCTACCTGCAAAAGTTAAGCACAAATTAAACTTTGTAACCTATGAAAGTATTGCACAAAGCATCTCGAAAGGAAAGCATACAACATTAACAGCACATAGTCCATCAAACATTACTCCCAAAGACAAAATAGCCATGGCTTTAGTTTCAAGCCAACAAACCAACTTAAATAGAATATAAGAATGTAAATGGTGGTCTAATAGAAGCATGGGATCCAAAGAAGAATCAAAATTGGTTGGCCATAGCTTTACCCTGCAGAAATCACTATACCCTGTTGTGCTTGGTATGCACTGACTTTGATGAGATCAGGGATAAAAACAATGAGCTTGCCTTATAAAGATAATGCAATCAGGGATTCTTGAGATCTTTGAAGTGCAGAAGCATTGGGTAAAACCCTGTGGACGTTACATCCACCTTACTATGATTTCACAAGTTACAGTCTGGCCACTTTGCAGGAAGCATGAGGGGCCTACACTGCAGTGCAAGGAATTTTCAATGAATTACTTCCTCTAGCAATCCTGTGCATTCCTTTCCATTCTGCAAATAACACTAAGGTGGTCAGATCTGCAATTAATCTTCTTAACCTTTTACATTCAGGATCACTCTTTATGGTAGTCTGAATACCTTTTCCTGCCTCAATATTCATGAATTCAAAAGCAAAGAAGAGCTAAAGCATTGGTCTAGAAGTAGAGGGGCTTCTGTCGAATAGATATGCCTTTAAATGTTTTATTGACGATATATAAAGAAAAAGTGGAACGAGAAATTGCTCAACATGAAGCTTGGAAAGAAAATGGCATGAAATGGGAACAGGTACTAGTATGTGCTAGAAATGACCTTACTGCTTAGAATCTTCTTGACCAACCCATTTGGTCCACAGACAATAACAAACTGCCCTTCTATTCTTGGATCCTCAAACCCCTTAATATTGGCACTGCATGATCCTGGAAAGATATTGGCGCAATGCACTGTAATAAAAAAAGGTTATCTTGTCAGTAGGTATATTGCATCCTGTAATTGTATAGGGTGTTAAGTACAGTTATTATCAAGCATGATGTAGCGCACCGTATCTAGTAACTTCCCTGATTATTAATAGTAGCGACTTCACGGATTATTAATAGGAGTGTCGAGATATGCATTGTGTGGATTTACAAATCATTCGATTGCCTTCATGTAGGACACATAAAATGAAAGTCAGTAGCTTATGTGCAAAGATATGTTGTTTGCTTATGCTCTATGTGATGTTTCACAACTGATGCATTGCGATTGCATGGGTACTCCATAGTGAAAACCTCTTTGCAATTGTTCATGCAGATGGTAATAACTATTTCTATGATAAGGTACACAATGAAGCAATTTCTTTCAATGTAAGGTCATGCATTAATGGCTCTAGGTGTAGCATGTTTAATGTATTGGAATTTTGAGGATTGTGAGGGTCAACAATTATAGGGCATGCAGTAGTTACAGGGCATGCAGTTCTGTTTATAACTAGAAGTATTAAGTGGGAATTTGTATTCATAGGTGTAAAAGAAACTCCTATCATGCTTAACACAAATTTATCTAGAATAATATGTCTCCTCTTCATGTCTTGTTGTTTGTCCTTTCGTGCCAGCGTCCAAGATGAGCAAATGCAAATTGATAGCCAATTTTACTTAAGGAAGCATTTGAAAGGTTTTCAGGCTCATTTAATCTACCGTAAGGTATTTTAGTTCAATTCTGCACCCATTAACTTTGAGTACTTCATGGAGAGAAGAGAAATCTTATCTTGAAATCTACTGTTGAAGTTCTCATAGCTTTCTCAGTGATTAAAATCCTACAACTTTTCTGCTGCCAAAATGGTGTGCATAAATAATTCTTAAATCTCTATTACCATTTTATCCTGCACCAAACTTTTACTCACCATGATATGGTAACTTTTCTCTATGTTGTTGTCATCTACGGCTTTTCAAAATGAAGCATTATTTGCAAAATGTCATTCGCATAGATTATATTAACAAGTCTCAATGTACAGTTGCAAGTGTATTAAGCACATCTTATTAATAAAGTATGATGTTTGTCATTCATATTTTTCAGTCCAAATGGGAAGTATATTTTAACAAGAGGAGAAGATGATTTGGTGCAAGTATGGAGTATGGAAGATCATGTTGTTGTTGCTTAAGGTGAGGGATATAATTCCTGGGTGAGTTTCCATCAGAAGATATGTGGTAGGGCTTAGGTAATTTTGCCATGGAAAAACCTTAATGCCTGAAAAATTATATTGTATTTGTTCTCTTCTAATGCATAGGAGTTAAAATAGATTCCTTCAACTGTTGTCACAGGTTAGTCAAGTTGCATTTGATCCATATTGGTTTTCACCTGGTGCAGCTGGTGAAACAACTTATTGATTTGGATCGGTGGGTCAGGTATACTATTGCTTCACCTGAAATCTTGCCAGTCAGATTGAAACCATCTATTTGCATCAAGTTTTCTCCAGCTGGCTAATCATTCAATATCTTGATTTGAATGCATAGTAAAGTTGGATGTCTCCGGAACTAGGTTATGGTTATAATCAGGATACGCAACTGCTTCTTTTGGATTTAGCAATGGATGAGGTGGTTGTGCCACTCAGAAGATTAGCTCCATCTTGCCCATCTCCATCATATAGTGGAAATAGTAATGGGCAAGCAACAAAGGTTGATGGTTCACATTCAGCAGGTGTTCTTCAACCATCTCCCCTCAGGAAAGAGGTCCCAAAGTTGGTACCTTTAATGTCATAGTGGGGTGCATCCAGAGCCTCTTTCTGGACTTTCTTTTACCCGTGATTCCATAATGGCTGCTTCTCATGAAGGGCATATTAAAATTTGGGATAGAGCAGTTCCTGATGATTTCTTCGTTGGCAGTGCAGAGAATTCTGTTGGAAGTCTGAAACATAGACAACAATAAAAAAGTAGCAATCACAAACAGTAAGGATATATTGGCATTATCCTCTTTGGGCCAGTGCCCTAGCCAATGACTTTAAACTTCAAAGGTGTTGTGCATTTGACATCTGCTACAGTCCAACTTGGTGGCCATTCCTATTCTATCAGCAATAATATTTAGGTGTTGAATTTGAGGAAATGTATCAAGCTTTTTGACCTGAGAGTTAATCTGTGATGTTCCCTACCAAATATACGACACCCGGTCGTACATCTCGCAGGAAATTCCCCATCCAGCCCTACGGCCGCATATCCCTCCGTCTATCCCGCACCCCAATGTACCCTTGGTGTGGAAAGGGAACACGGAGGTGTCTTGGGTGCCCTTCCCCTATGGACTCCTATAACAGCGGAAGCATAACACAACGTCAGCACTAACAACAATAGTACATCAAACTACCTCAAAGGGTAGCACGTCCATACATCCATAAATACAACAAGGATAATGTCATGCCATAAAAACATGAGAGCTCTTACCTAGGCTCAGACTTGCAAGGGAAGTAGACAGCTGGGCCTCAAGATAGAGCAGACCGAGATATAACAATGGCTTGGCTGGCTATAGACCATTGTGGCTAGGGTTGACAACTCCATCCGCCCTTCCTGTGCATACTTTTCAGACTAGCTAGATCGGGATCCGGGCGTGACTATAAACGGAGGCGTAATCCTACCCAATTGGAACTACTCGGGTTGCATCTCCCCGGTCCGATGAGGCGGGAAGGGTTGCATCTACCCTTCCCGAGGTCTAGTAGTTTAGGCGGGTGCTAGAGAATCGGCGACACACAATCCGTCCCTGACTGAATTCCCTAAAACAAGAGCCAGGCCATACCTGCAACTCTTGAGAGGCAGGGCAACACCATTGCCCCAAGAGGTATCAGACCCATACCCGGCCCACTCAAAGTGACCGACTATAGGCCTAGCCCGCTATGGATTCCCAGTAGCCGCGCTCAGCAGGGACCTCCCTCCACTTTGCCACTAGGAGGGTTTATCGTCGAGAGCCCTTCATAGACTTGAAGAAATTCTTCATGTCCTTGAGTCGAAGATCCTTGCCAACGTTGCACAAAATATTTCGGGATCATCCTCCTTCTAATGCTCGAGCTATTTGAGGGGTCGGAGCGGTGGTGCCATCGCCGCTACTACTGTCAAAGGCGCATCCCTTAGATGACCCCTGGCGAAGTCGAGGCTATAGAGTGCCACAGATCCTTTGAAGAGGATAACGTGATCCGTGTTCTCCATCATCTTGGCATGCTGGCCGAACCCTATAAGTGCAATCAAAAGTGCCACATACTCCTCTCCTCGTAGGTTGAAGTCCTTGTGGAATACTATCATTTGGCCTTGTCTTAGGACTGGAAGATAGTATCGAAGGGCCTTCCCCCTCTGGGGTCCTGCCAACTGTGATCCTATACCCTTCCTTTTTGCCACTTCACCGTAGGTGTCTACTGCTAGGAGGTCTTCATGGTCCCTCCACATGGTGGTTGCATTGTCTAAGTTGATGCTGCTAGACCCCTCTCGCATGCTTTGCGCTCAAACGGGTCGGCTAGAGCTTGGGCCTCTTCCTAGTTTGTACAGCCTGCTTTGAATTTCTTGAAATTCCTCCTCCTGAATGACTGGTGGCTGGTGGTGATACATCTACCTTATGTACTCATATGCCGCAATATCTGACATCGTTTCACCGCCATAAGAATGTCGTTCTGCTACCTCACTTGGAACTTCATGATAGGAGTAGTCGATGGGGTCCTTCTGCTGTCCCTCTGCAATCAGCCCCATGAGTTCCGATGTTGAGCCCCTTTTCTATGCAGTATGGGAGATGGAGAATGTTGTTGGCAAAAAAATACTTCTTCCCTTCGATCACCACCGGAGATAGGGTCGTGATGCCTATAGGTGGTTCATTGGCTCTCCTGATATCTTCATCGTGCCTCGTTATCCACCTCGCCATCCTTGATGCTAGTCTGCTCTCCTCCTCCTGTTCGTCATCCCCTTTCTCTTCACAGTCTTCTTCGATTTGAAGTGCCCATGCGGATGTGCCGTGGTAGACGGACTCCGAGAGGCATCAAACTCGTGGATGAGGCCCTTATCTACCCTCGTGTTGAGGGGTGCAAGGTCCAAAGGCTGAATGGAAGGCTCCCCCACACTGTTGATGGCTCTGAAGTGCATGAACGGAGATAAGGCTGCGTATGCTGAGATATACCGATGCATATGAGCCTTACAACTCATGTAGTCAGGCATGTTCTTCGTCCTATCCCACAACTGGCCCTTGACTCTAGATCCTCCACGTAAAACTTTACTTAATGACTCTAGGGATACCCACCTGGCTCCTCTCGGAGGAATGCTGACTTCCCAGGTGTCAGAGTCAAAGTTGCATGGAGATCAAAGAGATAGTCAAAGACATGGAAGCCCTCTTCTGCTGGGAACTCACCGATGTGGTTGGCACTGTCGTGCCATTCAACAAAGTTTGTGGGCGCCATTGAGCAGAGATTGGATTAGAAAATGGTTGGGGAATATTCACAAGGAGCTGGAAAATCGCCTAGAGGGGATGAGAGCAAACTTGGTGAAGGAAAAATATCAAATGAGGTCTCTTTTTCTAGACTAAGGCTGCCTAGGTTTCCGTGCCCATGACTTCTTGCTAGGGTAGACCTATGTTCCAAGGCTATAGATGTTCAAATTAGGTAACATCAGAAGTGCAAATCTAAGCAGAACAAAGGTCATTGATTCTTTCAGTGCTACATCTAGGGTTCACTTAAAACAGGGATAAATGCATCAGCATTAGAGATATTTCTAATGATTATATCTCTGGTATCAAATGTATTCATTCCAATGACTCAACTAAAATGCTAGGGATGCCTCTATCCACAAATCTAGCTCTAAAAGGTCTATGGTCTCCAATTTCTCTCGTATCAAAAAGAAATTGACTAATTATGGTAGTTGCCTATCTCTGGCTGGAAGATCTATTATTGCAAATAATGTGATTGCTAGCTCTCACATATATTTTTCATCTGCTCTTCTTGCTCCAAAGTCCATTTACCAACAATGAGAAAGGATCATCAGGAATTTTATTTGGGTTAGAAAGCATCATATGGTTAATTGGAAATCAATATCGAAGCAAAAATCTGGGGGTCTTTATCTGTAAGAATCTCCTTCTATAGGGGTATGCTTTGGCTGGTAAATATGTTTGGAGGTCTCTATATCAAACCAATAACATTGTCTTTCTTGAAGTTATATTAAAGGGCACCCTTGGTTATGCATCATCTCCTTCTTACGCCTTTAATTTGCAGGTTGGAGCCAACACTTCTTTCCTTATGAGAAATCTTATCTTTGCTTGGAATATTTCTCCACGAGCTTTTAAGCATATTGATCTTCAAAGCTGTCACCTGAGATCAAGCATTTTTGGAATCCTTACTTATCCGAGACAACTATACTCCTTTGGCTATATTGCACCCCATGATCTATAAAAATGGAGTGAGCTCAACATTGTGCATTTAGGTGACCTTAGAGTTAATAATAGATGGATCACTTTGACTGCTCTTAAGCAAAAGTCGAGGTACCCTCGATGACAAATCTCTTCAAGCATATAATGCAAAAGATTAGTGGCCTAAATTTAGATGCCAATCCAAATTCTGTGCATGATTGGACTCTTAATAATAAAGGGGCATATAAAGTTTCCATAATTTACAAATTCCTGAATAGGCCATGCAATCCTTCTAAGGCCAAGATTTTCTGGAATATCTCGGATGACATTGAATTTAAATTATTCAATAATATATGGAATTCATATTTAACTCCTAAGGTTGAATATTTCATTTGGCTTGTTGCAAATGGTAGTGCTCCAAATCTTGCATCCTTTGCTAAACATCAAGCTAGAATTGCTGCTCCTATTGATTCTCGTTGCCCCTTGCATTGTAACAACATTGAGGATATGAACCATATTTTTATCTTTCCCAAACCTTGCTCTTTTTGGAACTGGTTTGAACATTTCTTCAATATTCCCAAACCTACCTCTTTGCTGAACTTCTTATTAAATGATGACGCATTCATAAATTCCTTATCTTATATTGCCTTGTGGAATATTTGGAAACATAGGAATAGATGTTTATATGGCCAGCATTCAGTTTTTTGTACTTGGATTAAATTGCATATCATATATGATTTAGAACTGTCTGCCACTTGCAATAAACATATTAGGAAATCATTTTGATGAAAGGTGAAAAATTTTAGAGGTTTATACTGGTCCTTATAATTTATTTAAATTGTATTGTCATGATGAATTTGCTGACAGTGATATCTTATCTATCAGATTACATGAACAATCTCGGAGCTGATTTATTTGCTGAGTTTCAGATTTATGTGGAACAGTTGATTGATTAGGACATTGAATACTCAGAGGGACTTTGGACAGGGTTAGTCAGGGGCAGAACAGATGTTGATATATTGGATATTCCTGAAAGAGAAATAGATTGGGCTATGGAATTTTGTAGGGGCACTTACTTGATGCATCAGCTATGGTGGTTTTTGGAAAGATTTAGCAGTAACATGACTGATCAGCAGTTCAAGTCCTACAGGGACTGCTATTATTATCATATGGGAATTGCTGATGCTTATGGCTCACTTATCCTACTCATGGCTACTACAAACTCTGATATCTTAATCCTGGAACTTAGTTGGAGGAGTAATCATATCCTTATACTCCAGCCTCATTATCCAGCTCTTTTCCCTTTTATTGAATCTTATCAATTCTAATTTCCTACTCGTAAATCTCCATCTTAACATCTCCGCTTCTTTGCATATTATCCTTTTCTATTTCTTCCTTATCTACCCCTAATTTTTGGCTTCATATTTTCTTCACAAGGTGATCTGCTACATTTTCAGGTTGTGATCTACAGGTCTCGGACATTAGCAGTTAATTTTGCAAAGATCATACTCTAGCGATCATGTCAACTTGTTTATCTACTTCTAAAGTTTCATATGACTGGAAACTTAATGCTTCATACAGTTTAGCAGCTGCATCTAAATTTATTTTTCAGTATTATATATGCACTATTTTTTTGAATTTTCAGTTCTATTGCAATGCCTCGGCATTAGCAATAATCCTTATTGTATTTTTTTTTCAATAATTAATGGAAAAAACCTCATTCTCTCTCTCTCTCTCAAAAAAAAAAAAAAAAAAAAAAGAGAGACTGAAGTTCCTGCAAGAATGTGTTGATCAGTGTTTTCAATAATAATATTTTTAGACAGATTAAGATACATTTTGGGGCTGGGCAAATCTGACATTTCTTTCCTCGACTCCATCTTCTTCGAACTTTACTGCCATACATTTCACATATGTGACAAAACTTATGCAATTGTAAGGCATGGTTATTGCTCTTCTTGGTGATTTGGTTTTGTAAGGATTCATCCTGGCTAGTTGGAATCCTTGGTTTCACATGAATGATAGGTTTTCAACTACTCATATAGTAAATGAATGATATCCTCTATCATGGTTAATCATGCAAAAAATGAACAGTTATGCCGTTGTTTGCTTGTAAGAAAATTGAAAGAACAATAGAAATTGAGAAACACATCGCCGCAAACAAAAGCCGGACGGAGAACATGGAGGATATATAATAGAAGTATGTGCTACTTTTAAAGGAAGAACTCTTTCTGTATGGTCTTCCTGGTTGCAAAACTTGCCTATTGGAAATGGCTACATATTAACACATAGCCAGATTGAATAACATGAGAATTTTGATTGCACAAGGCCCCCAAAATTGAATTAGTATGACTTTTTTCTAATGGTTTCTTAATAGAAACCAGTTCTAAAAATCAATATCGATTTGTGGGCCAAAAAGTTTACAAACCATGTCTAATTATATAATATAGTTTAGTGATACACTTTCATAATATGACAAACAAATATTGTTTCGGAACGTGATACCGAAATATGATAATTGTAGTTAATTTTTATGACGACTTAAATACATAATGGGTACTAGTACTTAATTTATCAAGTTTATGGCAATGGTATTTCACATCTTTTATCTTTGGTTTATTGACATTGTAACTTTACGTGCGTAATTAGTGTGATATTTTATGGTAATTAATCACCATTGTAATGTAAATGCATAGTCATTATGATATTTTATAGTAATTAATCATCAATAAAACTATGCTTGGTTTTACACTAGTATTTGTTTTTTCCATGATGCCAAAGAATGTGAAAAACTAGCGCGTTTGTTTTTACGATATCAAAACAATTATAGAATAGAATAGAATAGAATATGATTTTATCGTCCACGGAGACCAACTGGCCTATGGGACCCAGGTACAAAGAGATAGAGCAAAGAAAGTATTACTACGAGGATTAAAAAACCCCACCCGAAGGGTTTCGGAGGGAAAACCTTAGTAGCAATAAGGATGACACATACCGCATGATTATATACATAATCACAAAATGCAGTGAGGTTAATGTCGGACGGGGGCATAAGCGAGTCTGCGTATCCATTACCTCGAGTCTGATCCCAACAAGCCTACAGAGGCAGGTGCTCATTAGCTCATGCAAGGCACGATGGGGCACAACTAACCGAAAGCATCACCAGAGCCGGATATGCTGTGCCCGAGACGGGGCACGGAGGGCGTGACTTTCATCCTCAATGGCGCCGTTGCGGTGGCCCGGCCGGACTCTGTCCTCCACAGCGGCTCCGAATCCATCTCCCCTGTCTCAATGCGGAGGTGGTGTGCACTGTCGCGAATGGAAGCAATCACCCTGCGCTTTTTCATGGGTAGATGGGTGCGCGGGTAGTGGTGTGGGCCCTCGTGAGCATGGGACTAACTGGCGTGCGATAATTTGCCACCTTGACATGTGATGGGGCCTCTGCATCCCAAAGCTTGGCCATGAAGCAAGCATCAAATCTTGCTTCAAAGGCAAGCGTTCCTTCGATTGTATGCAGCGGTCCACATCGTATTGCTGCACATTCCATAGCGAGAACCGGGCTTGCTTGTCTTTCAGCCGGAGCTTTGAGTCATTGGCGGGCCCATCGCCACTTGCCAAAGCAAGGTTGGGCAGCCGGGCTTCATCCATAGCCACCACGGGAAGTAAATAATGTGGCGTTCGGTCGCACCCCAGCGTAATGGAAGGAAGCACTGTCTCTTGGAGCAAGATCCGATATGGGGCCCGTGGATTTCACTCCCGGTGCCCGGGCCAAAGAAAGCTTTTACGTACGCTCTAGATCGTTCCAAGTGGTGAGGGATATCAGCGGGCCCCCACACTTCGCCCCATAGAGGAGGACGGTTCAACCAAGGCCACGAACAAGTGTGCTGGTGACCCCATGCATACGGCTACGCCTTGTATTTGTTGTTTTGCATTGCATCTCTGGGGGCTTTCCGACTGCGGTGACCCGTAAACGATGGATGCATCGGTGTGTGGTAGTAGAAACTCAATGCCCAAATACTTATAAGATCGAGCCACCTCCACTACACACTTTTGGTAAGTGAATGAGGGAAGGCGGGTTAGGGATGATGGGACCCAGCAGCACCCTTGTCTTGGCCAAGTTAACTCTCATGTCGGTGAATTGGCGAAAGTGTCCAAAGCATCCGGTGGCGTTGCATGTCCTGCGGGTATATGCGGCAGGCCAACATCATCGGCATATATGAGTTGCGGATTATGTGGTGCATCAATGGCGCCTCCCAGGTGCTCCGCTAGCCATTCTTCTAGCTGGTCAATGTACAAACCGAAGCGTCGGGGATAGAGGGCAGCCTGGCGCACCCCAATGCTACTAACAAGCGGGCTCCCCGGCGTTGAGGCGGCCGGAGCAAGCCTCGTATAGTACGTATATAGCATTACGCAAGTCGGCCGGGGGTCCCTAGCTGTCTCAATCTGTCCCACAACTTATCCCGAGGCGCGTGTCAAAAGCCTTTGCGAAATCCACAAAGCAACAAGATAGATTGCGGCGTCGATTCGGCTATCCTCTATGAGTGTTCGCAGAGTGAAGATATGGTCAATAGTAGAATCCGGGAAGGAAGCCTGCTGGCGTCGCGCCCGCGCTTCTCCATCCTCGCCCAAAGTGTCAATGCGCCGCTCAAGAATCCAAGCAACTTGGCAAAGACGAGGCCCGACCATAATGGTGCGATAGTTGGTCGGGGCTGTGGGGTCCCTGCTTTGTATATGGGCACAACTCTACCTGGTAGTCCGGTCGCGGGGGAAGCCTTCTTGCAATGCCACGTTGAAAAGTCTTTGTGAGAACCCGGCACCATTGGGGGCCCGCCCCTTGAGAAGCTCGCACGCATACCATCCAAATCGCCCTTCCCATTAGCGAGGCATTGCGGGCCCATTATGACATCCCTCCAAGAATGACCCGGTGCTAGGCACATGCTGGAGAATGCGGTGCGGCTTCCCATTGGGTCATGCATTTGCCGCAAGTATCTCACCCATTGTTTGGGGGTAATATTTCACGTAAAGAACGTGCGGGGCTTACTCAAGACCTTTCTCGAGAAGGCCCTAGGGTGGCGGTCTAGAAGACCAAACATCATTCTTTGGTGCTCACTAAAGGTACACAGCTTTCTTGGTCTTGAGGAAGGGCGGTATTAATGGGACGGCGGCCTGCAGGCGAATGGTGGGGTCTAGCACTTGGCGGAGCCATCGTTTCAACTCCGAGCATTAGATCATCGAACCCGGTGATTGCGGGGAAGGTGGTTGCAGCCCACGTGGATCGTCGAGTGGTCTCTCCCAAAGCATCTGTCCCCTACCCTCGGAAGGAGCTGGGTTCATTTGGGCGTCTGCTGTTGAAGTGTGGGGAGTTGCGGCACTCCGGCGGCTCATGCTCAAGCATCCTCGCATAGACCGCCGCATGATCATAGTCGGGCCTTGCAGGTGGTACATGGGGTGTTGGGGCAATGGGTGCTTTCGGTTGGCACGCCAATCTATCTGCAAGAGCGGGGGTGATGGTCCGAGTCTACTTCCTCGTCCATTTTTGTCCCGACACCGGGCAGTGATCAAGTGTAGGCATTGCTCGTCGCTGCACGTAATCCACCACCTTTGGTGCGCCCCACTGGTTCTCGTCTACAAGTGAAGCGGCCGGAGGGCGACCAGCATGCCGACCCATTGCAAATGACCAGGTCAAAGATCTTCGCCCGACCTTGGCCGGTACCCGACCATGCCGTGTCACCGGTACGTCATCATCGGCCTTGGCCAAACCATCTCTGCGGGGTCCATTTGCAACACATCACCGACTAGAGGTCGCGAATTTTGGGATGCTTTCGCCTTTGATGCGGCGCATTGAAATCTCCAAGCAATATGACCTTGCCCAATTGTGCATAACTGGCGTATGTCATCATATAGATCGACATAGGGCTCACACTTTAATCCACATCCAAGTGCGTGTGGTAAAGTTGCTCTCGGCATGTGTGGGAAGTAAGCAAGCCGCCACAAAAGAGAGGGCTGCCATTGCTGTTCGCACTTTTCGTACCCGCGGTATCTCATTGCACTGTCTGCGCCTTACGGGGAGACCGATTGGGCCAAAATTTTGTGCGGTAATAACATGCAATTCCTCGTGTCCTCGTTTCCGGTGCACTCATTGAAGGCGGGTAGCGCGGTATCTGGCAAATCGGGTAGCTTTGTGACCCGGCATGTTCCCATGTTTCCATGAGGAAGATAAGGTCCATGTCCATGGCGGGAATTGAGGAGATCCCCCATACGCCATGGAAAGCCACGGCAATTCCGGGATACCGAGGCCACGATCCTATTTAGTGGCATGCATCGCCACTTCAGGTCCGGTGGTAGTGGTGGTCGGGGGGGCCGGAAGATGTGGATACATTGCCGCTGGGGCCCCTCGAGAGGGACTCGAGGGGCGGGCGCGCTGCATCCCTGTTTGGCTGCCTGAACCGGCGCATCCTTCCCGGACCAGCCCAGCTGCCCCTCCATGTCTGCTTGGCGGTCCCGACTTTGGCCAGCTCACGCCGGGTCTCTTTTGTCTTTGGGGTCAAGTCGGTCAGCGTCTCTGAGGCCGTCCCCTTCAACTTCCGGCCACGACCACGGGATGGCCGCTTCCGCACGCAGCTCTCAAGCTGTGAAGATGACCACCGGGCAGTCGGTAGTGAATTCCATGGCGACTTCGCCTTTCAATGGTCACAGTCTTTGGGAACATCATCCGGTCAAGATCAGGTGCGGAGTCGGGAAGTGAGATGTTCTCGACTCCTCAGGGAGCCTCGCACTACCACATTGCGGACTCTGCGTCTCTGTTTCGGTTCGGGGGCATACAGTGTTGGTTGAAGGTGGGTGAGGCATAGCTGTGGCGGCGCCGGGGGGTGGTGGCGGCGGCGATGTCGATAATGTCGCAGCATGTGTTCGAGTTGGCGTCCCAGTAGGTTGGTGGGTTCGCGGGGTTGGTGTGTTGTTTTCTTTGTGGTTTTACGTTCTCCGGTCCGGGCTCGGCTCTTGCGGGGCGTTGTCATGTCTTGCCATCTCCACGATGCAATTGCGGAGTTGCTCATGTGCCCTCGGCATGGAGGCCCTTGCCTTGCTGGGCAGCGGCGCCCGGCTCTGTAGCTCCGTCTCGTGCTAAATCCCCTCAAGAGCGCTTCGTTACGCACGGCTAGCTTCCAAAGCGACACGGAATCCCCTTGTCTCACCGGTGGCGGCCTCGAACCCTCGGCGAGGGGCGGCCTGTGCTCCTCGGGCGTGGCTTTAGCCTCCTCAACCTCGGCTGGATCAGGGAGCGAGGGTTACGAGTGTCTCTGCTCTACCCGGTTCACATCTGCGTCCCGGCTTCCATAGCTGCCAACACGGTGTCTACCGCCCCCTCATATCACGCAAGCTCCTGCGGTATTGCTTTGTCTGTCAAATTGTAGCAGCAAGTGGATGCTATCATCGCACTTCGTCTGCGATCCTCCAATTACGTGATTACGTCCCCGGCACCAAGCACTGCGCAACATCCAGAGATGTTATGTTCTCCCACCTCTGTCGGGAGGCACGCAAGGCGTGTGCTGTTGGCCTCAACCCTCCTGGATCGCGGCTCCAAGGTTATTTGGCCGGATTGCCTATGTGGCCCTTTGTCGGGTCGCCCGGAGCCTTGGCTCGGGCCTCCCTCTTCATGGAAGGCGTCTCTCCCCTGCAGGAGGCCTCTTCCTTGGTGGCCCTTCATGGTCTTCCTGAGGGCTCTGCTGCGTGGGGTCAACCCGGTGGTTGGTGTGTTTGGGCCTTCCGGGATGGGTTGGTGTGGTGCGAGGTAGCTCACCAACCAAGTGTGGGTCCACACACGGACTGTGTGCGTGGCCATGACTTGGGGTATGACTTGGGCGACGACTCCTGGATATCTGGTGTGTACCGGCTGCCACAAAAAACCCTAGCACACAGCCCGGAAAAGTGCAGATTTGAGCACTGAAGCAAAGACAAGCATGCAGGTATCATACACCGTTGGAGAAATCTCTGAACCAGCTTTCCAACAAGCCCAAGCACATAAGAATCGACACCAGGATGTGAGAGATACGATCTGTCGAAGTGTCTCACCATTGCCACGTAAAACCCTAGCACACAGCCTGGAAAAGTGCATATTTGAGCACAGAAATAAAGCCAAGCATGCAGGTACTATACACCGCTGGAAAGATCTCTGAACCAGCTTTCCAACAAGCCCAAGCACATGAAAATCTGACACCGGATGCGAGAGATATGACCGATCAAAATTGCGCCAAAGGCGAGACCAATCGAATACTTACTAAAACATCGCCAATCCCTATATTGGTGTCGGACTTTCATCAACAGCACCATCAGGGAACTAGGGTATGAATTAGTAAAACATTCTTGTAACCTTCAATAAGAGTACAACACACACCTTTCAACACTTAAGCGTGGCCAAGGCCAACAACGGCATCAGGCGAGGGCTATACTTCTCAAAGAAGGAAGAAGAAGGGCTGCCACAAAAACCCTAGCACACAGCCGGAAAACAGCAGATTTGAGCACTGAAACAAAGACAAACATGCAGGTATCATACACCTTGGAAAGCTCTCTGAACCAGCTTTCCAACAAGCCTAACACATAAAAATCGACTTTGGATGTGAGAGATCTGACGATCGTCGAAGTGTCTCTTGGTTGCCCACGAAACCCTAGAACACAGCCCGGAAAAGTGCCAATTTGAGCACAGAAACAAAGCCAATCATGCAGGTACCATACACCTTGGAAAGATCTCTGAACCAGCTTTCCAACAAGCCCAAGCACATGAAAATCTGACACCGGATGTGAGAGATATGACCGATCAAATGTGTGATTTTAATATTGTTGATATTTAGTAGTGCTTCATGTGTCAAGTTTCGCGATACGTTGAGAGACCCGCGATGCGGTAGCAATGGTTCATGGTAGCAATGAGTTTTATAATATGTTGATTGATTCAAAGATGATGGTTTGAGTGTTTATCACCTTAGCTCATATAGGCCCATCGTATCAAATAGAATGAACAAATGAATTTAATTGATGCTTGTAAGCAAAGAATACATCGTTTACATCATTTTATCCATACAAGAGACGATGGAGATCTTATCAGTTTGATAAACATAGACGCCTTGACATCCAAAATGAAGCCATGTTTATCTCTCAGAAGCGTACAGTCAGCACTTCACTTGAAGCACCATGTTTCAGGTGTACCTGGCATTGTAACAAGTGATAGAAATAGGAAAAGTATTAACTGCAGAAAACCATCGAGAATGCAACCTTACATCCAACAAATTGGCGCAATAACATGTCAGTTAAGAGTTACCCTGCTGCCTAAGATAAAACAAATCTTGTTGATGGCACCACATTTATCGATTCGACCATTATAGAAAAACTGAGACCTGCTAGTTGTGGAGGCAAGAGCATATCAAAGCATCATACAATATGGTATTACAGTGCCACAGAATGAAGATCATAGCCGTCTGCAGTAATGTCAATACTTACTTCCATTTTGTTAGTCGCAATATCATCAAATGCAATCAAATAAAGGACAGTCACTTTAATCTATCTGCTACCCCAGCATTACTAAGAGGCTCATATAATAGCTGGAATAAAACCAGATTGGATTTAAGATAACCTAGACAAAGATATCCCTGCATTACTAAGAGGCTCATAGAATAGCTCGAATAAAACCACATTGGATTTAAGATAATCTAGACAAAGATATGAAATTTAGCACAGCGAACCTACAAAAAGTTATCAAACACAAATTAAACTGCTTCTATCATCTACAATAATTCCATTTATGTTTTTTCATAAACATCTTCATTGAAAAATTCAAGCAACAGACCCCAAACGTGCCCACCTGTTAGCCACGAAAATGGCTCAGACTGTTAGCAAGCTCAGACTTTTATGACAAATCGGCTTCAACTGGTTGTGGTCTGCTCCTCGTTTGGTTTGTTCTGCACCCAAATCCTTACTTCGATGGCCAGCCTTCAGCTTCAAATTCGCCCCAATACAGACAACACGATCCAGATAGCTTTGATGGCCTACAGATCACAAAGATAACGGAAATCTATGGATATCAAGAATGGAATCGGCATACCTGATTAGTTTCGAAAATCGCCGCGGACCAGAGAAGCAGAAGAATTAATGCCGTTGGAGAAATCTTAGGGTTCGATCTTAGGGTTTTGAGTGGCCCAAAGCTTAAAAAAAAAGGAAAGAAAACTTATGCGACAAATTGACACAAGGAAAACATTAATAATAAGAGAAAATAAAAACATCTACGGCACCTGTTACATGTTCCTCCAGCATTTTACCTGCATTCTTGCCATTTACCCAGCCACTCCTGCAGTTTTGTCCCTTATTCAGGTCGTTTACTCAGCATTCTTGATCGCAGAATTGTTTTTTACTGGTTTCCACGGTATAGGAAAATCCATTTAGTGGGCTTTCGTAAAAATAGAAATAAATTTTAGTTGAAGATCGTCATACATAAATACTTTCAATTTATATCAATCCCTTAAATTTATAATCTAGAGATCAAAGTTTGGTGATACGGTAAGAGATGCGTATATACTCGAAGGAGCTTTTTGAATTTTGTGAACTCGAGTTCTAATGCTTTCGTAAGATTATGCCGGATTACATATATGCTAAATATTTAATTGGGGTGAAAATTGTGTTTGCTAACGTAGATTGTATCTTAACGAATTAATCTTCACATGAGAACACGAATTTAGGAACATTTTTTGAATTTCACTCTCCCACCAATAAGAATATCATCACTAAACCAATGACCTCATCTGACCTGAGACCGCCTTAGACATCATTTTGGAAAGAACCCATTGCATAGCAAGAGGTGAGTGCATCTTTTTTCATAAGGAATGTCATTTTAAAAAATACTCGCATAATTGCAGTACTTGAAATGAAATTTTGTAAAATGCAATAGAGATATAGGAAAATTGAATATTTACAATTATGATGTGCACTAGACAAATGCATCAACATTCTGTGGAGGTCACGGAGAGCAAGAATGGGAGATCGACATCTCCCACTCTCCTACTCTTAAAGTACGCAATTTGTACAAGAGTTAATCCAGAAGATTGTGTATTGGGCAGAAGCACATATAGGTACCACAACAGATAGTGGCACTGCAAAACCAAAGGATTTGCAAATAAAATTTCCTTATCACAATGGCACATGCAATCAACTTTAGCTAGAATGATACATGTTAGTTGCGAAAGGATTTGATATAGTTGCTCGAGAAAACTCCTTGATGCTGGTGCTCTACTCTTACTGGTTGCAAGGTGTCTATGCTTTGTTTCTTGTTTTTTACCATTATGTGTTAAAAAAATTTATATTGGGCTAAGTGTATATTTTTTCCAATGTATTCTTTGTGATATTATATATTATAACATCTGTAGAGTGTGTATATATTTTGTTCAAATCGTGAGGAGTTATAGACAAGTCAATGTACATAATATAAGTTTATAATTACAATTAAGGATCATGTTTTAAAAGTAGGGCAAAAATAGATATGATAGTTGCAAGTACTAGTTAACGTTAAAAAACTATGCCAAAAGTTAGTATGACATTAAGGATTGAAACAAGTATATAAAAAAAACAACAACAAAAACCAACATCATAGACTGCTAGTAAATAAGCATGTGCCAAAAACCATAGCACACTTGCAAAGTCAAATATGGTTTTTCAAAAACTTGGGAGGATTAAACATAGGTTAAAAAATATATAGCGATAGTGATAACTAATATGTAAAGTCATCTTAAATTATAATATTGACAATGTATGCTTAAAAATCACCTCCTGAACTAGTAATAATTTTAAGAAACTAGTGAAACGGATAAAATCGATTATAAGAACTATGATTATACTAGTAGTGATTTTACAAAATCATAAAAGCCATATAGTTTTTTTTGACAATTTGAATTGCATGTACTAAAAACCACTCTTATACTGGTTTCCATCATGATTATGAATCCAAGTTAACTTTTGGGGGCCTTGTGTTGTGCATGCCAGAAAGGAAGAAAATCTTTGAAACATGAGATGTAAAAGTTCTCTTAGTGGTCAATATACTAATGTCATAGGGAAAATGGTGAGAGCGATCCTTAATTTGTGATTTTGCTCAAGGAACATATAAATGTAATCATCATTAGGGCGGATTTGGGGTCTGAAAATGGCCCATATCTTGGATGCCAGAATTCCACGTCATGTTTCTCGCGACCAATGATGTTTGCGCATTTTTTTCCAAAGTCAGTATTAGTTGGCAAGTAGAAAGAGGAGCAGGCTTACTTGGCATCCACATGGCGAAATTTCATAGGACATGTTTGTGCATTCATTGCAACCACATTAATGGCCCGCATTTTTCGAAAATCGTATCGCGGACCAAAATAATGGCTACTTTTCCCGCCACTGTGCACATGCCCACATGCACCAACCACCTTATCAAATTTTGGCACCAAGATTTCCATTGTTCACATTAAGCGCCGCTTCGTGCATCCTCTCGCCTACCGGCTCTTCATTTGGAATCAAGTCTCCAATAGTAATACGTGTTTTTCGGGCGAGAATAGAGTTAAGCAACAATGGCGGCGATGTGCGGACAAGCAAGCGTCGTTACATGCCATGTTTACAATTCAGCGACCGTCGATCGGCGGTGGAAGGATATCTATCCATAGGCTCGTGGGTGAGAATGCTATCCTTAGCGAAGGGTGACTATGGAGTTACATCGTGGGGAGGCGACATTCATCACATAATGAATAGGTAGAACTATAGGGTTCAAAATAAATGCTATGGATAGTATATTGCAAAAAAAAAAGGGAAGGGGGGGGAAGGGATTTGAAGAGGAGGATATTTGCAAATTTGCACCCTCAATAATACATGGATCACACCATGCGAAAATGCATATGCACTTTGTAAATGTGTAGTCGATTTGGCGTCATGTGATCCTTGCTTCTTTTCTTCCCTCTTCTTGATTTATATTCACTCACTGAATCAAATATTTTTCTTTGGGCTATATTTATCAGATGTCGGGGATTTGAGACTAGGGAAAAGCATTACTAGCATCGTTGTTGTCTAACATATGGACATAAGAGATATGCTTTTCCAAGATATACATTCAGGGCAATGGGCATCTAGTTTTACGTTGTAAAGTTGTGGGAGCCCAGCTTTAAAGTCGTCCCATGACCTCTTTTAAGCGAATTGTGCAAGCCTTATGAGAATGGTGTCCTTGCAATGAAGAAATGTTTGATAAGACGTGCATCCAGTGTTGTTGAAAAAATGAGTTACAAAATATTTGATCCATTAGAGGTGTTTACTAATGCCACGACACAAAAGCTCCAAAGATATATTGTATAAAATGTCGCTTTCATGAGCCTTTGGATCAGTTAACTCAAAGTGTCACATATGGAAACATGTTAGGTTTGATAAAATAACATAAAAATCTTATTTAATAAAGCTTTGGTTGTTGGTAAAGTGTTGGCTTATTGATTAAGTGTTTGTATTTTGCTTTGGGACCCTCTTTGAAAAAGTTTAGTTCATAAAATATAATATAACTTGGAATGATACATATTTTATATGCAAATGGGAGACTATTGATGAGGGACTTGGTGTTATTATCTATTGACAACAAACAAGAAAGTGGATCACACCATGCGAATTTAGTACATTCCAACCTTTTAACTTATACAAAATTCGCTTGGTGTGATCTTTTTGGAAAAAGATGACTTCCTATAGTAAAATTACTTTGATTATCTTTTAATAAAAGAAATATATATGTGTCTTATTTGAAGTTAAGTGTGGATATGTGACGTGCTCATTTATTGATAAAGTGTTTGCTTTTTGAAAAAGGCTAATAACTTTATGTACTACTAGAGTTGGTAAAGTATTTTAGATGCAAATAGGATGCTTGATGTGATCCTTCTTAAAAAAAGATATGCTCTTTGAAAAAGACTAATAACTTTATGCACTTAGGGTGGTAAAGCATTAAATGAGAAGGGGTACTTGTGTTTAATTTTAATTTGACAACAAATAAGAAAGTGGATCACACGATGCGAATTTAGTGTGTTCCATTTTTGTTGCATATGTACTATTCGCTTGGTGTGATCCTTCTTAAAATATAATATGCTATTTGAAAAGGGATAATGACTTATGTACTTAAGAGTGGTAAAGCATTTTAGATACAAATAGGAATGAGTACTTGTGTTTAATTTTAATTTGACAACAAATAAGAAAGTGGATCACACCATGCGAATTTAATGTGTCCCTTTTTTTTGCATATGTATTATTCGCTTGGTGTGATCCATCTTGGAAAAAAAAATAGCTTTCAAGTAAAAGAAAAGAAAGAAATATATTAGAACTTGAGTAGCCAGGGGAGATATGGAATGTGCGCCAATTTTCTTGGAATTTTTGTCCTCTAGCGAATTTTTCTGTTAAGCCTTGCTTCTTGCTTGGTTTTTGAAAATTCTGCCCTTCTAGCTCTTCATTCAATTGAGATTTCTGCTAGCCCTGTAGGGGCTAGCAATCTGAGCCTACTGCCATATGAATCCTCTCCAAATTATTTACAAATGGACACCAAAATCTTTGTAATTCTACAGGATAAAGGCAGACTAACTTGTGGATATTTGTGTGGATCTGCAACTCGACTCTGGCATTCTCTGATAACAAACCAATTCTTCCCAGAGGAAAATTTTCATCCGGAATACACATTTGTTCCAAGCTGTGAAGAATTTGAGATCGAAATCATTCATTCTTGGCTGGAAGAATTCATTGGTAGTAAAAATATTGAAGCAACTGCTATACTAAGAGTAAATTGTGACTGGACAGATTCAAAGTTGACAGTCAAATTGTATTCTGAGACAGATCAAAGGCAATGAAGAGTGCTTTCTTGAATCCTTAGTGATTGAGTTGATTTCCTTTCAATTTGCCTCTCCCATGCTGTTTCTTTTCCCCTCTTTCCTTTCAAAATTTTCGCTCCCTCCTTCTGCCTCCTTCTCACGTGTCTCTGTTTTCTTCCCCTGATCTTTTTTAATGGATAATTTAGCCAATTTTAGCCCTAAATTTCTAGTCTTTCTTCACGATTTTGCTCAGCTTGAAGACTCTGAGCGCTCCCCCTTGCTTCACCAGTTAAGTCTTTACCAAGAAAATCCAAAAAAATGTTTGCTCTTTGGTGATTTTGCTAATCTTCTATCTTCTGATCAGATCATGCACCCCAGAACTCATAAGGTGCCAATCTGGGATAATCTTTCTAAAGATCCGGATCTTTATGGTTGTCTTCCAATTTTGCATCCAAACACTCAAATTCCATTGCCTTATGAGGTGCCAAAACCAGTTAGAAATGTCTACTCAGATAAAGCTCTGGATCAAGCCTTAATGGAGACCCGATCCCGATCTGCTGAAGGAAACAAGCAACCACTCTATCATGGTATTTCTTTAAATCTTCCCTCTGTGCATGAAAAGATGTCGATTCTTAAAGATACTGCTATTCTAGTTAAGGTCAACAAGACTGGCATTAACTTAGGGAAGTTATGGACTTTTTGCCAAAATCTCCAGAAAGGTGTTCTCATCAAAGCTATTTACTGGCTAAATTATCCATTTATCATGATTGAGTATGAAAATAAAAGATCAGCAAATTTCTTTCTGAATCATGGTCCTCTGGTATTTGAAAATTATCAAATCTCCTTTCTTAAATGGAATCCCAGACTTGACACCAATTCCTTTGACTCTTTTTGCATTGCTTCTACTACTCTACATGGCTTGAATCCTATATACTGGAATGAAGAATGTTTCAGAACTTTATTTAGCTCCATTGGCACCTACATTTCCCTTTGAATATTATTAGAGAGACCACCCCGTGCCTTCATCCAACTTGACCTTTCCAAGGACATTCCAATCCAAATTCCATTCCTTGATGCTTTTGGACAGAAGTCAACTCTATCACTAAGGTGGTCAGGTTTGCCTCCTCAATGTCAAACATGTAAGAACAGGCATTTTTGGTATGACAATTGCAGATCATGCTCCAAGAATCAGATAGACATGACAACAAATACAATTCCCTTGAAGGATATCACTCAAACTGAGAAAGTTATATCCCCACAGGATACAATGGCAACCACAAATGCTATGCTTCCAAACAGAAATGCAACCTCTGTGATGGCATCATTAGGTAATGCATCAAATGCTAATAATCATAATGATTTCAGATGGAAAAGAGTCAATGGATCTCAAAGGAGAATCATTAAGAATAGGTTGGAAAAGGAGAAGTTAAAGCAAACTCATGATCATCATAGTTCTGCAACAATTTCAAGTAAAAGTGCTTTGACAGGAATATTTAAAAAGCCGGCAGAAATAAAGGTCATACAGAAATATGGTGAATATATTGGAAAAGGGAAAGCCCCTATGGTACAGTCAGCAACATCAACAGATGATAGAATTATTCAAGATGCAAAAATATTGAATAATTCCAAACTATCTTCTAAACTGGATCTTCAAAAAAGCAGTAAGGGAGATCTATTAATTAGGGAAAGCCATGCAAATAAATCTCAGCTCCTGGTTTCTACAACAATTCAGGAGAAACAAGTAGAGAAACAAGTAGAGATTTCTAAATCTCTGCAAAAGAAAACATTAGCAGTGGATAAATGCAAGAATTCTTCATCAACTCTTCCTCAACACGACCTGGACAAAGTGGATAAAACAACCCCATTGCTGACTTCAAATGAACTTGGACAAGAGAACATTGTTCTCTGCTCCAACCAGTTTCAGGTACTTGCAGATTTAAATACTAACCTTGATGATCAATTGTTGTCTGCTGGAAATCATGACATCCTTGCTTCAATTCATGCTACTCCCTCAATCACTTCTAGTGATGTTCCCTTACCCCCCCAATCTTCATGTTTATTTCCTCCATCTCATTCCCAACCTCTGATTGATATTGAAATATCCCCTCCCCTTGTGAACCAAAAAAGACAATCCATCTCAGTAGATATTGAGCAACAAATGGCCATTCTTCAGGAAGGGTTAGTCTGCATGAATTCAAATCATTTTGGCTTTTCGGGCCCGGGATGTTGGAAAGGTTGACTGCTTCTCGGTTTGTTCCTCGAGAGAATACAATGGTTTTAGACACTCCGGTCGAGATCAGCTCAAGTTGTTTATGAAACTCCTCCAAGTCTTAGTCGAGAGATGCATCAACTCTTACACTTCTCTTATGGATGCTCAAGTGCCCAGGCAAGTACCTTTTCATAATTCAGCTAAGAAATGCTTGTTTGATAGCTCAGTAAATAGGATGTTTGAGTTTATTCCAGGGGGTGTTTCTGATAGTGAGAGTGAGAAAGATCTAGATTCTAATAAAGAAAATCTAGGGGAAAATATATGGGGAGATGATGAGCACTTGAGAGATTAGATTACGTAAAGGCTAAGCCTCATCCCAAATCTTTGCTAAAATTGGTGGATGCCAACACCCCTGCCAATAATACTTGAAGTAAAAAATCTAAACAGAGTAATAAAAAATCTGGCAGAAATTTGAGGAGATCTAAATAAGTTCCCTCTATTATTTCCCTCTATTTTTTCCTATCTCATCTTTAAATGAAGATTGTTAGTTGGAATCTAAGAGGTATTAAAGGCCCCTTGAAGAGAAGGAGAGCAATTTCTCAAATTAGGCATTATCATGCTCCAGGAACTCAAACTCCCTAAATTTGAAGCTTCTAATTTGGGAGACTGGATTTACCCAGGCTCCTCATCAATCTGGATTGAAGCTAATGGAGGAATGGCCATTATTTGGAAAAATCTCCAGCATGTCTCCTTCTGCAATAGTCTTTCCAAAATGTGGCAGTCTGTCACTTTTTCTGTGAACAATATTTCCTTTGGAGTCATAAATGTGTATGCCTCCACCTGTCCAAAGGAGAGAGAAAGCCTTTGGCCCAATATCAATTCCTGGATCACTCGAAATTCCTCTGTTGACTGGATTCTAGCAGGTGACTTTAATAATACCCCTACTTGGGACATGAAATTGGGAAATAAAATTAATATGTCTGTGACAGAGAGGGTGACTTGGAATAATCTTATTTCTGACTCATCCCTCATTCATATTCCTTCTTCTACCTCAGTTTACACTGGTCTAATAAACAAAAAATCTTTGTGAGTGTTTACGTGCCTTAGATAGATTTTATGTCTCGAATCCAAACTCTGATTTTTGGGATAATTGCTATGTCACAAGTGATGAAGGTACTTCCATCTCGGATCATCAGCCTCAATTTCTTTCTACCAAGCATCTGCTTAATCCCCCAAGGGAGAGAAATATTCCTTTCAAATTTAATTGTTCTCTCCTTCAAAGCAACACTTTTCTTGAGGAGTTCTCGATTTCTCTGGGTCCCTTGATCCCATGCTACCTAATACATCCATGAAAAATTTCTATTCCAAAATAAAAAGGCTAAAAGAGTGGATAAAGGCTTGGGCAAAAAAAAAAAAAATAAGGCCAAGATTCAAGAAAAAGAAAGTCTTCTTCATAAGATGAAAGATGTGAGGTCCCTGCTGCAAATTGACCCTTATAATTCTAGTCTCCACATAGCAGAGGAATTAATTGAGAGGCACCTTAAATCCATTGAGGAAAAGGAAGCGGGGTTTTACGCAATAAAATGCAAAATCAAATACAATAGTGAGATTGACTATGGGAGCTCTAAGTTTTTTCTTTCGAGAAGCTAAGTCCAGACTTCTCAAGAACTCTATAAGTCATGTAATAAATGACTCTGGCACTACTCTCAGCTCGAATCATGAGATCAAGAAATATTTTTATGTTTTCAAGGACAATGATCTTACTGCTACTGATATAATAAACAGAGACAAATTTCTTGCTAGGCTGGACTCTATTCTTCCAAATCCTATTGATGCTATGGATATCTCCTTAACTGCTATTCCTGGGGAGGAGGAAATTTTTAAAACTCTATTGAGCTTCTCCAAGAACAAATCTCACGGTCACGATGGTTTTCCCAATTTTATTCTCAATTTTGGGACATTATGGCCGATATTATAGGCTTTGTGCATGGGTTTTGGAACTCTAATCATTTACACTCTTCCATTTCTGCTGGTTTCATTACTTTGGTGCCAAAGGTGGACAATCCTACTTCCTTCAATGAATGGAGGCCAATCTCTCTCACCAATTCTGCTTATAAACTCTGTGCCAAAATTATTGCTAGAAGAATTCAGGCTTTTCTCCAGAAAAATATAAGTGTCAATCAATCTGCCTTTTTGCCAAATAGATTTATCCTAGATAATTATATTAGTGCTATGGAAGGATTACATTGGAATAGGATCTCCCATCAATCTTGCATTCTTCTTAAGTTGGATTTTAAGAGAGCTTTTGATACTGTAAATTGGGATTTCATTGACATTGCTCTCAAAAAAATGGGTTTTCATGCCAAGCTCATATCTCTCATTCATGGTTTAAATTCTATATCCAACTCTGCTGTCTTGATAAATGGATCTCCTTCAAAATTCTTTCCCTTGGCAAGAGGTGTCAGACAAGGTTGCCCATTGGCCCCTTATCTTTTTCTCATTGTTGCTGAAATGCTCACGAGATGTGTTCTCCATTTGCAAAATTCTCGGAACATTAAGCTGGGTTTATCTCTTCCTAATAATCTGGATATGCTTACAATTTCACAGTATGCTGATGACACTTTTGCCTTCTTGGATTCCAATCCCAGCAACATTAATACCTTCCTAGATCTTCTTAAAAAGTTCTCTGCAGCATCAGGTGTCCATCTCAATATTGACAAAAGTAAGATCATAGGTGATGTCTCTCAGGCTTATATTTGTGATATTCAAGTTTTGAATCCTAATCAAGCTTCCAAATTGTTAGGTATGCCTCTCTCTCTAAGTCCAAACTTAAAGGGTCTTTGGGATCCTATCCTGCAAAGAATCAAAAGAAAACTGAATAACTATAGGAATTGCCTATCTTTTGCAGGTAGGACAATCATTGCAAACTTAGTTTTAGCTTCCTCTCATGTGTACTTTTCCTCTGCTCTTATTGCTCCTAAATCAATTTACTCTGAGTTGGAGAAGGTTATTAGAAATTTCATCTGGAATGGATCACATATGGTTAATTGAAATTCTGTCTCCAGGCCTAAAAATTTGGGGGGACTTGGCTGTAAAAATCTTCACCTTCAGGCTTTCTCTTTGGCAGGAAAATATATCTGGAGAACTATCATGGGAAATAACTGCTGCATCCCAGTTCATTGAGTACTGGCTTAATTGCTCCTACCCTACTGGACATTCCTCCATTAAGCATTCCCTTCCTCAATCTGCTTTTGTGGACATTCACCCTGCTCCCAATACTTCTCCTCTGATGAGAAATCTAATAATGGCCTGGAACAAAATTCATCCCGTGCTTCAGAGAGACAATATTCTTCAAGCCACTATGAACACTGATCTTTTTTAGTCACCAATCTTCTTTGATCAGTTCTCAAATTCAATGGCCATTAAACATCCTAAGATTTACAGAAAATGGTCTAACAAAGGGATCAACTTTGCTATAAAAAGATCTTTCTGAGGAGGAAATAACACTTTCATAACTTGGGAATTTTGCTCTAAAGATTTGCTCTAAGGGGTACCTCTAGTGATAAGAAGCTTTTTACGCATTTTAAGAATATCTTGGCTTCCTTCAATAATTTTGGTGACTTGATGAAATCTCTTGGTTGCTCCATAAATGGAAAACATGCTTCACGAGGGTCAAAGAAATTTATACCTTGATTAATGTGTGATGCTCCACTAAAGGCTCTGAGAAATGGTCATTAGATCAAGCTCAAGTTCGATCTCTTTTTTGAAAATGTTTGGAAGTCATATTGTACTCCTAAGATTTGCTTTTTGTTTGGTTGATTGCTCATAAAAGTCTAACAAACTTGGTTTCCCTATCTAGAAGATGCAATGTAACTTCAATATGTAGCTCACGGATGTCTTCGAGGAAGAGGATCTACATCCTTGGTCCCAAAGCGAGACCCTTACGGGCTTGGTTCCTAAATAAGCTTGGCTCATTTAAAAAGCGAAATTTTGGTAATATTATTCAATTCACGCAACAAGGTGACATTTTGCAAACACTCTTGTGCTGCTTGCCTTATGGAATATTTGGAAATCGAAATAGGGTCCTCTATGCATCTAAACCTCTCTCTATTTTACGGATCAAAATGCATTTTCAATTAGATATTGAAGCCATTGCAGCGTGCCACAAAAGAAAATTTGGAGAGCGGATATAATACTTCTTTGGAATTGTATTGGGCTATCTGAGGGGGCCATTTTGATTTGTTTGTGTCTTCTCTCAATGTTATTGATTCTAATGCTCCATATTCTGACTGTGACGAATACTTAATGTTTCTTAAGGGAGAAGGTGCCACAAAGCTGGACACAGATGTTGACAGTTATGAATTAGCCATGTATCAGAGTCAACAAGTTGGGAAAAAGTTAACATTGAAGCAATTGTGTGAGATGACAGATGATTTTTTAAAAGAGGTTGAAAGTTCTAGAACAAGAGAAGCAGTATGGGAAAAAATATATACTCGAGAGTTCATGCAGATGCACATCTTGTTTGAGTTCTTGTTTAATACTCACTTCAGCATGACAGAAACTCAGTTGAGTAGGTTCAGGGAAATGTACTACAGCCATAAACTGTTGACAGACTTATATGGTACCCTACTTCTTCTGATGGGGAAGGAAAGTTTGACAAAGCTACTGGTGCAAAATGATAAAGGGCAAGGCAGTTACATTCTGGGTTCTACAGCAGAGTTTTACCAGCACTACAATGAATGGTTTAACAACAACCTTGGCAACCACATCTAAACCTCTGATCCCTCATTACAGCCTTCCATTTCATCTTACATATCCTATCATTCCTATCATCCATGCTCATCTCTATGATTTCCAGAAAACAGCTCTTGTGAAATCATGGTTGGTTTTTTGTTTGCTTTTACAGGAAATTAAGAGCAGGAACTTGAAGACTTTTTATTGCATACGTCTCTCCAAGGAGTAGAACTACACTTAAGTTCTCTAAGACTACTATTGGATTTTATTACTCTTTTTATCTACTGCTACCTCTATTTGAATATTATTTTTACTACTTCTACTTGATGCTCATAAAGAGTATCAATTTTCTCCTATTGTCATACCTGATAGGTGGACAAAAGGATTGTATGGCTTTATCTAATTAATGGAAAAATCTACCCTTACTCTCAAAAAAAAAAAAAAAAAAAAAAAAAAAAAAAAATATCATATTTAAAGTGTAAAGTGTTAGCATGTAAAGTGTTGGTTTATTAAAATACTATTTCTTTACGCTAAGTTGTAAGTTCAATATTTGTGTTTCTATTTATTTTTTTACGCAAGGATCACACCAAGCGAATCCTCTTTAAACAAGGATGGCTTTGACCTTCAATGTTCATAAATTTTATGAATGTTTGCATATAAGAATGTCACATATCATATTTTCTTAAAAAATGGTCATCAAATGGATAACTAGTCAAAGAGTTCTTCTACTACTTAAAGAGTTTCAAGGCTCATTTTTGCTATAATTTAAACAGCAATAAATTTTTAAAGGAATCTGTTGTGAAAAGTAGTCAAAGACTTCTTGTATAAAAGGTATCTAAACACAAACACCATAACACAGTACAGTAAAAAAACACATGTACAGTAAAAAAACAAGTTAGGTATTCAAATGGAATTAGAAGCAAAAACTTTTTACATTCAAAATTTTTTATGGCCGTATGGCTTTACATCAGAACATCGTTTTGTAAATTTAAATGCCCGGTATTCACAACAAAAAGCTTGGGAGGCTTAGGTCATATGGTAAGAAAATTTGGAGGCAAATTTGGAAGCTAAAATTTGGAGGCTAACCTGGAGGCTAAGAACAAGGAAAAAAAAAAAGAGGTGCTCTGCCCTAACAAATTTCATTCATCTGCTTCACCATCTGCAAAACAAAAAAATAAGAAATAACCGTTAGTTGAATGCTTAAGAAAAGAAAGAAAACATGCATGTACCATTTAGCAGCGCCATGAGCTCCTAAGTAGTCGTGGATTAAGTCTTCAACTTCTTCATCTTCTTCATCATCTTGACTTCTTCTCCTTGGGGTGACCACTCATTCTCGAGAAGAATCTCCTATCCGACCTTCAAGAACACACGTGATGAACTCTGCTCGAAATTTCCTCACGATTCCTCATTCTCGATTCCTCGTCAAAGGAATCGGAGGAATCGAGGAATCGAGGCATTCAAAGCAAGAACCGTAGGCGGCGGAGGGAGCTACGGAGGGAACACCTCTTCCGGCCGTAATAGGCACCTCTTGGAGGACACCTCCGGCTCTTAGTAGCTGATCTCTTCATGGCGATGGACTAGCGAAATTGGACGAAGGATCTAGCGAAGATTGGGCGGAGATTGGGGGAGAATGAAGCCAATCTAGGCTGGAATAGATATATTTTGGATTAGGCGTGAAAATCATAGGAATGATTGAATTCAGTCCTATCAACCATCATTACATGCCATTATGTGCATGTCTCGAAATTTGAGCCATATCTAATATCTTCCTTTTTTAACCTTATTCCTAAATATCCAATATCTTCCTTTTTTAACCTTATTCCTAAATATCCAATATCTTCCTTTTTTAACCTTATTCCTAAACCTATATGATTTGAGTTTAACACGAAAATGAAACAGATATAATTGAATTTAACATACTATTTAATACCAAGATGCTCGTCACGCTATGTCGATAATTGGGATTTAAAAAAAAAAACACTCCAAACCCTCCTCGAGAAAACCACGTAAGTGCCGACCTCACTTGTGTTTAAGTTTAATTTGACAACAAGCAACTTCCATACTGCGTGGATCGCACGGCGTGAAATGAAGGTGTACAATTTTTATGCCCCAACACAATTCGCCGTGTGAGCGAGCGTCCAGGTACTAACCTCGTTTTTGAAATTTGCAGCGTGCATATGGAAATCGAAAAGTCCATTCTCCTACAATCCATGGTTTTATACATTAAGCAAATTCAAATTCCCGAATTGTAGGGGGGGAAGCTTTGTATTATGAAGTGAAGATCGGTTAAAGGCGCACATGGCCCCTCGAAATGAAAGTCCGATCGATACAAAGCTTGACCTACACATTCAAATTTTGAAATGTAGAAGGCGGTGACGCGCACGCTTGGTATCTGACAAACCAAGAGACACCGTCATGAGTTGCCGGTATGCTATAATGCAAGTGGCATTTTAGAAGCACCACGTGTTGCATCAGTCTGTCTGACAACCAACAGAATTAAATACATATGGCGCCATGAATGTGCAATCCCCCTTATTCCAGAAGAATATTCCAAGCAAATCTGTAATTATGAGAGTTTGGTATCCTAGGTGGCATGGGAAAAAAGGAGCGGAAATATGACGTGGAATGGCTGATAGGAGGTTGTTTTGAGACCCCAAATCCGCCCTAATGGCACACACAAAATTTGTATTTGGGATGCTTTCTTTCTTGAGAAATCAATTGTTTTGTGCAAATTTGCGTAAAAAGAATAAAAACAAGCACAATACTGGTAGAACCAACACCTTCGCTTTCAATTTGAAAATAAAGGTTTAAGAGAAGATTGATATAACACAGTTCTTCTGCTCTTATCCCAATGAAGTAAAAATTGGCAAACTACCTGACATGACCCGTAATATTTTTTCATTGACTATCCACGGATTGCAAAGGCTATTATCTTTCCAATTGTTTCTTTTGAGAGAGCAAAAAAATCTGAAAAATATTGCACATCAGATATCTGAGAGCAAATCGTGAGATTGTTTTTGTGGCACCATGATACGCTCATGTCTAGAATGTCAAGACCTCAAGTCACCCATTGTGCAGGTATATCCTTATCCCTAATACATGCTTATTCCTATAAAGCAAACTTATGTCCACTTTATAGGCAGCTTATACAGTGATTGAAAAATATTTGAACAGATTACCATAGATATACACCTTCTGCACTAGAAGATTTGTTCAAAGAAGCTAGGTATGCTAAATGTTGTTGAGAAAAGATGATCTTTCTTAAATATGATGCTTGGTGCTCATGCTTAGCATCATTTACAATGGAAAACATGTGATTTTCTTTGAAATGTTTGTTTAAATGTTTGCCAAATTGCAATAATTCAGAGACAATAGAAATGCAAATTTCTTTCGTAAAGTGTTCTGAACAGGTACATATTTCCAGACAGATAATACCTTCTTTGCTCCAAACATAGAGTAACCGTAGTTTGTTGCTCCAATCTCTTTTAGTATTATTTTTCTTGCTCCAAATATAGAGTAACTTAGTTCATTGCTCCAATCTTTTTTAGTATTCACACATAACAACCAACACATAACTACCATTAACATCCATTGCATCCAACGCATTAAATTAAAAACCCCCTGAAACCCCCTTTGGTTTGGGTGCATATTCACACGACGGGGGATTACTCCCGCACATAGGAGTTTGTCGGATGGGCATATTTGCCCTTTATTTCTCGATCCGGACCGTACATAGCGATCCTCGTTTGTGGGGTATGCTTGTACAAGTTTTTTGTATCTTTGTATATTGCGGTTTGCAAAATACTATAAGGTTTGAGGAATGTACTTAATTGTGTTAATTTTGTACATGTATTGTAAGTTTTTAGAGCTCTCATTTGCCCTCACGTAACCCAGGTGTGAATATGTACCCAAACCAAAGGGGGTTTCAGGGGATTTTTAATTTAAATGCGTTGGATGCAATAGATGTTAATGGTAGTTATGTGTTAGTTGTTATTCTAAAAAAAAAAAATGAGCCCTTCGGGTTTTAATAAACCCCATAAATGCATGTAACAATTTTAGAAACACTTCTGTATGTAATATTGTGCATGTAATATCTGTGCATGAAGATTCCTGAGTGCATCAATCGATTATAGCCCTAATAATTTAAAGATTAACACAATTATTTAATCTTCTTTCATCACCTACGTCATGGAGCAGTCACAACATGTATAATGATACAATGTATATTGCATATGAATCATAATACAAAATGGTAGAAGAGCTTTACATTCTAAGACCTAATGTTAAGTGCGTCCCAGGATTTGAAACTAGGCATGTCCACTAGGCATACATGCATGTGGGACAAGGTCGGTGAAGAAGGATGACCGTAATGACATCTACTTAATTTTCGAGCTTCAATCTGTGGATCAGGAAATACATTGCAAATAAATCATAGTTTTGTACTGGTTTGATAATTCTGAACAAAATTTAGGTAGCCTTCAGATACAACACAGAATTCCATCCATTGACACAAAGAACATGACCATTTTATACAGAGGCTACGTCTTTTTAAAAAGGCCAGACCGCATTTTCTGGATGGAAACTCTCTGGCAGAACTCTGGAATAGATGATATGCTGCTTGAAGGTTGTCATGTTTACTATAAGCTAATATCATAGCATTAATGAACACATGTCCTTTTGAGGCATTTGCTGAAAAAGTTTATGTGCCTCATCCATGTGTCTAGATTCAGCCAAAAACACATAATAGCATATAATAAAACATCTGTGTGACTAAGGTATTAGCCAAGAATAGACAAGAAAAAACATCTTCAAGATGAAAGCAAGTAGAATCAAAGGCAACTTTAGCGATGTCATCATCAGAAACAAATATGCACTATTATCTTCGTCAAACAAACATCATCAGAAACAAATATGCACTATTAAAGCCACAATGTCAATATACATAACAACAATCGAACCAACAATTGTTGCTAACAAGATATTGTAGCATTTGAAGCCATCAGCTTTCTGTTCCACTAAATTGGTGACCTGCAGCTCAGACACAACTTACAGGGGCTCAGAATTAAAATAAGGAAGGTAAACACAGATGAAACTCATGAAAAAATACTCAGCCTGTAAGATGGCAAGCATATGTATTTTGAGCAAGATGGAGCGAATGTGGCCGAAGTTCATGAAATACACGTCCCTCTATTTGCTATGGTATAGAACATGTTGGATTTATATGGGATGCTGAAGCATTTGAACACATTGCACGCCAAGAGTTTGAATTGTATATAAAGCCAGCCTTTATGCATATTGTTGCTGCATCCCGTAAATTGGGTAGTATATTATCTTCCTCCATCTGCAAAAGCCCTTTGGTAGTCTTCAATTCTGGCATCTTCACACTTTGTCTGCACCCTTTACAAAATTAAACAACATCTAAACACTGCCAAAACTTTGCCTTGCACTATTTTTGTCGTACATAAAACATCACGAAGGGAAAATCTCTTCACCTCGAAAGTGGCTTATAAGGAAGAACATGTTCGAATATTTATGAGGATAACAAAAACTAACAAACAGTCCTGCTGAAGAAAACAGACGAATACCTTAGGGATTACAAATGTTCTATTCTATTCTATTTTATTCTATTTTATTCTATTCTATTCTATTCTATTCTATTCTATTCTTGATCTTCAACACTGATGCTGAGGCAATGTAATGCGGCCATCCAGACGCAAGCACACTAAATGAGCATCTTGTTGCCCATAATTTGCAGACGAAAGAAGCACCTGCCCTTGCGGCCCTTGCCTTGGCTCCATCGAGACCTTTTCGAAACCCTAGAAATGGTTGCACGTTTTGTTTTTTCATGAAAAAAGGGCGTTCATCATAAGCCCTTGATCTTTTTGAATTAAAAGAGAGCTTTCTTTGTAAGCCCTCTGATCTTAACCATTGAGGAGGATGAAACAAAAATTGCGCAAATTGCATGCAAAAACTTGGTGTACTCTAGATGTACTAATTAGTACACCTCATGTAATACGACCACCAAATCATATAAAAACCATAGGCAAAATTGTACAAAAACACAAAAACAAAAAACCATGTTATTGTGCTATATATTCATCTGGAAGTAATTGAGATTATATGAAAGGCCAAATTTAATATCTTTCTTCAGTCTCTTGGAAAAAACAACGATGTGGAATCCACCTCGCATTTAATCACATGTAAAGTAAACTCCACAAATACCAATATGTCACCATAGATAACATAAACAGCATAAACTTAACTTAGAGGATGTTGCAGACATGTACCCTGAACTTGTTATCTTTGGCACATTGGAGAAAGTTATATGCCTTGGCAATGGTTGCCAATATTCTGCTAAAGCGATGCTATGCTTTATGTTGGATTACCATTTAGCTTGGGCAATAATGTTTGTGTTTGTAGCTTTGCATTGAATCATTCCATGTATAAAGGAGTTTGCTACATCTAATGCAAGAATTTTTAGAATAGAATGTTTTTTTAAGAGCCAAACGTGCAGTTCCATTAGCACCATATGTTGCATTTGCAGAATCTGTACCCAACAATATGGGTTGTTCCTCAAGAAATTTTTGAAATGTCATAATGAATTATGTTATATTCTATAGTCAATTGATTTATTTCTACAATATGAGTTGTTCTTTAAGAAATTTTCAAAGTGCCATCTTCTTTTTTATTTTAAGTTGGAGTTGGGAACCGTACCAGAAAATGCCCCTTGTTACGCCGCATGCAGCATTTCCTTTGTCCCTTGCGGGATATTTTGAATTTTCGCTAAATTCACTCTTGGCGGGATGGAATTTTATTTTTTTATTTTTTTTTAGGGAACGGGTGGATTTTTATATTATATAATAAAAGGTACAATGTTTCAAAGCAAGAACAGAATTACTACAGGAGTAATCTCAACATCTTCATCCTGTTCTTGCAGAAACTTATTAGATGCTCTAAGAGCAAGATTTTACAAAAATTGCTCTAGCTGATGCACTTGAAAGGATCAAATAGTCATCCTGCCTGGTAACCAGAAGATGTATGATGATACATGAACAAGCCTGTAGGCTCCCGAATGATGGTACTCAGCTAGAAAATTCAGGCAGATCTTCCTGAGATATTTGAAAATAAAATGGGAATATCTGACATAGTATATGTATGAAAGGAGTAAAATAGAATGAAGCTCAAGCATCAGTACCTGAGCAAGCACTCACCCAAACATATCAGTATCTGAGCATAAACCAGCCAAGCATCAGTACTTGTTTTGGTTATGCGGTTCTTGGCATAGCAGTACCAAAGAACCGAGTGCTTAAATTAATCATTTTATCTGCAAAACTGTCATACAATCTGCTGCCTATAATCTTTCCATTCAAATCTCAAAATCTTAAGATCAATCCACAAGAATCCACTATCCAAGAAACATCATTCTAGATCATCCTAAACATCATCAAGACCTTTCTGCTAGAAAGAAAGAGCAGGACGAAGGGAAAGAAGCAGGGACGAAGGGATAGAGAACCTGGGTAAAATATTTAATTCAAAAATCTGAAACTTCATCACTTACTAGTGCTTTGCCCAATTTCTGCTCCATCTTATGGGCATCTGCGTCGTTTCGATGTGTCTTGGCGGAAAAAGAAAGGTAGAAACTAGCATCTCAAAGAATAAAAAAATGGCCCTATACCTGTTACTAGAGATTTGCCTGCCCTTCCAAACTTCCGAGCAAAAACATAGAGCTTCTCTTGAAGCAAAAAATGCCACGTTAGTGGCTTACCAGCAAGAGATCTAGAAAGAACCGCTTTGATGCTGCTACAGGTTCTTGAATTTCCAGAAAACAAGTTTCGCGCATCGGGCGTAATTTCTCGCTAGCATCATAATCTCGACACGGGAAAGAGCTAAAAGCCGGGCTAATTGCGGTGGGAGGATAGGGCGGTTCCCTTCCTCCCCTGCCGCCCTAGCTGCAGGCGCAGGTTCGTGCGCCAAGAACCATTTTTCTACTCCGGGATGGAATTTTGAATGTATGCGATTGAGGAGGAGGAGCGCCTGGTAGCTTAGGTGCTAAGTAGTGCGGCATGGCAGGTGAGTTTATCTTCGCGCCTCTTAACAATCTCTAGAGTTTATATGTGTTTACAAACAACTTTACCTTTGGTTTTATGTCTGCTTTGCAGCATTGTATTGGCATTTCATAGTTAGAGCTCTGTACGCGTACTTGCACGGTGAAAACACTAGTGAAATTGAGGTAATATGTCATTCTTTCATGTTAGGATAGCTTAACAAACTTTTGCAAGCAAATGCTTTTTGATCTGGTAGTGTTGACTTCTGATCTATTATTTCCCTTGCTCATGTGATTGGGTCTAAGAATAGAATAGAATAGAATAAAGTTTTTAATCTACTCAACAAGGTATTGGCTTATATTTCTATGCATGTGATCCAAAATGTGGATGGTATGAGGCATGTAATTGAAGTACAACATTTTGAAAGAAAATTTAAGAAGGCTTTACTAATTATGTTGAGGTTCTGGGTGTACTACAACTTAGGGTCTGTTGCCAAAATGCAGTGCTCTGAGATACACCAAAATACATGCAGATTTAAATGTTTACCTTCTTCACTTTTGCTTTTTATTTAAACAGCCATTATTTTTTTTAACTACATTTCTACCTCAATTTTTCGAAGTTGAGCTAAATGAGTTGTACAAGAAGAAGAAGATAGCCTTTGAGCTGAAGCAAGGGTTGCTAAACTGTAAAATTCCTTGAAGAATGCTAATAATCAATGCTTTATGCTATTTGACGAAGTGCAAAAGGCATAGAAAGTTGCTCCAGGTTGTTCCTTTGCCCTGTTTTTCCATATGTGCAAATTTGTTGTTTCATGTTTCAAATATCTTAGTGTTATTCTTTGCTCTTTTTACTTTTTTGTCTAGAAGGATCATCTACCTTCAAGCTTCCTTTCCAGTTCTTGGAGAGCAAGGGGATGTGCAAATTTGTCGCTTAGAAGGTAAGCTTTTTGCACAAGGATTTGGATTGCGACTTTGAAAGCTGGGAGAAGGCCATATTCCAAAGGTAAAAAGAGGTGTCTACTCCCTTTTTCTTTTCTTTTCTCTTTTAATGCATTCTATAAGTGGTTCTCTTTTGTACATGCAAAAGCTCGATTCCTTAATCCCACTGTGCTACGACACTAGAAGCTTTCACTTGATGAAGAATTGGGGTTATTTAATTCTAACAAGCATAAGTGCTTTGCTACAAGCGGGTTGGCAATTTAATTCTTTCAAAGAAGGTCTCGGGCATCGGGCGAATGGCAAGGCAAAGGATTTTAGGGGCTGCAGGGGCCATTGAAATGGGGTGGCCCATCGTGGTGGTAGGGCCCCCCGCGGTGATCATTAACCGTGCTGAGGCGAGGGCTCCCCCGTGAGTGGATGGTTAGTAAGGTTGTTCGTTCATAAAAGCCGGTAATACTGGATGAGCCGTAATCTACAGGATGATTATGGTAAGCTCATTGTTTGCAAAGCTCCTGGCGTGGGGGTGGTGGAGAAGAAACTTACTAAGTGGGCCGAGGAGGTGGGTGGGCAATTGGCCAGGCGGGCTTTTCGCCAGCTCACTCCACCGACCCACCATATCTTCACTTTGAGAGTGTTGATGGAGGCAAGCGGAATGAGCGGCCAGGACTTGTATTGCCGCTTTGTAGATTTTAAGGCGCATATGATACCGTCCCCGAGACATACCGTGGCGAGGTTGCAAGAATTGGCGAGTTCCACGGGGAGTTGCGTAATGTGGTGCACCAGCCTTTATGATGGGATTTATCCGCGACCGCCTTATGAGGATCGGGCGGGTAGCTAGCACTATGGGAGTTAAGCAGGGCTGCCCGTTGTCTCCAACGCTTTTGGGTTGTATATTGATAGCTTGGAGGCGTGGATGCAAAGCACCATGGGGAGCGGGGTGCAATTATCCGATGCGACCCTCGTGAGCCGGTTATTATATGCGGATGATGTAGCTTTGCTAGCTCATACGGCCCAAAGATATCTGGCGGCATTTGGATGCCCTTAGTGGGTTACGTGGGGCAACGGAATGACGATGAACTTGCACAAAACTAAGCTTCGCGATCCCGCCCTCGCAATAACAGATATCCGGAAGTTCTATTACGAGGGGGCGGGGAAGTGGAGATGGTGCGAGGAGCTTCAAGTATCGGGAATTGATTTCACTACTAACATGTTGTGGGATGAGTGTGTGGAGAGAAGAGCCGTCAAGGTGCCGGAAGGCTTTATATGCGCAAAACGCAGCGTGTTGCAGGGTAGATCTGTGGATCGGGCGAGGAGAGCACACCGTTTAGAGCTTTGGTTGAGCCGGTGCTTTGCTATATGGGGTGGAGGTTTGGGGCCCGGCGGTTAGCTAGCAAAAATACGTGGGATAGGTTGGAAAGGGTGCGAAAGCTTTCTTGACATATAGCTTGGGAGTGAAGGACACCGCATCGCATCGATTTTGTTGTATGAGGCGGGGTTCGCCTTTACAAAGATTCCGCTATGCGAAGGCATCTTACTTGCTTCCATAAGGTGGATGGGATGGATGAGCATCGCTTGCCCCCACAGTCGCGGTTGTTAACTTGAGGCCCCCAAATGCACGAAGAGGGTATGGCGACAGCATAATCGTAAGGGATGGTTTAGGAGGTGGTCTATGGATTACCAACGGATGGTGGCACCGGGCGCATTTACGATCGCTGAGAATGGGCAATTGGATCACGGGCTATCGCCACTACGTGGGATGCCTCTACTCTTGCAAAG
Organism: Isoetes taiwanensis; assembly: GCA_021234155.1. Lineage (NCBI taxonomy): Eukaryota > Viridiplantae > Streptophyta > Lycopodiopsida > Isoetales > Isoetaceae > Isoetes > Isoetes taiwanensis. The sequence continues at coordinate 1,888,553 of JAJEKV010000093.1, forward strand.
CCCAAGACGAGCACTATCACGCCGAGATTAATCCCAGCCTTGAGCATGGACCCCATCGGTGCTTGAAAGCACACATCTCGCGTGAAGAAAGCGGAGAGCTATTCGCCATAAGGACGGGTTCCCATTACCTCGAGAATTGAGGCAGTCATTTGGGGGTGAATGGCGGGCACAGGATCCCTGGGGAGGAGAGGATATGTCGGTGTTGTGAGATGCACATTGATAGAGGATGAGCACCATGCCCTCCGGCGGTGCCCAAAGATATGCCCATGTCCGGCGGTGCACACCGATCTTAGATGCTCGACACACCGCTACATCGATTATTTTCGCATCACCTATGGTAGCGCGGCGGGAGCTTACATCCCGCAGATTTTGGACGTCGGACTTGCTCTTCCGGGGCATGGTATTTGAGAGCCCTTTTGTTAGGTTTTTCCTCCCAAGTGGGGGTTTTTTCATCCCGGTAGTAGGGTTCTCTTGCACTGATTACATTGTTTGTTTTGGTGTTGGGGTTTTGGCTTGCACGTTACGTGGTCGCCTCATAGGCCTCTGGTCTCCGTGGACGTTAAAATAAACTTCCTTCCTTCCTTCCTTCCTTTTCTTTTGAGGCTGGAAAAAGATGTGAATAATTGCATATGGGAACTACATCTCATATATATCCTTTTCTTGCAGATAGAAGAAAATGCTTTGATGCCGTAAGCTACATTGAGGTATGTGGCAAGATCTATTCTATATTGCTCTTTATAGTGTTGACGCCTTTATTGCCTTTACGTTCTATTAATAGGTTATAAAGCTATAGTTTCTTTAAGTACTTTTAGGCTGTGGCCATGGAAGATTTATGTGCTTTTCACTCTTTGAAATAGATTATTTAAATTGCATGAGCAGCATTGTTCTATGTATGTGTATATTGTGTCTAGATATACTCTTCCAAGTGCCCAACTGCTCAACTTCTATGGTACATTTTAATTGCAGCTTATGCTTGTCACGGACAATTCAAAAATTCTTTTGAGCTTTTCTAGCATATGCCAGAACAGAATGTTGTCTTATGGAATGCTTTGCTTGCAGGATTACTCAACATGGCGATCTTAAAGAAGCCCTTCCAAATCTTTTATTGTTGCTATCTTGCATTTACCGTTTGAATGCTTCATATAATTATTTAATTCTTGCATTGTCTCATAATTCTACTAGATATTTCCTCTCAAACTCTTTCATTTTTTGCTTGCAACATATGTTAAAGCCCGTTGTGACTATGATCTGATATCTCCAATTGATAGGTAAATCAACCCAATTTTATATATTAATAATTTGATCCAGAACATTCTGTTTAAGATTTAGGTGATTCAATATCTTGTGCAGATAAGGTGGCATGTAACTGCATATTTTAATATTATCCCATGTTGCTCCATCATAGCTTTAAAAAGATAATGCAATTCATGCGGGGGCCTTGACTATGGAACACCATCTTCAGGTTCTTTGGGTTTTGAGTATATTTTATCTCAATATTTTTTGGCAATTTGTTTTGCATTTCAATATCTTTGGCAGGGATGCATAATTGCGTAATTAGTCGTTCTTATTACTGGAGGTCTTGGTGAGCATGAAGAATATGCATTTGGATCTTTTGTACTGGTGGCAGTTGAAATATTTAAAATGCAACTATTCAAGACACAAATGCATCAAGGCATACACGTACTGGCATTTTTCTAAATGTACATGGTAATTTTCCCTTTCAAATATATTGCATTATATTTAGCAGTCTACCTATTAGGAATATTATTAGTTGTGGGATGTATCCCAATGGCAATTTGATAAAGACAAGAAATGCTAGCTGGTTAAATATTCGTTTGTCTCAACAAGTTTAAATGCATGTTAGGATCGGATTTCACGTGTATAGATTTACTAACTAGGGCATTTACAAGGTCTACTATCAAATGCAGTAAATTAGAATGATTTCTAGGAGGTGGACATCTTCTCCTGCATGGATATTCCACTACAAATTGCAACTTCAATCTATGTTTTTTGCACTAAATATTCGTCAATACAGTGAGTCTGCCTTGGATCTGTAGAATGCATCAAAGATGCCACAGATGCAAGGAACAACAATGAGTATATCTTACATACATAGCCAAAAAAGAAAAAAGATTTACAAGAAGTTAGGCAAGAGTGTTTCTATGAGAAAAGTGTTCAAATGTACCTTTAATGCACGAAAAGTCAAGAGATATGGTTATTGTTCCTGTTCTTTTTTCCTCGTTTTTCTTCCAATATATAATTGATGTTGTTTGCATATGCAGGTAGAATTGTATGAATTGTTCAAGGAAGGAAGGAAGGAAGGAACACCATCCACAGCTAGGTCTTAGGAAAGTCGAATATTTAGGTAGCTACTATAACAAGCAGGCCAATCTCAAATACATTTACACCATTATGAATATTTTAGTAACATTTTTCCAAGTTCTGTTTAAATACATTTCGCATAGCTCAACAGAGGTAATGAACTAGCCTTTTACTATTACCTGTGGATTTGTACAGATGTTATATTTTACGTGGCATACATCATCATAGTTGTTTTAGTATAGAGTTTTAAATTTAAAAACAGACCAATGCAAATTGGAGAATGATCATGTGGTTGCAGATAGGTAAGTTCCATTGCATTTGTGATGGTGACTGGATTGAATCCATGAGCAGCTCTTGTAATTGGCTCATACATTGCCCTTATAGGCAGTTAGGTTTTGCTTTAAGCTATAACTCATGCCTATTTGAAATGGAGATGGCAGGGCGTTCATTTCAAGACCAGTGGTCCATCCAAGATCTTATGTCCAACAGTTTCTACTTGCAGGATATGTAGTCAGTGTATACAAGCATTGAACTATGATTTTGTGACATCCACATGTGTACTGGCCTGATCGACTTGATTTTATAATAATTCAGGATCGTTATACCTTCATGGTCATAGCGCGATGAAGAAAATTGAATGATTGTTGGCTTTGATAATTTAGTACTTGGATACTTTGTGGAACTTTAAGATTCAAATGTTTGTCCAATATTGATGCCTTGATTCACTTTGAAAGGCTCCTCAACCTTGGTTCAGTTTTTGGTGTTGGGAAACTCCACGTTTATTAGTTCCTTTGATATATTTGTACACTATGTTTGTATTTATCATTTGACAGAGTTGAATGAAATACCTCACGAACTATTATTTTTTGAGATTATTACTACTTAATTATCAGCCCCAAGTGTAACTACTGTAACATATTGTTTTGCCAATACCCATATTTATAACTTTGGTCAAACACGATTTGGCTATTAAATTTTGTAAGGCAATTAACCCAAGTCGAATCTAATCTTATGCCCATGCTCACTTGCATCGTTGCTTATATAAATACACATGCAAGTATTCGCAACATTTCCACGGGCTTATTTGACCACACTTTTAATTTTTACTATACTTTAAATTGCAACTACAAATTGGATTGTTATCTTCCATAAAACCCTAAACCATCTTAAGACCAATAAATAGTCCTAATTCTAAGCAAACCATGCCACTTTAATCCAACTACACATTCCATTATTTCTACCCATTCGATGCATGCATAAAAGGCTAATGCCCGACCTCTAACACTATATTACATCTTTGGATGTGATTATACCTACTCCACACGTCAACCGACCTCTAACACTATATTACATCTTACACGTCAACCATTAATGCCGGGCAAAGGTTTCTAGTAATGAGTTATGTTATATTCTATGTGGTCAACTGATTTATTTGCAGCAGCAAACAATGTTTATGAACGAGTGAGCAAAGGTTTCTAATAATGAATTATGTTATATTCTATGTGGTCAACTGATTTATTTGTAGCAGCAAACAATGTTTATGAACGAGTGAGCAAAGGTTTCTAATAATGAATTATGTTATATTCTATGTGGTCAACTGATTTATTTGTAGCAGCAAACAATGTTTATGAACAAGTGAGCAAAGGTTTCTAATAATGAATTATGATATAGGGGAGGGTGCCCATGAAGCGCCCACTTAAGGAAACATATTTTATTATGATGGGCAAATTTTTTTTTAAGTCCTCTTTTTAGCATACCATATTGAAGCTTAAGTCCTTAGGTTTCAATTGATCCCACACAACAGAGTTTTCGATAAATTTGGAGTTGGCTAGGAAGGTTTTAAGTCAGGAGGTTAATTCAGCCCCAATAGACCACACGTACCCTTCAGTGGACCACAAAGTGCCCTTTAATGGACCACCGATTACCCTTCAATGGACCACACGGGACCTTCAATGGACTACATTGGAACCTTTAAGAGCAAACGATCTTCCAAAATTTATGTACAACAGGCGTCCTAAACTATTTTCAACTGGAATGGATTGTTGCAGTGTGACCATTCGTGTCTCGATCTAGACCATGGATTTCCTACATAATGCACAAATAATGTGGCCATCCAACGAGTCCATGGCAGGTGTTGGAGCTGCCTTCTTGGGTTCCTTGGGAACATCTAGCATAGGTCCAAAGATCCCCAACATTACCAATGTTAGATTCAGGAACGCCGAAGCTTTGTAAATGACTTTCCTCTTTTTGGCATCAACCGCCGAGGCATTACTTCAAACAGGAAATTTCCACCATTCCATATAGCATTTGCAACTTTTTAAAAGTTCAAACAAAATGTGCAATGGGTATGATCGGAAAATAGGAACAATTGAGTGCCATGGTCGAACCGCCGGTAAAGCACGTAAGATGGGATACATAACAACCCTCCTTTTGTCTCCAAGTAGGCCACTAACACGCCACCGGATATTGTTGGCTCTTGCCGCCTTCCCCGAAAGCTCCCTCGTTTCAATACCCAAACATTTCAAACTTTAGCCGCAAGCAACTCAAAGAATAAACTTTTCAGACTTGAATGATCAAGTAGAACTAGCATCATAAAATTAAGGCCGATAAAATAACTTCAAAGATAATTCAGACATTCTAGACAAACCGGGAATGTCGAAATAAAGATGTGTAATTGTTGTCTTCGCTTGTATACAAAGGCATGAACATACATCATATTGAAGAGCATACCCACCGATATGATGTCATAACCTACGGATCATTGAGCAATCGTTGTCGCCTTTAAACCATTTACAATAAGAAAATATAGAGCCCGCCGCATTAATCGTAGACAACCAATGGAGCAATGGAACGACCATGTCCAATAAGACTGATGTTCTTGCACAACAGGCCATGCAGGCCAAGGACCAACTGCATCTCGTGAATGAAGAGGAAATGTAACAGGATCCCACCAACAATTGAATTCAAATGATCAAATGAAAAGCACCAGTGTTCTTATCACATGTTTGGTGCACTAAGTTGCAACAAAAGTTAAAATTCCGGCAGCATTTTTCTGCAAATCTAAAATGTACTGGGTGTAGATTCCTTATAGTTACAATCATAACAATCATAAATTCTGATATTTGTTGCACGAAGGTACAAGTTGCAACCCTGTAAGTTAAAAATTGTTTGTTCTCTGAACATTTCTGCACTGAAACTAATACACATTGGACAAATCTTTCTACATTTGGCCTGCAAACAAGAGCTGTCATGTTCATGCTAACAAGCGGTACTGAACGGTATATGATGTTTGCTGGATCTTGATCTAAGTAAAGGTGTAAATAAGGTCATCTATGATCATTTGAGATAAATTCAATTCCTGTTACATTTGATCATTTGAATTCAATTGTTACAGGATTCATTTGAGAGCAAGAACAATTGACTCGCATGACTCAGAAAGGAGAAAGGAAAAGAGAAGGAGACCTTGCAGTGTTCCATAATGGGAAAATAGACTGTAGATTTTAGTGTAACCTTCAACCTGCCATCCCTGGTCTTCTCCAAACCCTAGATAGCAATGACCAATGTTACATTACTGCATGAATACTTGAAGAAAAATCATTGGATGTATACCAAATGGCAGCAAAAATACAAGTATATCCTTTTAGCTGAAAAGGAAGATGGATAGAGTGGTTTGGGAGAGCGACTCTTATACTTTTACAAAGAACGAGGAAGTTGGATACCTAAACAATTAATGCCCCTCCCTATAATGTAAGATTATTTGCCACGAGCAAAGACTCCAAATAAAAGTTATTTGTTAATACTTCGTGCATCGGGTTTTCAAGAAGGCTCCAAAATAAATGATAAGAATCAAGTTAGCTATGGGTGAGAAGTCGAAGTCGACCAATGGGTTGAAAGGGGTGCTGACATACAGTAAACAAATTGAGTAATTACTAGGCTTCGCTACATGAATACTATACACACTCTAGCCAATCTTTTTAAAATTCAGTAGCATCCCAAGCAGCTCTTCTTCCTTACAAAGGAGAGTAGTGACATCATCATTTAAATTCTTTTGGAAGATAATACACAATTCTGCTATGCTCTTTCTCAGCCTTTGTACTTGCACCCTTGCCTCCAAACACAAATTGAGCCCTAGTCTTTCATAACTTTTCACCTGCAAACAGATGAAGTAATCGAACATTAATTCTTTTGTTGACCAACAAAACTGAGTAGGACTCTAAGGTATTACCAAGTTATCTACATAACGTTGTGCTTCCCATTGTAATTTCTCTACATCTTCTCGCATACTGCTCATAAAATAAGCTGCTAAGTGATAAACTATATAACAAACTACATGTCCATTAACAATTAAAGGTTCCCCATTATGCTCAGTCACTTTGAACAGAAATCAAGCTCCCCTCATACTTGACAAAAACATGCAAGAACGTGTACCCAAAGAACATAAAAGAGGTATGTTGTTATCTTTGTGATTCAAACACGGACACTTACCAAAGAATATATCTTGAGTAGATGAATTTGTCTTCTTACACCAATGCTAAACTTTGACCTATCCTAACAGAGTCTCTAGCTGTTCGCCATCATAATTTTTTTATGATGGCATTTGGAATCACATTGAAAGTCATTGACAAAGGATCCAGAAGCAAACGTATGCTGTGACATTGCTACCCTTGCTATAAAGTTGATTTCAAGATATAAGTATGCACAGTCATTCATTTATTTTTTTCTTTTCTTTCTTCTTCTGTCTTCTTGCTGTGTTTCTACAGTTTCTCTGCAGTTCTTTTGCCTTGGTCATGTCTATGTCTTCATAAAACAAAGATTATATGAGTTCCCAGAGATGCCTCATGTCCTTCCATCAGTCAGCAAAAAATTCCTTACGCTTCAATAACATCTAAACATCAATCCACAAAAGAGATTTGGAGATGCCAAATTGGTTACCTGATTCAGCTGTGGCTCCAGGTCCAGCTCGTTATCACTGGTGTTTTGCACTAGTTGCTTCCCATAGAGTCCCTCTGTATGCATGTTGTAGTCCTACGTTTCCTCCACCCTGCTGCTAGTTGATTATGGGATGTATTTGCTGATACCACCATCTCTCTTAGGGGTCGGATTGCCTGCCAACCAATACTTTTCCACAATGCCAACCAAGAACTATTTGCTTGGTTGAGCATAAGCCTCTCCTTCTTTCTTGCACTGGGCCTGCAGGTCAATGCCAGCGCCCTTGATCAGATTGATCATCTCCTGCCTTGTCAGTTTGTTCTTGGCCATCTGTGGTGCAAGAACTAAGGCGCAGCCCAAATGCTAACGTGATAACATTCAGAATCCAGTTATTTTAAAAGATCCAAAAATATATCATGACAAAATGCTATCTTATATCAGCTTCAATCATCAAGCATTTCATGTTCTTCATAAAAACAATGCACTTTGAGGCATTTTTTTATTCAAAAGCATATCTGAGTGTAGACATTGTTGTTTCTCCAGAATTATATTGTAGGAAACTAATGGAACGTGGTGGGACTCATCAAGACACCATCTAGTTAGTGTTGTAGTCGTAATAAGCTGACCCAATTCAAGAGTACATCTTCAATCTGTTGACATTGTCTAAGCATAAACTCATCAACTTACCAACAAACAATTCTTTCCATTTCAAGAGCTTCTGCCATTGACCAGTAGCATGGAAAGAAAACCAATGCGCCAGCAGGAACCACTCTAAATATTTGTTCCAGTGCAGCTCCCAACTCGTCCTGCAAACATTTGGAAAAGGTGTAACAAAGGGCTCATTGTCAAACCACAACATATGTTGTTCTTAATTTACCTGAAATGAGAATCCATCTGCATGCTTATAGCTGGCATTTAAGTGAACATTCCCAGGCCCAACTGAAACTCCCACAGCCAATAACTGATAGATGGAGCATGGCACAGAAAAAAGATGTCAAACTAAGTGAGGTAAGAGAACCGAGGGAAAAAAAAAAAGGCTATACCCGCTTATTCATATCTATGACATGTGGCGCTTCAATGGATGACCTCAAATGGCACGCCAAGCTCAGAGGTGAAAGAGTCCATTGGGGATAGAGTACTAAGGTAGCCCACGTTATGTTAGTCAAGCAATGCCTAGACAAGAGCCTTCTTCTTACGGATAAAAAGTCCTTTTCGGCTAGCCCTTGATATTAAGCCCTGAATGAGCATTACTAGCCCATCTCTATATTTTGGTATTCCTAAGCGTAAGATCTGTAAAAATATAAAAGAAAAAAGGTTCTATCGACCCGGGCGTGAGAATGACGACGACGGGACTTTTTGCCACATCATCAAAATACAACGGCGAGGATTTAGACACCACGGGCTTAGTGAAGCGGACCCATCCTTGGACTCCCATTCTTTGTGAACACAAAGAAAAACACCATAATTGACAACTAATAGACACTAGGACTCAAAGCATCGTAACATTGTTATGTGATACCTTCATCTCGTTTTACATATTTTTGAACCACCAATTGATAATCATGCGATCTAGCAGGACTAAAAAGCATAAATTTCAATGCAGAGAAAAGCCCTGCATGATAATATTTTTGTGTCACATCTGGTACAAACATCAAAATTACATCCCAAACTATTCACATGACATCACCTTCTAACAAAAGGACCACATGGCCACTTAGATAACTCTCTTCTAGATCAGGATCCGCAGCTTCTGCTATAATCTACATAAAGATCAGGCAATCCATTAAGTGGAAATTAACATATCAGAAAAAGTTTTGCTCACTGACCTTTTGAGCACACTCCAAGAGCATTGGAAATGACCTTCGAGAAATACCAGCAGCACACAATTCATGCAAAGCTTTATCATCCGTCCAGCTACCATGAGCAATAACGGTAAGCATAAATTATCAGCACTCATATGCGCGTAGCTCAACAAGCGATAATGGTCAGATGAACTTGCCAAGAACAAAACCGCTCAAAATCCATTTTTGAGAGACTGCTTTCTTGCTGATCAATCCAAACTAGCATTTCCTGAAGAAAAACATGATCCAAGCAATAGGCAATTGCTTTACATATATAATTGAAGTTTTAAACCAGGTACAAACTGTTATCATCTCAATAAATGGCTGGTAAATGTCAGAGGAATTTGCTGTCAAGCTTATCTGTTCTAGCTCAGCTCGCATTTCTGTCATCAGAGAACAGTGTGAAACCATTTGATCCTCTAGAGCTTAATATAATACCTTATGTCCATCTTCTATATATAATGAACCCACAGTTATAAGGAAAGCTCCTTGTTTAGATACTGCCAAGTCAATGGTGAATGGAAACAACAGGGACATTCCATATCCTACAACAATAATTGCTCTTGTGGTTTAAAACATACTTAATACAAAACATAAAGACACGCTTAAACACACTTGCCAAAACATAAAGACACAGCAAGTCTCAAATCAAATGTATTCCCATAGTAAGTACAATGTTTATCAATTTCTTCCACGATCAAATCAATTGCAAAGTAAACCCTGCAATCACCACAAAACAATATTAAAGAATGAGTCCAATGAGGGATTATATAGACAAGAGAATGTGTTATTACCTTAAGCATTGTTTTCTTTCCCTTGCTTCATTGTAAGGTGGTTATATTTGACCCATGCATGTGAATTCATGTCCACGACTCCCATTGAGTCTGTTGGGTATGCTTGAAACAAATGTCTTGACCAAATTTGATCACCAAACCTTGATGGTATAGGCCTTGTTGGAGGAGCTCCTCTATTCGCATCTACTAACACATAACGCTCATTGTTATTAGTATGCTCACTACCAACAAAATCATGCACCAAATCATGAGGAACACATGGCAATGGTGTCCTCTGAGCAGTGCCAACTTCTGATGTTGCTCCAATTTGTTTACCCAATTGGGTGGCTCTTCTTTTAGCCTCTCTCTCTTCCTTCCTCTTCAATACTTCTTTTTGTAACATCTCCTTTGCAATTTTTTTCCTTTTTGACTCTTTTCTCCTCTCCTCGGCCTTTTGCAACTTTACCTTTTCTGCTTCAAGTTTTCGAGCCCTCTCCTTATCTGCTGCAGCAACAAATGCGTTAGAAGTTACAAGCCCTGTTACGTTAACTGATGTCTTCCTTCTTTTTGCCACATGGGGCACAGGTTGTGGCTGCAATTGCACATCTCCAGGGATGGACGGTTGTGAAGGTTGTGGCTGCAATAGAGCATCTCCAGAGGTGGATGGTACAAGATCAATGTTACTAGCACATGCTGAGGCCGAAAATCCATTGATAATAAAAGTAATTGGAAATGGAAATGAACCATTTGCAGGGGCAGCAAGACTGCTGGTAGGAGAGGCAATGTTTACAATGATGTTACGCGCTGGTTGAGCCATATGAGATGTTGACATAATGTTTGCATTTGCATCAATGTCAGCTCCTTTACAAAATCAACATTAGTTCAACTATTGTTACAAATCAGCATTAGCTTCATTGCTAAATGAACTACCTTCATCATGCATACCTTCGGGAAGACCAACGGTAGGCAAATTGTTTGCATTTGACAAGCCATAAGATGTTGGAACACAATTGATGTTAGCTGCTATATCGACATGGTCTTCATGTGGATCATTTGTGGTGAGATTAATAGCATTTGTTACATCAACATTAGATGTTGCTGCACAGTTAGTATTTGTGGTAAAACCATTTCTTCCATAGTATTTGTGGCTATACCATTTCTTCGCCATTTGTCACATTCCCATTAGCTGCATGCAAGAAGCCTATTGAATGGATGGATCCCCGTGGCCCTAAAATCGCTCTTGATATTTTGAGGTGTTAAAGCATCTCGAATAGCTTCCCATATCATTGTTGCTAAATCTTCTTTCTTAGGTTCAACTCTCTTATTCAAAAGCATATATTTGCCTCTCATTCTTTTTGAATGTCGCCTTTAAATGGGCTATAGCATGATACATCTAAAGGCTGAAGCTTGTGACTTGTATGTGGTGGAAGGACAAATAGATGCAAGCCTATACTCCTTGCTGCCTCAATCACCTCAATATCAACATGACTAGCGTGCCCATCCAAAATTAATAAGTGTGGGTTATCCAATGACACTCCACCCGGTACATTTCTTGCGAAATGATTATTCACCCATTGCTCGAAGAGGTCTTTCGTCATCCATGCTTCTTCTTGCACTGCCATGGATGCTCCTTGCTCGCAGCCCATAATATGATTTGCTCTAATTCTTTTGCCCTTGAAAATATAGAAACTTAGTAGCAAATGGCCTGCAGCATTGCAACAACATAAAATGGTGACCCATTCTCGATTTCGCATGACAGTTTCGAATACATTTCTTGCGCCTTTCCTAGCAATAATTCTCCGCCCTGAAACCTTGCCCGCTTGAACTCCGGTTTCATCACAATTCCATATATTCCTTGGATCAAACTTGACTAAAGATAGTGCAGGCTCTAAAGAATTATAAAAAAAGTCCAAATTGTTCTTGTTAATAGCATTAACTCTTGCTACATCTAGTGTCTCACAAGATCTTAGTGAAAGTTGTGGATGCCTTCTCTTAAAGCTTCTCCACCACTTGGTACTAGGAGTGCCATTCTTGAATGCGGTGGGCTTATCAGTGCATACCTCTGCTACTCTCTCTTTTAGAAGTGCTAATGTCACACCATGACCTGTCTCATCCCGTTCTAAACACCAACTCACGATATCATTTTCCTCTTCAAGTGTCAATATGCGAGGGGCAGGGCCTTTCTTACGGGTAATCTTGCCATATAGCCACCCTCTTATAGTTGATCTTGGAATTCCATACTCTCTAGATGCTGCTCCAATTGTGATCTCACCATCTTCTATCCTACTAATAGCCTCAACCATATGTTCTTACGTCCATTTTGCCTCTCTTTTTTTTTCCTAATGATTTCTTTTTCCATTTCTTACGAGGCCTTTCTTACTAATGGCCATTTCTTTGGCAATCTGAAATATATGAAAAAGCATATCTTATTCATCATGCAAAAGCATGAATTCTTACTTATCATGCATTCTTATCATGCATTTTTGCTCATCTCTCTTCCTTAAGCAAGACAACTTCAAATTTTTATCTTGATTCCTTCCTTTTATAAGAATACATGGGAAGCAAGGGGAGGCAAAGATTTCCTAAATATCCTCTGTCTAGATGGAGCAGCTCAAATTGCTACGAAATCCTAAGTTATATGTCCTATCAAGATTATCAAGATGGAGCAACTCAAAATCGCTCAAAAGAAAGAAAGAAGGAAGGCGAAATACTTGTTTTTGACAGGCTGAGGTGACCGTCCCTTGCCCGGAGCCACGTTCTCCAATCGATTCCACTTCTGGAGCTGCTTCTGGAGCGTCCGACAGCTGCTTCTGGAGCTGCTTCTGGAGCGTCCGACAGCTGCTTCTGGAGCATCCGACAAAGGAACAAGCTGGTCGAATGAACGGGCGTCAAAAACACCAATAATGGTCTTTTAACGGAGGAAGGTCACCCTCCCCTATTCTATGTGGTCAACTGATTTATTTGTAGCAGCAAACAATGTTTATGAACAAGTGAGCAGTCTAACGTGATTCTTGCCTGTTAATCTTGTTTGTTAGCTATGTTACGTCGATTATAAAGGGAGACCAAATTTAAATTCTGAATTTCACGTAATTATCTGACCACCACGTTGAATTCAGTGCTGCTTTGTATGCGTTAAAATTCTCAAAGAGGCCTGATTAGGTGGGATGCTCATAGAATATTTTAGTTCATTGATACACATCAGCCAAATTAATTCAATGTTATATACAAGTTGAAGAACAATCCTCTATGGCAAATCCTTTGCATTAGCTGCTAATTCACAAGGGGTCGTCATCAAATCAGCATCCCCGTTTTACTAAATTTGGCATGCATGTCTTGCCATTGCAGCTATTGCTCCATTGCCACACATTTCCACACAGTTTTTCAAGGACCCCTCATCCAAAGGAAATTTCAAATGATTTCAGGGCAGTTGAAAAGGTCATCGCACACAGCAAAAAATATGAAGCTCCAAGACAAAGTCTAACTGCATATCTAAAAATATGAATCCCCCCTTCAAAAAACAGTACATTGAACGAGGAAATAGTTCTTCCATTGCAATTGCCTCTCTGTATACATCAACTAAGTTGGTTACTTTTTTTTTTTTATCAGACAAGAGATTCAAGAATTCTTCAATGCACTTTGACAAGAGGTTGCCGTTTGAAAATCATAGTCTAAACTTAAGGTGCTCCGCTCGATAATTGCACAGTCAAAAACTGCAAACAAATACGTTCACGTCAAAAAATTGCTTTGCATTTCGAATTCTATAGACCCTTTTGAACCACTGAAACAATTGCCACCTAAAGAGAGCAAACAAAACAATAGAAACCATATTCATTGCAGTATAGCAGTCCCTCAAGCAAGATATCTGAAGCATCCATACAAAAGTATGCCATCTTGAATACATTAGCTACGAAGAATCACAAAGGACTCCAACCTGTTTTATTGCAATGATTTGACCATGAAGAAAGAACAAGGTAAATATACACAACCATGGCTATTTGAGACCGTATTTCCAATTATTGATAACTGAAGCGCCAAGCACTACACTGCTCATCATGATTCGCTTTTAAATTTATAGATAAAACTTGTTTCAGTTCAGGATAATAATTCAGAAATTCAAGTAACTGAGCAGATTGAACCATAGGCTTATTAGAATTCTTCTCCAAATACCTGCCAAAAGGTCAACGAAGGATCACTCAGAATTCACTTCTTACTCAACCCCTAGGTCTAATAATTTCAGTAGCAGGTTCTCCAAGTGCACTTGGTGTATATTTTGACCTAGCTTGTCATGCACAAAGTATATGCATGCAAGAATGCAGAGCTCCAAATAATTATCCCAACAAAATTGTTTAATCTTAAATTCAAATACAGAAAAATTAAAGAGTAAACATGATGGGAAGGGCAACTAAGAACAGACGAGACATATGGCTAAACACGCATCTTGCAACACAAAAAAAGTGTGAATGCTTTCTGCTTGCTTCTCAAGTGCCATTAATGGACCGAGCGAGTGAGATTCAAAATGTTCAATCCTCCTGTGTAAAGGCCCAATATGTAGACAGGTAAAAGCACGCAATCATGTAGCAAGTGAAGACTATGCCATCAGACACAGGCATGGGCATCTTGACTTATATAGTACTAAACAACACAAATGCAGATATGATTTTTAAAGTATGATACAGAGGCATGATTCGAATCGAACAATGAGCACATTTCAACAGATACCAGGCAAGCATTCAAAGGGCTGAGCAACACAAAATTCTATCCAGGACATTAAGATAAAATCAGCTGCAAAACCAAAAATGAAAAAATTTTCAATAACTTACATTCATGATATGATACAAGTAGGGGCCCTGATTGGCCAATGTCTGGTAGGCAATCTGCGGCAACTGAGCAACCTCACACAGCAACCTCCCTTGTCCAATAGTAATTTCAACTTTCTGAAAGCATCTAGCCCTTATCTGACTCAGCATCAGCTTCAGATTCTGAATCGGAAGAAGATCCAGAACCTGAGCTACTACTACTTGAACCAGAACTGCTATCACTAGAAGACCCAGAATCAGATGATGAATCATCTTTGGCTGAGGCCTTTTGGGATATCTCATCTTTAGGACGAACAGGAGACCCGCCCATGATGTCAATTTCCTCCTCATCTCTTGTTGCAGATGAGCCAAGGGGCCTGCTTGCCACTGCAGTTTCTCGCTTTTGTTCAATTTCCACTTCGTCATGGTCACCAAAAATTCTGGGAAGTTCTGAACGGCGCGATACTTTCTTTTTGCTTTTTTGCCAATTCATTGTAAGCCTATATAACTCAAATTGAGTCTCCATATCTAAATTTTCCAAGTCTAGCTCAACCTCTACATCAGCATCATTGCTATCTTTCAAAATGTCAGGATTCATCGTTTTCAGGATTTCAACCACTCTCCTCATTCTATCCGGTGGGAGAGTGACAATCAAGTCAGAGAGCTTCTCCTTTTCTTTATTGGTCAGGGGCCTGACGCCTCCATAGGCACTCCTAGACATTAGCCTGCCTAGCCTAGGATTTACACCACTCTTATTCTTGTTCTTGGACTTTGAACTCTTACGCAAACCATCTGCTCCATGCAAACTTTTCTCTTGTCGTCCATGGTCCTTATGATGAGTCCCATTTTCCCTGTGCAGAGCCCCGTTTTCTTTCTTGAATCCATTCTCCCTTGGCAAACTTGATACACCATTTTCTCTGTGAATTCCATTCTCTTTGGGAACAATTTCCTTTTGTAAACTTTCCCTTGAAACTGTTTCCTTTGATACACTTTCCCTAGGGGCATTTTCCTTTGGAGAAATCGCAAGTTCTTTAACAGTTTCCCTTGGAACAATTTCCCTAGAAATAGCTGTCTCTTTCTGAGCAAGTACTTCCATCTGAGCACTGTTCTCTACCTTTGGTGTATTATCCCTCTGAACCATGCTATCCCTTTGAACAACAGCCTCTCTCACCACAGCTGTTTCCCTCTGCTGGAAAATCTCTCTACGGTTCTGAACACTAAGGTCTCTCGAAACATGCTCCCCTCCATAATGCATTCCATCATCTACATGCGTACTCCGCATTGAGGATGTAGACTTGGGCTGACCCATCTTGGCAGCCAACGGAGCTGCTTGGAAGGGCTTTGTTTCAACTAGGCCAACATGGCTCCCTGCTATACGCTTTTCCACACTCCTAAATCTGGTATCAAACTTAGCCTTTAGGTTCTTGGCTATTGTGTGATACTTAGAATGCTTGGCATTATATAACAGGGCATTGCTGAAAGTAAGCCTAACATCAGCTGCAAAATCCCTTGGATCTTCATAGCTTCTACTATCAAGAAACTTTTTCACCCGACCCAGATCCATGGGTTTTTTTACTACTACATCATATCCCTTAAGGTCTGGCCACAAAACATTAACTGGCTGGTTAAATGCCCATGCATCCTTTGCATCCATTATTTCCTTAAGCATATGACTGCACTGCCTCCAAGTATCTTCACCTACATTAACCCTAGCTTCTGCCCGCGCTTCCTGCCTCCTAGATATGGCTTCTTCACCTGAACGACGAGCTGAATTTTCTTCCTTAACAGAACCCTCGCCCATCTCATCATACATATCCATTCTGCCATACCCATCATCTCCAAGATCTCCTTCTTTATGTTCAACCCCTTCACCTGTTCCTTCCAAGAAAGATCCTCTGCCGTCTCCATTGCGGGTTGGGGCACCGTTATCCTCGATCTTGCTTTTCTTATTAGCGCCAAACCCTTGCACAGAAACTTCAGCTTCTCGTTTTTGGCCATGTCCAGCTCTCCCATCTGATCCACCAGAAGCTACAGTCATTCTAGGACCAAGAGGTCTTCTCTCTTTTGTAAAAACATCATGCCTTTTGGCTTTTTGAGACTCACCTGCGCCATGTCCAGAAGAAGAGTGTCGCCCAGAATCCTCTGCCCCATCTCCAGAACCCTCATCCGGCACAGAACAAAGCCCCCATGGATTATTATTGTTAGCCCCATCTTGTTGGTCGCCGGAACCGGCCCTTGCATGCCGAGCTTCAATACTAGCAATCCTCGCCAACAAGGCCCTAACCTCTGCCAAGCTTGCTTGGAGCTCTTCTTTATGCCTCAATCTCCGTTTCTTTGTAGCTTCAGGGCCAGATGCACCACTACTACCACTACTTCTATGCTGCGGCTGGTTTGCCACCGGATTGAGCTGCTGCTCTACAGGATTTGACTGGTTCTGCGATACAGACTGCTGGGTTTGATGATTCTGAAGCTGATTTTGATGATTCTGCTGCAGATTTTGGTGATTTTGCTGCAGATTTTTGTGTTGGCGCTGATAAACTAGATGGGATGAAGATGATGGTGTCATCCTCGCATCCTAACGAAGAAATGCAAAGCAAATCTGATCTACTCTTTCCCTTCGGCCCAAGCCCTGATTTATACCCTAGCGCCGCCCCTTGAAGAGAAGCATACGGATTCGAAATCGACTCTCCAATCCGATTTACTCCTCTTATTTGTACTACAGCGTGCCATGTTTTTCCTCTCTTTAAGAAGATACAAGGAAACCCCTTGTCGCTTAACTAAGCCCTAACCCTCAGTTAAGCCGTCCCGTGCTTTTCTACCCTCTGCATGGTCTTTTAACGGCGTGTGCGAACAGTGTCCGCCTTTTATTTAGTTAACCGCGTAAAGTTTAAGCGGTTAGGGCGGCACTTAGCGGTAGAATAGAAAAGAGATATTAACAGGCAACCTAATTGGTTAGGGTAAAAGAAGGTTGTAGACGTGTCTGGAAAGGAACATGTCCCTTTTGAGGCATCCAATAAGATTCTTCCACGTCCTCATTTTATGGCCTTATAATTTTCTAATGGCCTAGATGACCTTTCCTCTCAACAACTTGCAATATAGTTGGGTGGGGTCAATGAACCTACCCTGTGTATGCCTCCCTCTGTATATATATAGCTTTATAAATCATTATGAAAACCACTCCATCCAGGAATCAACCTGTGAATCCTCTTCATACTACAAAGATAATAAGGCCACTGTTATGCATGATTCGCTCTTACATCTTAGCGCCTATTTAGTGTCATTTAACTGGCTGGCAATTCGCTCAGATGAGTATTGTCCCTTTATATTCCTTTTTCAAAGGCTTTTACAATATTTACAAGATATAGACTTGTGATTTAAATTTGAGACATTTCATGCCTAGTTTATTGATAACTTCGATACACAGATTTGTCTCAAAGACCATTTCTCCCTCTTAATAGCACAATAGCCATCTGCTGTTTCATGGGCTATGCTTCAATGTCGCAGCTGCCTACAACTTGAAGTTGTCTTTTCACATGTTGAATCTGGGCATACCATAGAATACCCCAAGTTTAGTAAAGCAACCAAATGTTATAGCACGACATACTATGTCATAGAGAACACAATCAGTCCCTCAGCTTAACTAGTAAACACAACAATCATTCCTATAAGCAAAGAAAACAAACTTTTAATCCCTTGGCAGCTCTCCAAATTAAATGTTTACCTCTTCCTGCAATTCACTCGGCAGCCCAGCACATGAGACTAAGTTGTACAGAATCGCCTTCACATCTGAGGACTTAATTCCTTCCCATGTATGAGCAGGTAGAGCTAATAAAATCACGGAAAGTAAATCTGCTGATGCAGGATGCAAATGGCAGAGTCCCCCACACTTCGTAAGGCCACTTGGAGCAGTTGGAACAAGTATATGAACTCCAACATCTGATGCATTATTTGGCTCGTTTACAGCAACAGTAGATCCTAACCTATCCATATTGGTCTTCATGGTATATTTACATTTCATGTTAGAGACGTTGCAACATCCAGATAACAAAGCCGCTCCATCACAGCAGGCTCTAACAACATTCTCAGACAAGGTAGATGAGCATGTACAACCTTTTGATTTCATCCAATCAGAGACCAACATATGCAACTTCGTTGCCCTCAGTTCCTGAAGAATCTTAACCTGCAAAACAATCACATCTCTATCAATTTTATTTGAAAATTATTAATAGCAATTGCAGAGTGTGTTTGCTTTCCATTGCAGGCACTGAAAATCCATGAAGCATAAAATGATTAGATAATCGCGTTCTTATACAACATAGGCTATAGCAAAGTATGCAATAACTTGTTAGAAACACGGCCGCACCTTACAATCCAGACGAAGAGCTTCATCCTGTTCCAAGTTTTTGCTCGATCTTTTTACTTCGGCTATCCAGTTTATGAGACTACTTACATCCCCCAGAAAAGAATGCGTGAAGATAGAGAACACGTCTTCAACAGCTTTAATTTCCTCATTTTGCATAAGCTGAGGCGCTTGTCGGAGAAGATATCTAGACATTGCTTTCCACTCCGCACTCCTGCAGGACTACAACTTATGATATTAGACTCTGCAGTTGTTTAAAAAATTGCCAGGCATTCAAATGCGGCCAGCAAACTACTTCAATTCAGCAACAAATAACAAATGAAGAGCAAGCTACAAAGTACACACCTATAAATGAAGAGATTCATAAACAATAACCAGGTGATAACAAATATACAGAAAAAGGTACCAAAGTGAACAAAATGGAAGGACTTTGCTCGCGCTTAGAAATCAGCATATATCTGTGAAGCAAACACATAAAGATGGTATGAGAACCAAAGCCATAGAAACCAAAAGCAGTCTTAACATGATAGAATTTAAGCAACTTATTTCCACAATTGGGAACGTCAAATACTCGTCCATTCAGTGTCAACAATGCGCCCTGCATGGGCTTAGGTGGGGTGGCTGTGCACACAGTTTTACACATTAAAAGAATGCATCTTGAGCATGTTTTACATGAACATCAATCAATGGAGCAGGTTCTTCACTGATCTAAATGCTGCAGTGCAAAAGCAACTTAAAGATGGACTTGGATAATGTCGCTATTGTTACTTAGCAGGAGATACAGCTTTGCACGGTAAAAAATGCATCTTTGCGCATGTCTTATACATCAGTCAATTGAGCAGGTTCTCCACTCATCTGAATGCTGGAGTCGAAAAGCAACTCGATGGAGATAAATCTGGATAATGTTGTCGTATTGCTACTTAGCCTAGCTAAGCAGGAGGTCAGTCAGCTGGTGAACCTGATTTGAAAATCCTCCTTACAAAGATAGGATTCTACCATTACTGAAATAGGTTCCATCGCGCTCAAATTACGTGGATATTCATCTATCCAGTGCGCAATGGCTGAATGAAAAGGAGACAGACCAAGAACAGGATGCAGAATCCACCATTTGACAACGTTTGCAAGCTATGCAACTAAGTGAAGAACACTTTTTTACATATATAATAGAATGCCACATCTCTAGGTTAACTGATCAGGCCTCAGAGTCCGAACAGCATATCGAGAAAATAACCCAGCATGGAATAACCTTAAGCTGAACAAGTTTAAAAAATTCTACTTTCACCCAGTTTCAGTTTATCACTTCTTTTTTCAAAACAAGAGGAACCAAAATGCGGCCCATAATACTAAGAATATTGGTTTGTCAGGATAGAGAAGGATAAAAGAGTTCACAGCAATGGACGACTTTATTAACATCTGCAAAACTCTGATTTTTTTAGGTCTCTTCTTGTAGGATATCTTGTGAGATATCCTATACATCGGGGATATCTTGCCCTTAGCCTTCGAGACTGCTTTCGTTGAGCCAACAATAATGAGACTATGAGATAAAAGCGTTAATGATAGAAGAATTAGTTCATAACATAAACTTTGCCAAGTAGCCTATCTACAAATTATTCTATTTGGATTGCACAATAGTGATTTTTAGGTAAAATATATTGCTCCCTATTTGTACATGGCTGGACTGTAACAATTTGATTGCATAGATCTATGCAGTGCCCAACAGATTTTAAAATCTTATCCATAGATTGAAATTATATCCATAAATAATGTGTATGAGCTCAGCTGGTAGCTTATAGCAAAGAGCAAAAGCATAAATTGAAAGGATAATTAATAGTTAGCACTAACTTCATTGTCTTCTAAGTTTCTGCCCTAAACTCGTCATTGCTTACCCTCTTAACTGTCCTGTCGAAGAATCAACAGTGTTTATTGCCTCCCAAAGAAGCTGATACAGGCACCCAATGTGGAGGATACTTGAAGCGCCGCAACATCAAGTATCAAAGCCATATCCCTACCAGAATGATAACCACCAATAGGAGAGAAATGCCCTATGCCAGTCTGAGAAACAATGCAAAAAAAATATATACCAGATTTTCTATGACAAGACAAATAAACAAAACAAAATAAGCCAGGCTTCAATTTGACTTGGCAGTTGGCAAACGGTAGCAATTAAACAAGTTAACTACACGCGCCATGGTTGCTGGCCAATCTGTTGACTTACTAGAACTAATTCACACAATCAAGAGAAGGCAGAAAGGCATCTAACAATAGAGGGGCCACAGACTGCAGCAGCAGACTCTTGTAAAAGCATAAAAGGGACATCTAGATCTCGCCCAAGGTAATTTTGAATCGTTTAATCCTGTCTCAAGGCCATGACATAGTCTTGGATTAATGACCTGCACTGTGCAAGGGATAACTTCTTAAGAATACTTTAGCTTTCTTGCTTGAAAATAACACAAACCTGCTGGAAAGTCTTCCTGCTGTAAGATGCCACTAAGTGAGAAATGTCAGACGACACGCACTGCTGAATATGCTGCCTAAAATGTGTCCAACGAACTTTTATCTGCCCTGAATGCCTGGACAGAAGCTCCTGCACACTCAGCTAAGCGAGCAACCTTTCCAAATGTGATGCCTACGTCTTTGACTCTTTCAAGAGGTTCACAACAATCTAACATGGACTCGTCAAACCATCGCCATGGTCCTGTGAGTAGTTTAAAGAATAAGCGCATAGAACTCAAGGTCAGAAACTTTTGAAAATGCAATCTTGATAATTCCAAAATCGATTGGCTTACTCCACCAATCCCTATTAATTATTAATTATAGATAACGACATGTACTAGCCTATACATTCCATAAGTAGACTTCCAACTGCATTCCATATTCGATTAAATCTCCTAATTCTCAAAAATACACTAGGTAAATTTGAAATACCTTTCCATTTTATGCCTGATCAACAGAAAGTGCATTGAGCACAACAGACAATGAGGTTAGTCCACAAAATGCAGGCTCAGCTTGAGTCTGAAAATGGGCAATTAAATTGAAGAATCCTTCCATTGTTCCCTCTTGAATTGCCTCTCTAAAAATTTGCTGTCACACGTTAATAACAGGTTATAGTCTCCAATGTCTAGCTGATATGAAAGGGGATCGGTAAAATAACTCACCTTGCCATTAGAGGAGGTGAAATCAATGGCTGGTGGAGAAGGAAGGACGCGCTTGTAAAATCCTGCTACTGCCATGGCTGATGATCGAAGAGAACAGTGATCGAATTCTGCTAAAAACTGATCCTTCAGACTTGAACTACAACCAGGGCCGGCAAACTCCTCTTTGAGCTGCTGGCAAAGGTAAGATTTGCAAAGCAGTTTAAAATTATGAAACATTTGCGGACAGGCAAGTCCCAATCGTGGTTCCGCTTTAGGGTTTAGGCTAGAGGAGATTCTTACCTCCATTATTTTCTCACTTTTTAATATCATGATTGCTATCAAAAATTTTATTGAAAAAAAAAAACAAGGTGTTGCGCACGAGGGTTCCCAAGTGGCCCTGAGGTGTGGCGTGACGTTAAAATCTCTTCTTCTTCTTCTTCTTCTCTCCGACCAGCATGTAGCTCTGACATTGGTGGTTGCATGAGTTCTTTTATAATAAATTGGGTATTTAGCAATTGGCCATAACCAAAAGCATGCAATCTTGCAGCTTTTTGCTTTTCATTGGACGTTAGAGGAAAATGTTGAAACTTCAATGTTCAGATTGTCAAAGCTTCATAGATTATTCTGAGTTTCTCCCCTATTATTGTGTATGTGCAAATGCCTATGTTGGAACCATATGGTTGCAGCATCAGGTTCTATTCAAGATAGCCAAAGTATTAGGCAGCATGGTAATACAGGGACCCATACCTTATCTCTAACCCATACCTCATCTCTAATCCATACCAATTTTTTTTGCTAAACCATTGGATTTGTTAAATACGAATAAACACGTAAAATACGTGCAAATAGAAGCATCTGAATGCGCCAGAGCTTCAATTTGAAAAGCTCTGGCGAAGCAACAAAGATCCGGAGGTAGAATGAACAACGGAATCGCTGGGTTTACACAAATTCGAACGAACCTAAAAATAAGAAACCGCAGCAGACCGCAAATTTGGTCGAGCTTCCTCGCGCCCGGCCATACCCGCCGCTGTCGCGGCTCAATCCCTTGCTTCCAATTTCTCATACTTTTCTTGCTCGAATCATGAAGCAAAATAGAAAAGAATGCCACAACAGAGCCTAAACAGTAATCGTATCAGAGTCCGCAGATCCTAGACCGTGAGCTTCAAGCCCGGGCCCGGGAAAAAAAAACTCAAAAAACCATGTTCAAGAAAGCCTGTTCAAGAAAACCATGTTCAAAAAACCCTGTTCAAGAAAGCCATCGCTGTCCAAAGAAAGCCATCGTTGTTCATGCTTGTGCAAGAGATCCATGTCCGGTGGTTATGGCAGATGCATGAATCGCAGGCCCTGAGAGTGGCGACCAAAAAAAGAACAATCCCACTTTTTAAAATTGACCATTAACAAAAAGAAAATTAAACCAAATCCAAACCATTAAAAAAGGCTTATACTTAAAAAAAAAAGACCCCACGGATCTTTTATGGACCTTTTACCTTTTTGTTGTTTTTGAAGAGTCTTAGATGTGGCAATTGCCAGACATAGCAGCATTATTAGACTTTTTGAATGAAATGCTACATGTCTAAAATCTGCAATAAATTGTTATTGAAACTTCTTCTTTTTTTTTTTTTGGAAGGACGACAATCTATTATCAAGGAAAATCAAGATACATACACGGGACCTGTGACATGGGACTCAAAACCAAGATGAAATAGTCCACTAGGCAAAACCACCCATACACAGTATATAATCATACTCCTTGTGCCACCTTGAGGCGTTTAATAGCCTCATCACAATCAACATGATCTGCGACATCGAGATGATCATCAACAGACATCAAATTATCATGCCACTGAATAGTACGAGGTAGGATAGGCTCATGAAATGACATAACAGACTTCTTTCTTGCTGCCTTCTTCCAATTGACCTGTTGCCAAGACTCTTTAGCGATCAAGATTAGGACCATCACCATAACAATCTCTTTAAGCATGAGAAGCAGAAGCAACAATGTGGAGAGGAGTAGGAAATATAGCTTTAGCTGATGATGCTAATGACCACATTATTGGAACTATATATAGAGCATCTTCCATAGCCGAGGAATGCAAAGCAACTGGCAAAGGTTGCTCATGAATAGATGAAGAAATAATAACAGGAGCTTGAACCTGAGAAGAATGTTGAACAGATGCCTGAGATGCACGATTACCTCGACAAAAGCTAGCAAAAGCCTCCTTATTAGGAAACAAATGGGCTAATTCTGGACCATTCAGAAGCTTAAGATCCAACTTCTTATACCAAGGCCCACTCTTCACAACTATACAGTCTGGTAAAGACGAGTCCACTGACATAGAAACACAAATCCTTGGACCATTCATGATGGAGTGTGAGATATGAACTCCAAGTCCCGTTGCAATTGCAGCTAGAAATTGATAAGCCATTAGGTCATGTGCGGGCCATTAGGTCATTGTTATTGAAACATGTGCAGGCTCCTCCAGAGATCAAGGTTACATGAGGAAATTCATCATGGCCTACATCAAAGAAAGCAGGAATAGATGTTGGATCTCATGATATTTCATTGCCAGATACATTCCAGAGCCATTCAGACAACACTAGACGATAGGTTACAGCATATATGTGCTATTAATCGGGTGCACAATACATGTGGCTATTCATTTATATGTGGTCTATCAATCTTTGCATGGAGAAACATTGCAAGTTCTAGCACTCCAAAACCTTGCCTTTCTATATATTTGCTTATTGTAGTTCGATAGATAATTGCAGAAAAAAGGCAGAGTCAGGATGAGTTTTATCTTGCTGCTGCGATTATATAGTGAATAAACATTATATGTTATCCATTATGTCTTTGTGCTCAAGCACAGGCATTGGTCCACCAGCTTGAGGACGTCCTTTCTTATGCAAGAAAAGGAGGTGACCAGCGGATAAGTTTGCATTATTTTCGGGGTTAAAATATTCTTACCCTGGTTTTGGTGATTCCATCGCGGTGAATACTTTCCCGCGGAATCACAGATTCTCCGGAACGGATCCGCCTCGGGGCACCGCTTTTCCGCACCGACAAACATGTGTACTCGATGGATCGCAGCCGGCCCGTCCCCGCAGTGGTGCATCGCGGGTCGGTCCGCTTTTTATACCTCCCCGCGGAATCACAACGGGTTGATTCCACGGGAGGGAATATTGTCCACGATATCCCGTCAGGCGGAATCACCACGTGAACTATTCCGTCCGGCGGAATCACCGATTTGCAATTCCACCAGACGGAATCACCATGTGTGAATTCCGCCCCATGGAATCACCAACGGCCAATTTTGTCCGGCGGAATCACCAAAATATAAATTCTGGCCCCGCTGAATAACCAAAATATAATTCCGGCCTAGGTGGAATCACTAAGATACAATTCCTCCCTAGCGAATCACCAAAATACAATTTTGCCCTACGAATCACCGCTATATAATTCCTTTCGGCTTAATCACTAAATCGTGAATCAATCGGATGGAATCACCGCCAATCGAAGGACGATTCAGCCGCCCATGCCACGCTTTCCAAGATGGAATATCCGCCGCTATTTTATATAAAAGCTTATTTAGGGCCCATCATTCGAAGGAACTTTTTAATTCAATGCCAAACGCCAGCTATTATTAGCAGTACACTGCTATTTGACAGGGGAATGATTGCAGAGTCATAACCGTATCACCGCATGCCACGTCAACCCATAAAGGATAGTGATTCTGTCCGAAGGAATCACAACCGTTGGCGCCAAAAAATCCCTCTCTCTCGGTGTTTTATCGTAATTTATCTCGAAGTTGTTCGGGCGGGGCCTGCTCCCGCCGCCTCCGTGTTTTGGGCCGCTTGGAGGCGCAGTCCCATGGCGGATCTTCTATATCCGTGGAGGCTAAGGTTATTAGTCGAGCGGGCCGATTTATTTCCGTGTCTTTGGGGAGCCCTCAAGATCCCCGAAGCCCGCTCCTAAGCAGCTAGTAAAGAAAAGGCCGATTGCAAGGATTCGCAGAAAAAGTTGATTGCAAGGAGCCCGAAATAGATACAGGGGAGGATGCCGTGGAGAACCCTCCTCGGGAAAATGCCGGATACATGGATGATGAAATCCCAAACTGGAGATTGGATCGGGGAGATGGCCGGTGGTGTCAAGATATATGTGATATCGAGACCACCATCTTGCCGCTTTGACAAAGACCGACAAAGATCAAGACAGAGGGAATGACTATGTGTCAATCAGCACTTCATCAAGACTCCACGCCAGCCCACCCACTTGCCTTAATTAGCTACGGCAACCTAATTTGCCTTAATTAGTTACGGCATGATAATTAGGTGTGGTTGGTAACGGGAGCGCTTATTATTATCTGCCTTTTATATCTTGTATTCATACTTACGTTGAACACAATTTCCATTTGCCTTTGTTTTGGGAGCTTGCGCTCTCGGATATTGGTGTGCATCCCCTTCTCTCCCTTTCTTGGTGCAACCTTGACATGGTATCAGAGCACTAGGTGTGCTGAGATTGATTCAAGATCAACACAAAGAATGGAGAAGGATGCAAGCTACAAACAGATTACCTTCCCCGGGCGGTCATGCGATTCAAATCTTTGATGGCATGTGTTTCCAAAGAATGGAAAAGGTAATGATCTTCATTCTCAAGGATGAAGGAGTTTGGGAAATTGTCAATGGCCAAGAACCTGCACCAGATGCCAAGAATATCGCTGATTTGCATGCTTGGCAGCCGCCAGATGACAAGGCGATGGCATATATTGGGCTCTCTTTCGCTGACTCTATCCTTGATGAGTTCAAGCAAGAGAACAGCCACGATTTGTGGCATGCTCTTATTGAGAAGCATGACCAAAAGACCCATAAGATTGGGCACTTGTATGCAGAGGTGATGGATATGTGCTGGGACGAGACCGCCGAAAGTCTTGACGAAGTTCTCTGATCACATGAAGCACACCTTCCAAAGAAATTGAAGCTTTTGGAGAAGAGCATCGATCTCACAATGATGCAACTATTTTTCTTCCTTAGGTCACTACCTAATGCATTTGATTCTTTTGTGCAAAGCAGCCTTCATGCAAGACAAAGATATGAGCTTTCATCAAGCAATCACTTCTATTAAGAAGGAGATCATGATGAGGCAAGATGCGTGTAAAGATGATCATGTCACCTTTGCAAAGCAGGCATTCAAAGACTCAAACTACCCTAAATGGGGATGAGCATGATGAGGAGGAGAAGCACATTGGCAAGAGATTATCTCTTCCTATTAAGCATGAAGTAGTGGATTTAGATCCTTCTACTTTGTGGATATCAGACGATGCAGTAGCACCCAATAAATGGATGCCAATTTCTCGATATTCCAAAGACCTTCTAAGCAAGGATTAATAGATACCTCAGCCATTGAGCTAGAATATCTTGATGTGGCCTTCGCCTCCCATTTTCGTGCAATGTAGCAACACTTCATCAAGTGGCATTCAGCTCCGATACTTTTATGGCATTTATACAAGGACGACTCGTGTTCTAACACATGATCACCTGATTTTTCCGCTCGGATTACGTAAACTTCCAAAGACTTACAAAGACTTCCAACACTTCCAAAGACATGTTATGACACTCAACTCTATTATGTTTCCGATCAAGGAGGAGACCTTAATTCACTTGATTGTGAAGGAGTTGAATATGCATCATATATAATCATGATTCCAAAGCAAGGAGGAGTAGTTAACTCTTTACTTCTAGCAACACTTGATCAAGGTCAGTTTTAAGGTATTAAGGTTTGATTTCCATGAAGAATTTCAACTTAGCATTGTTGGAGTAGCCGCGATTTGTGGTTATTAAATCCACAAGTCAGAACGGAGTAATCATCTTTGATACTTCTATTGCCTATATCGAGGATATGCATGAAAGCAATTTTCGCCTTCCTCTTGGCAAAACAATTATGGATATCAAAGACAAACTCTATCGACTTATTGTTCCCGATACAATGGTTGATCAATGTGTCTATTTACCTATCGAGAGAATAGAGCTGATCTCTTCATGCAAACTTGGGTTTTGAGCCTTCGATGACCCCCGATTAAGCAGTTTACGCCTTGACCAAGATTCAGATCTTATCTCCGTGAGGAGGAGATCGAGCATGGAGATGGCTATCTCTCATCAAGGAGGAGTGTCAAGATATATGTGATATCGAGACCACCATCTTGTCGCTTGACAAAGACTGACAAAGATCGACAAAGATTTCAAGACAGAGGTGTCGACTATGTGTCAATCAAGACTTCATCAAGACTCACGCCAAAGCCCACCCACTTGCCTTAATTAGCTATGGCAACCGACTTGCCTTAATTAGTTACGCATAATTAGGTGTGGTTGGTAACCCGGGAGCGCTTATTATCTATCGCCTTTTTTATATCTTGTATTCATACTTACGCTTTAATACAATTTCAATTTGCCTTTGTTTTGGGAGCTTTGCCTCTGATATTGGTGTGCATCCCTTCTCTCCCTTTCTTGGTGCAACCTTTGTGTGGTATTGTTTATTCGGTGGGTGCAAAAATAGTTACCGAAAAAATGGGATCCGAGATCCACAAGCTCGCTAAGCATTCCATGAGCAATGATTACAAGTCGCCAAAAAGACTGCAAAGTAGGAAACCAATTGCTCCTAAAATGAGCAGAGGAAGAGGAACTTTTGAATTGGTGAAGCCGAGAGCGAGCGCGGATGAAGATTATCTTTGGCAAAGATAATCTTAGGCTTAATTTTGGTGAGGGCTGCTTTAAGGGTCAAGCAATGGCGATGAGCAGATTGAACACCTTGAATTTTTAATCCGGGCTATGAGGTCTCCGCTTTGGGCAATCAATAGGTGGAGATAAGGCATGAAAGAGAGGAAACTCGAGGAGCGTAAGAGGGAAGCAATTAGAAAAAAGATCGCCAAGCAGGTTTGGTTTGACATTGGAAGAGATGAGGGCTTAGATTTCATTATCCCAGAGCAAGCTCGTGTAGATAATGATGATTTCAAGAAGGAATTGCACAAAGTGTAAGGAGAGTTGGCATCCCTCCCAGAAAGTGAGCAAGCTCCCACCTGTGAGCTCACTCGCCGAGAACTCCAAGGAAGAAGAGAGTGGCAAAAAATAGAGGATCATGGTGAGTCCCCTAACCACATAGTGTTTGAAACCTCCAGCCTATATTCGTGGTTTGGCATGGAGGCAATTCAATCGCCAGGACTCCTCGACCCCAGAGCAAAATCCAAAGAGGAGGGCACTTTTAATTGAGATTCCCATGATGCATAGGCTAGAAGCCGCTTTGTTTAATTTCGTGGTTTCTTATCAATCGTGTCTTGTACATAGGAGGTGGACTCAGAACTCACATTCAAATACATAATCGACACTATGTAGCACAGCTATTCGGGTGGGCAAGAAATCATCAGCAGCAGAATTTCGGGTGTATGGCAACTTCGCCCAAGATTTCATGACAGCTAGCCCCGGCCTTGGAGATGATGTGGATTGCGTAACCAATGAAGAATGTGTCTGCCTATCTCCCAGAAGTCACGGTTATAAGCACTACCCAAGCATTGCAATGCTTTGATTCGCTTTACTATGTTGTTTCTCCGCAGGGTTTTGATACATTCCATTCCCCAAAACGTAAGATCCCAAAGATGTTTTTAGGCATCCCGCTGCCTTTGGCCTATTTTTGCAGAACAGTTTGGAAGGTCAATCAGGTGCATATGATATGTTTGCTAAATTAATCCCACCGAAACCCTTCTGTTTTAAATTCATTCATGGGCAATTGAACCTAAAATCCAGTTTTGCAATTGTTTGCAAAGAATCAATCGGAGCTTATTCATATTGGTTTCGCACCGAGGCATGCCAAGGCTCCGCACTTTGTCCAAAGTTGTTGTCGTGATTTGATTCAACGCCGGGCATGCACCGAAGCTTGCAATCGCTTTTGCCACTTTGTGAGTTTACTTCTGCCCCTTTCAGGTCTATTTTTTGTTTCCTCTGATTCCTTTGGCCACAGATTCGTGTCCAACATTATGAAGAGGTGGAATTTCGAGTCCTCGAGATTGCACAATGCCTCCTGCATTTCTTTGAAGGTTCCTCAGCAAGAAAACACCCAGGATTGTGGTATTTACACGATTTGTTTCATCAAGAGGTTCCTGCAGGATATGTGCAACACCAAAGACCAGTCTGTGGGTATTTTGTGTGTCCAATTTTATCTAATCTTATTCGAACTTCCTGCTAATTTTTCCGGTTGCAGGTTGTAGATACTTCCAAATGGTTTGGGCGTGCTGAGATCGACCAGACGAGGACCTCATTTGCAGTGATGCTACAAAAATTGGGAGATCGTGGTCCAAAGAAAGAAGAAGCACCTTCCACTTGCCCGAGGGAGATTGAGGAAACCGTGGCCCTATGACCCGCTTAAGGATCAATGGCCCTTGATTTTATTATGTGTGAATAGAACAGCAAAAATCCCAAAGATTGCGGGGTTTAACTGAATTCCCCACTGTATCCGAATTTGAATTCATTTGAATTTGAATTTGAATGTATTTGAGCGCGAATTGGAATGCTTGTTTCGAAAAATGTTTGAACTTCAATATTGGAATATGCCATAGATACCACCACTAAAAAAAGCGAATCTATACCTAATTATAATTTCTGGCCAACTTCGCATGGTATCTCTAAAGTTGTCATCTATCAGGTGGAATCACAAGATGGCGATTCCATGCCGTGGAATGTCCGCCGCCATCATTGCATGCCGCATGCATTAATTGTTTCTTCACGTCAAATGCCTGCCATTCTGACGGACATGAAACTAACGTACGCAACGGGGAATGAAACGGCGCTACGTTAGCGGCTACACTGACGGACAATTTAGGGTCAAATCTAGGCCCGTAGGGGGTGATTCCACTCCACAGAATCATCCTTCGGCCGCCGGACCAGCACCCTCCTCTTCGTATTCACTCATAATTCCTTGGTCGTCATTGCCAGTCCAAAGAACCTCTCGCGGCTCTATAATTGGCAGAAGAATCATGTTTGCCCGCTAAAACTAAAATGATGGATGTTTTTATCATTTGTTGCTGAGTTCCAGGCATGGCGGACTGCCCCCCAATAGCCATACTCGACGGCGTCCTCGTTGTGGACCTCGGATTTCTACAGGCAAGAATCACGTTAGACTTCTCACTTGTTCATAAACATTGTTTGCTGCTACAAATAAATCAGTTGACCACATAGAATATAACATAATTCATTACTAGAAACCTTTGCCCGGCATTAATGGTTGATGTGTGGAGCAGGTATAATGACATCCAAAGATGTAATATAGTGTTAGAGGTCGGTTGACGTGCGGAGTAGGTATAATCACATCCAAAGATGTAATATAGTGTTAGCATGTGGAGTAGGTATAATCACATCCAAAGATGTATGGTGGCATGGCCACCGACCACATTCCGGTGGACCTGGGGTCCCCCGACTGCTGGAGCCGGGAGCGGGTCCCCGGCCACACCGGAATGTGGGACCGGCAGCGATGCCACCACAACATGGAAATTGGGACCATTTTTGGGTTGCCCCTAGGGGGCAAGCCCATGTGGGTTTATGGCATATTTCAAGTATATGCCAGAAATATGCCAATGACCGCTCCAAACTTGCTATAGGGTGTAAATTGGCAAAGGGTCGTGTTGTTAAGGCCGCTTGAAACCGCTAACCGGGTTGTCTCATCCATTCTCGACGCCTCTCTTTGGAGCCCTGCTCTCATAGGTATCTCTTTGGAGCCTTGGGTTTCTGTGTAAATATGTACTTCGTGGAATTCCTCAAGTTTAACCAAGTTCAAATCACGATCGCAGTCGCAGTTGAACGCAAACTTGTAGAAGCCCTAAAGGGGCCTCCAAATCAACATCTCCTCACCAAATTCCCATTTCCAAGCTGATATAAACAAACCGCATTCCCTTGCTAGGATTTGCTCACGCTTTGTCTTCCTCGGGTAAGTTGTGTTGGTCCTTTCGTGACTCTATGGCGAGCCCGCGGGTTAAGGCTTGTGTGAGGGGTGGATTGATTATTTGACATTACGGGGATCCCGGGTTTATGGAAAGAATGGAAGTTTCGTGATCATTCCAAGGCTTTAGAAAATGGTTCCCTTTGTTGTTTTCAAGGCGGTGGATATGATAGTATACCCGCAGAGCTCGGGTTTAATCTTCAACACCGTGCAATGGGTTCCTCCATCCGTGCCCAACAATGTGGATTCTTACTTAGTGCTACATTCTTCCGAAGAATACGAGGCAACACATTGGGACTTATGAGCCATTGCGGCTAGGAATTGCCAAAGGCAAGAGAGCTACAAAATTACGCGGCATCTCGCCTAGATGTCCCAAATTATTGTGTGAAATGAAACCCACAAGTATTTGGGCTTTTATTAAAATATTTTAGGAATGTTGGTTAATTTGTCGTGCAATTCTAGTCAAAGATACTATCCATCTATCTATAATGTGCATGATGTTTTATCCTTTACATTATAGTTTTTTTTTTAAGAACGTGTTTTACTTCATATTATACACTTAAAATATTACAAAGTACTTCCGTATAAGAAATGTCCCCAAGCATCAATCACTTTTAGATGATCACTCCATATTGGAATTTTAATAATGATCGTGCCAATTGAAGATCCGAAAGCAATTATACAACTTCTTATTTAATTTTTTGAAGCACCACCGAGAAGAAATATGCTTATCATAAAAGACCTTTCTTCGCCTTCGCTTCCATACACTCCATATTAGCCAAGACTTTGTCATGTGAAATGCAATCCTTTTAGAAGCAGTCCACTGATTTTGGATAACAAATGCATTGGTGAATATATATGCATTTAACTCCAAATGATAATGTTTGCATATAATGGCCTCGATTTTCCAGCCATGTTTTCCAACATAACAAATGAGCCCCCGACTAGGCTATGGCGATTCGTGATTGCCTAAGTGTATATATGTGCAAGTTTATGGATTAGAAGTTCATAGAACTCTTGAAAT
Source organism: Isoetes taiwanensis (assembly GCA_021234155.1). NCBI lineage: Eukaryota > Viridiplantae > Streptophyta > Lycopodiopsida > Isoetales > Isoetaceae > Isoetes > Isoetes taiwanensis. The sequence continues at coordinate 1,921,705 of JAJEKV010000093.1, forward strand.
TATAATGTGCCTCGCAATTGTGGCATGTGGCAATGTCTCTAATGCACAACACACTTTTGTCGATTGCTCTATCTGGATGAGCATTAATGAACTTCGCTTGTATTGGTCTACCTTGAATGTGGAACAAAAAAGATGCTCTCTATTTACCAAAACATGCAAGAAGATAGCATGAATCCCAACCTGGTTATACACTCGCGGCTTTTGCTGAGGACTTGTGCTAGGGTGAATGATATAGAAATGGGTAAGAGAATTCATGCACGATTCGAAAAAGTGGTCTTAAAATTGATCAATACGCTAGCAAAGATTTTGTTGGCATGTATGCCTTGGCAGAGGCATATGAAGTCTTTCACAAACTACGATGCAGAGTGTCCTATCTTGGACCATATTGATCAATGGATCTCAGAGAATAAGGATATGGGCAGGAAGCATGATTTGATTTTAAACAAATGGAATTTGAGGGTATCCAACCAAATGCTTCTACTGCTTTCGCAGATCCTCAAAGCTTGTAATGCTATTGAGGAGGGCTGAGAAATACATATTAAGGTTTCACAAAAGGGGATTGAAAGGGATATATTTGTTGGGAATGTTTTAATTGACATGTATTCCAAATTTGAATCTCATCAAGAGCATGTGTTATCTTTTGAAAAGTTACCAGTTCAAAGTGTCATATCATGGACTGCCTCACTTCAGATATGTCAAAAAATGGGCTTGTTGTGGAAGCCCTTGAATGTTTTCACGGATGCGTGTTGATGGAATATCTCCAAATGTCAAGCTATATATGTCTCCGGGTTTGAAAGCATGTAGTAGGATAGGAGACATAGATAGGGGCCTAGAAATACATCTTCAAATTGCCAAAAAAAAAATTTGAGAAGGATATTGATAGTGCTTTGATCAGTATGTACACAAAATGTGGGCAGCTTTTAAAGGTACGGATAATCTTTAACAACCTGCCAGTTCAAGTATTGTTACTTGACATCAATAATTGCAAGATATGCAAAGAAATGGGCATTGTAAAGAAGCAGCTTTTTAATGTTTTGATCAAATGTCATATGGCATTGAAAGGTTTAAAATGTCGAGTGATTATTTGAAGAAACCTCTTGCGCCAAGCATGGCGTAACTTGGAGCGTAGAGGTTATTTAATTTGGAGATGAAGAACAAAAAAGAAGAGACTCTTCAAACTCCCAAACCGTAGCTTTTGTGACTAAGGTTGACTCATCCCTATACTCTTGATTTATGAGTAATTTACCGCTATAGTTGTGCATTACAGCCATGGCGTATCCCTAGATGTGATGAATGTTGTCAGCCAACCTCCATCAAATTTTATGTCATGGTGTCATGTTAAACATATGGATGGATATGTAAGGAAATGACCAATTGAGAGCTCTGTAAAGATAACAGAGGTAGATGTTGGGGCTTCCACAAAACCAAGTGGGCAATATATGTCTTATCACCCTTCGCTGGCAAGTGAAGAATCTAGAAGTATAAGGGCACCACCATATGTTGTGCCTCAAGGTCCGCCTTTCTCAAGCTTACTATGTCAAGCATAGCTACCACCCCCCCCAGACTAAAGATGATAATGCCAGGAGCTAATGTGGCAATCGACAACCAAGAAGAGTGGAATTTCAAGGGCTAGAGAGCAAAGGTAAATATGTCCATGGACATTAACAATTTGTATAACTTTTACCAAGGTAGTTCATTTGATGTTCCCGATTATTCTTATTCGCCGTTGATACATATGAATGATATTTTTTAATGAGTTATTCTTGTCTTAGATTTGAGTTTTAGATGCTACTAGCTTTTTTTATGGCAGGATGCTTTGGTGGTATCTCATAAGGATACATCTCGCGGTCTATAACACACAAATTTTTTAGGACATAATGTGAAGGCTTAGGTTATATTTTCCATTTTGATGTAATCGCTTTTTTCCAACAAGTCGCTTGTTTTTGTCAACCACGCCATGTGGATTTGAAACCATCTCAAATGCAAAGTGCCAGAACTTTTAATTACCTTGTGGTGGCATATAAACAATGCATCTAGCATTGCACATCATTTGGTCTCACAATGCTTTTTGAATATAGTGAAGCGTAAACTAGATGACGATTAGAGAACATGAACAAAGTTCAAAAGACTTGTCTGTTACATGGAATGAAGACGTTATGGTTCTATTGGCGATAGCAATAGAACCGACATTCCTTGGATGGGGACTTCCTTTTTCGTGACTTCCTATTTATTCAAAGATCTTTTCATTTTTTCATCATCGGCGCTTTCTTGAGCTAGTTTCTCATTCTTTCTATCCTACCGCTTTTGAACCGGATGGATTCTCCTGCTCTATTCATACTAGCTCGGGCCTCTACGAATTTTTTGAGCTCGATTCTCTATTCTATTCCTTTAGCTCTACAAGATCCGACCGCTTGTCATGAGAATTGTGGGTTCTTGGTTTTCATCTTTGAATCTGGGGATCCCCTTTCCCCTTGTCCCCTTATCGCCTCTTCCCGCCGGTTTTTCCCTCGTGGCCGATCGGCTCGCCTTCTGGTGGACTTCAAGCCCAAAGATGGCATAAGCTTCGATGGGATGCCGGAGCCTTCTCACCTTGATCCCGCAGAGTCTTGTGTTCTTGGATGCCGGTGCTTTCTCGATCCGAGAGTCGCGGTGTTCCAAACAACCGAAGTTGTATCTTGCCGATAAGTTGTTTATACGCATTATTTTCATCTAGGGTTTCTCCGACTCTACCTTGTTCAATGATCCGAGCTTTTTGGCTTTGGGATACCATTTTTTCTTTTCTCGCTCTATATTAACCTCTCGATGTGCTTGTGGTGCTTTTTCATTTGGATGGCATATAGTGATGGGTAGTTCTCGAAGGAAACTATTCACCTAGCTGTTCATGGAAGTCTCACAATCATATTAAGAGCTGCTATACATCCGCAGGAAGCTACCGCTTGCCGCTTTGACCTCTTTCCTTTCTCGGGCGGATAAGGATCCCGCATGATCTAGTCCTCGCTTCTACATCGCTTTGTCACGGATCCACCGATTTATTTTCCAATCGCTTAAGTATAACTTATCTTGTTTCGTAAATTTGTTGTCTTATGGATTTGACGTTTTGTCACTTTCTCAAGATTTAGCCCTCGATTAGCTTTTGTATAGTTCTCAACGCTTGTTTTTGTTTTCCTTCGGTCTTGCCAACCGGTTTTCCATATCTCTTGTCCCTCTCGCAAACTTGGCACCGGGATGCTAGTTGTTAAGGGGGTTTTTCCCATATCTCACCGTGATCTCGACCGGGTTGTATTGTTCTGCCCCTCCGTGGATTCGCTTTTTCGGTTGGGTGTCCGGTTGTTTCGATTTGAAGGTTGGATTCGCGGTTCCGCCGGTGGTTGCCTTGATTGCATGGATACTCTTTTTCTATGTCAAATTGTGCTAGTTTTGTTGAATGCCGTGCATTAGGAATAGCTATATCGAGTATCCTAAGTTAGCTAGTTGCTTACATATATTCATGCTTGTTTTTGTACATGGGCTTATCTCTACCGATCGGGCTCGGATTTCTCTTGAGTTCACTTGCAAGATTGCACATGGCGAGGGTCTATTTGCTTCCTACCGGGTTTTGATGGCGCCTGTATGACGCATCCAGCTTATCGAAGTTTATAAAATAATAATACAATATTATTGCCTTGGCTTCGCTTGTTTGTTCTTGTGGAGACCCGAAGTTCGAGCCCTACCGGGTATATTTCTAATTTTGTCTTCTTAGGGTGGCTATTTTTGGTTTGTGGAATTTTTCAAGAGTAACTGGTATAGGTCTTATTTTGGTTTTCTAATGTTGGCACCTTCAATGGTTTCATGGATTTTTTTGAGCATATTGGCCCTTCAATGTTTTGGTGGATTCACCTGCCACGTGAGTTCTGACTAGGTATGGTTTTATTTTCGTTTTCCTAATATTGGCTATGTTTTTTGTGGAATTTTCGAGGGCCACTTAGGTATGGGTCGTATTTTGGTTTCCTAATGTTGGCCCTTCAATGTTTTTTGTGGATTCGTTTGAGCACAACCGAAGTTGAATTTGTTTTATCATTCACCGCCATGAAGTTTCGCTAGGTCGGCCAACCGATTTTGTGGATGTTTAGCCCAACCTAGGTATATTTTTTTGTTATCTCATTTCATTCGCCACCACCGCAAGCTGCCAAAATTTGCATTGGGCGTGTACCAGACTCACAGTTTTTGTTTGTCGAACATTGTTTATTGTTATTAGTTTAGCTCACTATGTTGTATAATGCTCCATAGCTAGGTGGTTCGTTTTCATGTTACTTATGTACGTATCTTTCATAGATCTCCCTGAGCTAATCTTGTGTTTTGATTGACATTGTGCTTAGTCTTTGAGTTTATTCTAGGGGTTTCTTACTGCCAAGGGTTTTCATTTTGATGCCTACATTCTGATTTGGGGGTACCACTATGTATAGTTTCTTGGGTTTTTCCAATTGTTGGACACGTGCTAGGGGATATTTCCTTTTTTTTTTGACATCTTGATTATTCTCTGTTTTTTGACAATCTCTTTTTCTGATTCTACATTTTCGGCGTGTTGCGGCTGACCGTGCTTTGTAGGGTTGTTTTTTGGTTTATTGATGATCTTGTGGTTGGCACCTTCTTGTGTGACCACAGTGCACTACTTTTGCTGATATGGCCTTGGGTCAGTTTTAATTTTGTTCATCCCTTTTTCGTGTGATCGTGTTCTCTCTACACATCTTACTGGTTGTTATGCCCTTTCTAGCTTGGATGATTGCCCATCTCGCATGTTCTATGGATTCAGGGGGATCATGGTCCCGCAGGAGACTGTTCCTTCGTCTTCTCTTGTATTTGCAGAGTTGTGCATTTACTTGGAGCCGTGAGCCAAAAACGTGCTCAGGAAGTGCTTTTGCTTCACTATTTATTGTTTTAGGTTTAATTGCGGTTTGGATTCCTATGCATTCATTTTTGTTGAGTTCTTGGTATGTAATGTTCTACATGTATTTGGTGGGTGATATTCATGTTAGATAATTTCATATCCTCGATTCTGAGATTCATTTTTATACTTCTTTTGGCTTTCAACGTTTGCACAGTATGTTTGAGGCTTATTTTGGTCATATGCATTGGGTAGATAATGCTTGTATCGCGAAAGTTTCGTTGTGCCTGGGTATTTTTATGGTTTCATCCGATGCATTCTTTCTTCTAGAAATGTATGGGCATTGATTCGTTCTAACATTGGTTTCTTATTTATTGGTTTCTTTTTGAAGACTGGTGCCATGCTGGAATATTCTGTATAATGTTCGTGGACTTTGTTGTCCTAATCAGCCTACCTTTTTATCTTCTTTTGAAGATACCTCCACCAGGCCTTGGAGAACTTTCGTGGTTTATGGTGTTGTATCCCGTGGTGCTTCTTTATTTCTGATACTCCCTTATGGTTGTTCCATTCTTAGCATGGTCGAATGTCAACCGTGGAATTTAGTCTAGTTGCTCATATAGGTTTCATTTCTGACCTTTTTGTTTGGTTTCATAAGTTCTTTTGACCCCTTCGCTTATGGAGACCACAGCCATTTATCTAGTCCTTTGCTCGTGTGGACTTTGCTTCACATGAGTGTTGATTCCTTTGTGCCAATTGCCTTAGGTTGGTCCTCTACCTTCATTTGTACCCTTGTTGTAGTTGTTTCACTCGACATCCTTTGCATTCCATTGCTATGTTTTGTCTTGTATGACAGTTGTCTGTTGCTCTAGGTTATTCCAACTTGTTGCTTGATGTCGTTATTCCCATTACTATGTTCTCGACATTATTACTATGTTTTCGACATTATATCATTTTCCATTACTATGCCATTTTTCATTGCTATGTTTTTGTCTTGTATGTTAGTTGTTTGTTGCTCTAGGTTACTCCACTTTGTTGCTTGTTGTTATTCCTATTATTTCATACTCGATGAACTTGTTTCGTTATATTATTCTATCCGCTCGCCATTGCTTTTTCTGTCTCATTTGTTGTTTAGCCTCGTTTGCTCATTTATTTCCATTACTTTTGTTTTGGGGCACGTTAACTCGCTTAACATAGACAAATTGATCCCTTTGGTGCTATTTGTTCAGATTGGTCCCTTTAGCCTTTTAAGGCCAATTATTTCGTTGTTTCACTTGATGTCTTTTATGACCTTTTCCCATGCTTAGTCCATTTTATCACAATTGTCCTTTTGCTCTTTTTTACTCATTTCATTGCTTGATGTCCTTATTCCAATTTATTCTTTTGAACTTGTTTTTGCATTTTGGTCCATCCACTCGCCATTGCTTCTTTATTTCATTTTTGTCCTTTAGCCTAGTTTGCTCAATTTTTTCCATAATCTCTAGTTTTTCAAGTACTTTTATGCCTTTATTTTCGCTTTGTTCAAGTTTGTCAAGAAGTTTGTTTTTAGGCGCTTTTGTCGCAGTCCTTTTGACTCCTTTTACCCTCTATTTTTGTGTGTGTGTTGTTCAATTGAGTTGTTATGATCTCCATTTATTTTGCTTGCTACATATGTCCCATTAGCCTCATCTCCCTCGTGGCATTCTGCTTCATGGTTCCGTTGATCCTCAGGGACTCGCTTTCTCCCTTTCTTTATTTCACATGTTTTCAACTGCTTTTTAGATTCGACTTTGCTCTATTCCGGGTTTGTTGCACTCCTTTTTCATTTCTATATGCTCCCTCATTATCATGGCATTTTTCTATCCGGTTGGTCCCAGACTGCTCCCTTCATTTAATCTCTTTTGGCTTGTTGTTCCGTTCAACTCCTCGTGACATTATTACTGATTCCTTCTTTTGTCTTCTTGCTCCTTGTTTTTTGCTAGTTAAGATAGTTCGATTATGTATCTTTTATTAGTGTGGTGTTTATTGGGCATTAGTCTTTTTCCATCGCTGTTCGCTGATGTCTTCATGGTCGTGGCCTCGCTTTCCCCGTTGTTTCATAATTTTATTTTCCTCATCATCTCTTCCCCGCACTATTCAATCTTTTTACTTACATTGTTCCTTTTAGGTCCTCCGCCATTTTTATCCATTCTCGCTGTTCTGATTCCTATCTACTCATTCTCGCTTCTCATTGCTCCATTTTCTTTGGTTTTTCTTCCTTATTCTTACTCGGTTGCCTCCCCCTCAGAATTAAACTCCTTCCTCGCCCATTCTCCTTGTTTGTCCCATTGCTCTTTTATCTTGTTATCTCATTATCCCCTATTATCTCTATTCTCTCATCCGTTTCATTGATGTCCTGTGTTCTAGCCATCCTATGTTGTTCCATCTATTATTTCATTTGTTCCATTCGCCTGACCTATTCTGCTCATCCTCCTTTGTCTGGGTTCATCCTCTCTATACCGCCGTGCTTTGTGGCCGCCTCTTTTGCCATGTTTCCCATCACCTTTATCCAGTGTGTTCTATTTTGTTTTATTCCAAAGGACCCTTTGAGTCTCATTTCTCCCTTCCTTTTTGAACACATTTTCTTTTTGCTTTTTTCTTTGTTCATGTTGAGATTTGTTCCTCTTCTATCTACCGACATATATGTTAAAGTCATAGGATCCATCCTAGAATGTTACCTGCTCTATTAAGTGATAGCAATAGAACCGACATTCCTTGATGGGGACGCCCCTTTTCGCACTTCCTATTTATTCAAAGATCTTTTCATTTTTTCATCATCGGCTGCCTTCTTGAGCTAGTTTCTCATTCTTTCTCTATCCTACCAGCTTCCCTCATCCTCCCTCCCTTGATCTGATTGTTTGATCATATCCGTGTTTCTTTTTTTTCTCATTACCCCTTTCCATTCCATTTTCTTTTTAGTCCATTGACCATCTTGTCTATGTTTTCATATTTTCGGTCGCTCAAGGCCTCTATTATCTTCCATGGTTTCCTTTCTATGGTTTTTGATAGTGCATATGTTCTTATTCATCTGCTTTTTCAAATAATGGGCATTGTAACCTCCGGATTACCATTTTTTTTTTCATTCTTGTTGAGTTTGTCTAATCTTCAGATTTTTGGGTCACCTTGCAGCCCTTGATATTCGGTGCTTTCTTTTTTCTTTGAAGATACCTATATTCTTGTTTTTCGCTTTTTTTCGATGTGGCTCAGAGCTCTCGTGGGTTTATTATCTTTTCATTTTTTTTGGCGGGTTGTAGCCTCCCCCGACTTGTTTTCTTTGTTCCTTTTTCTCGACAAGATAATTATTCATTTTCAGCGTTATTCCGGCTTCATGTTATGACTCTACTGGGGCCGTGGCCCTTTTGTCTCTTTAGGCTCATTTTCTGCGGGCTTATAGCCTCCGGAGTATTTGTTGTTTATTTTTCCGGCGGTACCTGTAGCCTCCGAGTAATTTGTTATTCATTTTCCTCGGTATACCAGAGCCTCCGAGACAAGACTAATCGGTTGTTCTTTCCCACGATGGTTTTTCCGTGGATGGTTCCCGGATTGGTCGACCGTTGTTTCTTCCTTCTACAGGCCCCGAGCCTCCGAAAGTGCTATTATATTCTTTGATTTTGCACTTTGCGCGATGCTTATGCCTCAAGCTTCTAACTTTCTAACGGGTCATTCTTCTTTCGTGATTCCATTGCGTGTCTTTTTCTTTGCAGCTTTTTCAGCTTGTCACTACATCATCTCTAAGCAAACGATGCTAAGCGGCATTCTTCAAGAGCATTGACGATTGTTTCTTATTAGGGTTTTTCTCGAAAATCCGAAAGGGCGGGGTTTTTCATCCCGATGAGAAGCAGTCTTCACATTTCTCACATTTTGTATGGATAAGGCGGTGGATATATCATCTTTTATCTTGTATTCCTAGTTTCGTCATGCTCTCGATGATTGTCTAGTTTCGGAGCATGCATATTTCAAGTGTTTTCCAAAAATTATACCCCATTGGGGTCGGCCGACATATATGTTGTCATGGGACCCATCCTAGGAATCAAATTTAAGCTTATCCTTTATTCGCACAATCAAGCTGACTTATTGTTAACCCTATATGCTGATAGCGTAATTTCAATCTACAGTTTAGCATGGCACTTAGGTTTCATGTTAGCATGCCACCAATTCACTGCCCCAGTTTCTAAGCACGCACGAACATATTGACATTTCCTCCAACCGCATAGCTAATGACCCAGTTAAGTTGGAATCATTATCACCTGTGTGTCAAATTCATAAGCATGACAGTATAACTTGGCAACTTTAACGGTTGCTTATGTTAGAAAATGTGGTCAAACTGCCCTTGAGGTAAATAAGAAGCTGGACTCCAATCAAGCTCGGTATAAATATAAGTATAAAGCAACTATGCAATCAAATGAAGGTACAAGTTACGTGACATTTGGAACAACCACCTCCAAAAGTCCTCCATTGTGTTCTATTATGTAACCCTTTGTTTCTCAACTAGATCTAGCAAGTTTGTGGTACCATTATAGAAAAAGGCACATAATTACGCACATAGGATATAACATTCTATGTAATTAACATGACTTGTGGTCCGCATTATGATTTGCATATAATTGGTGTCATATAGTCAACAAGTCCATTGGTGCAAAAAGCCCCATTGGGCATGATCTAGGAATATTTGCCTGAAATATGTGGAGAATTGATCGTAGACAATCCCCCTACCCCCCCCGGCCTCGGCCATGCGATAAGATTTTTTGTGTATAAGTTATGATCTAGCCTCCCAATACTTGAGTTTCATTGGCTAGCCTTCCAAAGATGGAATGGCTATACGATGAGCACTAGTTTTTTTTTTTTTTTTTTGGGTTATGTGGGTTTACGGCATATTTTAGGTATATTCCAATAGACTAATGATTGCTCCAAACTTAGTATAGGGTGTAAATTGGCAGTGGCCCCTGCTGTTGGGCAGCCACTTTGAAACCGGCTAACTGGTTGTCACATCCATTCCGCTTCCTTCTTCAATTCTTTAGAAAATGAATTTATACGCGGGTCCGCCGCTGGATTTGTTGAATTTGTGGAAACGGTGTTTGGCTTGGTGGAAATGGTATATTATGTCGCCCGCTTGAAGAATTTGCCGCATGGGTTTTGGGTATAATCCTTGAAGAATGGGCGATTGGACCAACCCAAGAAAAAATCGTGAGCTGTGCGCAGAGCATTGTTTTCGTAAGAAATGGCATTTCTATCCATTTTTCTGGCTTTGTTCTTCGATTTTTCACATTGGGTGATGCTCATTTGCTAACCCAATTAGGCTTAATTCTTCATATAAACGGCACAAACCAAAGAAAGAATGTAATGGGTTGGGATTTGCTCATTCCGCTTTCTATCACAATGTTGTACGTAAAAATATCATATCAATCGTGGAAAAGCAAATTCACGCTTACAGCATTATTTGTACGTAATCATAATTCATCACACAATGGAATGCGATATGTAACGTAGCATGAGTAATCATACACCACCTCAACGTAATCATTCACTCATCTCAAGCCGCACAAAAAATGAAATTGTGAGTAGGATTTTACAAGATATTACCCGCATTGCCAATCCAAATCGAAGTTTATCCTTCGCAGTAACTGCGGAAACTAGATCATCCATGCAAAATCCAAGCTCGAACCCATTGTGGGTTTCTTTATTCGATCCTTTGTAATTGCAATGGAAAAAGCCAAGTAGGGGAAAAAAACACACAAATCTTGAGGCGCATTTTAACAAAGGAAAAAGGTCGCTAATCCAGATTGGTATCGACGCACTCCATAACCACCGCACAAAATAACACGTGTCTCTCGATATAAAAAATGTTATGATGCTTTCAATATGTCTTAAACTAGCATCGCTTTAGGGTCTAAGCCCGATTCCTCGCTTCCCCCATAGCCAAAGAAAACTAAACTCGAATACTTGCTAGAAACCGAGACTAAAGGTACTTTGAATTGGAACATTACAGAGTAATGCGTGCAAATAAGCAATCCCTTTAGCATTAAAATCAAGAACGTGGGTTATATAATGTGCTTTCTCGTGTTTAAGCAGAGGTCCAGAGGTATATAAATTTTTCTCAAAACAGAAAAAAATTACATTTTGGTGTGACCTGACTCGCCAAAACATCAGAGATCTACCAAACACACAACCCACTAAATCAGTATGCATTACATATTTAGATTCCTCCAAGAAACGTACATTTCAACAAAGAAAAGTGGCATTTTTGTATTGGTGGGTGAATTAGTGGATCAATCCCAATCAAAAAACTTTTGTCATGGAGGAGACAAGCAAACATGGCATTTTTTTTGCATTGGTGGGCTTAATTAATGGATCAATCCCAATCAAAAAAACTTTTGTCATGGAGGAGACGCTTTGGTTTTGGCATCAATGGTTTGCTCCTTTACAAAACTTGCTCCTCGATGTTTGCTCTCCTCAGAACAAAAATCCAATCGAGGTCTTCAAGGAGTTCTCTCATTTCTATAATAAGGAAACATGTATTTCCTTATGCTTTTGCAATCCTTGTTCCATGACAAGGACCAAAGATTTCTTCAGGCCAATTTTCATAAAGTATGATTTAAGCCACTTCACCCTCGGAACACGGAGGGCAACTCTCCATGCGCAGACCTTTTTTTTTTGTCGTCCTTTTTTTTTTCCCGGGCGGCTATGGCGAGATCTTCGGCCAGATCGCCCGGGCGCTTTGAGCTATGGCACTCGGGCCGACTATGGCATTCTTGCAAAAAGCCGGCATAGTGATTTTTTCCTCGGCCGAGGCCTTGCGATTGTCGATATGGCGGCCATGGCGATCTTCCGGCGCTTTTGTAGCTATGGCACTCAGCGGCTATGGCATTCTTGTGAAAAAGCGAAGTATAGTGAGCTTTTTTGCACATTTTTGAGCTCTTGAGTAGATCTTTCGAGGAATCGCCGTCGCTTCTACTTCTTTTCATAGGAATCGCCTTCAGCCATGTAGATCCAAGTCGGCTATGGCGTAAAACCGCCTTTTCTAGGTTCTTTTGAGGTTCTTCAGTTTTGGCTTTCTTTCTAGGCATGTTGAGAAGTTTGATTTGCTCACCTGACAAAACACAAGTGGGTGTCAAGGTGTTTTGTCTTTGGTGGTACTTAGCATCCTTGGCAAGATGGATGGTACTTGTGTTGTCACACAATATAACAACCGAGGATGGAGGTACCCGCAGATCTGTCCACAAATGTTTAAGCCACAACAATTCCTCCTGCATTCCAACACCGAAAGTGCTTTGAATTATGCCTCCGTGGTAACGGGATTGACATCAGACCGCCTTTTGGACAACCATGTCAAAGACGTTAGGGCCCTATGAACGGGCTATCCCTCGTTGTGGACCTCCCCGCTATCATGACAAGCTTAGCATGATCTCGTGATCAACAAAGACTTTCACTTGAAATCGAGGACCCTCGATAAAAGAGATCTTCCCCGCGGAAGTCCCTTCAGATATGCTAGCAGCCTTTTAGCAACCGCCCCAAGGCGACCGCCTCGATTGCTCATGAATCTGCCAAGACTCCCACAAGAAAAGAGATATCGTGTCTAGTGATTGTGAGATATATCAATGCCCCTACCAATCTTCGATAGAGTATGGGATCACACTCCTCACCATCGAAATCAAGTTCAAGCCTTGTGCCTGAATCAAAAGGACTTGCCACAGCCTTGCAATCTTGCATACGATACTGCTGTAACATTTCTTTGATATATTTTTGCTGAGAAAGATAGATACCATCCGAAAGTGTCGCCACACTTCTACACCTAAACAATAATGCATAAGGCCAAGGTCAATCATCTCGGCGACTAAGATAACTTCAGCCTTCAATGTAGAAATCAGCAGATATCAAGATCTCCTCGTGGATGATCAAATCATCAACATACAAAACCACAACGCATATTCGCCTTCATGTGATTTTGTAATAAAGATTAGGGTCTGATGCACTTCTGCTGAACCCCTGCTCAAGAAAGAACACATTAATTTTTGCATGCCAACATCTTGGAGCCTGCTTCAAGCCATAAATGCTTTTCTTCAAATGACAAACCAGCTGCTCCTTCCCTTGAACAACAAATCCTGGAGGTTGAGTCATATAGACCTCTTCCTCTAAATCACCATTCAAAAAAGCAGACTTAATGTCCATTTGAAACATTAATCAATCTTTCATTGCAGCAAGAGCTATAACTGGTCTGATAGTGGACATTCTGGCTACGGAAGCAAAGACTTCATCATAATCTAAGCATATTTGTTGTGCAAAACCCTTGGCTACAAGTCTAGCTTTATGCTTTGACACTGTCCCATCAGCATGAAATTTGGTTTTAAACACCCACTTACAGCCAATAACTTGCTTATCAGCTGGAAGTTCAACCAATTCCCATGTGCCTTGCTTCAGCAATTGAGAGTATTCTTCTTCCATTGCATGCTGCCACTGCGGATCACGAGCTGCTTCATGAAAGGTTTGTGGATCAACATGATCCTGGAGCTTTGCCATTAAGGCAAGATTACATGATCCATTAGACTTCTCCCCGCTTTCTCCATCGACGCATGATCTCCTCTAGGTTCAACAACAGTACAATGTGCCGTGAACCGTTCTCAAGTAACAATTTGTTTTTCCTTGAGACGCATGGATCTCCTAGGTTCAACAACGTGAGGTATAGCAAGGTGTGCCACAATAGGTGTCGTACAAGCCACCGGATCGTGCTACAGCATCTTCATGTGTGCCGGACTTCGAAAAGGAACCAACTCGCCATGGACCGTGAGGGCTAGTGGGGATTGGGATCATCCCGTGCTACTACTTCATGCAAATGTGAGTTCACTGGAGAAACCACTAGAGAGGGAGAGAAAGGTCTACCAGCAGCTGCTATCAGATCTCCAACATCTAAGCATTGTGAAATGCAGGAGAATCACTGGAAGATATACCATCATACACAAAGATCTTCAACGAATCGGAATTAACTCCGCATAATAACCCGCTTGTTGGAAGGATCATACAACTTGTAACCTTTTCGATTTTCTAGATACCCAATGAAGATGGCTTTGACAGCCCTGTCATGCAACTTCCCATACTTTTTCAGCTTCTCAGCAGGTATGGAAGCATAAGCCAAGCATCCAAACACCTTCAAATGAGACACATCTGATTTCATTCTCCAAAATGCTTCATAAGGAGTCACATTCCGACTGCTTTAGTATGCACTCTATTTGCCAAATATGTCATTGTTACCATCGCCTCTCCCCAAAAAGATTCAGTAGCTTGTTTTAGACTCATCATAGATCTTGCCAAATCAAGCAAAGATCTATTCCTCCTTTCAGCCTACACCATTTTGTGGATGAGTATAAGGAATGATTAATCTGTTTTTCAATACCTTCTTTCCATGAGAAACCCATCAAAGGCATTAGACTCCCCAATGCACTTTTGAATTTATTCCTATAATTTACGAGCCACCAACAACTGCATGGTCAACTTAGAGACAATGTAATTACTTTAATTTACTATTAGCTTTAAAACCATGGCATGATGTCAAAATTTTCATCAAGAACACCTTCATAGATCAAGTACATAGCCCTCACCAACTTGAGTTTAATCTCCTGAAGGACTGCTATGACATTATTGATCGATAATGTGATGTTCCCAAAAATATATGCCATAAATATGTATACCCTTTGGGTTTATGCACTCTCGCATAAGGCCACTTGAGTAGCCTTGTACACCATTGAGGGTGGTGGGGAGCATGGCTAAGTCATTTACATAACTTAGCCAACCTTAGGCTTAGGGCCATTTCCACGCGGCCTTAGTCCATTGGGCTCAGCCACATGGAGAGATCCCATTGGAGCCATGTGGCAAATGACATGGAACCCTAACCTATAAGTACCCTAACCCTAACCATAATTCAATTTTTCGGGCTCCACCTTCCTTGAGACCTGCTCTTCGCCGCTAACTCCGCTTCGATCATCGCTCATCAAGGGACATAGCTCAATTCGAAAACCCTCTGCAAGGGCAAGGCTGCATCCATCTAAAGAGGAGGAACTACCGACTCACCGTGTCATGGAGACACCAGAGTTGGAGGAAGTTCGTCCTGAGTGTATTTAGAGCTGTCTTAGGTAGATCATCCTGGAACCTATGACTCCAAATGAGCTAGTATCTTCTTTTGCTAGTAGAGCCTTCCTAGAACCCCTAGTCTAGGCTTCAAACCCTAAGCAAGGAACCCTAACAAGTAGGTAGACTCATGTGTAGGTTAGATGTTATCTTCCTTATTATCATGTTATGTTGATATAACGCTAAGTTGGTTGATCTTATGTTTGCACCTCTTGTGTATTGGGAAGGGGGTAGAGACCTAATAGCCATTATCTAGATGATAATCCTAGTTTTAGACTCCTTAGTTCCTATTACATGGCTCAGGTATAGGAACCCACCGCTATAGGGCTATGTAAAGGATCTCTAGCACCCCCGGAGAACAAATTTTCTAACAAGGCCTCATCCATCGTATGAAGGGTTCCTTGCAAATCCTCTAACGCTGGGCTCTGGTGGAAGGCTGGGCGCTGAAAAGCGCTAGCTTCAACGCTCATTTCCTCACTTCCATTTTTTAGTCTCAGTGTTTTAGTTTTTTTGTTGGAAAACATGATAGTCGCTGGATTGGCTTGTTGCTTCAATGGTGCTTTTAAAGCATGAAGACCATAATGTTTCTATTTTGGGCCATGAAACCAAGTATCTCTCTTCTTCGATTTAGTTATGGAAACGTAAAGAAAATGGGCGCTTTGAGAGAAACAGAGAGGTAATGCATTGTTTTGCAAAGAATAGGGTTCTCCACCGCAAGGATGGCCGATTGGGTAAGATTTGAAGATGGGAGCTGGACAGAGATGTATTGTGATAGGTTTGTCGGTTCAAGGTCTTGAATTGTCCCCGGATTTTTGCACAAACAGACGAAGGCTGAATTTGCACATGGGATGATGGGTAGCAATGTTAGAGTGGTAATTTGGAGCATTCGACCGCCTAGCTTGGTCGCCAAACTTGGTTGCAAAGGTGAGACAACATAGCGGACAAAATAGGAATGGTTTTGCGCGAACGATTTTTTTCTCCTTTGTAGCAAGACTAAGCAGATTCAAAGCTTGTATTCCTAAAGCAAGGTACCTTAAACCGTTGAGTTTAGATTGCTGGCCAAGCTTGGTTCTTAATCGTTTTGTTTCCGACCGGCTTCACAGTTTTGCCTTAATCCGATCGGTGACTCTTTCAAGTGGATTGCTACGTGGATAAGAGAGATCATGCCACCTCAGATGGCATCTAATCCTTGCATAAAACCATAGAGAGAAAGCCAAACCAAATATTCCTTATCCAACAACCGGTGATCCGAATTGTCATTAGAATGGATATTGGGCCCCTAATGCGACGCCCCACCATCATGCCACCACCACCATGCAATGCACAAATGTACAAATATGCAATGCCCTCACATCGAAATTCTAAACGAATGGTGATTTTCAAGTTTGCCTCACTAAAGAAATACTCAAGTAGTGTTGTCAAAATTCATCTTCGTCATGGATTTCTACCCCCTATGGAACGATTTCTAAGCATTTTATAATGGAAACATTTTTAGATTTATAATGGAATGGAAGGGAGGCAATTTAGAGGAATGGAAGACTTCAACCCATTGCATCATGAATTTGCGAAAGAATGGCCCTGACCTGGAAATGGTGTCAACTTTAAGATTTTTCTGAATTGAAGGAATAGCCAAATGGATACTGTTGAATAAAGGCATAATACACAGCACACGATTGGAGCAGCGAGTCAAAATGCATACCCTTCCGAAGTGCTTCAAAACTATAATGGGTTTGAAGTCATGGGATTGCTCGAATGGAACAATCGAAGCATCGAATCATCCAGGTTTGAATCATTTGAGAGTCAACTGAAGAATCCAGTAATGCATCTATGAATGCTATATGGAATGGATGGAATGAATATCAGTTTGAGTCTCATGATCGCAAGTCATCGGCTAATAAAACCAATGTCCAATCATTGTTCACATTTGATTTATTATCGGTTTTGTTATAAAAATTGCATTATTTGCCTGGTACTGATCAAGTTTTAGCATATTTCCTGAAGTCATCGGGTAGATATGGTTTGATACCGATACGTAACGCCGCTATCTCCATTAAGCTCGTCACTTTGGGAAGCAAAACACACCGATTCTCTTCAATGTACAGAGGTACCACCACCGAGAACAATGCTGAATCATCCATCGAATTTTCGCACAAGAACAAACCAACGTGGATAAAAAGATCCATGACGATCTGTTCTATGAAACGTGACAGATCAAATGGAATCATAACGAAAATGATGAATGAAACTGTGATACAAGATCGAGTCATCACAACTTTGTATCCCACAATCACGGTACAGCAGCATTTTCCACCGGAAGAAATCACTAGCCGCCAACGCATCTCAACTGCGCCCCGACGCCGTGTCATTTTCTACTATAAATGCAAGCACCAACGAAGCCCTATCAAAACGGTGTTCGCCTATTCTACAAGACGAAATGGTAATCTTAGCTCGATCTGTCCTAATTAAGACAAAGTAACTGCCGCGACTGGGTAATATCATTGTAATGCGGTGCTCTGGATCCTTCCTCAGATCCGTCCTCAGGGGAATGCTAAGACAAGCTTATTCTTGTAGAAATTGTATCATTTGTGGAGGCTTTTGGGAGTGGGATGAACCACCGGCTTTTATTTCCTGTTTAGCCAGGCTAAATAAGTCAAGTGTGCAGTGAGATCATAATGTGAAAGGGAAACCCATCCAGATCCATGCTCATCAAGTTGCTTTTGCAATGTTATGAAAGGTGGATTAAAATATGCGCTTAACTTTGTTTGGGTACATGCTCATCTATGCAATCCGACATGTGAAGTTAGGCATCATTCTGTACATGCATTTGCACACACGCAGCGAGGGAAACATTAGATTATTGTTGACACCCAGTGGATGAGTACATTTTGATGTTCTCAATTGGGAAAAAGAAGTTGCTACTCATATTACATATTGCATGGGTGTGTATGGCTTTTAGTTCTCATCATTCTTTACACTTTGTTTTGCAGATATATGCTGATTTCTAAGGGTGAGCAAGGTCCCTTCTATTTTTGTTCACTTTAGCGCAGGTACTCTCTTGTTTACCTCGGTTTGAACTGTTAGATTGCATTTCGTTGTTCTGTGTGCTTGCATAAACATAATTGATGAAACAGTTTGCTCAGTTTTTACAGGTGTACGGAGTGGAAAGCAATGTCTAAGTATCTTCTCCAACAAGCTTCCCAACTTATGCAAAAAGAGGAAATTAAAGCTGTTGAAGGCGTGTTTTCTATACTCCTGGACTCCTTTCCGGGAGGCGATCGGAGTTTTTATCAACTGGATAGCTGAAGTAAAGGGACCAAGCACAAACTTAAAAGATGATGAGCCCTGCCTGCAAATGTAAGGTGCAAGTTTACAACAATTCATCTCCATTTTGCGGTACTCTGTAAGACAATCTTATAACCTTCTTTTAAGATGAAAGTTTGTGTAAAAGGCATCATAATCCAATCACTTCATCCTCATTTGTGTATTATTTGCAGATGAAAAGCAAAACACACTTCTTATTGCTGCTAGTACTAATACTTAAATAAAGTTGAGACATGATTGTTTTGCAGGTAGGATTCTTCAGCAACTGAGGGCAACGAAGTTGCATATGTTGATCAGCAAATGGATGAAATCAATAGGTTGTCCATGCTCACTTACTTTGTCCGGGTGTTCCTAAAGCCTTCTGTGATGGAGCCGCATGGTTATTGGATGTCAAATATATCTCTAATATGAACTGTAAATATACCCACGGAGACTAATATGGATAAGCTTAGGATCTACTGTTGCTCTAGATGAGCCCATCAATGCATCAGATGTCCTTTGACATACTTATGCCAACTGCCCCAAATGGCCATACAATGTGTGGGATACTTGCCATTTTATCCTGCATCAGCAGATTTTACTCTCTGTAATTCTAACATATACCTCTTCATACATGGAGGGGATAAAGTTCTGATGTGATGACTTGTACAAGTTGGTATCATGGGAGGGGCTGCCAAGTGAATTATGAAGAGGTAAACACTCTAATTTCAGGGTTTCCAAGAGAATTACAGTCTGTTTTTGAAGGGATGTTTGCTGCTGCTTCACTGGTCAAACTTTTAAGCGATAGTATGTCGTCTTGGTATTTGTTTCCATGCTGAATTTTGGGTGATGTTTTGATTCAACATGTAAAAGACAATTTTTGAGCAATTGGGATAAAGTCCATGCAAATGCCGGGGTTGAACATGTAACGGCGTAAATGGTTGAAGTCAAATGTTGCTTCTGTTAGGTAAATGGTAAGAGAAGGCACCAATACACTGGTTTATGGCAAAAGTAAATCAATTGGGTCAAAATAAATCACTTCTTAATTTTTCCTTAAAAGAATGTCTGCTATTCTATAAATTTCCCAAGATTTAAGTTTTGGAGCAAACCTCAATGGTTCACATGAGAAAGCATGCAGTAATAATTTGACGTTTTTCAAAGATTTAATATCATTTTGAACCTTTGAAGGTCTTGTTGTTGCATGTTAAGTAGAACAATGTGCCTTCAAAGATTTAATATTTTGGTTTCAGATGTCCTATGTTGGATAATGTTTTGCACAGAATTTGAAGTAGGGATTTGTTCATTTCCTTTTTGGGATAAATCATTAATCTCAGTTTTGAGGTGAGGTTGTAGTCAAAAGTCTAATCTCGAGATGGTGAGGGTATCTGTTGTTTAAAGTCATGAGGTCTTCTCATTCTAAAGTTCATGACTCAAGGCCGTTAGTTCCCTAGTCCTACATATGTTAGTCTTATGCTCTCTTGGTTTTGTGCTTGAAGGTCTTCATGTTGATCTTTATTCTTTCATTTTTCTTCAAATGCTTGTCATAAATGCACATTTGCTTGTTCCTTTGCTGAAGATGGCCATCCATCCTTGCTTTGGAAGCTAGGTTGATCCCAACGTCAAAGATCAAAAAATTTAAAGGATATACCTTGTTTAACACTAGACCTGTGGCCCCCATGATGGACCATTAAAGGGCATTTTGAAGGTTCACAAAAATCATATAAAATCAAGAACACAAAACTATAGCCAAACCCTTTCTAAAAAGTTCACTAGTCATTGCGGGTGCGGCGTTGCCACGTAATGTTAGGATGTGTTTTTGCTCAAACCTTTAATGTCCATATGTGCAACTTTGGTTTTCTTTGGTAATTATTGTTCAATACTGCGCGCATCTTTATGGTGAGCTTATATTCCTCAAGATGATCCGTGTGTATAGGTAACTCAAGGAGCATCCACAATTTTGGGTCGATTTCCTCGTGGAACCGGCAAAAACTCCTCTAGCAATGAGCCCCCTAATAATGACATCAATTGATGGAGTGTTCTATTTAGTACTTCATAAAACATGTTTATGCATCGTTGAGGCCTCATCCCATATAATCATCGCGAGTCACTCTTTTATCCAACTTTGCCATCTCGGCAGCATTGAAAATATTGCAAGTTGATGTTTATCGGTATCTTTAATCTTGAATGACATTTTATGGGAGCGTGATATTTGCTTGGGCCTTCTTTGAGCTAAATGGCATTGCTTGATGTCCTCGAGCTTGAAGTATGAGATTTAGCAAAAAGTGTTATTTTGCTTTTGCGGTGTTCGTGCATATGAGGCAAAAAGTTTACTTACTTCAGCGCTAGCAAAAGCGTTTGAAAAGTAAATAGTGCAAATACTCATGTGAACCCGACAATCCTAACATATAATACAACTTAGTAGTTCAACAAATACTAAATACATGTATTTACAATATAATCCAAAAATAATTTGCCACTTTGATTTCACAAATATCACTACATGTTGCTCACTAAACATCCCATTAAAACAAACCAACATCCTAATGTAGAACCATCTCCTAAAAAACCCCTTTTAGCATTTGTGCAATTGCAAGTGTGTTGTAGATAAGGCCCATTTGAAAATTTTGGCTCACTCAAATATTACGTTGGCCATGGGAGCAAAACAATATTGTATTCGTATTTGGTACGCCAATTACTATTGATAATCATGCTTTTAAAGGCCCTTATAGAACTTTGATAGGTACTTCATTGTTTCCTACATATTTGATGCCATATATGATGACTATGATGATTTTTGTTATGTGTTTCTCTTAAGGCTTCAATCTCTTCCCCGTGATATGTTATTAAGAGAAAAGTAAGCAAATATACCAAACTGCTAAATCTTAATCAGATAATGTCTTTGTAACCTTTGCATGTACAAAGCTAGGATAGAATTACATAAAAATAGCATCCTAGAGGACATCACCAAAGTATATCCAAATGATTGCCATTAGTCAAAAGTATGTCCAAATAATTGGATTTGAATTTGTGGAAAACAAATGCTCCTCCAATAAATATCCGCAACACATTTATGATTTGAATTTTGCATACATTAGGAGTATAAATTGCCTTAGTAAAGCATTCAAAAAGCCCGCATTGAATAGCTACTATGTGTGCACACATGATATTACTTCACTTAGTAAGAAATAATAAAGGGAACATCTTAGGTCAGAAGCCAAGGCATCTGCCAACACCACACCTGGAAATATCACAGGGCCAATAGCCTTAAATTCAAATCGTTACCATCCTCTAAGAGAACATATTACATATGCAAAGTTTTTGAACTATTTTTCCCTGCACTAAAAAGAACTTAGAAGCACACAACGTTGCAATCATGTATCAAAGCGGATGCACCCTATGTGCTTCTTGATCCGCATCTTCACCAAGAGCACTTAGATATAAAGTAGTACAATGTGGACTTGCCATGCCTTACCATTCATATTATGCCGATAAATCGAGGAGACTTAAAAGATGACCTACTCATTTAAATGGATTAGGATTTGTGGCTTTCAAAGTCTGGTAAAATATCTGATAAACAACAAATTTTGGCAATGCAATAACAAAACTCGGCAACACATGTGTTGTAACAAGATTACCCCAAGTACTTTATCACAAACAAGAAGCATGTTAGTTCAATGCCCCAAAGAGATCAATTTAATTATGGATGCAACATACAAAGACATGTTTATTTTATTCACAGGTCTACAATAATAATCGACATGTCTACTAAATTGACATGGATACTAAACCATAAACATATCGCCGTCGTAATTACACTTATGAAGAGACTTCCTGCGTAATCCAAAAAGAACTTATGTTTGAAAATTAGAGATTTGAGTAGCTCACCACATAGATGCATTAAAATATAGTAAACCCACTTACATTAAATGTGAACTACCACAAAGATTATAGAAGCTTCTTTCCGTTGGTAAAAAATGAACTACCACAAAGCGTGGTTCCCCTGCTTTCCTTCAGGGACCCTGTTTTGCTTCAGCGACCTTCTGCTCTCTGCTACTACAAAACATAAGAAAAGGGCAAAAGCATAAGAAAAGAAGTAGATGCCTAATGTGAACATAGGTATACCAGTTCCAATCTACTTTTTAATCTTCACCCGACCAAGACAAAAGGACTCATAAGGAAAAGTAAAATGATTTGCTCCAGTGAATGATTCTTTACTATTCTCAATTCTGAACTCATCTAAGTTGCAATTGAAGGGTATTTCTAAGACTGCTTCATTAGCTGAAAGCAACTGTGCGTGAGTTTAAACATGAACCGATCTGCCAGACACCATAACTGATATACATGATGCACAACATATACATGATATACATGATCTTTGGCCGCTGCTCTGGCAAGAGATTTGTTGTTTATTATTATTTCACATGTGCATATCAGCGTAAAAGTGAGGAAATATACATGTCTCATGCATCGCTAATGTAAACAGGTCATTTTCAAAATAAGCGTAAATAGCAACTCAACAAAAGTATTGCATGGATAAAGAACTCATACATAAAACGTAAAATATCATTAAGCTTGCACCTCTACTTACGTAATTTTGTTTATATAATACAATGGCAACCAATATAAAAATACCGTCGGCCATAACTCAAAAGGACTTTTCAAAGCTCAAAGGATGTAAGCTTCCTCTGTTTGTGGTCCCTACTATGCCTATCTCGCTAAGTGAAAAACCAATGGGTTTACAATGTAGCAACTTCTTTCGGAAATTATATTTACTACCAGTAAATTATGCAACAGATTTTTTATGCTGCACCAAAAAAGTAAATGAAAAAAAAAATATGTCAATTATATATAAAACCGTATTTGCATTACCTTAAAGCAATTGTAGTTTGCACACAAGAATCACATCCGGATCATGTGGATTTCTTGGGGATGTTAGATATGTAAGGTTTTTCTCGGGCGGTACATCCAAATAAAAAGTAAACGATGGACATATGGGAAGAGCCAAAGATGAGAAAAAAATTGGATGTGTATATGTTCCAAGAAACTCTATGGCTATGAAACAAAGAACAACTTTAGAGCCATTGCATATGTGAAAGCAAGAGATGAAAGTAAAGCAGTAATATGGTTGAAATAGATCTCATATTATTTCGCTCATGAAAATCTAAGAGACTCCACACATGCGTGAGTGAACGAAAACAATGCGCAAGAATTCTAAAAAAATCCTCGATAATAAGACATGCCTGTTATAACGTACCAGTATGTTAAAAGACGTAGCACCGACCGATCTCAGAAAGCAACTTGATTTCATGGCAACTCTACAAACCATACTGCCCATTTACTATTTTGGTCCTTGGGGCCACATAAGATTTTCCCACAATAAACAAAAGGTACAAATATGCAGATATGGAAGAAGGGCAAGCAACAATCCCGCCAATTAAAAAGCTATAAAAACAAAAAATCATAGAGGGCTGACCTAATCTGGTATGCATTTACAGAGAAAATAAAGCAATTTTGAAGAGAATTTGACAAAAACTATGAAAAAAATGTGCGCGGGTGTTTACGCTTGAGTTGTTTATTAATTAAATGGCTTCCACTATTTTTGATAAAGTTGAAGAATAATGGAAGGATGCCGATAATTAGCCATGCAAAGAGTACTCCAAAGTGGGTAAGAAAACCTCACGAACGAAGCTTTCGAGACTAAATAAATGACCTATGGAAGCCTTTGAATCTCCCGCTGAACATTGCAAAATTAGATAAGATGCAAAACCACTTGAATATAGATAGCCCCAAAACCTAAAAAAATCGCGGAAAACCGACATTAGTTAGAGTTCTAAAGAAACAAATTCAACATGCAAAGAACCGATTTCAATTGAAAAGAGTAGCATCTCGGCTCTATGCATCGACTTTCCAGTTTGAAAACAAACCGAGGCTTCATGGAGAGAAGAGCTAAAATCAAAGTGAAACATAGATCACTTCTCCACATCTTTATCCATAGCCGCCCTCCTGAGGAAGCCATAATCATGGCGGGGAGGACTTAAAGAAACGCCAAAATTTAAAAACGTCTAGGGTTTCAAAAATGAAAAAAGTGCCGCACGAAAAAAAGGAAAAAAGTGAAAAAAGTTATAAATTTTCCGGTGCCAAAATCACGCTTTTGGTAGGAAAAAGAAAGTTACCGGCATACGGTGGTAGGAAAAAAGAGGACACCCACCTCCAAAAACTTTTAAGTAAGTAGATATATATATGCCACGCTTCACATGAAAAATACACAAAATGTATCGGTTCCCATTCTTGTGAGTTACGCTCTAGCAAACCCAAAAGGTCAAGTACCAAAAGCTTCATGTTCACACAAAGTAAAACTGTCCTAATGAAAAGATTTTTTTTTATTTTTTGGTTATAATGTTATTTTTCTACACGAGATATAGAAGGCACAAAAACCACATCTCAATTCAAGTCTACATGGAAGATAGAGCAATTTAAACATGACAGGGTCAAAATCGCCCTCTACCTTCTCGAGAACCAAAAGATCTTGGTTCCCGTAAAGGGATTGTGATATAAAACAACAACTTTCATAACGAATATCAATTTTGAGTTAAAATTTGGCATATAAGTAGTTCACGATGTCCTACAACCTAAAAAATGTTTGTTGAGTTTTGAATTTGATGTTTTGACTTTTTTACTTCTAATTTAGGAAATTTTACAAAATGGATAATTTGTTACATATGACTCTAGGTTGTCCTCCAAAAATCACATTATGAAAGTTTATAAGGATGTGAAACCAATGCAAAACAAGCTCGTGGAAAGAGCAAAGACATGGTAAAAATAAAAAGCGATATCCTGCACTGCCCATTCTGGGTCTATAAGTTCATTCAAAAATTGATAATATCCTTATATTAGTCCATTTCAAGTTGAGTTTTGGGACACGGTAGCTCTTGGACACTTTGTTCACAAAAAATATTTGTTGTTCATTATCTTGAGGATTTGTACTAGAATAGCTAGCATCACTTATATTATATCTTCCATGTTTATTCTAGATTTGTGCCTAAAGGTGTGACTTTACATAATCGCGATCCTCAAAATATCTCATGTCAAGAAATCCATGCAAAAGAACGAAGAAAAATATGAAAACTTTTACTATAAAAAAATCAAGATAGGCGCTATCTACGGTCAGATTCTGGAACCATCATTGGTCCCAAATGGTTGGAAGTTTAAAAATCATTGATGGTGCCATTAATCAATTTTGATCTCAACTTTCACATATAGTTTACTTGTATAATTCTCTATAGGACAAAAATTAATTGATTAGGTTAGCTTGCATAATTTAAGGGTAGGTTGAAGCAAAAATTGAGAATTTATGGGTACTCATGGAAGCACTTAGACTTTTCAAAAATCATGATGAAGAATATCATTCTATGGAGCAAAATGGATAAGGATAATGAGAGATATATGCTCTATACAATGGACCATAAACGGTAATCGTGCTTATATAAATTAAAACCCTAGAAATAACATGTTGCTTTAACATGTAATTGAAATTTCTATTGCCAAGAAAGGTTTGCATCTATAAAAATATAATAAACACTGAAAGATAACCTACATGTAATATTATTCTACTTGGATGACAATGCTTTATAGCAAGAATATGATATGAAGTTTATACTAGTATGAGATAAGCATATTTTATGGTATTGTTTTTAATAAAACCATACAATCTATATAAAAGATCTCTATATATGTCATTTCTCACATTTTGAACTATTTTAGAGGCCTATTTGGGGAAAAGTAGCTCTCTTTCTATAAACCAAATAAGGAAGGAAGTATATATGAAATGAACCAAAGAAGCATATATGAAATGTTATGTGGTGTATTTATATATTATCATGGCTAAACTTCACAACATCCACTTGAATTCATCAATAAACATCACTAACTATAACCATTGTGGAATTTTGGACCTATAATTGTGGAGTTGATCCAACTTTTTATGCTCTAAATGTGTTAATCTACTTTGACATCATGTTTGAATTCCAAAATTGCATGGTTACACCCTAGTTATACTATATGTAAGTTGATAAGAGTTATGTTCTATGTAGATATAAATAGAACGCATCATTTATTACCCAGATGACATTATGGATGGTTATTATGGGAGCATTTTAACATATCTTTTTTGTCCATAATTCATATAGTAGTAGATTCTTTTAGTAAATATTGAGATTAACCCTATGAGTTTACAAAATGCCATCTACATGTTGTGGCTCGGCCAGAACCGATTGACATCATCAGGGGATTGTCATTAGTAGTATTGAGTCCGCCACACTCCAATGCCGCTTTGGACTATATATTGATTAGTTAGAAGGTTGTCTTGTTGAACTTCGCGGGGTTCAGGATATGTTTGCCTAATTATGTGGTGCATGAGCTATGCACCACATAATTAGGCGCTTCATATATCTGAAAAGGATAAGGAAAATCTTAGCCTACACCCTTTGCATTGCCATTCTGGATGCTCAATACTTTCTGCCATTACATTGTGGGTTAACTTGACTAAGACTAAGGTGCTGCTCATCATCTTGGCTGCATAGGGCCAAAATGTGATGTGGCATGCACCTTGACAAAGGGAGTCGGATTTGTGAGGCGGAAAATAAGCGCCTAGCGCCGAGAAGATGGAGAAGGGAGATGTGGAACGAGGTCAAGAATGTGGCCCCTATGGTCGCATTGAAGTGTGGAGGGAGGGATCTGAAACAAATTGCTTTGATTTGTGTGCAAAATGAGAGGTGCAACAAACGGGATCTTGTGAGATAAGGATCGTGGGATAAATGTGGGAATGTGTCGTGGTTTTAACAGTAAAATGCCAATCGAAGGACGTAATATACGTGGCCGGACAAAATGTGAGAAGGTGGGCCGGAGAAACCAAGAAGGGACAGAGGTTACAAGATGGGATCTAAGCTCTACTCCATAAACCGGCCACCTCACCTGAAAAAGAAGATATTCGTCCTTCTACAAGGCTCTACGAAAAAAGGGAATCCGTGCTTGGGAAAAACTATTGCCTTTGGAGATTTCTTCAAGTTCATTTGCAAATTTGGTGTCGAGCCTCGAAAAAAGAAGGAAAAATGGTGGGCACAAGAAAACAAAAATGTATGGTGACCATGGTGGAGATGCGTGCAGCGAGTGGTGCAACCCATAATTGACAGCCGAACGCGGATTCAAAGGGGAGGTCCAGAAAAGATGAATCGGCTAGACCCCAAAGAATTCGAGGTAAAACCCGTCTTTAAATCATTCTTACCAAAGGAAAAATGAGCATCCTTAGTTCTAGTGCTTTAATTGGATGTGTGAGGCATGAGGGAGTAAATCTCTCAAACATCAAGCTTGAACACATAAAGATGAGTAGGGAAGTCCAAATAACTCGAATCTACTGGCTGGAATTCCCTTACTTTATTGTGGAATGCTGGAGTGAGTCGGCTGCAAATTTCTTCTTAAACAGGGGACAATATCAAGAGCAGACACGCAATTCTTTTTCCAGAAATGGTCCCCGATCTTTGATCCTCAAAATCCCTCACAAATTCATCTATAAATAATGTCCAAGCTTGCTATAATACCTATCCAAGCTTGGCGTTGCACTTTTGTTCCTATATATCTGCAAGGAAGCAAGCATAAACAAATGGATTGCCATCTTTGAGCTATTGAAGGCATAGAGATCCTGTAGAAGTAAGTCCTTTTTGTGAATTGAAATTAGGTTAGATGGAGCAGAGTTTTTGTTTCTTTGAAAGCATTGCATAAAGTGCGCTGAGCCAAACCTTTTTCGGTCTCAGCCGACATCGATGACTATTTGCAAAATTATTTAAACCACATGAATATATTCTAAGATTTCATTTTGGTTTTCTTCCATTATCAAAAGCTTTGACATAATCATAACCTTCTTTAGTAAGGCATATGCCATCAAAGCAATAGTAAATACATGTGTGCCGGTGTGAATGGCACGAAGCTTGAACTTTAAACGTCCATGAGAGTTGCATGCTTGAACCAAATTCGCCCTAGGCGAACCAGCCACGGTCGCCAGTGAACCAGGATGAAAGAGCGATGGCCCGGAAACGTCCTTGATTACATAAATGCAAGTTAAGCCCAAGCGAACCCCTAACGAGGATTACTAAAGTGATAGCGTAGGATGTGAGGCCCCTCGGGTTATTAGAACCCATCCCGGTGAACCGTACCCGGAATAACAGATTAGCGGTACCGATGTATGCAACGGTAATGCTTTGGTCACCTAGGTTGTAGCGCGGAACCGGTAGAGGCGAAGTAGCGTTAGCGAGGACAGCGGTAGATAGGTACTGTGGGGCAATCCCGATTGCTGTAGCGGATCAGTAGCGCGTGATGGGTTCGCGGGGATCTGCTGCAGTCTTCTTTGGGCAAGTGACAACATACTTTGCAGTCTTCTTTGGCGATTCAGGGTTACAGCACTGGCGAATCCATGATAGATAGATGATAGGATTAACAAACCCACACGGCCTTGATAATGGCTTCTCACACATCAGTATATTTGATATTTAGAATTTACTTAAAATAACACTTACCTGTGCTTTACAAATCCTTTCAAGGTTTAAACAGCATTTGCTCAAAGTTAACTATAATATATTTCATGAACTAGCATATATGGTAAGTGCTAATGTCTTGCAAAGGTATTGCAATATCTTTTTTTATGGATAAAAAGGAATTTATTGATGTGGTAAATATTATATGACTGTGCCATAGGGAACCCCCGGTAGCGGGCCCCATGGGGACGTTACCCATGGGGTGGGGTGGGCAAAGATGCCCCCCTACCGGGTTCCTTAAGTGAACCCACGGTGGGGACCATTAGCACATAGGCCACTACCCATTTACCAACCCTTGGCCCAATGAAGATTACTTTGCAGGTCCTTCTTTAGACCAAAGTTATGTCTTGTGAGGACATTGTTATAGCCATGGTTTTGTTTGAAAGTTCTTAGTTATGACATTTTCGGCGGTAGCGATTTAACTAAGCCCGGAGTGCACCTTTCTATCTCTGCATCTTCTTTTCGCGGTAGTTTATGTTGTCTTCAAGTAAGTGCGAATGGCGGTAGTCAGCGACTCGGTCGGTGGGATGTGGATGAAAATGATAGTGAATATGACCTTCGCTGACAGGATGACTGATGTCGGAGGAGGGACACTGCAAAGGAAAATCACAGTGATTGCGGAACCGCTTTGGTGGGATTACTCCTGATTACTACCACAGATCCCCAAGAGCAGCGCGCATGGGCGGCGGTCTCACGGTTGGTTCAATGGCTCCGTGTTGCTCCTCGGGGTGGATTATGCCTCAGCAGTCTGTGTATGGGTTGATGAAATTTTGTGCCTGCAACCTGCTATGTTCCCCCCACCCATCGAAATAAGTCTTTGCCGATCCCGGCACTTACGGTCCTTGAGAGAAAGCAGAGCCACCATCGAGCCACCATGTCGGTTGATGTCTGGAGTAGGTGCATATTGTGAGAGTTTGCAGTTGGCGATGACTCGGTGGATTGGTTAATATAGCGGGCCTCTTCGGCGTTAAGTCCCTTAAATTGGGTTTTTGGAGCCGACTAGTTGCCGCCGACCACTTGAATGAACACCCATGATTTTCCATCCAGGAAGGAGACTGGAACTTGCTCATTTGCCCATTCTGCGGGCCAACTTGACAGCGAGGGCAGCTCATCCATACGGCTAGTGCCACCGGAAGTAAGACATGATACAGTGGATAAATGGCATAGAGGATGCTCTCAGAGATATCTGAATTATATGAACAAGAGAATCAAATAAAGGTACCATTAAGTACAATTCTCAACACTTGTTCTAGCACGGAGTAGTTCTATAAGGTAAAAGGCACTTCTTAGAAAACTCATATAGATGTCATTGTATGGTGCCCTTGTAAATATGCATAAAAATTTGGAATATAAATTGGGCACAAAATGCATTTGAGAAAATTCATAATCCAAACTTGATATCATTTAATGCCACCTTGGCATATCACAGAGAATGGATACGAACAAACTTGTTATGAACATTGAATAAAAGGGGCAAGAACACTATACAAATCCTTAGATACGAAAATGTTTAAAAAATGTATTAAGATAAATTTGGCTATCAAACTTGACATTATAATCGCATCTCTGAACTTGGGAATATTTAGGTTCCATATGCCGAGCCATCATAGTTTGGACAAAAGAGCTTACACCAAGTGGGTAGGCCATGGTTTTCTAAGTTCCCAAGACAAAAGAAACAAGCTCAAGTATGTTTTGAAAAGAACATAAACAAACTAAAACCGTTGGAATTTAGGTTTGTCATGCAATGCAACTATTGTTATGGCGACTACACCTTGAACCATACATGGTTTACAAATTGAAACAAATCCATCAATTTTGGCATAGAGGCCTTCAATTAATAGAATAGAATAGAATAGAATAGAATAGAATATGATTTTATCGATCACGGAGACCAACTGGCCTATGGGACCCAAGTACAAAGAGAGCGGCCGGAGGCGTGTTTACGGGGATTAATGGAAGGGTATAGTACACATAGAATATAGGTGACTACATCAAACTTCATATTCTACCTTCATGTGAACTACATTCAAGCTTTAATCGCTGCTACTCCTTTAGAGCAATAGCTTTTTGACAAATGATCTTCATAAATACTATTTTATCCATGCAACATCTCATCTAGCAATGGGTTTCCACAAATGATCTTCATAATGTCTATCTTATCCATGCAACATCTCATCTAACAACAAACGGAATTGGCTTGTCTACAAACATTCCATCTTGAGTTGGAAAGTGTAGAATACAAGTAAAGCCCATAAGCATATAATTGAGCATGCCACAATATATACAAAGGCATGTATGTCAGCAAACATACAATATTGAAAAGCATGTGTATTGAACAATATTGAAATTAGAAAAGCATGCCCGTATGGAACAAAAGCTGCTGCTACAACTTAGAACAATGGCATTAAATTTCAAGGGTCCTCCCAAGAAATACCTTGTGGCGAGATCGGCTTAACTCTGCGCTTCGGTGGCGAGGAGAAGTCTAACAATGGGAGATATAAGCACTGGAATGGAACAATGGGAGATCTAAGCTTTTCCCGAACAATGGAAGTCATTTTATAAGCACTGAAAATATATTGTCTTGCATTGCACGTGTCCGGCTATTCCCTACTATTTTCCCGAAAAGCGTCACGGGATCCTTGCCGGCCGGCACACTGCCCGCCGGCCGGCGAATCCACCCCCCGACACTGCGAATCCCTCGCGAATCCCACCGCGCATCACCCGCCCCGCCACCGCATTTGAAGCGCCACCGACGCCCGCCAGTGCACCGCCACACCCGCCTTTGCCATTAAAATGCAGGCCACTTGGAATGGAAGTGCCAGCAGAAGCTGGCTCCGGTAAAGCGCCTGCCATCAGCACCATCATACGCCATCAGCGCAAAGTAGCGGCTAGGTGAGTGTTAAACGCCCGAACGGCGGCAATACCCGCATGCCGCGAGGCCCCGCCACGTCTTTCAATAGGGTGCCGCGAATCCGTGAGGTGCCTGGGAGGAATTCCAGGGTTAAGCAGGGCCGAACTTCGATTGGTCCGCGAACTGGGTTTAGGGAGCCAATAAAGTGGGCGATGTGTACCCCTTTCATGTTAAGTTAAGTGGTGGACTCTCTCCCATGACGAAGAAATCTTAATATGTCATGTATTCTGAGACATTGTTGTGAGCAAGCACTTTGCCAAAGAGATGTAAATTCTGTTTTAGGATTGTAGTGGGACGATGTTTTGTGATTATGTAGCGCCCCATGGTGTCATTGTGTGGAGGTGGAGGGAAACACATCCATATGTTGTTTAAATATTTTGATATATATGTTGACGCCAGCGTCATTATTATTTTGGTTTGAAAGATTAGTAATAGGATGGTTTTTTTTTTAAAGGGCGACAAGCTTTATTTACCAACTAAAAGCTAGAGCAACATAAAATGCAAAAACGGGGATTATAACCCGGTGGACAAACCGATCCAAGCCGAGCACAACCACCTATGCAAAGAATGAATCTGGGAGGTAGAAAGTATGCGGATGAGTACTTTTCTTCTCTTGATCAAGAGAACAATTGTAACCATAACAATTTTATTTTGCCGTAGCGAAGAACAATCTCATGTTATCTACGCCCTTAAAGATAAACAACCTCCTTCTCTTCCAAAATTGACCATAAAAGCCCGGCCACATGCGAGATGAAAAGCCGTTTCGTAGTTTGGGCAAGCAGCAGGATAGACGGCAAGCAAAAATTTGCGACTAGATCTGGAAGCGATGCTTAAATAGGGTCAACAACCAAGACCATGCACAGCGAAGCTTTTACACAAGAAAAACAATGCTCCAATACTCTCTTCCCTTTCTTTGGCATAAAGGCGGGTAGCTCGAAATCCGATTATCCATTTTATGGACTAACATTGACTCGAGGGGCATCACAGGGACGGTGTTGCTAAGATGCAATAATTGGGTGTTTGGTTGAGTGTATTGATTGATTGGGTTGTTGGTTGAATGCTCAATCGGTTCCAAGAGCGGTTACTATGTGCACTCTAGACTTCCTTGCCATGGTCATGCGGATGTTTTCTACAAGATGCGGGACCTTATGCATTTGTAAGCACCGGGGAAAAAGCCTCTTTTGAGGCATCCAAAATAGAACTACATATGAACACATAAAAACCAGCAAATGCAGTATTGAACCTCAGAAATTAAACTTTCCAAAGCATTGATAACTTTTGTTGTGCTTTCAAAAAACATACTAACTCAAAAGCTTCTAAATTTTCTCATTGAAACTAGTCTTAGAGATATGCTCCACTTCTATTATTGAAGGAGTTTTAGAAGTAGAGTGAATTGTTTGAGAATGTAAACTATAGTAATATTTTCTCACAAAAAGTCACAAAGTTTGGTTAAACCCATTTTCGAGGAAATGAAAATTTTCACCTATTTCAAAACCAAGGTAAGCAACGATTTCATAATCAACGGTTTGGTTGAAAGGCACATAAATGCTACATTTTTTGGATGGCGTCTAACACGGATTAGCTTTGTTGGATTGAACAACAATCAATTAATTTGTTAACACAACTTGACTATCAATACAGGAATACAAGTTCTATTATAAAAGGCGAAAATTGGCTTCCTATCGACTTTGGTGTTGCTTGACCTCAAAGCTCTTTCACTATATTTATTTGAGATTAAAGATCAATAAAGATATCACCATCCTAAAAAAAATGCCCAAAAAGTCGGTGGCATTTACAAAACAAAATTTCAATTAGGGTGCAGGTATTATGCATGTCAACCAAGTTTTGCTCAATGTTCCTAAAAAAGCGAGGTGATAGAATAAATAATACTTGACATATATATAACGAACTAATGTGAGGGTTTCTTGCTGATGTGGCTTATATTAGTGCTGAAATTTTGGAGCATAAAAACACTTGCCATTTTGAAAGGAGCGTTAGAGCTAATTGTTCTCAAAGAAGGAAGTTGCTTTGGGATATTTGGAAAACTAATCCCGTTATAGAAAAAACTATCCACTACAAAAAACACTTATCACATCATTATATAATCTTACCAAATTCGGAATTCAATGTATTCCCTAATTCCGGAGAAAAGGGCTTTAAAAGATTTCTTACGTGCCAATACATTGGATTTAATCCCTCTGGATAAAAGCTAGAGAAGAGAAAGACTTCAAGAAGTTAAGGAGACTCTAAAAAGCCATAAAGCTACACCAAGAAGAAAAAAATAGGCACATCCAATATAAAAATCCCCTTGAAGCCTATCCGAGGCGACAAGTGCTACACGGGGGAGGGAGGGAGGGGAGGGAAGAGGGAGGGGAGGGAGGGAGGGAGGGAGGAGGGATAGATAGATAGATAGATAGATAGATAGATAGATAGATATAGATAGATAGATAGATAGATAGGGAGGGAGGGAGGGAGAGGAGGAATAGAAGCATGACCAATGGAAAAAATTGAAGGGATAACCCCGGAAAAAAAGAAAACCCCAAAGGTGCTACTTTCGAGAAGTCACAATGCTATGCGAGAGAAGGAATATAAGAGGAACCAAGCCACAATCCACGGCCCAATCTATCATGACAACAACCATCGGAACAAAGAGGTTTGAGCAACCACATGTATATAGATCCTATGCAAGCAACCACCGACCAAAACACAAACAACCACTCAATGACCTCAAGAGAGAAAAGGCGGGAGGGGAGGAAGTTGACATCAAGTCAAAAGATCCAGCTCGAGAGAGAACACCGATGAGAATTGAGAGAGAACCGTGTATATATAGGGAAGAAAGGATCCAAAAGCGAGGCTGGGCCAAAAAGGCGTCCCTTTTCAAGAATGATGGTTCTATTCACTTGGAATAGAACCATTGCATTATGGAAAAGGTCCCTAATATCAACATCCGTGAGAAGAGGAACAATCTCAAACTCAACCAAGGCCGAAAGTATGAGGGACCATAAGGTATAGAGGAGATACTTGGGACTACCCTAAGAACCGAGATAAAGCGAAGAAGTGGAGCCAAGGGCAACATGGCAACAGGAGGTATATGGTAAAGACAACCAAACAAGAAATGAATGTGAACCATGAAAAAATGAAGAACAACATGATGGCGCCAATGAACGGTGCAAACAAAAATGCAGCGAAAACTAACACAACAAAATAGATCCGGATGGACTACAAAGCAATGAGGAATCAACTAAAATAATAGATATGAGCAATAGAACTGAAGAAGTAGAAGAACCATGTAGGTAAAAAAAAACCGGTGTGAACATAGCCTAAACAATAGAAGGCGAACACTGGGATAGGGACATATAATGATATTGCAAGAAGGAGCGATGATGATAAGTTGAAAAAAGTGATGTCTCAACAAAAGAACAAGGGCCACAAGATGACTCCCCATAGCACAACATAATTGGCGTAAAACAACAGGCAAAATAAATTCATGAGATTGCCAATGTCCTGATTCAAATGTACAACACTTACATAGAGATATAGTTCAAGCAATAGCATAAGTTGAGGAAGCGGGCTGTTTTGCAAACCATGTGAGAATACAAAGCATTTGCCATGCTTTCGTATTTTTTTGTCTATGAATCTGCATGAATCCTAGCACATTGCAAAGATGCCCTTTCAAATGCTAAGACTTACAACACTCTTCTTTTTGTAAGAAAGTTCTTTTGACAAATCTGGGTCATCAACACGCTTAAGAGAGGAGTTTAAAGAATGGGAATATAAGTATTAGTTTTTATGATGATAAGAAATATAACCAGGTACAATGAAAAGCCAGAAATTACCCTAACTTTAAGGAGTTCAAGGAGAAGAATTTGTCCACAATTTTGAGAGACCAAAGTAGTTTCACGTTTTGCGATGAATACTTGAACCCTCAACATTGCTTTGCAAGCTTTCAATTATAATTGCAATCGCTACCCTTACATACATTTCAGGTTAGCAAATGCATATAGAAACCGATAAATTTAAAATATTGCTTGATACATATACCTATAAGATAGACAAAAAGAAAGATGGTCATCTGGTTAACCGGGAGGTCAATTACTCTTCATCAACTCAAAGTATTCTCTTTTGACCATCCCCCCTTAAGCAAGTCCCCATCCAACTCTTCATCTACCACATCTATAAAAGATGAAAGTTTAATGAAATCATCTGGATAAAAATTACCTTGCCTTACTTTTACAGACTTTACCTCCTCCATACAGCGGCAATTATATTATTTCTTTCACATAAAAGCTTGGAATTGTTCTGAGGAAATTTGAGCCACAAGCGAGTTAAGCTGTAGTGTTGCCAAACACATTGTACAAGGCCAAACAACCCAATTCTATCAATCTATGTACCAGCGCCCAAGGACTTAACATATATTATAGCCAACTCACGGATAAGCGAGAAACAAACATGACTTCAAATAAGAAAAACACACCTACAAACCAAAAAGAACATTGGTGTATTACCCATTTCAAAGGGCGAAGCGGTTGTGCAACTTCACATTTCTTAAATACTTGGGGTGCAAAAGTTGACAAAAATGTTGCAATTGGTGCCTTTTTAAAAACACTCACGATAGATGTAGAGCTGCACAATAAGTCCAATATAAGGGCGTGCCTCCTATCACCAATTGTGCCTTAGAGAGCAAAAACTATATGGTGTAAATTCTAAGTCTTGTTATATTTTCCTTTCATTTCTTGTTCCTCCATTAAGAGTACACTTTAGGAGCTTAAAAGCGTGGTTTACTTGCCACTCCAAAAAAACTGGTGCAAAACATGGATAGGAATATTTTCTTTGTAAATAAGAACATAGAAAGAATAAAAGAAAATACAGGCTTACCATGTTGAGGATTTAGAAGGACTAGAGGGTAAGAATGAACCGCAATTTCTTCTTTACTTGTGCATAAAATCATTACCATCCGCTAGGGGAGAGTTGGATGAAGGTGCTTGCATACTATGGACTATAATACTTGGATTGCCCCCTCGATTATTACAAAGGCAACCATAGCTTTGCAATAAGAACACGGAAATAAAGACCATTTAGAGATATTCAGGCCTTATTTGGATGCTTATTAATTTCATCATTTGTTGACCTAGTTGAATTTGTAGCTTTGCACAATAATGGATCGAGGAACTAGCACAATTTCTATATATATCTAAAAGAGTTGAAGGAGAATAGGGCAAAAGCTCCTTGGAGAAAAGAACTTAACACCTAGAATGGATCCATTTGCTTTGAGGGATCTAAATTGTAAACTTGCGACCTTGCATCAAACAAGGTAAACCCTACAGGTCCCATACCGTAACCCAACTAGAGTTTGCAAGTTAAAAGAAATCAAAGTGATGTCTCATGATGATGCACTTATAATATACCATTGCTAATAATTATGAACATGTGCCTTTTATAGCGGGCATTTTAATATTATAGAAGATGTTAGGAATTCAGTTGTAGACACGGAAAAATCCACAAGTCTTGTAGATGCATTAATTCGCGTAACTTGGTAGGAGCAATTTTGTAAAAATCAATTTGCACTTTCAAATCATTGAATAAGTAAGTTGGACATACCAAATATGATGTAGAATATCTTACATTATCACGGTGCATATGTTGAAGCGCGATAATTTGTTGGAGATGGGCTCTCCAAGGATCTCATAGATCAATCTGCCCGCTCTATTGCTCCTATACATGCACATGAATATAACTTTCACTTTCTGGTATGCTTTGATCATTTTTCTAGCTTTGTCCATTGCAAGCTCCAACACTTAACATGCATATCTGGTGTTTCCCAAGACAACATTTAATGGAAAGCTATAATCACGATCATGGATCACCCTTTCTTGTTCTACTTCCAATGCCGCACATGTTTACAACATAGCAAACAATGTGACTTCTCCGCTCATTCATATTAATGAAACACTCAGGAGAGCAAGATGATTTCATGGTTTAACTGGTCGCTCTAGGTTTGCTATGTTTTATCCATTAGCTTTGAGATCCACATGTGGTGCCTTGATATTTGCATCTTTTTGTACAAGCATGTTGAAAAGGCTCATAAGTCTTTGTGCAAAGATACAAATTAGTGGCACGATGATGATGAGCCATGGTTCTTGGTATTGCTAAAGGACAAAACATAAATCAATCTGCATTAGCAGGTTGTTTGTCTTGTGTAATCATCAATTCAGGTTAAATTTTCAACGTCCTTGTCGGGATCACCACCATGAGAGAGATCCTAAGGATACACAGGGGACAAGCTTACGGCAACACCTGTAGCATATTTTGTAATCAAACTTGAATGAAAAAGCAATAACCGGTGGAAGAACATTATGCAAACAATTGCATCTCATAGATTATGTACCTCCCAACTTTGTTTATCATCAGCACTGCACTGTTTAATGCAAAGAATTATAGCAATAGAATAGAATAGAATAGAATAGATGCAAGCCGTATCACTTTGGCAAATTCATTAGATATGTGCAACAAGAAAAAACTTTTCTTTTAATATATAGTTCCTCTCCTTTTGTAAAACACTAAAGGACAACTATTGTAAATACATGCATGTGGTGTAGAAAAGCAATGTGATCAAGTTTTGGAGGCTTTTGAAGGAAAGGATATCCACGTTTGTTTTGTTCGAAACACCTGCAAAGAATTGCCGCTTTTATGGGTTCTCCAATCCATTGTTGCATGGAGTTCATAGAGGGCAGTGAGGACCTGGAATGACAATATATGTAAGACTATGAAATTCAATGTAAGCTAGTGTAGCAAAAGACCAAAGACTGAATACCATATGTGATATCAAGTGCCGTAGATGCCTATTATGCTCATACTCAAATAAGTGAGTATGCCACCATTCCAGGGGATTATTTAAAGGTTTTACGGTCAAAGAATCGCTCGAGACAAAGTAAGATCAAATTAGAGAACACATAGAACATTGCTTATGCTATCACAACCATCTCAAATTACTCTTAGCACAAAAAGGGGAATATAGGCCCAATAACATCCAAGATTGCTCTTCACCTTTAAACTCTTTTTTGATATATTAATAGCACATATCTCAAACTGGGGACTCTAACCATAAAATCTTACAAGCAGAGAAAGCGAAGAAACGAAGAGATTTGAAATTAGATCACAAAATACCCCACGATAAGTAGCAAAATTTAACTGACCTGCAAGATTGACAGTGGCATATTTAAGGCATGCTGATTTTAGCAATGATGCAGGATGCTGGTCTGTCAGTGCAAGGGTGGTTGCAGCTGTATCCTCACGTTTCCACAGAGTTTGATTCACAAAACAGCCTTAGATGATCTAATCCATGATGGTCTACACGCTAGCTAACAAAGTGTTGTGCCACCACAAGAGAAGAACATAACAAGAAGAACAAGAAGAAGCACCCAAATCCCAAGGAGAAACAGGGACAAAAAGATTTACGCCATGTGCCTCCCCATCGCGGGGATCTCCGGAAGACCATGCGAAGTGGAATTTTCTTCACTTTCTAATTTTCCTAACCGTAGATGCGAAATTAGACAGATCTAACAGCATAGAATCATTTTGGCCTATGTGACATGACATGTGGCATAGCTAGAATCGCAGCAAATCGATCACCTCGGGTTAGGCAAGCACGGAATTTCCACCTACTGGTGGATTACATTTAGGGAGCAGCTGGTTTTCAAAGTTTCCAGTGGGAAACCCCTCAAACCATAGTTCCCAGCACACAATACATGTGTTCTCTTCTATTGGGTCCTATAGATGGATTGGTCTTTGTGGCGATAAAAACCATTCAATTGGGGTGGGCTGGAGAGAGGATGGCGTTGGCGGGGAGGAAGGCCAACCCTAAAATGAAGACATGAGATACTTTGCCATTCTTGAAGAAGGAAGGAAGATCTCATGTGGATGGTTAGATGGGGATGATGCTATCTTATGGAAGAGCTTGGTTTACCACCAATTTTTTCCAGATGATCTAGGGGGACCTTGTAGTTCAGGTAGTGGAGGCTTGGTTAGGTGAATTTGTAGGCGATAGGAAAAGCCCAGCAGCTGGGGTGTTCAATCCATTCTCGCTCTTTTGTCCGAGGGCGGGGATTTTAGTAAAAAATCTTTGCTTGAGTTTGATTGTGTGGTGCTTTCGTAGAAGGTGGTAGGGTTTGTTTGTTTGTCAAAATAAAATATTAAAAATGGAATGTGGGGCCGTCATGGAGGGGGTGAAAAATCCTACCTCGGGGTCTGCGAAAGGGACTGTAGGACAGATCTTGGGAAGAGGTGAGGGAATGAGAAGGCGGATGATACAAAGATGAGGGAAACAGAGAGGACAGATATTGAAGGGATGTAAAATTGAAAGGGCATTTCTTGGACATATACAAACCGAGTAAGTAAGGGGAAGAATCAGCGAAACCGATTCTTTGAGGTGCTGATAAAGATCGAGAACGGACAAGGGGGTCGGCATTGCGTCACCTTTGGAGATTTCCTTACTTGGCTGCCCAATATAAAAAAAACACCCATCAGGAACGGGAGTGGGGCCGCGACAGAGACAGCAAGGAGTGATTCAACCCATCTTGGACTATGGAAATCAACTTCAGGAGGTAGTCAGGCAGGAGTTGAAGGATCAGTATGCTCCAGTCTGTGTGGGTAAGCTCAAAAATCCTGCTGTTGAAAATAAATTAAAATATCTTTCTAGTCTGGGTCTTATTGGCGGTTCGATATGAGGGAGTGCACTACTGAGTCTCTTAAAATTTGAGCTTGAAAAGGAAAAAAAGGTATCTCTATAAGAAATATTTATTGGATGGAATTTCCCTTTTTCATTGCTGAATGTGAAAATGCCCAGACAGCTACTCTGCTCTTAAAAAAGGGAACAATCACTAAAGCAAATACCCAACTGTTTTTTCAAAAATGGTATCCTGGGTTTGACCCACATAGTCTAAACGAGTTTTTCCATCCAGCTTGGACTTCCCTGCAGGGGTTGAATCCCATGTACTGGAATGAACAATCCCTTTTATCCCTCTTTAAAGACACGGGAAATTATATTGCTCTGGAAGTTTACCCCGATAGAGCCCCAAGAGTTTGGGCTCAAATCGACCTCCTTAAGCCAATTCCCAGTAATATCCAATACATTGACTATTTTGGGAACCCAAAAACTCTGAACTTGGCATGGAATGGCCTCCCACAACCCTGTGGAATTTGTGGTATTAAGCTCCATGGTGGAGGAATTTGTAGGGGAGCTTGGGAAGTAAAGACATCCCATCAGTTGGAGCTGAAAAAAGAGGATGAATGGATCACCCCCAGGAAAGGGAAAACTCCTAGCGGATGCTTGTAAATTCAAGAAGAACAAAATGGCAAGGCAAAGAGAAAGGCTAAGAAATTAAAGGAGAGATAGATGGGAGGAAAATCAAAGGAAACAGGAAGGAAATGTAAATTTGAATGGAGGAAGAAGGTAAGGTTCAATGAAGCAAATGCAGTCAAGGTTCTATATAATGCTAAAGGGAAAGCCATCATTGACCCTGATGCTATGGTGGTGACCCCTGCCCATGAGCACAGAGCTAAGGTTCTCACCATAGAGGAACCTACAGCTCCCCCCATAAATGACTACTCAGAATCGGATGATTCTGGGGGTAAATTCCTGGATCAGGGAGAGCCCTCTTTTAAAGCTTCTCCCCCTCCTGTCATTAACTTGTTCAAAGATCAGAGCATTGATCAGCCTCCCAAGGTTCATGATCAGGAGCCTCAAGAACCTTCTGAGAAGCTCCAAATGGCAGACCACCTTCAACAGGAAATGGATTCAGGTTCACAGGACATTCTCCCGACTGCTCTAATTGTCCAAAACTCCCCCGGATTGCTGGAACAGGAAGATAAACTCCTACCCCCACAGCATTGGGGAACCATGGAAGATATGGAGACTGAGGTAGTTCCCTCCTCTCTGGATCTAGAAGTGGAGCTAGACACCCCTCATGGCAAATTTTGGGATGATGGGGGAAGCACTGAGGATGAGTCTGAGGCTGCTGCTGAGGTCGAGACTTTCTTCACACCTCAAACAACTAAGAAAACTAGGCAGAGAAAGGTCTATACTCCCAATCCGTATGGGCCAATCACTAGATCCAAAAAATTATGAAGATAGTGACCTGGAACCTCAGAGGAATCAAAGGCCCTCTAAAACGAAAACGTGCAATCATAGCCATGAAAGAGATGAGGGCTGACATCATTCTAGTACAGGAACATAGGTTGCCAAGCTTTGAAGCCTCCAACCTTGGAAATTGGGTCATGCCAAATGGAAACTCTATCTGGGCCCCTGCAGATGGGACCAAGGGAGGGATTTGCACTATTTGGAACTCTCTCCCTTATATTGGATCCTACCAGGACCAGACTGGTAGATGGCAGGTTGTCTTCTTGAAGATTGAAGAAGAAGTGGTTGGCATCATAAATGTGTATGCATCCACTGATCCAGGGGAGAGGGAGAGGCAATGGAAGGAGATGGCTGATTGGATCAACTCCCAAAAAGCTGATTGCTGGATCTTGAGTGGAGACTTCAACAACACACCCCAATGGGACCAGAAATTAGGAAAGAAGTTGAATATGTCGAGAAATGAAAGAACTCAATGGGATAGATTAATCTCACAATTTGTCTATCAGGCACCATCCTCTTCCAATGTCTACTCATGGAGCAATAAGAGGGCAGGTAATGATAGGGTTTTCTCGCCTCCTTGATGATTTTACACAAAAGATTGTTCTTGGTCCCAAATGATCATCAAAGGAGACCACAAGAATTCTATCTCGGATCATTTCCCCAAAGCTTGGAGCATGGAAGATCCTCCAAAGGAGGGGCAAATTCTCCTTTCAAACTGTTTCTTCGGATTGCTAAACAATGAAAGTTTTGCCCACGACTTTCAGGAATATTACAAAGCCTTGCAGCCTCTGCAGCAGAGTGGCTCCATGAATGGTTTTGTTGTTAGAATGAGGCAAATTAAGAAATGGTTAAAGACTTGGGGCAAAAAATGGAATGAACAATTAAAAAAGGAGAAAAAGGATGTATATCTTCAAGTGAAGGAAATCAGGCAAAAGATCTTTGCAGACCCATACAATGTTGTATTGCAGCAGGAGGAAGGAATTCTTGAAAGGAAAGTAAAGAACATAGAGGAATCAGAAGCCAGAGGATTGATTATCAGGAGTAAATGTGTGAATATTAATTGTATGGATAGATGCAGCTCCAAGCCGTTCTTTAAAACTGCCAAAGGGAGAATGATGAACAATGGAATCATTTCGATGGGATGGAGATCAAATCATCTCGTGGCAAAGAAAGTTTCTTGGAGTTTTTCATGACAAGTATAAAAATATGTTTGCCCATGAAGAGGTGGATGAAAACAGTTTCCAGGTCTTTTTTGACAAGCTAGGACCAGCTGACAAGGTACTGGATGACACTCATCTCCTTGAATGCCCTTCAGAAAGGGAGATCGAGAAGGTCCTTAAAGGGATGGCAAGTGGGAAAAGCCCCGGCCCTGATGGTATCCCCCCCGAATTCTTTGTCACTTTTTGGGATATCCTAAAGCAGGATGTCACTACATTCATTCAGGGGGCCTGGTTTGCTCCAAAGCTTCACCCTGCAATAAATGCTGGGTTAATTGCCCTCATCCCCAAGGTAGATGCTCCAGCCTCTTTCTCTGACTGGAGACCAATCTCCCTCACAAACTCCACCTACAAGATCCTAGCAAATAGAATTAAGGAGACCCTGCAAAAAATTATCAACCCAGTTCAATCTGCATTTCTTCCAGGAAGAAGTATTTTAGACAACTTTGTTGGAGCCCATGAGGGATTGCACTGGAATCTCTTCTCCAAACAGAATTGTATGTTGGTAAAGTTGGACTTCAAACGAGCTTATGACACCATTCATTGGAAATTTTTATATAAAGCAATGGCACAGCTCGGCTTTTCTGACAAAGTTATTAGCAGGGTGCATAGCTTGAATGTTGCTGGTTGCTCTGCAGTTCTAGTGAATGGTACTCCATCAAAGTTTTTTGAGTGCAAAAAAGGGGTTAGACAGGGTTGCCCCTTGGCCCCCTATCTTTTCCTGATAGTTGCTGAAATGGTCACAAGGGCCACTCTGTCTCTTCTGGCTGCCAAGGAAATAAAATGTCTCCAACTGCCACAGGATTTGGGAGTCTTCTCTATAATAGATGATACATTCACCTTTCTCCAAAATGATGGGTCCAGTCTACCAAACTTCCTGGAGATGTTAAATCTTTTTGGGGGTGCCTCAGGAGTTCATCTGAATAAAAATAAAAGCACAATTATCCTGCAATCAGAGGAAGATGTGATTCATGGAATAAA
This sequence comes from Isoetes taiwanensis, assembly GCA_021234155.1. NCBI lineage: Eukaryota > Viridiplantae > Streptophyta > Lycopodiopsida > Isoetales > Isoetaceae > Isoetes > Isoetes taiwanensis. The sequence goes on from JAJEKV010000093.1 coordinate 1,965,824, forward strand.
GGTTACAGGAAATTGCTTGGCTTACCTTTGGCAGTTAACATGAACTTGGCAGGGTTATGGGACCCAATTGTTAATAGGAGGAAGAAAAAAATACAGATGTATCATAAATCCCTCTCTCTTGCAGGAAGAGTTGAGATTGTTAATAGTGTGATTGCAAGCACACACATTTTTTTCTCTTCAGCCATCATTGCTGATAAATCCTCCTACAGAAAACTTGAGTCAGCTATGAGGGATTACATTTGGCAAGGTGCTAGAATGGTTTCCTGGAATAATCTGACTCTGCCTAAGAAAGAAGGAGGTCTGGGCTGCAAAGACCTCTTTGTCCAAGCACAAGCCTTGGCAGCAAAGGTAGTTTGGAGATCTCTAATGTCTACTGCCCCCTCTCCAGCCTTGAAATTGGTAAAGTACTGGCTGGGGGGTCTCCTTCACTCCCTCATCATCTTCCTGACTCTGCTTTTTTCCAGCTCAAAGCTGCTCCAGGCACATCAAAAATTTTGAAGAGAATCATTTCTGCATGGAATCAAGCATCTCCCTGTTTTAGTGCACGGCCTTTGACTGTTGTCAGTGATGATTTCAGCTTCTTCTGGCATCAGGACTTGACTGAGGAAGAGGAAGGATGTTTAGCCCTTAAACATCCTCTAAAGTATAAGGAATGGTGTAGTGCAGATTTATATACCATTGGTTCCATGAAAAATGGTGACAAGTGGAAAGATTGGGGAGACCTTACCACAATTTTGTCTGACACTGACACAAATAGAAGCATTTATGCTACTCTAACCCGAAACCCAGCTGGGCAAGCAACTGGTGCCCAAAACTGGACGTGTGGTGGGCTACCATATAAGGTTTCCAAAATTTATAGTATGCTTTTGGATAGGTCTCAATTGGCTTGGAGCTGCCAACAGGATCTTGCCATTAAAATCATAAGACAAGGGTGGAAACTTCAATGTGCTAGCAAAGTTGGGCTTTTCAGGTGGTTATTGTTGAACAAGAGTTTAAAGACAAATGGTTTCAGAGCCCAATTCAACAATCAAGTTTCTGATTTATGTCCAATGGGCTGTGGCTTAAGAGAGACTAGCTCACATGTCTTTCTTTGTCCCTGGCTCTCCCTTTTCTGGCAGTGGATCCAACCTCTGGTGCAACATACACCCAGTGATGAGGCATCCTTGCTACAATACTTGAATCAGAATTCCCCTTTCAAAGGGACCATCCGGATCCTTACCTGCTGGGCCATATGGAAACATAGGAATGAGGTTGCTATCTCTGGAGTGGCCCCAAGCCTTAATAAACTCAAAGCTTCCTTTCAGGTCCTCCTAGCTGAAGCTGCCATGGCTCACAAGGCAAAACATGGCTTGAATTATGACAGACAATGGGATTCCTTGGGAAACTTCAATGGTTTCTTTCAGTTTTTTACTTTGCTCTTTAATGATGTGGATTCTTTATTTGACAGAGCTCCTGCTGAGGAGGCACCATGAGGGAGGACATGCCCGTGAGGTCGATCCTGCTACTGTTCCTTTATCGCCTCTGGAGACCATAGATGCACTTTTCTGGCTGAAAACTGAGGTCATTAGTTGCACTACCTTTACTCGGATGCTGGGTGATGAAGCTCTCTGGAGGTTCAACCCGGAGATTAAACCTTATTTCCAAGCAAAGCTGAAAATTCATGAAGATGCTCGGGATGCCTGGGTTATGTATCTCCTGGACTCAACAAGTTACGGGCTGAATGAACTGGATGATCTGATGTTCGTCCACACAGGGGAGGCCTTCGCTATAATCAATCTCGAGGGGGTCCCTGATATTCTGTGAAACGTTGACCAGTATACTAGACTGAGTCCTTTCTGCTCTGAACTGTTTTAAAAAGTGTTTTCTTCTTTTTTCTGAGTGGGTACCCTTTCCCTAAAAGGTTAGTGATGGTCTTCTAGACATCACCATTTTTCCATTGTAAGGTTGACCCCTACAATGGTTTTTCTGTATGTATGACTATGTAATTTCCTCATATATCAATACAATTTCTGCCGTTTCTTCAAAAAACAAAATAAAATAAAAACCATTCAATTCAATTCTTGAGTGAGGGATACAGCATTCCCGTGTTTTCGTGGATACCGGCACCCTAATACACACGGTCGCGAGTGTCTTCCAGCCAAATTTCAAAGTTGCAGGGCGCAGTGTAGCTGGGATGCTGCGAAAACAAATTTCATAGCCTTGAGAGATGAGAAGAGTTGGAGCCCGAGGGATCCTCTTGTTACTGCTGCTAACGGTGATTGGTGTGGCAATGTATCAACGCCTCTGGGCTGTGCAGATGGATCTAACAGATGAGCGGCATAATAGGTTCGTGGCACTTCAACCTTCGTTTAAATTCCAACTTCTTTAAACTTGAATAATGACGATGTTTGAGTTACATATAACTAGATTGTTACACTACATTGTGAATAGAACATAATAAGCTGAGCTTGAAACATTATGCCTTCCTATATGAACCGCCTGGTCATTGCATGCAGGATATTGGGCGAGATATTATCAGACAAATTTCTTTCTGTTCATAGACTGCTGCACATATTAACTTCTAGAGGTGTCTGCATTCTTTACTAAACAGAAGGATGCTGATAGTTTCTCTTCTCAAATAATTAGGGAAAATATGGGCTTTTTTGGGTTGGGGTTTGGGGGATGATGAGCTTTTCCCAGTGTCAGATATTTTAATTCGTTTGGTCATGTTTAATCCTTTTGCTAATGTTCAATTAGTAAGACAGGAAGGCTAAGTAGCTTAATAATGTCATATTGCATTTTGCGGTATCTATGCCTATGTTTCTGCCATTACTTCATTGTTTTGGTGGCAGCCAAACTGATGTTTGAGGTAGTCTAGATAATTGAGCAGCTAACCAACCATTGCTTCCGATAAGTTTTGTTGAGGATTGTTGAGGAATAAAATTTATATTTGCACTATGACGCTTCTGGCACTTTCCTTAGCAGCGTCAAAGATCTTTAGCTGAATGCTGCATTAGTGTCCTCCCCTTAGAGTCTATTTATTATCTTCTTTAATTCAGCCATAGTTCTATGGTATTGAATGCAAAGCTGAATGCAAACTCATGATGATTTGAATGCAATGCTTACACCACAAAAGTGGATATTCATGCCTCAATTATCTTACAATCCCAGGATGATTGGAGGATGCCTAGGTTTATTAAGATTGTGTGTCCTGAGCATTTTATTGGGTAGTTTGATAAACTTAGCATTTATCATTGTAGGGGTGTTTATGAACAGCTATACAATAACGCATTGGATGAAGTAGCCGAGTGGAGAAATAAATTTGACGCCGAGCATTTAAGAGCTAGTGAATGCGAGCAAAATATGCAACAAGTAATTGGGCCATCTTATTTGACTATTAGAGCAGAAGTATATTTTCTAGACCTAGCTTGATGTTAGGTGGTGCAGGTGAGTCAGTTACTTGCACAGAAAGATCAACAGATTGAAGTTCTTATGGGTGAAAAGAATTTGCTTCAACAGGTATAAAGGTTTTCAATCTTGAAACTTGAGCTTGATGGCGGAAATAAGTGTTAAGTTGTGATTACTTTCTTATCAGGAGAACAGGAAGCTTGCTAAGGAATTAAGTAACTTGGATACTGGGCTCAAAGCAGGAACTGAGGTAAATCGAACATTCTCAACAAGGAAGCAACATAACTAAGCCATGCTGCACTGGAAGAAAATTCACAAGAAAGCAGCCAGCTGGTGGCAACAGGAGTATCAGCGATCACATTTTTGCAAGTAAAAGATTTCGTATGATCCTATAAGCAAAGAATACATTTGTGCTTGAATATTCTAGGACACTCCAACACACCCACGTCAGAGGGTTTTATTGTTGTTCTTTAATGCATTACTAATTTATTGTAATCAGAACGCAATTATTGTAGCGAGAACAAAATTAAGTAAACTCTGACAACAGAACTTATGTAGTTGGCTGAAGATGTCGTGAAGAGCTGTTCATACGAGGTTGCAGTGTTGGGCAAAGTTTTTAAACCCAATCGGAAATTTTCCTACTCTTTCATCAAATAGCCGGATATTTTCAGTTCCCAATCGGAAATTTGTATTATTCTTATACAAATATGCATAAAAATCCACCGGAATTTTTCCTGCAATGCGCTAACTCAACCGGAAATTCTTAGTTTCAACCGGAACAACCCTTCTCTACCCCGGAATTTGCCCAACAGTCTTCAATTTTCCAAAGGTTGTTAGCTCCAACAACATTAGAACTAGACTATCAAGATCAAGCATCTTGTCGCATTTTGACGTGCCTATAGGCAAAGTAGACATTTGAACGTGGCAATCATCAACTATCTAGTTGAAGATTAATATTTAGCAATGTTTTAGAAAGAGAATAAAGGGATCATTTGTCATATGAAAACGTTATCTCCCGTTTAATACACAATTGTGTTAAAAACATGTCGTCGTCTAAGTCACGAAAGAAAACTATTGCATAGGCAGTCAAAACCTTCAAGACACCATTTTGTTGCATAACGTGATGTGTATTTTTTTAGGTGTAGAGTTAGCAAGCTTGAGACATGCTTCTGAACTACCTTTGTGTATAATATGTTTGACTTGTACTCCATAGATGGCTATGTGGATACAATCACATTAAACAATAGATTAGTCTGCGTCCAAGCATGGCAAATGGCTTATTTGTTAACATTCTATGGATGGAAGAAAAGTTTTATGCAAGAGCGTGCAAATATAAGTTACCTTAAAACCAAGATGTCACACTTACTAGGCGACAGCGTGTTGTCAATGTACATTGTTGAGAATGTTGAAAGCATGCCACAGGTCAAATGAATGGATGAATAAATTGATTTTATCCTCCACAGAGGTCCAATATAAAAAGAGCACAATATGCCCATTACTATATAGGATTGAAAAACCCTTTGCTCGAAGAGTTTTTGAGGGAAAAACTTTGACAATATTAAGTTTACTGATGAACATGTAGATATTATGACATCAGTGTACTCGAAATGGGCCTCTTGATCAAGAACCTTCATGATATAAGATGTGGGTCCCACTACAATTGTTGGTGCATGTAGTGGTCCATTAAATTGAACTAAGCCAACATATTGTTCTAACAATTACAAATGTTGAACCAATTTGGAGAGTATGTTGCTCATCTTCAATCACTCCCATCTGACAACACCGACAGATTTTATTTTCATGTAGCTCACTTTTATGAACATGGGGCATGACCAGTCAATTAAATAGATATGTAAACATTAAACCTTAAATATGATGACGTGGCTGCCTGAAAAACATTGGGTTAAAGCATTGGACCATCGAAGTAAGAAGGCAGGTGTGACGTTCCCTACCAAATATACGACGCCAGTCGTACATCTCGCAGGAAATCCCCCATCCATCCCCTCGGCCGCATGGGCCCTTCGTCTATCCCGCACCCAAGATATCCCTAGTGCGGTGAAGGGGACACGAAGGTGTCTTGCGCACCCTTCCCCTATGGGCTCCTATAACAACGGAAGCATAACATAATGTCAGCAACAACAACAATGATACATCTAACTACCTCGAAAGGCCATACATCCATAGATACAACGTAAATATCAATATGCCATAATACGCGAGAGCTCCTACCCTAGGCTTAGACTCATAAGGGAGGTAGACTGATGGCTGGCCACACGATAGAGCAGATCGAGATATAAACAATGGCGAGGCTCGCTATAGACAATGACTAGGGTTGACCATCCATCCGCCCCTCTTGTGCATACTTTGCAGACAGGCTAAATCGGGCTCTGGTGTGACTATAGCCTTCCGGAGACATAATCCTATGGTAGCGCCCAGTGGGACTACTCCGGGTTGCATTTCCCTGGTCCGATGAGGCAGGAAGGGTCGCATCTCCCCTTCCCGAGGTCTAGTGATTCCATGGGTGACTAGAGGATCGTGGTGACACATGGTCCTTATCCGACTGAACCCCCAAAAACAAGAGCCAGGCCAACACCTACAACTCTTGAGAGGCACGGCAACACCATTGCCCCAGGAGGTGTCGGAACTATACCCGACCTACACGAAGTGACCAACTATAGGTCTAGCCCGCTATGGGTCCCCAGTAGCCACGCTCAGCAGGGACCCCCCTCCACTTTGCCACTAGCCCCATTGTATGGTGCTAAGTCACTTCATAGCACCCGAAGCCGGGTAGGTTCCTATGCACAGGCCGTATATAATAGGAACTAAGGGGTCTAAACTAGGAGCATCATTTAGATAACGGCTACTAGGTGTCTACTCCCCTTCCCAATACACAAGAGGTGCAAACATAAGATCAACCAACATTATACATCAATATAACATGATAATAATGGAGATAACATCTAATCTACACACATGAATCTATCTACTTATTAGGGTTCCTTGCTTAGGGTTTGAAACCTAGACTACGGGTTCTAGGAAGGCTCTACTAGCAAGGAAAGATACTGGCTCATCTGGAATCTTAGGTTCCAGATGATCTACCTATGAAGGTACTCTGAATACCTGCTCCGAACGAACTTCCTCCAACTCCTAGGTTCTCCATGACTTGATGATGGGGCGTGTGGTTCCTCCTCCCTTTGATGGATGCGCTGCCTTGGGGCTATCGAACTGATCTATGCCGCAATGGACGGTGATCGAAACGGAGTTCCGAGCAGAGACCATGTCTCAAGGTATGTGGAGTCGAAAAGTGGCTTAGGGTTAGGGTTAGGTTACTTATAGATTAGGGTTTCATGTCATTGCCATGTGGATCCAATGGGGTAATGCCATGTGGCAGGAGCCCAATAGGATAAGGCCATGTGGAAATGGCCTTAAGCCTAAGGTTGGCTAAGCTATGTAAATAACTTAGCCATGCTCCCTTTACCACTCTCAATGGTGTACAAGGCTACCTAAGTAGATTTGTACAGTGATGTGGCCCAGAAATATACGTATTTATGGTGTAAATTTCTTGGGAACATCATATCCCCCCCCCCGATAATGCTGTCCTCAGCATTACGCTAAGGTAGCTAACCTGCAACAACCCTGCAAGACACAGAACATGAATATAACTTAGCTTTATTGAACGATCAACTTCTTCTTAGCTATTTATTACGTACATATAGACTATGTTTACACTTATACAAAATTATATAGCCTCCACAAGTATTACTTATCACAATATATTCATAACATTAGCACAAAAGTTATTACGATTTTATAGTCAAGTCTAAAATCTATGACTCCAGTCTTCTCGCAATGTGCTCCCTCTTCCATGCTCCTCTTCACTGGCCTTCACAAGCTGCACATTATGTTAATTTAGTTAATAAGTTTGTGGTTTTAGGGGACCACCCCCCTCACTACCTCCTTGAGCCGAATTACTAGCTCAAGGTTACTCGTACTACCTTGCACTCGATCATGGCCCATTGGATTTGAGCTTAAGGACCATTTAAAGTGATCCTATCATTGTCCATGATCGGGTATTACCTTGTACCAGATCCCCTTGATCGTGTACACCCGCAGTGCCTTATGCCCCTGGGGGTTTAAGCTAGGGAACGTCCCAACGATCCCATAATCGCATATGATCACTCATACCTCATCATAACCCCCCTATGGTCATGTGCATGTGTCATGCATTGTGGCATAGAGATCATCCGAGTGATGGTCTCATCATCGCCCACCATGCTGCGCTCCTCACACATGACCTTCCCGGTAGTGCGCACTGGCCTAGAGAACGCCCCTGGAGGTTATCTCATCATCGCCTGCGCTCCAAGATCTTTGTGTATGCATCCCACTAATCCTAGACTGCATATGCCTTCCTGCACGGACTAAGACATAACAACTTAGCTAAAGCACCTGAAGGGTTGGCGTCGACTAATTCAGAGATGACTTGGCCGTCGAATTGCTTCATGAATTTCTGGAATTGCTTCTCTAGATCTTGCTTCAATACCCATGATGCATCTTCCACGGGCAATGCTTCCACTTGACTAAATATTAGAGGAACTGGGACCTTCTTGTCTTCTTAAATGCCCTATCGAGAATTAGCTTAGGAATTATCTCGATTTGCTTCTTCGTCATCTCCAACAAGGTTGGCTTATCCAAGACCTCCTCCAGGTTTGGAGTGTGCCTCTTCAATAGGTTTACATGGAAGACTTTGTGGACTTTAAGATGGGTCGGCAAATCGAGCATGTAGGCTTGCTCTCCTACTTGCTCTATAATCTTGAAGGGTCCCGCCCATCTTGGAGCAAGCTTCTTACAATTTCCAATTTGAAGCTTTGCTTCCTTCACCTTAATCTTGGGCCAAACACTATCTCCAACGTGAAACTCTCTTTCGGTCCTATGCTTATCAGCTAAGATCTTACTTGCCGACTTCTGCTTTTGCCAAAAGATAGCCTCTAACCTCTTCAACTAGCTCTGCTGCATATCAGTCAACATCTATTGAGAAACTTCAACTTTTGACACTGGGTTGTGCCAATGTTTGATGTCAAGTATTGATAAACATAATTAATCATGAAGAAGGACATTTGTGATGATTCTTGCTTGGTACTATTGTATGTAAAATTATTATTATTATTATATTATTATATATATCTGATGCTCACTTGAGCCTTGGGAGGCTATGGAGCACATGAACAAACAAGTTACAGTTTTAGAAGCAAGGTGCGGTGTGCATCCACCGCCCTTATATATGGTGCTAGTAACCTTGGCGCTACCAATAGTAATGAGTGAAAATCTGCCACATGTATATCGTACTTATGTCTGATATCTTCATATTCAGGACATTGTATGAAAACGTGGTTTTCATTTTCGACACATCCTGATTTGCAAATCTTACACTTAACTTTAGTTCATCTTCCTATCTCGATTTCTAGTCTGTGAGATCGGTTCTATATCGGCTATGAGTTTTCTGGGGCGGGGATATGTTTGCTTTCAAGTAAGATTGGCTCTCATAAATTTCCATGTGATTGACATTTACGGTATAAGTGCATGCGTTTCCACAGGTGACCCATAGCCCGAAGCGCTAATTTTTCAAGTAGGATTCTAAGTTCATCTTTTTTGTTGGGATGTCGCATTGATTTGCTGCGTAAACAACGGGTTCCTTTTCCATTCTGAATTATCAAAGCTTGGTGTGACAACCCGGTTTGAGCTCTGCGCTTTGATTACGGTGTAGAAATTGACGGCTGAAAAAGCCCTTCCACTTCAATAGTTTTTGGATTGCTTCAACTTTGTGTCTATAGCAGGGAGGAGATATGCGGTCCCCAAATCGGGACACCATATATGAGTTTGGACTAGTACTTTGAATAATATGATCTTCAAATTTGGAGGCCTTATTGCATTTTGCCGACATCTTTTGTAAAAGCGGCTTTTCCACCTTGAGCCCTTCTATTAATACAATTCTTCCAGCTATAATTTGAAGAAATATCGATCCCCAAGTACTTATATGAATCGGGATCGTCCTTTGTAGATAAATTCCGGCCTGTCCCTTGTTCCAAAGACCATTACCTTAGATTTCGACAAATTGACATTCATCTTTTTTGCAGTACAGAAGCTCTCCAGATTATCCAAGTGTTCTTGTAAAGTGCTCTTCTTACTTGCAAGCAAGACCACATCATGCATAGAGGAGAGAAGTTGGATGAGATATTAAGCCCAATTTGGTCCCTGCCAATGACCTGGCCTTCAACCAATCGTCTAATTCGTCTATAAAAACTCCGAATAGTGTCGGTGATAGAGGACACCCCTGCCGAACTCCAACTGTACTTCTGATTCTAGTATCTAGATCACAAGATACCTTAATCAGGACCTCTTCATAGAGTTGCGAAACTGCAGCTCTTAGATCATGAGGGACTCCAATCTGGATTAGTCCGTCGCTAAAAGCTCCTTGAGTGGAATGGTGTGAATGCCTTGAGAAGTCTATGAAGGCCATGTATAAGGATTTATTTGGCGCTTTGGCCTTTCCTATCAGTAGCGGTGTGAGCACATGGTCAAAGTGCCATGCTTGGTTCTAAAAACTGGTACAAAGAGCGTGCTTGATGTTGTTCAGCCCATAAACTTATCTTTTTTTTTTTCCAGGCCCAAAAGTTTGGAGAAAGTACTACCAATTAAGATGGTTACGTAGTTACTTATGATCTTTTGTCTCCTCCCCTTATGAATTGGGTGGACCTTGTTCACTCTCAATTGGATGGTAGCCCATGTATGAGGCTTTTATTTAAAAGGTCTGTTAAGATAGCCACCTTGTCTTTTCTCGCCCCATTTAAGGAGCTCCATGCAAAAAGCCATCACGAGTCAATTGCCTTGGTTGTATACGCATGCTGAGAACCCCCGCAATTGAGAACAAATCAGCCAAAGGAGCCATTTTGGCATGCTACTAGCACCATCCTTTTTCATAAAGGGATTTGATTAAATTTAGCAAATCTGTGTTGTCTAAATTTCTTTGTTGGAGCGCCATGGAGGACATTCAAATTTTTTTGGATGTTCTTTGAAATTTGGTTTGAAAGCTCACTTGTGCCTTTGAGCACTGGAAAGACCTCTTCTTATTTCTTATAAGCATTTTATACCACACGGTTTTGCGGATGCAAAATTGTGGTAACTTCTTTCGGCTTCTCGACACTCTGTCCCCCAGGGAGTTGCAAGGTTTACCTTGCAATTGTCTCTTTGATAGCAGAAGATTTTCCTCCTGCTTTGTGAGCAACAATTCTTGAAATAGGGCATCCTTTTTCGGCACACCGTCTAAGTTTTAAAGACCCGACATGTCTTCTACAAGTTTTCATAAGCATCATGAGGCTGAATCGATTTTCAATTTAGCATGGAATGGTACTCATGTGGCTTGATGGGCCTTTGCCTTTATCTCCATATGGAGAGGAGCATGATCAGATTCCATCATGAATTCTCCTACATAGAAGTCGACAATGAGCTCTTTGTTTCTTGCTAACAAGTAGTCAATTGTACTACCTCTGCATGGTTCTTGTATGTTAATTTTCCAGATTTAGAAAGGAGCTAATACCATTAATCACCGGGCATGTAGTGCTTAATTCAAGCAACTTTTGGCCCATCACATTTAATGCTATATCATGAAACTTCGATCATAATCGGGGTCTTCAAGCTCGTCAAAGCGTGCATCGGCCAAGTCTTCATAAGCCCGGCTTGTTGGCGGCTTAATGCGACCATTAAAGTCCCCAACAATGAAGATTTCTCCTTGGGCCGAGTATTCCAATATGTGCGAATATATGTTCCCATAGGGGTTACCTTTATCCAGATCCGTGTGCTTATAAATATGAGAGCTATCCGGTGCAAAATAGCACACGCGCAAAGGAATAAAGGTTGCCCACTTCCTTTAATCTGTAACCAAATATATTGGTTGAAAGGACCCTATTTTATGACCTCGAACTCAAAAGCGGCATCATTTTTCTTGTAGATAGCAATACCTCTGAAACCTCTTCCACGCCCCCTATTACCTTTTCATTCCATATTTGGTTCGGCGACATATATCCGGGTATATCTGGGGAAGTCGAAACTGGTGAGCCATGTTTTGAGTGAAGCATAATAAGTCTTGATGTTTCCAAATCTCTACAAAAGCATTTATCTTGGCTGTGAGTTAGTCCATGTGTGTTCCATAGGTGACTGCCAAGGCCCTCAATTCTATTGTGCTTCTGTTAGTGATAATTGCCTTACCACTTTGATCCAAGTATGCAACTAGGCCTTTGTCTCGAGCTTCTATCACCTTTGACCATTCCAATTTATAATTCAAATGGCTCGGAATAAGATCCCGGTCCAGCCAAATCCTTTTCCCCTTTTAAAGGCGCTCTTGTTAAGGAGTACTCTATCCCGGCTTCTTTTGTATGAAATTTCACAAGTATTGGGCCGGCGATGAACCCGGTTTTCCCAATCGTGAGAAGACACATATAGAGGGTCATGGAGATGCATTTTAGAAAAAAAATCTTCTTCGCAGGTGTCGGATCAAATCTTCTCCTTCACTCTCTTTGCAAACCTGATATCTTTAGGTTTTTAGTGCGATTTTCTTGATCCATCATTGAAAGAAATCTGACTTGGTGAACCTTCATTTTGCTCTTTGGTGGTTTCAGCCACCAAAGAGGCTAGTTTATTCTCTAGGCACGCTATCACATTTCCTTGAAGTCTATAGACCGGTTTTGCAGATAGGATTTTGCATTTTGATCTTTGTTTTGGGTGAGCAACTCATTGGAGAGCCCCCGATTTCAAGCGACTTGGGACCTAAGGTTCCACGATTTCTACTTTCAATTCGGAGACCAAGGCAAAGCAATTTGGCGGAATCGTGTTTGGGGTGCGGGTTGGGAACTCTGGAAGATGACCCTCTGTGAGGACCCGTGGATCTAACGGGAGAGTCAGGGGACTATGTCAGCGGGATTTGCAAGAAGAGAAGAAGAAGAAGAAAACCGAAAAAAATGAGAGAAAGATGATAAGCTTCCTTGATATCAATGATGAACATACATGAGCTCTCGCGAATAGAGAGCGAAAGGAGACAAGACTCAAACTCATCTAAAACTCATGTACTAGCTCTAGTCATATATATAGTACAATGGCCTTGGGCCCAATATGAGACACTCGACTGATCTAGGTCTTGGAGCTCGAAGAAGGAGGCCTCGATTCTGGAGGAATGTTGGTGATTGCCTCTTGAAGTGCACTAGAATCTGTGGCCTTGTGTGGCGGTGACGCCGTCCACTTGTCTGTGGCAGCCTCTTGTTGTGACCAAAGGCTTTGGCTAGCGTGGTCTGCCGCTTGGTCTTCTCGGGCTTGGAGCCTTGATGGCTGACGTGGCTGGTGAGGATCCTTGAGCTTGACACAGTGCCGTGGTATGCATGAATAGTCACATGCCGGGAGGCACGGGACTAACACTCCCCCACCAAGCGACACTTTCAGGTGAAGAAAAGGAGGAAGTGTTTACGAGGCGGGGAAGCCATCTGTGCGAAAGTGATCCCTACGGGAGTGAGGCCGGGCTCGCACCATTATTAGGCTAATGAGATCTGGCGTGTTTGAAGAAGCGAGGAGGAGTGTTTTGGCCAAGGCGGGATCTGCATCAATAAGAAAGCAAGAGTACCATGTCTTCGAGGCGGCGTGGGCGTCGAAGAAATGTCTTGACATTCCATGAGGAGACAGTCCGGAGGCCAAAGGCACCGACAGCGGCATTCGGATTGCAAAAAAAATGGGGCTATTTGCCGATTTAAGGAGCTTAGCAAAATGCATTTGAGAGCAGCGCAAAATCACGCTTGAAGATGATTTGAAGGATCAGGTGAGGTGGTGGCATTCTGCAAGAAGGTGTCAAGACCATGAAGCGATCCATGGGCACCTTTTGCCAACCACGCTCATTAGCAATGTAGATCCAATTGGTGGTGGTATCGAGTGGCACCTTCTTCCCAATGTGAACGGGCGAACAAAACGTGGATCCCATAGGAGATCCGTCGAGATCCGAGGTGGTGTCCATCGGCATGACCATCCATGACCTTGGTCCAAAAGGAAGGCGCCAATCGAAGTCGGGAACCACAGGCGTGGAGGTATGCCGGGAAGCATAGGGGAGAAGGAACCATGCCGTGAAGGCGTGGTTTGGAGCCGGTCTCCACTGGAATTGCCCGACAAGATCGGATCAAGAGCGACACCAACGATCCCAAAGAGAAGCAGAGAGTTGAGAGTTGGCAGGGAGGGCTATCCCATCCGTGGGGGACCGTCTTGCTATCCAAACGAGCTTGTAAGCGATTGTATCCGAGAGTCTTGCATATAAATTTGTGCATAGGGAAGATCCTCGGGATGTCCTAGATACTTCCTTGATTTGTTGCGGGTCCGCTTGCGGAGAGATAAATGATTGGCAAGCTCGGGCATGTACTCGATGAAGAGTTTGGAGTGCGGAAAGGATCCTTAAGATATGGATTGTTATCTGAAGCACCCATTACCGCGATGGGGTCACCACGAAAAAGGCGGGCGTGGCCCATTTCCAAAGTGTTCACATGTATCACCCGGATAGAAATCATGAAATATGTAAGCCATGGGCTGAACCACTCAAGGTGATAAAGTCCGGATCGGCCACGATTGTATGAGATCAAAGACCACAAGGGCACTGCCACAACCCTTTGCCTTCAATGGAGAGTTACGGCCAAATCGAAAAAATCTGACCTTTGCTGGGGGAATATCCACGCGAGGTCCATCTGCGCATGCCTACCGAAAGGAAGAGGTGGCGTCGAGCAACCACATAATCATGATAGCGAGGAAGGGCTGGGAAGTCAAAGGCATTCTGTTAAGAATGGCGGTATGGAAAATCAAGTTTTGCTTGAGCCTCATCAAAGGTGAATAGCTTGCTGCAACGTTGTTCAAGATCACGGATCCGGTTGTCCCTTTTTAGCAAAGGCGTGGATCAGTCCGCGGACCGTTCTCGAGAAGTGTTGACTCAGGAGGAGGATTTCCCGAGTATTGAGGCCAAGCACGCGGCAATCTCGGCGTCATCCGGTATCTTACGTTTTACGCACCTCGTAAAGGCGATCTTGAAGAGAGGTGCCGAGAGGTTCATGTAGTAGAAAGCGGAGTCAAGGAGGCAACTTGAGCGTCCGTCTTTGAAGGTTTTTAACTTGAGTGCTGAAATTTTCACACGGTTCGAGAGTACAAGGCATTGAGCTTAGCAATATCCGCAGATCCTTGGTACTTTCGGAGGCGGCTTTGGACTTGTTGTGCTCCAATAAAGTCTGAATTTCGATTGTTTGAGCACATTGATCTGCAAGTTGGTGACTTGAGCTTGTGTACTTTTGAGACCATGAGCACTGTAAGAGAGCTTCATGCTTGTCTGAAGTTTGGCCTCCAAAGTTGCAACTTAGGCGATTCGCGGCTTGAAGGTCCAGTGTCCGCATGTCGAGGAGGCCTCTAGTGCGGATTGAACCCGCTCACAAGAGCGTCTTGGGATTCTTGTAACTTGAGGAAGCGGCGGCTTGAGCATCCTGGCATAACCGATACAACAACCGGCGAGGGTGTTGTGGTGGTGGAGTCGGGCATTTGCTGGTTTGTGATGTTTGGGAAAAATGGTGGAGGCCCGGATGGTGTAGCGGAGGAGGAAATTGACATGGGTGTCGCGACTGTGGACATGACGAGGGGAAGATGAGCGTGAAGTGCGGCAAGTGAGTTATTGGAAAGAGCTGGAGTGGAAGTATGAAATTTTTGTGGTGTGGGAGGAAGTAATGCCGGATGAGGGCTTGAAAGTGGCCTCCACGAAACTTCAGAAATAGAAGTGGCACCGGCGGTCCATTTCTTGGAGAAGACGATAGAACATCATTTGGGGCCAATCTATGTGGTGTTTGGAGTGTGTACTTGGTGATGACCAGGTTATAGAAAGGCTTATTGATATGGGTGTTCTTGATAGAATACAAAAGGAACTTTCGCCACATAAATTTAACAAAGGTTTCGTGAGGCTTGTCGATATTAGTCGGGCGATGGACATTGGCATGATAGCGAGTGCACCAAACTCGTGACATCGAGATCCCGTATGTGAGACCATGATACACAAGGGTGTGCAAGGGAATATGAAATAATGAGAAATCAAATGTTGAGTGTGAGAAATGGTGGTGCCATCGATTACAAGCAGTAGCCTCGCGGTCGTTACTTGATATTGGCGATGAACCGCCTAACCGGGTGGGGATTTGAGCGGAAGTTCCATTTTGAGAGAATTAAAATGTGTCGATTCACTTCTTTATTTGGGCCAACAAGGGCTTCACGGAAAGTGGGCCAAGAAGGATACAGATGCAAAAAGGTAGGATCCTGGGAGCAAGAGCTTGAAGTGTAGAAAATCTTGGGGCAAAATGGTGGTAACGATGGCGTGAACTAAGAGTGATTCCAAAGGCGGAAGACGGAAGTCGAGCACCGAGGACAAAGGCTTGAGGAACTAAAAAAGGTTTGTTTAGGGCGCAAACCGAGGCGGTAAGAGGTATGAAAAGTAAACCGGAGTCGATTGATGGTGCCAGTGTCGAAAGATGCCAAGAAGGGTATTGAGAGGCAAAATTTGGCTAAGTCCCAAAAGCGTAAAGGAGGCAATGAACGGTGAGGATGAGACGCGGAAAGAAGGATCGATGATGTGGCAAAAGGACACACATTAATGTTGACGGGCATGAAAAGAAGGAATGGTATTTAATGTCAGCAACTCGGTGGGATATCATTAAAGGAATGTGTCAAGGTACCATGGCTAGATATCACGGCGGGAAAAGATTCTCATTTTAGAAACACCTTTTGCATTGCAAACCGTTTGGCGATTTGTGTGATTGGTCCGCGTCGACAGGAGTTCCTCAGTTGGCTATATAAGGCGAACCCGGGAGGAACGAAGGCATCCGATGGTTTTCGGTATGGTAGCTGGCTTGAAGCGAAGGCGCACTATGCCCACGAACCGCCGGAGTGGGTTACATGCAAGATGAAATCGTGCGATCTCTGGCGCCGCCACAGCCGGTAGCATTGAATGGCCGGGGTGTGCCGGATGGCTAACATCCCGACCTAAGACCAACGGGATGGAGGTGGTTCTGCACCATTTGGGATCCTGGCGGAACCTCTACCATCTCCTCAGCATTACCTCGCTTTCGAACCCGAGTAGAGGTTTTCCTATAGGACTTAGTAGATAGGGCTCTCGCCCGTTTTGTATATAGAGGCGTGCCCATCCTTGAAATAGGCCGGGCTGCGCCCACATTTTGTAAAAAATCTCCACTATAATATAATATCGCCTTTTCTAGTCACTTTACGTGGTGTTTGCATCTTGAACGTATACGTCATTTTGTTGATTTTTGGCTGTTACGCGTGATGAAATGTTTTGAGGCGAAAACCATTAACCAATGTAGGTAATGGAGTGCCATCTAACTTCTGCCAGGTTGGAAGGCGCTTGGTCTAACCACTTGAACAATTTGATAAGGGCCAAACCAGCGAAACTTGAGTTTACGGGAAAATTTTGTACGGAATCATAAAGAAGAACCAAATCGCCTTCTTTGAATGTTTTTTGTCTTGGGCGTTTGTCATGTAAAGATTTTTGCAACTGTTGTCCATGAAGAACACGAATATAAGCATCCCGTGAGAAGTTCATCCAAGCTGTTCTAATTGATAGACCCTTTCTTTGAGTGCAGCAGGTGGATTATGAGCAGAGCGGTGAAAAAGGAGTGTTGGAAGGATGTATTCAAGCGGCATGAGAGCTTCTGACCATAAACCAATTTAAAAGGAGTATGACCGGTAGCAATTTTGAAACAAGTATTGTAGGCCCAAAGAATGATAGGAAGTTTTGTCTGCCAATCTGTGCGGGAAGCGTCACAAATTTTCTTGAGAATGGTGACCAGAGTTTTGTTGGTGCTCTCTGCCAAACCATTACCTTGAGGATAGTAAGGTGTGCTCTTGTGATGATGTATCGAGGAGATAATCCTCACGACTCCTTGATAGTATGATTGATGAAATGAACACCCGGTGTGACCAGCTCCGTGGGGCAGCCGAATCGGCGTGATAATTTGTTGATAGAGGACCCTACAAGCCGTGCTTGCAGTGATGTTATGCGGAAGTGCACAAGCTTCGCCCATTTGGTAGCGTGGTCGGTGAGGACGAGAATGTAGCAGACGCGGGTGTGTGCCGCGGGAGGATCTATAGGTCCCACAAAGTCCATTCCCCATTTCTTTGAAGGGAAGTGGCGTGGCGGCCGGCGTCAAGGAAAGGCGTCCGCGGGCGTGGGAAGTCCCACCGGCCGGGTAAGCGTCCTGCGTCGCGGGCGGGCGTGAGCATCTTTGAAGGCGTGGCCAATAATACCCCAGCGAAGGATTTTTGCGTCTTTGTGGTGTCACCATGAAAATGACCACCACCAAGCCCCTTGATGACTTCTCGAACAATATCACGGAACTTCATGAGGTAGAACACGTGTCGAAGGATGGTGTCCTTACCTTTTTGTAGATGTCCGCAACCATGGTGCGATCCGCGGACCTCGAGGAGAAATTGATGGCGGCAAGGATTGTCGCCTTGGCGGAGGCGTCCCGATCTTACGGTGGAAAGAGCACCTGTGAGGAGGAATGCTGCTGAAAATCATGGAACCAATGTGGTGTTGCCGTGACTAAAAAGAAACCGAGCATCGGGAAAGGCGTCACGAGACTCGGTTGAGGATCATCCGTGGATGCGTGAAAGATAATCCGGACGAACATGAGATTTTGCCGGCCTTATGAAGCGATTTCAAAAGGAGCAAATTCTTGGAGAAGAAGGACCCAACGAGCAATGCGGCCCTTTGGGCGTGGACTTGTTGATCAAATAGAGAGTGCTTGGTGGTCTACAAAGAACTGATTTGGTACCCAAAAGGTAATGACGGAGGCGTTGGACATGGAAAATGAGACCCAAAGCTTCCGCTCCGGTGGCGAGAATAGTTGCATTTCAGTAATTGAGTTTTCGGTGGCGTGCGATTTGGTTTTGTCGGTGTCGCATCATATTCTTGAGAAAACGGCTCAATAGCAACGCCGAGACATCGACATGAGCGTGAAAGGGCTTGTCCCATTGAGGAGGAACAAGAACGGTGCACGAGTAAGCAAAAGCTCAGTTTGTTGGAAAAAGATCCTGGAATTCAAGCCTGTGGATTCATCACCCGTGAGTTTATGAATGGGATCCGCAATGGCTGCTAGTCCGGGTATGAAGGTGGAGTAATAATTGACCTTACGCGGAAAAGCGTGTCTCCTTGATATTGGGCTGGTGCTTGAGCCTTGAGCACCAATCGATTTTGGCGGGATCTGTGGTGATACCCGCTTCTGGCGACAACATGGCTCAATGAGAACACGGAGGTGACGCAAAAGTGCATTTTTCGGGATTGAGACTAATGCGGACTCATCACATTTACGGAAGGCGAGTTCCAATTTATCCAAATGGTCAGCCACCATGGGCAGAGGGCGGAGAAGTCATCTTGAAAAATTTGCAAGAAGGGATTTTCCTTCATGAAATCATGGCGAGAGCATGATGCGTTGAAACGTTGATGGAGGTTTGATAATCCAAAAGGAACCACCTTATAGGCAAAAGTGCCCCGGGTGGTGAAAGTGGTCTTGAGTTGATCAGATTCTTTGATTGAGATCTGATTGTAGCGGAAAAACCATCCATGAAGGAGTACATCATGTCCGGCCACTTCTTCCAACCCACGGTGCGTGAAGGGAAGTGGAAAATGATCCACGCTCGTGGCACGATTGAGTTTCCGATAGTCCCACTGCACGCGGATCTTACCATTGTGTTTAAGGGCAATGGCGATGGGGCTCACCCATTCAGAATGTTTGACCTCATAGATCAAACTCGCGACAAGGAGTTTGTCAATTTCGCCTTGACGCGATCCGCGGTAATTAGGGTTGAGTCGTGCGCCGTTGCTACCGGGTCGCGGCATCAGACCGGTAGGAATGGTGAGTTCCCCAAGCTTTTGTTGATTCCCTCAAGATCTTTGTAACTCCGTGCTTAAAATGTGTTTGAATTTTTGAACGCGGCTTGACAGCTATTGCGATAAGGAGCGGAAGATTTGCAAGAATGCGGACAGGTTGATTGTTGCCGACGCGTCCACAATCTCGACTTACGAGTCCGAATATGGGGTATTATTCTTGCGGTATCACGGACAATGTGCTGAGGAGGTTGGAGCACTCTTAGGATGCTTGGCACTTTGCGTGGTGAAAAAGAGGGTTGCTTTCGGTTTCATCAGCAGAGGTTGCTTCATGACGGCGTGTACATCAACAGAGTTGCGGGGAGGTTCAAAGATTCGAAAAGTGATCAACGCGTTGGATTCGATTGCAAGGAGCCGGGTAGGGGTCAACAAGCAGCTACAGCCTGGTCCTGATCAAGAGTCATTTCTCCCCAAGGATCAAGATATTGAGGGTAGGATGGCAGACTTCGCAGGTGGAGCTGAACTTGATAAATATTCTGAGCTTCTTCAGAATCTGTATGAGAGAGGGTTCGCATTGTCGTGAAATGATTTTGCTTGTTTGCAAGTCCATGGTGGCATTGAGATGACCATCATTGATGACTAATCGTCCTGTGGCCCGATAATGGATACTCTTTGCTCGGCGGAGAAAAGGTCTCACACCAAGATTTCATAGTCACTGGATCTTCATGCGCCTTTCCAAACTCCAAATTCCATGGGGGGGCGGAGATCACCAATGTTGATGTGAAGAATAGGTGTGACGCTTGAGGTCGCGTGATATGGCCATTAGCCAATTTGATGTCATATGGGGCACGAAAAGAGTTGTGTGATGCCCATTTGTTTGCGGAGTTTATCCGTGATGAGATTGATGCGCTACCTCCATCTATTTGAACATGGTTGACTTGTTGATTACCCACCGTGGCATGGACCGTGGGGTGTAGAGGTTACCAACCAAAAAAGGTTGGGAGTGGTAACCAGTCCTTGAGAGCAGGATGAGTTTTAAAATGGTTGCCAAGCTTAAAGGAATTTTGATCTTGGCTAGCTCCTCTGGAGTTCTAGAGGCACATGAGAAAAAAGGATCTGCTGGTTCCTTTGTTCGGGAGTGCGCGGGCGGGAAGGCGGAACTTCTTTGAGTAAGTCAACCTCGGCAGCTATATTGGGATACGTCTGAGAGCGTGGAGGTTGAGATGTTGAAGGGGTATCTTGTCTTTGTTGAGCTCTAGTGGTGGCATGAACATTTGCCAAGGTGCGCCTTCAGGCCTTGCATGAGGTTCAAAATGCTTTGTCGAACTTTGGGCATGACATGTGGCATGAGCTTCTCCAAGTCAGGTGCAAAGTGAACCTTTTTTTCGTCCTCATGAGGAATGGTGTCAACTGCAAAGGCAGGTTGCGTGCCATTCGGAATAATGGTCAAGGGCGTGATGCCTTGTGCGGCGGAAACTAAACCAACCCAATTTGTGGCCGGTGGAGGATTAAGTGCACGAAAAATTTCCTCTTGTGCTTGTTGATCCGGTTTGAGGTTGATTTCTTTGGAGCTGGTTGATAGCGTGATTGCCGAGGCGCTCTTGGTGGCCTAAGAACTGGTTCGGGCCTTGTTTGCCATTAGCAATCGAGTTGGTAAGCCGTGGCGGACCCGATGGTCCGATTTGTGCAGGAAGATGTGCACGAACTTGTGGAAGTTGAGGACACTTGGCGTGGTGGTATGACCCCATTCTTGGCAGTGATAACTTGAGCTTTAGAAGAATCAAAAGGAGGACGTTGGTTGGATCCCGTGGTTGCTCCTATTGCTGAGAAAGTTGGGTTTCGCGTGAAGTGGTGGTAGCGATAGTGCGATTGTTGCCGAGGTGTGGTTTGTACTTGATAAACCATTTTGTTGCGGAATGGTGTGGGATGAGTTGAGTGCACTCTTCCGTGGCATGATTGCACATGTTGCACGCTTGCAATGAGGTGGGCCATTGGTGGAGTTGCACTCATTTGCCAAAATGGCCTTGGTATTTGCAAATATGGCACCAGATTGGATCATGGATTAACGTGTGGATTAGTATGTTGAGGTCACCGCTTGGGAACCATGACAGTGGAATGAGCGGGAGCTCTTGAAGAGCCACCTCGGGAGGAAACATTGGTGAGTGATTGACAAGGTCGATAGCTCGCTCCAAAGTCTTGGGACGCAGTGTATTCAGTCATGAGTCGAATAGCTGGAGGAAGTCCTTGGAGAAACCAGACCAAAATGCGGCTCTGTGTGGGGTATTCCTTGAGCTTACTTAGCGTAATGTGAAGTCGATCCGCAAAATCCCGGACTCCGTGGGCTCTTGTTGAAGTTCATTGAGTTGCTTGAGATGAAGTTGATCATCATCCGTGGTCCCGTAATGAGGCAAGAAAAAGCGATTCGCATTTGGACGATCTTGTTTCCAATGGCTTTTGTTGGACATGAGCCATTGATGAGGAGAGCCATATGGTGGTGGAAAAAGATGTGGAATTTCAGTTGAGGTTGCATGACCATTTAGGACAGCTAGAGCCTCAAATTCTTCCATGTGGGCTTTGAGCACTTTGGTCTAACGGTTTGCCTTTCGTGTTGCCAAAGGTGGGATAAGTCAGTTCGAGTCCTAAAGGTAGATGTGAAAGTCTTTGTCGTTTGGACCGAACAAGATAGTGAGGATATTGAGGTTGAGTTGATGTGGCATGGTGCCCGAAGGACCCACGATGAAGGGGTGACTACGCTGAGAAACTGAAGTAGCCGGAGCATTGGTTTTGAGATCGGTAAGGTTATGTAAACAGGAAGGGCAAAGGGGAAGCGTAGGGAAAGGGATAGTCTGGGTAGGCTTAAAGGAGACACTTATGTGGGTAGCCCGGTGCCCTGGGGAGATGATGGTTGTGAAGGAAGAGGCGATGGCCCAAGAATGATGGATGTAGGCATGTTGGGGTAGGAAAAAGTATCATGTGGAAGGTTGAGCCTTTGAAGGCTCCCCGAGTAGTGATGAGGGACCGAGGTTGTGAGCAATGTTTGCACGCTTTGGGCGGGAACCGGGACGACAGACACAGGGGTGGGTGGCGGATTGAGCCCTAGACAGAAGATGGCCTCTATGTCATAAGCAGATCCATCACTGTGTCGCGAAACAGTTTCCCCGACAACATGGCGCTCAAGCGAGATGCCGCTCGAGAAAGGAGTTCTTCCGGCGTGAAATTACGGGACGACATGGCGGCGAAGAAGAAAGTAAAATGGAATCGAACCAGCTGGTGGCGGCGATCATGTTTGGGGTCCGGGTTCGAACTCGGAAGCAGCCCCTGTGAGAACCCGTGGATCTAACAGAGAGTCCGAGGGGGGACTATGTCACGTGGGATTTGCAAGAAGAGAAGAAGAAGAAGAAAATGAACAAATGAGAGAAAGATGATAAGCTTCCTTGATATCAATGATGAACATACATGAGCTCTATAATAGAGAGAAAAACCGAAAGGAGACAAGACTCAAAACTCATCTAAAACTCATGTGCTAGCTCTAGTCATATATATAGTACAATGGCCTTGGGCCCAATATAGACACTCACCGATCTGGTGCCCGACTCACGGAAGGAGGCCGATTCTGTGAATGTTGGCGGTGCCTCTTGAAGTGCCTAGAATCACGCCGGCCGTTGGCCGGGACAGACGTCACTTGTCTGTGGCGAGCCTCTTGTTGTCCGGGCCAAAGGCTTTGACTGGTGGTTCACGCTTGGTCTTCATGAGCCTTTGATGGCTGACCCGTGGTCACCGGGGATCCTTTGAGCTTGACCTGGTCTGCGTCAGATGCATGAATAGTCTGTGCGGAGGCCGCGGGACAACAAATCGCCATCGTGATTCGATGGAGTTCCACCTTGTTTCTTCGGGGCATCCCCACGATTTTTGCTCAAAGCGACTTTTTGGGCCCAAACCCTAAACGCTCTTGACCCTCTACCAAGTAAATATAGTCACCCCATTTGATTGCTTGTTCACACATAGCTCCTCAACATGTCTTCTAGATTTGACCCAGCTTCCCGCTTGTCCATCGGTTGGGATGATATGCAGGTATCATCGAATAACTTGGTCGGATCGTCTTTGAAGAAGTCCTTCCAAAAGGCACTTATGAATTGGGATCTCTGCCGAGATGATTTCCCATGGCATCCCATGAAATCTAAATCTCTCTTTGCAAAGAGCAAGGCGGTATCTAAGGATGTATCGTGGTTCGACATGGCAAAAGTGAGCCATCTTAGATAACTTCATTCGACAACTACCATTAAGGCATCATGGCCCTTTGTTGTTTTTGGAAGCTTGGGTTATAAAATCCATGCTTATTAACCTTCACTTAGCGGTTGGCAATCGCCAAGGGTTCCAAGGTTCCTGAATTTGAAGCTCCCCGGCTTTTATCAATAAAGTCGACATTCTTTGAATGTAGTTGACTATTTCCTTCTTCATGCCGGGCAAGAATAACTTCTCCTTATCTTGAAGTAGGTTTTCATGAACCCCATGGCGGCTATTGGACTATTATGAGTATCATAAAGAATTAACTTCACATTACTCCGATGCCTCTGGGACACAAAGTTTGTCCCCGTGGTATAAAAGATTGCCTTTCCTTCTTATATCTTTTTGCAAACTTCTCTTTCCTTATCTCGATCTTGTTTCCTTGCACAAGATAGCCCAAACTTCCTTGAACTCTTTGCTTGATATGAGAACTTTTCTAATTTTCTTGCGGGTACATAAGGTGGAGATGGCATATGACAGAATGTTTTCTCCATTTGCAAGATTCGTGGCTCTCAAAATTTATAGAGATAAAATTCAAAGACTTTTCTTGGTTAGGGAAGTAGATTTGAGCCTGGGAGCAATCAATGCCATCGATTGGAGTGAGTGTAGTGGGCACGCTTTATACTGCAGAATGCCCGGATTACCGCATGCGCGAAACGCAGATCTGAAGCTTTGCCGTCGCTAAATGCCTGGCGCAGCGCAAACCACGCACGCCAACGATTCATTAGGTTCCATTATTGCTTGCGCACGGTCACCACCCTAAAAGCCACGCACAAACCGCAATGCCCCTCCCAAAAACAACTTCAAACACACCTCTAAGATTGTTCTCAGATCACACGCCACAAACCATAATGCCTCAAACAAAAATAACTTCAAATAAATACCTTTCAAAACAAAAATTGAAACCGAATCATATGAGCTATGTGTTCTTGTTTTGTTTGAATTTCAAGGGAAGTAGGTGCAACAAAAATGAAAGAAGTAATCAGCCAACAAGATTTCACCATCAAACAAATAAAGAATGTGTGTCTTTACCTTCATAAACCTTGATCAACACAACATCACGCCTTATGCTTCTCTTCCTCGCCATCAAAGTGGGGTGCTATAAGCAATTGGGAGCAATATAGAGTAAAGGCTTGAAAGACTTATTGAATGTTCAAGTCAGTATATACTCATCACAGGATAATGTTTGCTCATACTCAATGACATTATGTTTCACATCTATAGCTTATGGATGAGTGGTGCAACAAACTCTATACATTGAAGGAACTTGAGTTTTAGTGGCTAAGAACTAGAGGGCCTCAGGAGCAGAAACCGCATTGAAGCTATCATGCATGAAAGCACTTCTCAACAGACCCCTTGTACAACCAACCATGTAACAATAGCAGCCAGCCCCTCAATCACTGCAACAGAGTGAGAGCTGTCTCACTTTTTGAAATCCCAGATCACAGTAAATTCTCTACACTAACCACACAAGATGGTGTTTCTTTCCTGTTCTCCCCGTGACCTAAAAAAATACAAAAAAGGGGGTTTAGGGACACTAGTTTAACATCCTAAACTAAAAGTTAGAAATGCTAACAAGTGATTTGACTTTATAACTTACCCAAGAGAATGCTGGCCGTGAGTTTCTGATTCTCTCCGGCAAGATATGCATCAATAGGCGTGTAAGCTTCAGCAGCCTGGAGCAGAAATCTTGTTTCCCATGACCCGTAAACTGTTTTTAATCTCTCCATCCTTGTCCTTTGAAAAGTGGTATTAATAAGCATTAAATAATTATCTGTAGTAGTGAAGAACCCACTTCCCATCAAATGTAGTATCAATAGCTGTGATGGCTGATCCAAGTCCAGGAAAATGCAGCCCTGGTCTGGCGCACAGACGAGTTGCCGTATAATCTGATCTTTCCACTTTTAGAACCAACAACAGCAATGCATCCATCTCCAGTAGAAAGCAAAACACTGAAAATTAGTCCCCTCTAGGTTCTGATGACCTTCAGTCCATCTTTTAAAACAGGTACAAAAGGTCCTGCACAATCTCTTTTTGCTTATCTCTGATATCCCACCTGCATAGCCTGTTATCATCTAATCCAAGGAAAGTAGATCCAGAAGCACTGCTGGAAGCCTTAGGAATCATCGAACATCTCTCATTGTTATAGGTGTACCATCTTTTCAAATTTCCATTCTGGACACAGTTCCTTCCAGCTTCTGCCCACCTTCTGACTCCAGTAGCCCTTCTGTTCTCCCAGGACCTGAAGACTCACCATATTGCTCTCCCTCTGATGAGCATACCTCTTTTGCTAGATTGAGATCCCACATTTGTATCATCTTAAACTGTACAGACATCCCCTTTCCCATGCAACCCTGTTGGAGTATTCCTAATGCTCTACTCCAGAACCACAGCCACCAGTTGCTATCAAAGCCCCCATTGTCAAACCTGTATTCTGCCCCTGCAGATTCTGTAGGTCTCTTTGACTTCATTACCTTTCGGAGTCTTTGGCAGGGGTTTAAGCGTTCTTGCGCATCTTCCCCAAACAGATTCATCTGTTTTGAGGCGTAACCTACTCACAAAATCCCAACCTCAATTTTGATAGTTTGAGCAGCTCAATAATAGGCTTAAACAGCAATCTTGATACTCAGACATACCCTTTGCGGTTTTCATAGAATTTCAGCGCCCAAACACCCTGAAGACAAAATCAACCCTAAATTCATCATCCTTAAACCTCATTTTGCAACCTCTTCAGAAACAAAACTCCTAACTCTTTTTCCTACGACCAAGATCCATCTTCTAAAGCTTCTCATCTTTAAACCCTCCGATCTGCTTCATCCTCCTCTCAACTCTTCATTCTCATCCCCTTCCCTCTTCATCTTCCCTCTCTTCAAGATCATTTTCCCAACAAATTCCCATATCGGTGCTATAATGATCCAATGCCCTTTTCCATCTCTTTGTTTGAAACATAGTGATAAGCGAATTTCACCTTTGCCTATTAAGCGATCAACAACCGTTACGCCTATCACGCGACACCGCCCAACTACGGGCGATGGCTCGCAGTCTCCAAACGCATTGATCGGGGAAGGCCCCGCCCATCCTTCGATTCGAGAATACGAGCCCATCTCGCTTCTGGAGAAGCACCATCCTGAGAGCTCGCAACCCGACGATGGAACCCAGATTTTACACGATCGGTCGGAAATTGCTTTTTGTTTGATCCCGGCTTCAATCCAGCCGCCAACCCGCCAGCCGTTGTGGCTTATCCACTGTCATCGAGTCGCAGAGTGGCACGTCAGCTTTAACCGGCGGATTTGCGCCCTTTGTTACTTTTGAAGTCGGAGAAGAGTATTGTGTACTAGAGGGCCAGTTTCGCCTTGAAAATGACCATTCTAAACATTATTATGAGGTTGAGTAGTTTTACGCACACAGACATTTGTCGTAGTGTATTTTCGTGCGCTCCATAACACCAACAAATGTTACTCCGAACGCCTTGGTGGAATTAAATATATACCTACTCCAGCAGGCCAACATGAGCCGTTGGATACTCCTATCCCATCGAACCCAATACTACGAGTCTGCCACGACCCCGCCAGGCCCTTTTCCACGGTTGTCTTGAAATATGGCTGGTTCTATAATTATAAGACAGCATTCTTCAGGTGCCACGTCATTTTTGTGGTATGTCTTTAAAATTTAGTTTTCTCCGCTTTGTCTTCTGTTATAAGAGGTGTCTAAGTAATTATAAGACATGTCTCATAAATTTGGTTTTCCACTACTCCTCGAAGCTCATCCACTCTAACATTTTGGCTCGGTATCCCTGATCTATGAGTTCTTGCCGCCATTTGCTGCCGCTTCATTTCACAAAGCTAAAGAATCGATTAATATTTCGAGGTGACAAAAACAGATGATAAGGTTTGCTCAGAACGATTTACATCGCCAGAACGTAAGTGTTTCATCGAAAGCAAGTAGCCGCAGAACGTAGTGCTTCTACTCCCTGGATATGAAGAATGCGTTATCGCGAACGTGGTAAGCCGTATCGAAATTATATTCTATACATGGCTTTACCGTGATGCGCGTGGATTGAAGCTCCGCTATATTGCCCTAAATCAACGAAATATCGAAGAACCCTAAATCATATAAGTAGAAGCTCGCCGCCTCGCGTCTCCCAAATATTTTGTGCTCATTATTCATCGGCTCCATCGGAACCCTAAAAATAGCTTCCGGCCAATGTGAGTTAATGATTACCAGGCCTATCGCGAATATAAATTCATCAAATAGCAATTTTGAAAATCGGACGAGCATTGCAATTGCTTGCATCCGACGTATCCATTCACGTCGGCTTTCTGTTTAATTTTATGACACCTTAAAGATCCTACAGAGCGCCTCGCGATGTAGATAGAAATGCATACCTTATTTTGTGGCTGCTTCCTAATAAAATGCCCACTCAATTCAGGAACCTACTAAGACATGTCTTAAATTGTGCAAAGGAAAACTATGGTGGACTTATTTTCACGGGCCCAATAATTAAGCTAAATATACATCGTGAAGCTTGCCATGGGAAAAGGGCCTAACTTTACTACACCCCAATGTGCCAATTCACATCCGCTATGCCTGGTAAACCACTGTGGAAAAGGCAACGGTCCACCATTTCTATTCCTGTCCGTTTGCCATACCCTCCTTACATAATAATTTGCCTTCTGATGAAGACGTATTGCACGCTTTCAACTTTTATTCATCATTGATAACCGTTACCCCAACGGCCCTTTCTATCTAAGCAGATGTTCAAACCAGATTTCACACCTCGTCAAGAGTTCCAATCCAAAAAATGAAGCTAACAATATACGCGCAGCACCGAAAGAGAAGAAAGCAAAGACTTGGAGGAGCATTAGCATTTAGGTTGGCGTCAACGTTTAATTACCGCATTTGATGTTCCTCTTCCAGGGAAACAGTACCGCGATGTAAATCATAAAATTAAGATTTTATCATGTAGGCTTCGAAAGTGCTTGGCACTGGGCTTCACAGGACCAGTCGGTCTTAAATTCATGCCGTACTTAATGCTATAGTTTGGTTTATATTTTCTTGGTTCCTAATGATCTATCTTTTCGATATTTTCAGATTTTATTTGAAGTATATATATTTGTTTTTCTATATAGTTCCAAATTCTTTTAGAATGGTACAAACTCTATTATTTTGTAAATTTGCAACTCAAGTTATGAAATTTCGTGATGTTACTAATGACCTTGGAGCCATATACTTTTCCATGTCTTTTCCATATACCAAGATATTTTTCTACGCCTCAACCATAAATGTTTTCTCGCCAACTTTGGGAATAAGCATAGATACTGGACATGAGCACATAGTCTCACGCATTACTGGAGAATCTAACCGAGGGAAGTTCATGTAAATTATCGTCACCTAATTCCAAATCTCCATAGGTTCTTTATACCTGGCAAAAGCCAACCACCCAATAACATCGATCGATTGTCTTTAGTAGATTTTCTTCGCTTTGCGCCGTTTTTCCGCTATACCATACCACCTTGATCAACGAGAGGAGCAAGTTTAATGAGGGCACAGATTACCTACGTCAATGGGAATAGTTCCTCAAGATGTTCGCTTTATAGAAATCTCGCGAACACCGCCGCCATCCACTTGGCTTTCTACGCTTTCTACTTTTTTGATCGGTCGGAATGCAAGAATCTTTCTTTGCTTCTTTCAAATCCCTCGTTTCTAATCCATGTTTTACTTTTCCATGCCTTTTGCCTTCCTTTCAATTCAGATGCTTGCTTCCTCGATCACATTCGTAGCAAAGAACTACTGGAATGACAAAAGGGCTCCGCCAAAATATTGTTATCCATTCAAGGGAGAAGCCGGTGCACATAGGACCATCCTCATATCTTCAATAAAGAAGAGCTTCAATTTAAAACCAAGCTCAACAGGTATCTTCAATCCTAGATCAAGAGCCGCTTTAAATCTATATCAAAATCGAACAATACAGCAGAAGATAGGCAAACGTAAATAATCAACATATAGCCGTATAACCTCGCTTAGACCGATTTTTCTCCTTCCGTATCCGTCAGCGCAACAGCAGGAGATAAAATAAGTTTTCCAAATGAGCACGGCAGATTTATACCCTAATTCCGACCCGTACATCCGAACAAATTATTAAACTCCACTTCGCACTTTTATAGGAAGTCGAAGAACCTTTCCACGCCAGAAGCTCTTAACTTGCAGATCACCAAACGAATAGAAGCTTCCGATGCTTCCTACAAAATTCTAAAGCTACACGCTTTTTCACATCGGAGGGTGCGTGACATGCTAATGTGATTTCTTCTCCATCGATAAAAGCGCGATGTATATTTTTTATTATATAGGAGGACTTTAGGTACAAAAATTTGAGTTATTTGGTTGATGGCTGAATTCCCATGGTCAAATTCAATTCATGACCGTAGAACAGGTTGGCATTGTATGAGTTCTCATTGAGCACTAAAACCTATATCAAGAAAAGTGCGGATGAGCCGCTTTTGCAGTATCCTTTTCCATTCTTGATGAGAGAATGGAAAGTTGCCTTGAGGAAACCCAGAGAACCAAGTAACCTTTTCTTTGTCGCTGAATTCTTCAAGTCGCCGGGCGTGAACGCCGAATCCCATTCCATTCCTTAACAAATGTCTCGGGTTCTCATGTTTTAAGGTCGAGATCGATCTCATCCATTAGCAAGAGTGTTACCCATCGCTAACATTGCAAAGGTGCATAAACACCCAGTTTGTTATGCCAAATGGCTTATAAACATCTAGCTTGAAAGCGAAAACCACCATAAAACCACTCAAACCATTATAAACTCCTCTGCCCAGTTAGTATATGAATAGAATGGGTAAAGTTAGGCCCTATATAACAAACTCTAAGCCCGCCCCCGCTAATTCGGCGACAAGGAGTATTAGGCATAACAATCCCCGCCTAAGTGCAAGCGTTCCCTCCTCATATTACATCATGACAATTGGACTTTATCTTATCCCATGGTCCATTTGGTAGTTCCATGTGTAATAGGCCCTACTATTCTCTATAGATGTCAAAAATATGACATGACGGCCTCATCCTTCTCCACATGGCATGGGTCAACACTTGTCACACGGTTAGAGAAACTCGATAAATCTATCGCTTTCAAGGGTGGATTCTCTCACATTGCCGATTCGAATTGACGCCCGCGATGTCTCATGACTATCAAGCACGTGAGACAACTCATCCCGGAAGGTAGGCTCGTGATAATGGAATCCGGAACCGCAGCCTGGGAAGAAATGATTTGTAATCTAAAGGTGTTCCATTACATATCCCAATGCAGTGAGTCCTTTGCTACCAAAACATCAATTCGGCCAAAGGTAATCTGTCATTTCATCCGATAAAAAATAAGCATTTGAAGGGGTTAGACAAAGCACTACATTATCCAATAAATAGATACATGTATGCTATCTCCTCCACTCTCTCAAAGCACATATCCACAGAACAACGCCTCCCAGATACTTGAGCAAACAGAAGTCAATATCAATTAGTTGACAAAGCGCCCAACTTGACAACCTCACAAGGAGCAATATTTCTTTTTTGAGCTCCTTAATTTCCACGCTTTGCTACCCCCATGTGAGCATGGTATTTTTATTCTAATCATACCATGACCCAAGAGCGTATGAGGACAGTAACACGAGATGTAGGTCCTCAATCTTGCCTTGGGCATTTGGCGACATGGTGGACCTAAGATATACCACGGGACTTAAACACGCACCATCTACATGGATGAAGAAGTAAGTAAGTAAGATAAAAATAAAAGGAAGAAAGAAAGCAAGATACATCAATGAGAACAAAGATAATTTCAGTAGTGATTATCGACTACACTTAGAGGAGTTCTTTGTACCGTTTGTTGTATATCTTGATCTGTCGACGTCAACTCTAGCATCTCCATCCTTCGATAGAATGAGTACCTTTATGATTCCTTGAGCTCATAGAGATCACCGCCTACATTGTAGCCATGTCATCCATTCCAATGGTTCAAATATTCCTATGATTATTTTGAAAGGGAGCGCATTTCGTATCGGGTAATAACCCTCCTTGGTGGGGCGAAGGAAACAAAAATATTGTTGTCTTCAATAAAATTTCCAAGATCAAAATTTTCGACTTCCTCTATGCCTCAGAAGGTAAAATGCACCGAAGACCCCGAAAAACGCGCAGAGCATATGCTGCACAAAACGTGGGAAATGATGTTGACGATAAACCCAAGAAGAGGATGAAGACACGTGACGATGATTCCAAGGGCAAGCACTTCAAACGCTTGCCGAAGGATCAAGTAAATTGTCCTTATGAAAAATAAATGTATGATGTGTTGTGAGAATATGAATTTAGAACATGCCTTGAAATATGACAACATACCTTTGGAAACTTAAATAAAGTGAGAGTTATTTTGAAAGTTAATCGAGAAAAGCTAAACAAAAGATAAGAAAAGAAAATAATAACTAGCAAAAGAGGGCAGTTTAAAATGAGGACAAATAGATTAGGTAAAGACAACAAATCAAGATAATAATCATATATATTAAGGCAATTTTTGAGAAAGGGAATCCCATGTCTTTGGTTTGCTATAGCGTTCCAAGTTTTAGCAAAACAAAGTCTTAAAAATATAAAAACTATCATGTTTCAAATGCTAGAAGTTGTTATAGTGAGCCGAAAGAGCAGCTTTTTCCAGACTTTTTCTCTCCTTGACGGGATCGACCATCATCTTGGTGCAGCAGATAATATAATGGATATAGGGAGTGCATTCCAAAGAATCCACTCAAAACCAAAGAATTATTTTTTCTACCGTTTGGACAACTTGACCCCGTGCACAATAAAATTGCATTTTATATTTATAAAGCGCAGAAGGTTGTTTATACAAACCCTCAAATAAGAATATAGAGCTTTAAAGTTCAACAAAATTTGGAGGCATTACAACATCTACCATCGGATGATTTACATGGAGCAAAGCAATTTTTGGAGCAAGGACCATCGGTTGCCTACTATCACCGTGAATAAAATTAGAAAGTGTCATGATCTATGCCAAGAAAATATCAAAATACTGGATTTCATAATTCAATAAATATATGAGGTTAAGTCTTACAATATTACAAAGACTAACAACTTACCAAAATTAGGGAGACAAGGTCTCATTTATAATACTTGGTCAAGTGGAAGCACTTTGCCCAGAAGATGTGATACTCCGGAATTTGAGCAATTCAACGGCCAAGTCATCTCTAATTGGTCGACGCCAACCCGTGGGTGCTCTTAGCTAAGCTTGTGTATGTCTTAGTGTTAGTGCAAGAAAGCGATGCATTTGTCGAGAATTAGCTTGGGACTATCTCGAAGTTGCTCCATCATCTCCAACAAGGGTTGAGTCTCCAAAACCTCCTCTCGGGTTTGAGTATGCCTCTTTAAGTAGGCTCATGGAAGATTTTGTGGGACCCTTTAGATGCGTGCAAGTCGAGCTTGTGAGGCTTGGCTCCCTACCGCCCCAAAATCTTGAAAGGTCCTGGCCACAATGATTGATGGAAGCTTTCGCTTTTGAACCCATTTGGGCTAAACTTTATCTCCCATAACAAACCCAAGGGAGTTTTATGTCTATTCGCTAGACTCTTCGATGTGCCTTTGTTTGAAGATATTCTCGCACTTCTACCACAAGTTTCTACATTATCTGGCGTGCCGCTGTTAAGAAACTTCCACCCTTGGACACTAGATTATGCCACCTAATGGGGTCGCATTGATAACCATAACTAATCATGGATGGAGACGTGCTTTGATGACTCTTCCTTCGTATTATTGTACATAACTCGACCTGTGGATGTAATCGCCCATTTGGATTGTTTTGTTCCAACATAGTTTCTCAACATGTCCTCTAAAACTTTGTTGGTACGCTTACATTTGCCCATTTTTGAATAATAAGCAAAACTCATCCAACAAGTTGGTGTAGATCAGGTTGAAGGTGTCTTGCTAAACGACGTTAAAAGAACAGGATTCTCTATAGGTGATGATCTACCCCGCATTCCGTGCGATTTAAAAAAATCTCTGCGTAGATAACAAGGATAGATCCAAGGCAAGAATCTGCCCTTTTGATAACTTATCTACCACCACCATCAAGGCGCTGTTGTCCTTGGAAGGCTCGCCATGAAATCCATGTTGATGACTTTCCACCCTTGGCCTAGCACGCCAAGGTTCCAAAAACTCCCCGAGGTTTGTTGTGGGGCTTTGTCTGGCCGACATAAACCGACATTCTTGATATGCGACTATATGCTTCTTCATGCCGCACTTTAAGTAGCTATTTCTAATCTTGAAGTAGGCCTTTATAGATTCTCGCGATGGCGAAAATAGGGCTATCATGTGTGTCATGGAAGATTAACTTTTATCCATGCTTCAAGCACGATAGTTGTTCTTGTGATATAAAAGATTGCCTTCCTTTTAAAATGTTTGAAGGTCTCTTTTCCTTTTTTCGGCCCCTTGTGCTTTTGCAAAACCAGCCCATATGTGCTTGAACTCCATGTTAGAGGATATGGATTCTTCTATCTTCTTGCCAAATTCCTTGTCAATTGGAGATGGCATTGTAAAAATGATGCTTCAAAACTCAGTTAAATAAGTGGCGAAAGATCTCCACGGCTACCTCAAATGGGTTTTGATGCTCTTCCATTGATTTGCCGTAGATCAGATGTCGCCGAAGAAAAATGGTGACGAACTCATCCAAGAAATTTTCAAGATGTCATTCCTCAAGTGCATAAAATCCGTGGAGCATTCGATAGGCTCGTGGGCATTATCGGAACTCATAGTGCCTATACCGTTCTCAATGAGTCTTATAATTATCCTCCTTCATCTTGATTTGATGATTGCCCAACCTTAAGTCGATTTTGTAGAAGAATCTTGCTCCTTGGGGCCGATCCATTATGTCTTTACTTGTTGAGCCGCCAATGGTTGATATACATCTTTAGACTTCCATCCCGCCTAAAGGATTTCCAAGTCGATCAACCTTAGACTTCCATCCCCGCCGGAAGGATTTCCAAGTCGATCAACTCCCACAACCGCTTCTTTGAGTATTCGCGTGCAAGAGATTTTTCACGCCTATAGGGCAAAAACCTCAAATTTCTAGGTAAGAGCTTTTTGGGGTTTTTGAGATTGAGGGGTGCAAGAGTGATTTCACTACTACGCCTATAGGGCAAAATCAAATTCCAAATGAATCCATAATAGGTAGACCATGGGATTTCTTAATGTTTTAGAAATTGGGTCAAAACCCCGCAGGCAACTATCCTCCAAAAGGCAGCATCTTCCTTCTACCGGACTTTTCATACACTTATTGTGGTCCAAAGAACTTAATGCCTCATTCTCATGATGCACTTAGTAATTGCTTTTACATCTCAAAAATCCCTAATGATAGTTGCATGATTGAAATTACTTCTTAACTTTAATTATAAGATACTTGCCCTTTGGTAAGTTGCCCTTGGGGATAAACATCTCTTGCTTATGATAATCAATTATTGTCAGAATCGGCTTTAATATTCCATGCCTATTATGAGGTCATACTTGCCAATGCATATAAGCAGGCCGATGTTCTACTTTGCTCCGCTTTAAGGTTGATGTCTAACTTGACTCTTGTTCCTTTGGTGTCGCTTAATTACTTGGCCTGCATATAATCATCGCCTAGATTTAGACTTAAAAGTCTTGTTTTAAAGATGTCCGCCATGTAGAAGGTGCAAGGTTACGTGTTAAGAATTACTTATATAAATCCTATACACAAGTTTTGTCGACATGACATTTTCTTTGGACACACATAAAAACTATGCAATTAAATAATTTGTCTTTTGTTTTAGATCTCGCTTTATACTCTAGATCTCCCTTTCTTAATTATTGCCCTCTTGAAATAGTCCCACCTTTTGAGTTGATGCCATCCAAGAAGTTGGCCCGACTTATTAGATTGCTTCCTTCATTTGGTTGGATTATTCCTTATGCCGCGGAGGTACTGTTATGTACATGGTCGACGGTTATCCTATTATTGAATCCTTCTTAGCTTAGCTGATCAAGCTCTCACTAAGAGGTTCCAATATGTTGATATATTCAGCAATGTATGTAGTTTTAGTACTCCATAACGTGTTTCTTCCCAATCCTTGAAGATTTGTTCAATTCTTGGGTCCATCCTTTCTAAAAGAAATGACAAAAAATCTACCCAAATTTCGCTCTCAATCCCATCATGGATGTTATCACCCATAATTCTAAGATATTCAACTATCCGATAGGTCCTCTAGCTTGCTTAAAGCTAGTGTAGTCGCTAGTCATTTGAGGGGTGATGATCCATAATTTGTTGAAAAACTGGCCCCTTTGAGTTGTTGTATAATCACTCATGTGCCCCTTTTATCTAAACATATTGTGACTCATTCGCCCTAATGTTGATGTTGACTACCTTCATTAAAGTTATCAATATTAGTTATGATGTAATGGATAACATAAGTCCTTGTCGCCATTCCCGCAGGCTTGAAAGTAATGTTCTTCACATTCTAGAATCTTTCATGTCTAATTCATCCTGCCTTTAGAGGTTATGAGATTTGAGGATGATTCTTCTAACTCTTGAATTGATATTGTTGTGTTGACCTTGTCGACCGATTCTTCGTCTTGACGGTCACACATGCTGTTATAAGGCTAATGACAATGTCTAATGTTTTACCACTTAATTGTGCAACTTCTCTTCTTGAGAGAAGTTTATTTGCATCCATGTGCAAGGACTATAATCTTGACTCCATCGCTTAGTAATGCTAGTATTTGGTCCTCCATGGTACCTCTTCTTGATGGTGTTTGACCTACCTCTTATCATCTACCTCTTATCATCTACCTCTTTTGCTACTGAGATCGAAGAAGCGAGGATGTGGGTGATAAGGGTAGATGTTATGGAGAAAGGATTGAGGTGGGTGCCGGGCAGTAAATGGAAGCTTGAACATGAGCTTGGACACGACTATGATTTGAGGGAAGATTTGAGCGAAAGATTTGAGTGGGAGATTGAAGGCTGATGATGCATTCAAGTGGAGGCGCAGGCCGGGAGATCTCTCTTCTTCGCCTGAGATTATAATCCTCGGGTCGGCCTCCTCCGCATTAATGTACAGCTCGGTCGCAATCCCTCTCGAACGTAAATAATATCCCGCCCGCAGATTCTTATCCTTCACAAATCTGATCCACCCCTTTGTCAAGATATAGCTCGCTCGAAGCTCAAGATGAGTGAACCACCATAGCTCCCCGCCACTTTAATCCCGGAAGCTCAAAGAACCCGCCTTTTTCGCCGATGACGATCCGCGGGAAAAATCTCCTCTGTATTGCTTTGGAATTACTAACCGCTTAGCTTGCCCACGCCGCCGGCCTATTACCACTTTAGGAACATGCTCATATCTTCCACTCAAATCTTCACTCAAATCATAGTCATGTCCAAGCTCATGTTCAAGCTTCCACTGGGCCAGCACGGCCCGCCCATCTCCAATCCTTTTCTCCATAACATCTACTCCTTCTCAGATCCGCCCACATCCAAGGCTTTCTTCCATCTCGAAGGAGCAAAAGAGGTAGATGATAAGAGGTAGGTCCTCCATGGTACCTCTTCTTGATGGTGAAAGAATGTTGGCAAAAGAGATAGATGATAAGACGTCACATCTTCATGTTTTATTTTCTAACAAGATAGGAAAGAGTATAAAG
Source organism: Isoetes taiwanensis (assembly GCA_021234155.1). Lineage (NCBI taxonomy): Eukaryota > Viridiplantae > Streptophyta > Lycopodiopsida > Isoetales > Isoetaceae > Isoetes > Isoetes taiwanensis. The sequence goes on from JAJEKV010000093.1 coordinate 2,003,127, forward strand.
CAAAGTGTATTCAAATGAAAGCCATTTTTTTCTTTTACTAAAAATGGCGGACCTATGATACAATACCCCAAATCAAAGAGCTCGTTTCTTTTTCTAACTAATTACCCGCTTGCCTTTGTATCATTGGTCAATTCCTTCGTGGATGGGGTTTGCGAGTCCATGAATCAACTTGTAAAAGATCGCCTTCGCTCAATTCTTTAAACATCCGATTTTTGTCATTATCTTTGGACGAAGTAACGACCGTGGATAATACAAATTGGGCATCCATGCATTTGTACAATGTGGTTAATTATCAACGCAAATCCCATTTCCTTGGTATTGTCAAATTGGGTATAAGTTCCACAACTGACACATTATTTACTATTATCCTCGAACATGTATTTAATGTTGCTCGCATGAACGAGATTGAGTGTGCTAATAAGTTGGTTGATTTTTGAGTTGATGGTGCATCCAGAATGCAAGGGAAGAGGACCGGTTTAGGAGTGAGAATTCATATTGTTCTTGCCCCTTATTTATTGTGTGATTCATTGTATGAGCCATCGCACCAACTTGGCATACAAAATTATTTTTCGATTTTTTCTCATGAGCAAGGTTGAATTATTGGTAAGAACCGCATACAAATTCTTTTGTAAGAGTCCACAAATATTTCAAGCCTTCCAAGCTTTTGCAGAGGGTGTTTTTTTTTTGAAGGACGACAAACTGTTAGTCAATATTCCAGAACAAGTACACACATAGATGCAGAGATGAATAAAATCTCGCAAGCAAAAAGATAATCCACTGAGTGCCGCCACCTGTCTATGCATAAGATAAGATACCCAAATATTCCTCAAAAATCAAACATTTTTTCTCAGGAGCAAGCTGAGAACATAGGTATGCCTTCATCAATCTGTCTTGCGTCTCGTGAAGAAGTTGGTCGACACTAATTGATAAGCCTTTGAAGATACACATTCGCCTTCTTTTCCAAATAGACCACAACCACCAGCCTGAAGCTAAGTGGAAAGCCTGTTGCTTCAAGCTGTTCCAAGTGGAAGGATAAATGGCGAGAAGCACCTGCTGGCTGGTCAAGACCACATGGAAGAGAGATAGTAACCATGACCAAACTGGCTGAACTTGGTCACATAGAAAGAAGCAGTGCTCGATACTCTTATTTTGCCGCTTACACAGTGGACAGAGTTCTGAAATGCGGGGATAAAACTTATGAACCAACACATTAACCCGCAGACATCTATGAAGGAGTTGCCACCATAAGGTAGAAACTTCGGGATGCAGCAATTTATTCCAGACCCATGACCATACGCTTCCACTGAGGAGGGGGAATGTGGAGCTGCCAACCAGCCCAAGGGGGGACAATGTCAACATCAACCAGCTTTTGATATAATGAATGCACAAGACGTTGTGCATTAACAATTTGGGGACCAGTCCAAATAGGCATATCAATTGATTGTGAAGGAGCCGCCCGCGTAATGCCGCCTTTTGCCACGAGCTCGCCCCATCGAGATAGCATAAACTTAGTCTGAAAAGCATCCCAAGTCAACAAGTGTCCTGCCTCATACCAAGCACCAATCGCGGGAGAATACCAAAGCACGCCTCCAACGCCGCTGAGTCAATGGATGTACAGTAGCACACAGAGGCATGTGATTATTCAGAGGAATCCACCAGCACAGAGAACCTGCCTGTGGACATACACTTGGATTAATCTTAAATAGCACACGTACTGTCTCCCAAGAATCAAGCAAATCCCTTCAAGAAGGGGAGCATTCTTGATATAGACAAAGCCGATAAAAGAGACACCGAGGAAGAATCGCCCTAAGCGCCGGTTTCCCAAAAGGAATACATCGCCTAAGTGCTTTAAGAACCAATCTCATTCCGTGCTTAATGTACCATACCCGCCAAGTAGCGATAAATGAACTTAGATATCATAATTTTACTCTCAGAATGAAAGTCAATCATACCTAGACATCCAAAGAAATTTTGGTTTGATACATGTGGACCAAGCCACCATTACAACTACACATGTCTCAAGACGCCCAAATGAAGTTACGGACAATTCGCGACAACCTCTTGAAATTTTGTTTGTGAGGCAAGCACAACCAGATGCTATATATACATGAGTGTTGGGCCGAGAACCCTTAGCAACTACTATCGCTTGCCGAGAAAGCTTAGTCAGATTCCACCAAAAAAGATGCTTACATTGTGCCTTCCACTATAACATCCCATGCATCCTGAAGTAGAGATATGTATACCCCGGGGAATGCCAAGAGTTTAGTGGCCTTCCCTTGAGGAAGCACTTTCCACAGATACCCGTAAACACAGGGAGGAACATCCACATCCAAAGTCCATAAAGCAGAGCACTTTAACCACCCAATAAGAACCCCTGATGTCAGGGAGAAAGAGTCCAGCAAAAGCTTATCATTCTAAAGATTATCATCCTCAGCCACTAGAAAGAGAAATGTATCATCGGCATACTGCTTTTGCAGAGGGTGTGACAGGTGGAAAGAAAATATTGAAGGATGGTGACGTCCCCTACGCCGTCTACGATGCCCCCATTGTATCCGAAGTCAGAGTTCATCCCCATGGCAACCAAGTCAACAGGAGTCGTCCACCTAGCACCCATCCCCTACCAGGAAATCGGTGAGGAAGAATGGATGTGTCATTCGGCCCCGCCTTCCTGACCGCCCTAGCCGCTTTAAGGCGTAAATAAACGCGGAGCACATGACATCAAACATAAATGGCTCCACCCTCAAGGGTGGCCCCCCATAGCATACACGCGGAAAGCATATCATCAACATCATCACAAGGGAGATTCCGCCAAGGGCCTGGACTCAAGGGGTATAAACCGATGGATTGGGTCGCCGTAAGTCATGGTAGATAGAATTCATGGCAATAGATTGGGTTGGCATAGGAATATAGCCGTTGGGTAGTCCTCTCCCCGCCCCTCCCATGCATACTTTGCGTAATAGATTGAAGAGTCTTGGGATCGGACCATAGGCCGGGTGCATAGCCAAAGGGGCTACCATCGATTTCATCTTCCCAATTCCAATGAGGCAGAAGGGAATCACCCCCTCCGTGATGTATGCATGCCCATCACACAGCGCTAGAGGGCTAACGCCCGCCTACGACTTGAAACCTCATTGAAGGCGCATGCATCACCCAAGAGGTGTCGAGCCTATGCCTTGCCCACACGCTAAAGGGCAAGCCATTAGGCCTAGTCTCCGTTAGGATCCCCCTGGTAGGCTTTACACACCGGAGGGATCAATCGCAAGGGACATGTCCTCCTTATCCACCGATCTAGCCCCCCACTCACAACCAAAGCGGGCTCTTATGCACTAATTGGGAATTAATGAGGCTATCTAAATACATCAATTCTTTGAAGCTTTCTGTGGTCTCTACCCCCTTCCAATACATAAGAGTGCGATAGAACGTAACATCATCACCGTAGAGAACCGAAATACAAAATAACATCTAATCTATCTACCTAAACATACATGGTCAAGTTCCTTTGTTAGGGCTTGTGATCTCGGGATCTATAAGGCCGCTTTAGGGCTAATCTATATACTATCCCGACTCATCGCCTCACTAAAAGGTCGGCATTGCACAACGTAATCATTTGTTTACCCCGCCTTTGCTTAGGTTGAAGGCACCGAGGCAAAGGGGTTAAAATGCATATGTTTATAAACATGTGCAATAATGGAGGTTGCTCCCTAGGGTGCAACCCTTTATGGTTCCCAAGTACATGTCATCAAGGTGACATATACGAGTGGCGTGGCAGTATAATATATGTATTCGAACCGTATATTATGCTCGAACGTCACAAGGATGTTGCCACCAGATGGATTTCTATGTACAAACATGTGCGAAGACTTTGTGAAGAATATGCTTATTTGCTAGGTGTTGTGGTAAAGCAAATGAACTTTATGGTCTATTGACAGACGGCGAAACATTATTCACATTATTTGCATTGCAGTTCTTGCTCCCTAAGCTCAATCATTTGATTCGGATATCGCAAGATGAGCATATATGTATTCCTCAATACAATATAGCGAGGAAGGTGATGCAAGCAGAAATTGAACAATTATATGTTGACGATCCAAGGGGATAGATTGCTTTCAGAGACATGAGGCATTTGTTAGATGGCACAAATTGGTGAAGACTGGAACCAATGAAAGCTTTCTGACATATGATGAGAGAGGATTTTATGTGTACAAGTGAAAGACAAATATATTGCGCTGAATGTCAAGAAGCCAATTGGATGAGGACGAAGGCTTAAAAATTTAGACTTCAAGATGGGAGATTTTAATTATGTGGTAGAGAAAGTGAAACATGAGATGAAGCAGGTGAGTACGACATGTTTTTATCATTTCTTTCTTGACCAATATAGTTACAAATGAGCTTTGATCTCGCTTTCCATCAGATGAGCTTTTGGATGCAATTGGAGTTGTCTATCCTCATTTTTTGGAATAATGATACTCTGAAGTGGTTGTTTCTAGAAAATTTGCAGCAAAGATGGAGGTAATAGAGAATTTTTTTTGTTGTAAAAGAATGGTTAGCCAAAATAGCATTGATGGAATTTTAGATTATGAGAAATTGACCATTCAAGCTCCTCTCTTTGGGGATACAATGTATTGGCAGTTTCCATACTTGGAGGATCCATTGAAAATTGGTACTGTCACGCGTTTATGGCAAAAGCTTGCCACTAATTTGTCATGTATATGTGAAGCAATTTCTGAATATTTTAGGCTTTAATTGTGCCTTTGCATGGTTTTAGATAGTGTCCAAGATGAAAGATGTTTTTCCACGTTGACAATTGTGAAGAACAAGCCCTAATAGACTTGATTCAAACTTGGATGCTACGCTATGAAAGTGTATGCATGTGAATATGACCTATATAACTTCCCATATGAGAATGCATTCCAACCGCAAGCGGAGGGATTTAATGTCGTGATACCGGTGTAGGTGAACGTGGAAAGTATTAGAAATGTGCAGGTTGAGAGCATTGTTGCAAATACTGATCAAACAGTTGATACGAGACCCTTGTTCACTCTTCAAAAGTAGCTTCAACTTGACAATGGTTTGCAAAAAATTTATTTTGCTGATTTTCACATTTAATTTTCTGATTTTAAGCATGTCAACTTGCTGACTTTGAAACATTTTGTTTTTCTCATATAAAACTTATAATTTTCTGATTTTGAGCATGTCATTTGTTGATTTTTGTATGTCTTATTTTGCTGACTTTTCACATGTTAACATTCTGATTTAAATATGCCAAAATGTTATATTATGAAGGTACATGTCATGGAAAGAAGTCGTGCATAGATGTTGGTGACAGAAAGAAGGAGCTTTCGAAGTTCTTTCATTTTCTAATATAATAAAACTATGATATTTTGAGATTAAAATTAATTTTGATTTGAAGTAAAAGACACCCTTAGTTGTTGCCGTTATAAGAACCACATATTCATTCTTTAATTCAGTTTAAGAACTAAGAAATGATTGTTTATTCGTATTTTCAATTCCAATTCATATGAGTTAAATTCTTTCACAGGATATAACTAGATGCATTTGAAAATTTGTTCATGAAAGGAAAAAAAAACAGAACTTGCGCCTATCTTTAGCTAAATTGTAGTCTTGAATTGGTGCAAAAATAACCAAGTGATAGAAAGTTTGCATATAAAAATGTTCAAAATCTAGTCAAACATATGAAAGTGGGAGAGAAAATATTAATAAAGATCAGCCATATTAAAGAAACTTTAGTGATCATTTTGCTACTTTAGCCAAAGTTATTTGGGGTAATCTAAATATGGGACTAGTAATTTATTCCCTAAGCATATTTGCATGATTTTTTTGATGCACCTTGTTTACAAGTCTGTGAGAGTCACTCAGAAGTGGAAAAAGTTGTGTAGTTTTTGATCTGCAAATTTTAGCTTGCTGCCAGGGATATTGACCAAGTTTTGACATGGTCAGGATTGCAAATTTGAAGGCCTTATGCATATTTTCTTGCATCTTACTTTTGAACATAGATTCTTTGGATGTTAAAGTGCTTTCTTGAACTGGAATCACATTGAAACTCGAGTTTAATAGTAAATGGCATAAGTTTTGCTGAGGTTTTTTTTTCTTGATTTGGGAAAGCACTTCTAACTCAAAATTTGAGCTTTTTCTTTGCAATCTTTTTGCTCATAATGGTTGCCTGAAGCAACTTGGAGGTTCTAAACCATTGAGGTTGAAGGTTTGCCAGGAATACCTTCAACAATAATTGTCTCTTCTAGTTAACAAAATATCTTCTCTAGCTAATATATAAGTATTTAGATTGAATATTTCAATGATTCGCATTCAATAACTTTGGAACATGACATGAAAGGCCAAACACGCCACCGCTTAACCCTTTGCAACAATCTCACAATCTCAACAATTCTCATAATTGTAGTATTGATTCTCATCCAATCTCTTTCCTCCAAGTGAGCCTACTAATCACAAAGGCTTACATTCGTAGCAGATGCAAAGATATCTGAGAAAGATATATTGTCGTGGACTGCTATTACTACTTACTCTACGCAGAGCAGAGTTGATGAAGCCCTGTAGCTGTTTGAGCAGATGTCATAGCAAGATGTCGTATTTTGGATCGCAATGATTGTGGCCTTCACAAAGCAGAATAAGATGAACAACTATGGTGATTACATATGCTTAGAATGGGCAACTTGAAAAAGTCCTTGAATTATTTAACTAGATGCCTATGCACGCTATTCCTTACAAAACCATCATTGCAAAGATATAGCTAGCGGTGGTCACTTTAAGCAAGTTGTTGATTTTTTTTCGACAAGTGCCCGAGCGGGATATCTTCTCTTGAGACGTCATGATTGTAGCATGTTCTAAAGAAGGGCTTCTTAGGGAGGCATTTAAGTTATTTGAAGAAATGCCACCTCGAGATGCCGTTCTTTGGAATAATACGATTGCAGCATATCCCAAGCATGACAGCTCACTTGCGCTCATAATATCTTTGGACAAATGCCTGGAAAATATGCTTTCATGGACTGCTTTGATTGCAGTATATGCTCAGTATGGGTGTGGAAATAAAGCCCTCCTTCTTTTTTAACAAATGCAAATAGATAGCTTGTTGATTGATAAAGTGATTTGACAACATTCTTTCTGGATGTAGACATGGCGGCCTTGTCCATTGAGGGATGCCATTGTTTGAAGTCCATGAACCATGTTTATCATGTCCATGCCTGGAGCATTATAATTGTGTGATTGATCTTCTTGGGAGGACTGGACGGTCAGATGAGGAAGAGGCCATGGTGAACAATATTCCTTATGTGCTGTATATTAGATCATGGAAAGCTTTACTTGGTGCCTTAAAAAATCACGTTGCAGTGGAACGAGACAATTTATTGCTAAACCTTTTTTTTCTGAATTATATCCAGATGAGATTGCAATATACATACCATTGTTAAATATATAAGTAGGTTTGGTTGGCGGGGTGATGTGGCTAATTTGTGGAATTGGTAAACCCCGCCAAATGCAATTAATGATGATTCATTTTGCTACCTACTACATAGGATGATGATCCTTACTTGAATAAGGTAATTCCTTTTGATAACTCTCCTATGACTTGAATCATGATAAATTGTGTTAATCATGCTCTTGAAGTGTTTTGCACAAGATTTCGCCTTATGATTAAGGAATCCAATAGTGTCAAGGCTCCTTAAGGCAAAACCTTACAAGGGCAAGTGAATCTAAAGAATCCAATAAGGTCATGGCTCTCTCGAGGATAACCTTACAAGCAAGCAAGTCAACTTAAAGAATCCAATAAGTATCAAGGCTCTTTAAGCCCTTTTAACCAAAAATCCTAATGGGCAAGTCAAACCACAAACTTATTGGCTCAGACCATAGGGAAACCAACTCAATATCCATACTTTATCCGGCAGGTTCAAGCTTTTGCAAGAATGCCATCATTTTTAATATAATACCTTTTTTTCATACACAAGTTTAGACTTCGAGGAGGAGCATCTAGAGACATGGAAGTGTAAAGGCAAAAAGGGTTCTCGAAAATCCTAACTGAGCATGTTTTTTTTCCTTAGAAAGTGGAAGGAATATAACATAATAAAACAGATCATTGAGAATATACAAGGAAGTAACATCTGTGTTTAATATTGGTTTGTTGGTGCGAACAAGGTTAAACAATCGTGAACTTATTCCTAATTTGGAGCACTATGCGTTATATGCAAACACCCCCTCAAAGCACCAAGCAAACACCTTGTTCATTTTTGCAAAGAGGCAATAAAAAATCGGTCTGAATTGCAAAATACAAAGGAAACAAACGGACGGCCCGGATAAAAGATCGGTCTGAAATGCAAAATATAAAGGAAACAAACAGACGGCCCAGATGGACGCCCAGTAAACTTGGAGTGACTTTTTGGCGAAAGCATAAATAAATTAGGCATCGTCGAAGAAGAGGGCCAGAACTATGGCGCCGGAGCTTGCTCTTAAGAGCTCCTGCGCTAGATGTCATTCCACCACAGAACTCTTTGGAACTTGGTGCAGGCATATGACAGTGTGTAAATCTTGTGCCAAGTCCATGGCGGAAGGGAAGATCCCTTGCAGCGACTGCAATGCCACTGTTACACGTTTTATTCGAGTATGAAGCAATTCTTGCCTTCTCTATGCAATGCTTTCTTATTATCGCAAAACGTATTCGAATTTATGCTTGCAATGAAGCTTTAATGTCCGGCAAAATGTTATTTAGACAAGCATAATTTTCCACAAGATTTTTTATGCTTCTGGTTTGATTGTGCATACTTTAATTTGTGGCCGTTTATTCTGTTTCAGGAGTACAATGTTAGAGTTCAGGCTCCGAGCAAACAATATTGTGTTGCTAGGTTTCAGCAAGGTGTGCCGGCTTTCTCTAATGGCGACACCAAGTGGAACATGCATAGGGAGGCAGTACAAGGCCGTCAAGTCTCTGATGGTCGGGTATATTTCCTCCTTAGTTTTATTTTTGCGAGGCATAATGTAACCGGCAACATTCAACTATCTTTTGCTCGCGTTGCTCTTGGATTTCTAGACTTAAAAATTGGACATGGGAGCAGCAATTTTGGCTTGGAACCGTTTGCTAAATCTTAATGAAGAATAGTCTTGCCGTTCTCTCATAAGAAAAACCTTTGAGTTGTTTTTGAATAAATTAAGATGGACACACTTTTTATTACCCACGCTATATCTTAACTTCTTACAAATTTACTCATCCTGTTATCATCCTTTACCAGGATAGGAACAAATCCGTAGAAAGGTTAAAGTCCAAGCCATGGTTACTAGAAGATGAAACTGGGCAACACCAATTTCAGGGCCAGCTTGAAGGTGGCCAGCAAGCGCTCTATTACTCTTTGATGATGCAAGACAAAGACTTCATTGCTATGCCACTCGGGCCTTGGTGTGAACAGCTATACTTCAATCCAAGTCTGTACATGCATAACCGGCTAATTGCTTTTATGTTTTCAACCTAACAGGTATAGTTTTCACAAATTTGTGCAATACAAGCAGTTGACACTTGAAGAGGCAGAGGAACAAATGAAGAACCGCAGAAAAACTGCTGATGGATTCCACAGGTGGATGATGAAACCTGCAAATGCTGGTGCATCTGATGTAGAAAAATCAGGAAATGGTGGTCGTAGAAGAAATGATGAAAATGATGCTGGTTCTGATAGAGGAGAGGATGAAGGTGACGAAGAAGGTAGAAAAAAGAGGTTGGCATTAAAAAAAGGGGCAAAGGGACGGGATGAAGATGGGGAAGACCTAGCAAGAGACGAGGGTGATTTTGAAGATGAAGAAATTGAGAGAGGCACGTTTTTGACCCCATTTGGCTTTAATATAGACTATATTTTTTCAATTTATCTTCTGCTTGAGTGCAGGTGACGATTGGGAACATGAAGAGACATTCACAGATGATGATGAAGCAGTTGGAAATGATCCAGAGGAGAGAGAGGAAAACCAGCCAGAAGTTCCTGCACCTCCTGAAATTAAGCAGGTAGTGTAAATTAAATTTCATCTACATGCTAATTTAAATAGCCTATCAGACCAATTTGTATATCTTAATGATTTATAATTCACAAACTAACGTCGACCCTTAGTTTTGATATTTTAGGGTACCTTAAGTTCCATTTTTTCAGGTCATTAAGGTGAGGGCAATAGATATAGCGAAGAATATTTGGATATAGAAGGACTTTAATCTCATATTAATACATGTCTTCTCTAATCCTTAAGACTCTAAAGTGGAGCTTGTCATTGCAATAGTAGGACTCTGTAAAATCAACATTTCCAATCTAATCACAAATGGAGTTTCTGTTTTATATGCTAACAAATTTGACCATCAACTCAACGTTTGGCATTTCAAGACTCGAAAAGAAAATAACTGAACAAAAAAGCTTAAAAATGCTCCACAATTATTTCTTGTAATTAGCTACCAATGGGAAAGCCATACTCTGCCCCATTCAAATCGTTTTAAATTTGAATCTGGTCTGACCCATCGCTCTTTTGGTATTTTCAATTACAAACCAGCTGGGAGTATCTGTGTTGTGCATATGCAAGGGAGATCTGAAGTTTTTGTTCAAACATTTTCTTTTAAAATCTTTTATAGATTTTGAAAATTTTAGACCTCCATAAGATCTTTTGGAGCATACTTTTAGGGAGAAGAGGATGAAGAGGAAGGTGAAGGAGGACAAGAAGAGGAAAGTGGTGGGCTTAGCAAATCTGGAAAAGAGCTGAAAAAGTTGCTTGGCAAAGTTGGTGGTCTCGATGATTCCGATAACGAGGATGAGGAGGAAGAAGATGAGGATGTAAGCTTTAATAGAAGTATATAGGCACTATACTTCAGCCTAGTGAATCTTTGTGCTTGTTCCTTGCAGGTGGATCTGGATAACGAGGAGATTGGGCTTTCCCCAGTGCTGGCACCAACCAAACAAAAGGATGGTGTGAAGGAAGAACCAGTTGATGCAACTGCACTGAAAACACCTGGATCTTCAGGAAATGGACGGAATCCTGCCGCCGCTCCCCCAGCTTCTAAAGGTAAAAGGAAAGCGACAGAAGAAACAAAAGGAAATGGAACTACACCAGCAAAGAAGGCAAAAGGAGAAACTCAAGTAAGGAAGTATATGTTCATTCTGTTTCAACCATGTTGATTTCTTTTTATCTTTATTGAGTGGAGTTTTATGTTTCCTTAAGTATATGTTCATTGTGTTTCAACCACATTGATGTCTATAAGCTTTGACTGGAGTTTTATGTTTTTTTTTAAAGAATAAAAGCTTTTCTTCTGCATGTAAACTAAGTTGTAAAATCTTTGTTTTTTGTTTGAATGATGGAATAGGGAGGCAAAGGAGCTACGGTAAAGAAAGAGCCAGTTTCAGCAAAGAAAGATGCCGGAGCTGCTGTGAAGAAAGAAGTGAAAAAAGAAGGAGGTAAGAAGGAGGCAGGTGCGGCTGTGAAGAAAGAACCGAAAGAGTCAGGTTCAAAGGCATCTCCTACAAAAAGTGTAGTTGCAGAACAGAATGCTGCAATAACTGAGAATGAAGTAAAGGCTGTGATGAGAGAGTTAGGCCCTGTTACCAGCCAGCAATTGGTTAAGCACTTCAAGCATCGGCTAAAATCTGATGAGGTGAATATCACATTTCCAAATGTTGTATGTTTATGTTCCTGATCTTGGTTGACATTTTGCTTTGCCTCAGGAAAAGAAGAATTTTGCTGATATTATAAAGAAAATATCATGTATACAAAAAAAGGCAGCAGGTGTAGCATATATAGTCCTAAAATAGGCTTGTGTATTCTAGACATTCTTGTATAGTGAAACTGGAGGGAGGCTACATGTTGCTTAGATACAATATCGGCAGCTTCAAGAAGTGGCAAGGCTTTGTCAAATTGTCAGTTTAAGCAACTAAGATGTATATGGCACCCCGGTGGTTGGTGTGTAAATCGAAAGGTGCTAAGGGTTGAATGGAAAACAAGTTCCTTAACCCCACATTAGTATATGTTATTTTGCTAAAGTTTAGAATGCCGTTAGCCCAGCGCAGAAACAACATATCATGTATGAGGGTACCTTTGTTAGGATGATAATTTTGTTAACTGCCCAGTTAAACTTATAAAAGACCTTTATGTTTGCACAATTTTTTTTTTTGTTAAGAGCTTAATATAACGAAAACTAATTAAATTCAGAATAAGTTAAGTTAATTTCTTTAACGAAAACTAGGTTTAGGTTAATTTTTCCTAACTTTAAAGCCAAAACCAAAAGAGGTTCGTACACATCTTCGTTAAGTTAGTGTTAACTTAATGCTAACAGAATTTCTTTCACATATATCTCTAACACATAATTGCAATGAGATGGATAACATATAATTGCAATGAGATGGATAAGATAGATGAGGGGTCAGGTTAAATGTGATTTAGTTAAAATATTTTCTATCTTTAAGATTGGGTATAAGCACATCAATATTTGGCTGGGGGCTAGAAGTCTAACCCATAGCCAAGGTTGATTTTTTTGAAGCATTTGAGTTAGGTAAGGAGATTGGTTCTAATTTTTTAAGAGTTAGGTAAGGAGATTAGCGGTTTAGGAGGTGGTGGTTTGTGCAGAGTGGAGATGTGAGAGTTAGGTTGGGGTTTTCGTTTTAAAGCGAGGCTCGGTTTTGATTTTGGTTGGATTCCACGGCCTGGATTTTAGTCTTAGTAGAATAGAGTTAAAGCTGCAAAAGGCAAAAAAAAAACTAGGAAGGGCTCGAATTGGGTTTTAGTTTTGGCGAGGTTCCATTGTCATAGAGCGGAGTTGAAGTTGCAAGAAGCACGAGAAGACTTCACGAAGAGCTTTGATGCTTCTTAAGAAACAAAACCCGGTCAATTTTTTTAGGGATAGTGTGAAATCGAACTCAAGGTTTTTTCTTCACCGATGCTTTGGTGCTTGTCACTTTTCTCTTCTACCGGTAGTATCGTATTGCTCTATGTAAATTTTTTGGGCAACGATATTTGTTCATATCGAGAACCCACCCAATTGTTTTCTTCTTAGGGAGCCATTAGCGGATATACATATTGTCGGGGTGCATTTGTTTAACAATTTGGTGGTTTAGGGTCTTATTTTAGGTTGGGTCTTATTTTTGTTATGGTTAAAGTTCGAATTTTGGACCTCAACATCCTGCTTTGCTTATGGTGTTTCATGATCAGCCTTAGAGATGGATGGAGAACTAGTGGAGCGTGCGGAACCATATATTGGATTATCCTATTCCATAACTTTGCAACCCCTTTTTCGAACTTAAAACAAATCTGGCTAGCCCGTTGCAAAACATTTGTTGTAAAGATACCATATACTCTATGATGAAAAAAGATCGGCTTTTCTCATGCCACATCATCACTTAAATGTATTCTTAATAGAATACCATTTCCAACAATTTTGAAGTACTGCCTATATGCCATTCTTTGATCTTTTGAAATGTCTTGGCCATTTATCACAATTTAAATGCAGATGTGCATTGAATGTATAGAAACCATCTACTTTTATCGGCTTTCTCATGCCACGCATCACTTAAAGGTATTGTAAAACAATTTTGCCAACAATTTGAAGGGTGGAGAAGAGGGCAGTGAATGAGATGAAAATTAATGGTCATGATAAGCTAGAAGACGATCTTTTGAGGCACAAACAATTGCAAGAGGTCCAGAGGTCCATGCATGAGGTCCAGAGGTCATGATAATTTGTTTGGCAATGGTGGTAGTTTGTTTGGCATTGTTTGGCGAGGGTGGTAGTTTTGAGGGGGCTAATAAATGGAATAAAGGATCAGGCAAGAGGGATATGGTTACAACAAGGCAAACACGATGGTGTTATTGCAAGAAACGAACATGGAAGGAAGAAATGCGGGCTCAAGGATTTGGCAAGACAAGGCCATATCTTTGGAACAAACAGAACAATAATATTGCCATGGGAAACAACCCATTAGGATTAGTTGGGGGGGTATTTTTTAACCTCCTTACATATTTGACGGGGCGTAAAATATTGGCCACTACTTACCTTAAATAATTTGCTAAGCATAGTTTGGCCTGGCGCTTTTCCAAATCATTATAGCAAAAGGTTGTAACTTAAATGGTGAAATCATGAAACTATTTTTTTCAAGAATTTGAATTGGCAACATCCATAGATCAAAAATGTAAAGATGATAGCCATGTCACTAGGATGATACCTAGTTCCTATGATGTTCTATGCAGTTGTTACAGACAAATACATGCTACACTTATCTAACTAAGATTGCTACACTTCTCTAACTAAGATTACTATAAGATCATTTGAATGTTCTAAACATGTTGAATTTAGGCAGAAGCGCAAATGGATTTGGTAGGACAGATCTCACACAAAGCCATAATGCAAGTACTTGGTAAATGGAAACTAACTTTGATTTGAGTTGGGGCGATGAAGAGAATATTCGGGCTAGATGACGAAGAACAAATTTGGGATGCAAATTGCAAATCGAAATAAAAAAGAAAACCCAAAGAAAAACGAAATACTATATTATTAGATATGCTTTTAGAAATTTAGGGCTAAACTCAAATAGATTTCAGCCCCCTACAAGTGGCAAAATTATGTCCCTACAATGGCCAATATAGAACTTGGCCATAGCCCTTAAAATATAAAATTATTCCATGGTTTAAATGGCCACCACAACAAGTTGCTAGTGCGCATACCATTTTGGAATAGCCACGCCATAGGGGTTTGAAGATTTGGCAAATATCAAATTGGCCACTTATGAAGTGAATTTAATAAAATGGTGCTTTGAACTGGCCACCACCCTTTGGTCATGGTGAGAATGCATCCTACTCAGGCGTGGCCGACTATTTTACGAAATATGTGAATGTGTGGCCAACCCGACCGTAGGGCCACTAAAAAATATACTGATTAGTTGTTGCTTCCATTAATGTGGGAGAAACCATGGAAAAAACTATAGTAGACAATGCATTGGAATTAGTTGATACTTCTACTAACGTAGAAGAGACCATTAAACGACAAAGGATTGGAAGTTTGGCGAGAGAAAGGCGCATGCTAGGACATGCAAGGAATGATGGTAGTGTAAACAACAATCAATTAAGATCCATTGGTGGACATTTACTCAACGTTACAAACCAAGTCTACTACCTCATAACCAAATCTTTTACAAACATAAACATCTTAAATGTCTTACACATAGAAGCACTCCCTAAAAAGAACAAATTTGCAGTGCCGAAAAACGTACCAGAAAGAGATTCAAAGACCAATATAGGCTCCTCAAGTATGCCATATCATCATCATTCAAATTGGTATATGAATAGACAGAGGCAAAAGATTGCTATTCCAAAAAAAAAAGAGATTCAAAGACCAATATAGGCTCCTCAAGTATTCCAACTCGTTGTCATTCAAACTGAGTACAAGAATAGACAGAGGCAAAAGATTGTTATTCAAAAAATCAATTCTATCGATTGTCAATGCAAGACTTTACTAGGCAAAATAACTAGCTTAAAATCGTCCTAAATTTGTTATGGACATGCACCTCATTACACTTCTCTTTTCTTATAGAGCAATTCAAAACCTTAAGATACATTCAACTACATATGCACTTCTTTTTTGTTAAATTATCGCACTGCATACCAATTTAATCCCCCACGTACATAAGCACTCACTAAAAAGCACCTATCAGCGGCGCGGAAGGCCGCCATGACAAATTCTTGTACCAATTAAGTTGGTTTAACTTAATGCTAAGAGCACATGGCCTTGTTAAGTTTTTTTTTTTTAACTTAATGCTAATGGCAAATGCATTGCACATGCCTCCGTTATACCCCCACCAGAATAAAGTATGCTTCCACTTTTGGTTAAGTCTTTATTACCTGTTAGAATTTATCCATTTCGATGTCACTATGATCATATGCTACAATATCATAAGGTTTCTAGTTTACGAAAGGGTGTATATTTATTACATACTAGAAAATTGCCCACCTTCAGTGGGCATTCGTGTGATTGTACATATAGAGTGGGGTCCTAATGTGTGGGGTATCGTATATTTATACCATATGATTTTGCATTGTGTTTCTGCATATTCGTATGTAAATACGTATAAAGCTGACACTAGACCCGCGATATGGAAGTTATATTATTTTGGAGTTTGAAGGTTTAGGTGTTCGTTTTTTTATGGCGTGTGGGATTCTGCATGCGTTATTGCAAGCATGTTGATTCCAGATTCTTCTTTTTCTTGTGGTTTGCAGGTGTCGGAATTCCTCTTCTGTGTTTTTTTGCTTGCATTGTAAGTAAAGTAAGCATTCATTGTCTTGGATTCTTCTTCCTTGGAATAGTGGAAAGAGAATTGAGTGAAGGGTAGTTCTCCCTTCAAAAATTATGTTGTGGATTACTATTTATGGATATAAAGAAGTTTCCATATTTTGCATTCTTGTTTTGCTGCTTCAAATCTAGACTTTCATACTTAAATAATGCCTCAATTCCAAAATTTTATACTTTTTCAAATTGCAGGTATTTAAAATGCAAACTGCAAGTATTTGAAAAGGAAAAACTCCAAAATACCTTTATGTTTTGCTAAAATTAGCAAAATGCCCCTAGTTTTGGGGGTATTTTTATGGAAATCGGTAGCGCTTGAGGCACTTGTTCCTCTTGGCCCTTGTGTTGTATCTCTAGTTAGGGGCAAGATGTCTTTGAAGAAGGCTGCATGGATTAGCGGCCTCGTTTCGTATCTTGAGGCGCCAACTTACTGGGATGGGAACAATGTGGAATATTGAGGCAGCCATGTCTAGTGTGGAATGGGAGCAATTGGTTGTGCCAGTTTCATAGCTGTACACTTTGAGGTCTCACATGAGTCTTGCCAAGGCCTTATTAATCTAGAAAATCTGCCAGGTTGATGCTGTAATTAGGCATGCATAGACCAGTACACCCATGAACTAGCGATTGAGTTTGCCCATGAACTTGTGACTATGAGTTTCTTTTTTGTGTTTGTGAATAAGTTCTTTTTGTTTTAGTGACTGTTGCAACACATGTTGTTGCTGTGTATAGTGATGGTTGTGTAAAATGAGGTCAATTTAGATATGGTTTTGGATTTGGTGCAGGTTACTTGAGTGCTTTTTGGGCACGTCATGGTTTTTATACTAACTTAGTCGAATTTTCAGCGAACTACGACCCCTGGGTATAGCAGTTATTCCTGCTCTGGGATTGCTGCTATATCTGGATGAGCATGGGCATCTTGCTGGGGTTCAACTCTCCAGGCTCAGTAACGTGCGCTTGTTTTCTTTTGCATATTGTTATATGAAGTCATTACTGCTTATGGATACTGGTAGGCACTCTAATGTCGCTAAGTGCTTGAGCAGACAGCGACATTAGATTGATTACTCCCATCATTAAGCTTCTGTGGATGTAGTTTCGATTATTCAATGATTAAGGTAAGGCTATAGCATTGACATCTTGATGGGGTTCGATTTTCCAGGTTCTATTCTATGAAGAAGTACAGTGCACTGTTATATTGAATGGTCGACAAGCATTGAATTGATTTTTTTGATCTCCATTGCCCTCATGGGATCAAAATAAAGCTATTTGACCCCATCTTGATTTCAAACGAATGGCTTGCATGGGATATGCCACGATCCAATGGCTCTAAAAAATCTAGAGGCACCCTAAACGATATATATCACAACACATAACATATATACATTCCATCTCTGAGGAAAACATTAAAAAGTCATCATAACATGTCATATATCTTTACATGTATGATCATTCTGCCATGGAGGAGGATTAAAAAGATTAATCCAAATTCAATGTGTCCTTTCATTAAGGAGACATTATTGAGGAAACTATTGACTACACAAGTCTGGCAGAGTGCATTATCATCTCGTATCAAATATTTTTCCAAAAGCACATCTAGCACCAGAGGAAGAGACTGCAAAGGCAGTCTTCACTGAACCTGAATCAATGGATTTACAAATGTCTGACAATTATAATTTGTGGATTCTAGGCCATTAAATCCTCTAGTACATTGTTTACTAGGCCATTGTATAACAATTGATCTATAACACAACATTGTTATAGACCAATTAGTGTGCAATGGAGAATCCCATCCCCTCATCTAAACATTCAACCTATCTAATAGTGGGTCATAAAGATAATATCTTGCTTTCCTCAATCCTTTGTCTTAACCCTTCTTGATCCAAGCTATCAACACTTGAGATCCTTGATAATCTTTGACATCCCTAATTTAAGGTGTACATAACACTTTATGGACGCTTTCTTTCATTATAATTGTGAAATGTGCGGGATTCACCATATGTAGAGATATATCTGTTCTTTTGGCTATTCATCCAACAGTTCATGACATTGTTTCACCATGTCTATGGCCACGTGGATGGTCCAAGAAAAGATTTCGTACTTCACAAGATGAGTGATTGATGATGGTAACACTTCACCTAGGCCTACTATACGAAGAAGTCATCTGCCAATAAAAAGACCACAAACAATATAGGTACATGCGTAGGTGGCAACCAAGTGTCAAGTTCTTGAACAACAAAAACTATTGAGAGCTACGCGTGATCTAGAGATGTTGATTAAAAATGCTGAAACCTGTAGCCAAAAACATGTGACAATTATAAATGTAGCTGTTTGAGATATGAGGTCACGGTTTATCCCACTACATTAATTCTTCACTTTTTTTTTCCCTCTATGGAGACCGGGCATGAGCATCTGATCTCATTAAGCATTGACAATTAAATGTATTGGAAGGCGGAAAATCAAGTTTAATAGGCAGTAGACTACTTAGGCGACCCGTTAGAAATGCACTACTTCAGACCCTACAAGATGCGAAATCAACGGCGTAACAAGGTATAGGAGAAAATTCAGGGAAGCATATATGCTTTGTCAAGCCTATACTGTGGCAAGTGTATTGGGAAAATAAATAAAGATATGGACATGGCCTAAAATCAGTATAGATAGACTAGGGTGGTAATGGGTCCCAGGAATGGCTCCAAAGGAAAAGAAAAGGAAAAGGCCCAGAGGAATAGAATATCATCAAATACTACTATGCACAAACTTGGTTCAGAGTGACAGCATGCGAAGCACCTAAAGTCCATAAAGCCCCTACATTCAATGGAATGGCATCTGCCCACGGTTTTTCCCATCATATTTTAAAGGCAAGGGCATGTATAGATGAAAAATTCTTCCATACAGCTAAGGGGAGCAGCAATAAGTCTTTCTCACAAGTACTTACCCAACTGCTTCTTTTTCTTTTTCAGCACACCTACGCCCACTTCTTTCCTTGCATCAGCACCTCTTCTTACCCCTGTCCTTGAATGTCCAATGTGAGTTTATGGTCCTGGTACTTAATGCAAGGTAGATTTTAAGAGTTAGTTTTTGTAACAGGAATTTCAGGGAGAGAATTTATGATGCCAGACATCTTCAAGGACTGTGACACGTTGAAAATGAGGCGGACAAGCTAAATGAAACTTTGGATATACTACATTTTTGGTACAGAGGGTAGGGTATGGACATATTTAGGATTAAAGGAATCAAAACATATAAAAAGACAAACAGATAGCGCTGGAGGCAATTGGGATGTGTATATGTCATTTTCCATATGTTAGTAAATGTACACTTGTTGAAAGAGTTTGTGTTCTAGGGGACCCAAAACTCCTCTGAAAGATGACATCTGCAAAGGGTTGCGGATCGGATACGAGTTGGAAGCATCTGACTTCATTACAACAAAGACAAGTTCCTTTTAAAACAGCAACAAGGAGGGTTTACTATTATTATATGAAAAAACAAAGCTTCTGAGCAGGGCTGGAGTGAAAACGTCACACAGCAAACGAGGGTGTCCAGAAAGAGGGGGTTTGGATTGTAAACAGAGTTATATGTAACTGCAATAGTCAAGGTACTCATGTTCCCTGCCTGGTCCAGAAGAAATAAGTAGACAAAACAGAACTGTAACAGCAAAAACAAACTTCCACAAATCAATCAATCAGGCAATCAAAGCTCTGACCTTAACCATTGGTTTGAGTAATGGCTTTTTTTTCTAGCTTGGCTGGCATATCTCTATCATGTCTGGCCCCCCACTGTCGTGCGCTCTGTTTTCCTCTTCTCACCATCCCTGCACCTTCGCATTTACACCTTCCCCTATAAGACTCGTCCTGCACCTCTTCTGAGGTTATGGCCTCTGCACAGAGCCCAGATTGATCGATTCCTCATCGACCCTTTCCTGATTGATACATTTTGGCATGCATTGTGCACGCTTCTTGCAGAAATATAGCTTGACGGCCATATCCAATCAGTGCAGAGGCCTCTTCTTGGCGCCGGAGTGAAGGGATTCTTTCTGCGAGCTTGTTTCTTTACTAGGATACAAGAGCCTCTCATCTTTTTGACATACCAGCTCTGTTTCTTGGCTCCATTCCGCAGGTTCTTTCATTTTGTTACACAAATTGTGCAGGGTTAGGCCATCGAGATCAGAAGCACAGGGTTTGAAGCTGATTTGGCTTGCATTGCAGAAAGAAGGCGAAAATTTTGCGGAATTGGAGAGCTTTTAGCTATGGCTACGGCCTACAGGGGAAGCAGAGCGTGTGCTTACCTGGTAATGGCAATGGCGATCTTACTCAGGAGCAATGCTGCAGCGGCAGAGTACACATATGCATCGCCGCCTCCATATGTGTACAAGGATCCACCTCCGCCATCGCCATCGCCGCCTCCGCCATACTTGTATAAGTCTCCGCCTCCGCCATCGCCATCGCCGCCCCCTCCATATCTATACAAGTCCCCCCCTCCTCCACCATACATGTACAAATCTCCCCCTCCACCTCCATATGTCTATAATTCTCCACCACCACCTCCTTATGTCTACCCCTCACCTCCTCCCCCTTCTCCTTCACCCCCGCCCCCATATGTCTACAAATCCCCTCCTCCGCCTTCGCCCTCTCCACCCCCGCCATACATCTACAAGTCTCCTCCTCCCCCTTCGCCCTCTCCGCCTCCACCATATCTGTATCTCTCTCCTCCTCCGCCTTCTCCCTCTCCACCTCCACCTTATCTGTATAAGTCTCCTCCTCCTCCTTCACCCTCTCCTCCACCTCCTTACCTCTACAAATCACCACCTCCACCTTCCCCCTCGCCTCCACCTCCTTACCTCTACAAATCTCCTCCTCCTCCGTCACCCTCGCCTCCACCTCCTTACTACTACAAATCACCACCTCCCCTTTCCCCTCGCCTCCGCCTCCTTATGTCTACAAATCCCCACCCCCACCTTCTCCCTCGCCTCCACCTCCATACTACTACAAATCTCCTCCTCCTCCCTCACCATCGCCTCCTCCCCCGTATTACTATAAATCTCCTCCACCCCCTCGCCATCACCACCTCCTCCTTACTTGTACAAATCCCCCCTCCACCTCTACCAACATATGTTTACACTTCTCCTCCACCACCTCCATATGTTTATAGTTCTCCACCTCCTCCCCCTCCGTATTACTATAAATCTCCTCCGCCACCTCCATATTATTACAATTCTCCACCTCCACTGCCCCCATATTACTACAAGTCTCCCCCTCCTCCATCTTCACCACCATATTATTACAAGTCTCCACCACCTCCTCCTCTGAAGCATATTGTGGTTGTTACAGGAAAGGTTTATTGTGACAAATGTTATGGCATGAATAACATGCACCACGTAACACATCACCACAAGGGACTTAAAGGTTAGTCATTCTACATTTGATATGAGTGAATTCTCTTGTGCATTAGGATGTAGATTCGTTAGTCTTCTTAAATTGTTGCATTGGGTGGTTCTAAGGCATGCCCAAAATCATTGGTTTATACATAGGACAAATAGGATATAGATCCCTATTATATTGCATTGCCTAGACTACGCACCAAGAATATGGATTGATCTCAAATATTGGATCGCATTAGGTAGTGTGTGTAAATTTCATGCGATCTTTTGTCTTTTGTTTGAAGTACATTGTTATTATACTAGTACATGCTGTTGCATGGGACCCTAGAGGGATCAGCATTATTTGAAAGATTAAAGAGCACACAAATATGCATGTGATTCTATTGAGCAATTTTCCCATTGAATTATACTTATCCATTTAATCCTCTTCTTGTAGGAGCTAAGGTCAAAATTTCTTGTGGAAAAGATGTTTACTATGGTTATGCCAATAAACATGGCATATTCAGAATTGAGTTAAGTCCATTCTACCATCCACCAGTGTTGAAGGCATGCAAGGCAACAATTGTAAAGACAAGACACGTTGTGCGATCTTGTAGCGCTCCAACAAACTACCATCATGGCATAACTGGTGCTGGCTTGAAGTTGAAGTCTCATTCCATGAAAGAGATTGTTCTAACCACGGGGCCGTTCAAGTATACATCCCCACATCCAATTCCAGAATGTCATGCCCCATCACCTTATAAGTCTCCTCCGCTACCACCATATTACTATGTATCGCCTCCACCTCCAACTCAGCCACCATATTACTATAAGTCACCACCTCCTCCATCTCCTTCACCCCTTCCTCCATATTATTACAAGTCGCCACCTCCTCCTTCACCTTCACCACATCCACCATATTACTATAAATCACCTCCACCTCCTTCCCCTTCGCCTCCTCCTCCTTATTATTATAAGTCCCCACCACCGCCCTCTCCGTTATTGCATCCACCTTACTTCTATAAATCTCCTCCACCTCCTTCACCATCACCACCACCTCCTTATTTTTATAAGTCACCACCTCCACTAGCTCCATCCCCACCTCCTCCTTACTATTACAAGTCTCCTCCCCCACCCTCACCCTCTCCTCCCCCACCTTACGATTATAAGTCTCCACCTCCTCCATCACCTTCACCACCACCTCCTTATTACTACAAGTCTCCTCCACCTCCTTCACCATCACCTCCTCCTCCATATTACTATAAGTCCCCACCCCCACCATCACCCTCTCCACCTCCACCATACTTATACAAGTCCCCACCCCCACCATCGCCCTCGCCACCACCACCATACTTATACAAGTCCCCACCTCCACCATCACCCTCTCCACCACCTCCATACATGTACAAGTCCCTCCCCACCATCACCACCTCCTCCTTATTACTACAAATCTCCTCCCCCCGCCCTCACCCTCTCCTCCCCACCTTACTATTATAAATCTCCCCCTCCTCCTTCACCATCACCTCCTCCTCCATACTACTATAAGTCCCCACCCCCACCATCACCCTCGCCTCCACCCCCAGTACTTGTACAAGTCCCGCCCCCCACCATCACCCTCTCCACCACCTCCATACATGTACAAGTCCCTCCCCCACCATCACCATTGCCACCACCTCCTACTACTACCACTCCCCCTCCACCCCTTCACCCTCTCCACCTCCTCCCTACTACCAACACTCTCTACCATCACCATCACCCCTCCTCCATATTACTATCATTCACCACCTCCTCCATCTCCCCTCCTCCTCCTCCTCCTCCTCCTCCTCCTCCTCCTCCTCCCTATTACTACCACTCCCCACCTCCACCTCCACCATCACCATTAAACCCTCCTCCTTATTACTACCACTCCCCACCTCCTCCATCTCCCTCTCCACCTCCGCCATATTTCTACCACTCCCCGCCTCCGCCATCACCATCTCCACCACCACCTTACTACTACCAATCACCACCTCCACCATTGCTATCTCCTCCACCCCCATACTACTACAAATCCCCCCTCCCCTGAACCATCTCCTCCACCTCCCTATTTCTACAAATCTCCACCACCTCCATCACCATCTCCTCCACCTCCCTACTACTACAAATCTCCCCCGCCGCCATCTCCATCACCTCCACCACCATACTATTATAAATCGCCACCACCACCATCCCCATCACCCCCACCTCCTTATTACTACAAGTCTCCTCCTCCACCTTCACCATCACCACCACCTCCATATTATTATAAATCCCCACCACCGCCGTCTCCATCACCTCCAGTCTATATTTATGCATCTCCACCACCACCTACATATCGTTAGATCACTACTCGTACACATCATTTTCAGGTAAATAACTTTGTTGGTGCAATTTTAATACTGTTGAAGATGTTATAACCTAACACATCATTATGCTTTGTTTTTAGACCTTAGAACATTATGTGGTAGAAACTCAACATTGGATTGTCATTACATGGATAAGGAACCTTCTAGAAAGGATATAACTTCTTTGTGGAAGGGAGATAAGTTGTACGAGTATTTAATTTGGATATCCAATTTCTGTAAAAACATAAAAGTTGGTGTAAACATGAGGAAGTCTTCAATTGAAATGATGGAGAGCTTGAAAGAATTATTGTTGAATAAAGTTATGCCTTTGGTGTTTAAAAAGTGTCCATCCAAGGCATCAATTAGTAAATTTCAAATATTTCTTACATGTGCTTAAGCCAAAGCCATTATGCCTTGGGTATTGTTGGCTTTCCAATGTAATGGATTGTATTAATAAAACGATGAGGATCTTTGCTACACTGCATAATGTAGCTAAGGTGTTTGATAGCTTTAATAAAACATATACTTTGGCATGTATGTTGTTATCTCTAGAGGTACCTCCTCCTCCTCCTCCTCCTCCTCCTCCTCCTCCTCCTCCTCCTCCTCCTCCTCCTCCTCCTCCTCCTCCTCACGACTAAAAAGTGATAAGCATTTTTGGGTTGCCCCTAAGGGGGCAAACCCTTGCTTATGTGGGTTTGTGGCATATCTTAGGTATATGCTGGAATATACCTAAGATATGCTGGTGACTACTACAAATCCAGTGTTGCCTGTAAATTGGTAGTCAGAATATGGGTTGCCCCTAAGGGGGAAAACCCTTGCTTATGTGGGTTTGTGGCATATCTTAGGTATATGCTGGAATATACCTAAGATATGCTAGTGACTGCTACAAACCCACTGTTGCCTATAAATTGGTGGTCAGAATAGTAGTGCCAGGCATTATGGTGGCCAGGCAGAAGGGTTGCATCCGGTTTTGAAGTTCCTGGAGGCTTGCAACAAAGGCAATGTACATATTGCACAATTGTCTTTTCGCTAAGTTTTCTATGCACTGTTGCCTCAATATGTGCATAAGCAATTTTACAGGAAAAGAGATCGGAGTTCCTTTCTTTCATTGTGGAAGATATATGGTCGGCTATAACACTGAGTATTTTTTGAAGTTTTGTAGTTTTGCTAAGTATGGAAATGTAAAGGATAATCTCCAGGATGAGCCTGATAGCCCATGCTTGAGTTTGAACTTAGCATGGGGAAAGGCAAAAGAGTCCAGGGATATAAAGGCCAGTAAGCCACCAAACTGGCGTACTCATACAGAATGTAGACGTTAATTTCTCAAGCACAACACTAGCAGGGTGATTTACGGGAGTGCAAATTACAGTGCAACGACTTTACCAGCTCACAAATAAAATCAGGGTCATGTTTCGTTAGCAATAAACGTCCTGTTAGTTCTTAATGCACTACATATCCTAAATATAATTTCTGTAACAAAATTGTTAAGACAAAATGGTAATAGAAACTTGTGTGTGGTACAATACTCTTCATTGAATTACAACTTCGTGCTGGAGGACAGAGCACTTGCATGTGCCATAAATGTCTTCTCTTATTTTTTGACTTCATTGTTAGATGTTTTCCATATAGGATCTAAATCATGCACATCATGGCTTGTTTTGTTTGCATTTCATATCCACTTCCTTACATTCTATAAATTCCCCAATTTAAATTGCTTAGCTTTGCTTTCTAAGGTAGTGATTAGTTACGTGCAGGCATAGTGATGTAGGCAGAAAAAGATTTTTCCTAGGTTTTTCCTACCACTGGCTAAGCTGATGATGCCACTGCAGTGGTTATGATGCTACACACGGGAACAGATGCAAGTTATATTGTAATCAATGAAGTTGGGAGCACGAATTCACTGTTTGCCTGAGTTGCCATGATAAAATCCCCAACAAGAAAATCTGGAGGCTTATCGGCCATTGCGGGGACCTCTTTGCATCTTCTGGTAATCATTGGCAGATGGATTCAAAGTGCCACTTGCAGGGATCAGGATAAGGAAATGCTAAGGAAAAACAGTAGTCTACCTCAACAAGAACAATGCTAGCCATAAATATTCAGCTTCCTATATTTGTATGGTTTGTGGCTTTTAGATACTCATTCAATTGTTTAGGGTTGCCTAACTTGGGGTGACATTTAAATCTAAGTTGGTTAATGACATTTAAGTTCAGGTTTGTGTGCGTGCTTTATGGCTTATATGGAAAATATAAGCCCGTTTTTTTCTAATCTGTTATTCATTTGTGCATTAAGCCCCGACGGTAACTTTTATTAATTGTCAAATGGCACGGTTACACTATTTAAGCATTGAAGCATTTAAGTCTAGCTTTAAGCTTTGAATAATATGGTATGTTTGGACATGAAGTTTTTCATTAAATTGTATCTATCTCCTTTAAATGGCTTGCATGTCATTAAAGGCGTTACCATATGCATGTAGATGTCATTGATACAATTTTGAAGGCCTAAGGTTGATCTCGATCAAGTTGCAAATCCCTTAAGCATGGGGCGGCATTGGCATTATTGGATTTGATAGATCGTAAAGGTAGGTAAATTGATGTTTTGGGTGCAATTTACGGTCCGGCCTTTGTAAAGGCAATGCACGGACTCTAAACAAGGCATCAATGCAATGCACTCTCGAAATCTTACAAGGATTAAACGGGCTTGCCAATCAACTAGTGAAGGAGCTAAGCCATGGTGACATTGTTGTTATCCAAGGTAGCGGGGGATCTCATATGGAGTTGATATCACATGCGTGGGCATTACATTTTGGGTCGTAAGAATGGAGGCAATTAGGAAAATGGTTTTGTGTATGCTAGTAAGTTGTATGTTGCTATTACAGTGGGCTGAATTTCTATTCTTTGAATTTTTTTATGTTGTATGCTGTTATTACAGTGGGCTTAACTCTCATTCTTTGAATTTATTGATATCCTTGTTCCTTATCGAAATGTTTGAGGACTCATTGCCTCCATTCTCATTCACGTGCCCACCATTTTCTCGCATCGAGGCGCTTGGTGGATTGGGGAGCCCGCCCTTACAGGCTCTGTCGGTCTTTGTCAAGCGGGTGCCATTGAGGATGAGTCTCACACTTTCGAGTTGCCGGTGTTGGTCGGATCAGGGCGATATCCTCCCAAATACGGTAGGGGCGTGCCCCCTTGCATTTGCCGATGAACACACCGTCGATGCGTGCCACCGGGTCATACATCCGGGGAGTCTTGGACCTGCGAGTCACAGTGTTTGTCCGTGACCAGGCACTCTGGGGTGGTGCATGATTGTATATATTGGGATGTTTTACGCATTTTATATGATTAGCACGATTTTGTCGCTTTGGTGATTCTTTGCCCGCGGTTTTTCCTCGAAAACCCTTGAGGCGGGGTTTTTTAATCCAGGCAAGTAAGTTTCTTTGCGTTTTTGTATTGGGTCCCATAAAAAGATTGGTCTCGTGGGACGATAAAAGTACCTTCCTTCCTTCCTTATCATGTTTTATTAAAAAGGCTCTCAAGTGTTTTGTCCAACTATTTTCTTGTCGGAAGAGCTTGTCACATTCCGGTTTGAGGCTTATTAGCTTTGTCTAACTTGTTAACATATTGCTGCTTGTCCATTAGCATTTCGGGTTAATCCCATGCAATTCTATCTCTGTGAAAATTGGTTTCACTTACTTCATTTCTCTTTCCAACCTTGTACTTCTCAAAAGCAACTATATATAAATTTTAATTGGAACCTCCTTGTCTCAGCGATGCGAGGCTTTTTGGCACAGATCGAGCGTATCCAATAGAACAATAAGAAACGGGACGTGGAAAAATTATACGGTGCACTCAAATTCACACCCTCACCCTATAGCCCCATAACCTTCACTCCAACCCAGTTTACTTTTGCAGAGCAAAAAGGAAAATAAAACTTAATAATGAGTTGTTGCTTTGGTGATTTGGTGCTACTTTTAAAGTTGATGACATGGAATTAAGACACTAGAACATACTAGCTTTGATATTCTATGTTTCAAGTTTGAAGTTTGTGCTTCGTATTGTGCATACATTTTAAAAATGTTTGTCTTCACTAGATGCATTTATGTTCTATCACCAAGTTCACGTTCATTAGATCATAAATATTTATTGCTAATAAGGATATAGTAGTAATAACACAAAGAAGATTGGAAAAAAAACGTATATATAAGGAAAGGACTACTTTGTAATGCATTTTTGGCATGTAAATGTATGATATGGGTTGCATTTCCTTACCATTGACTAGTCGTATTACAAGGGGTTTATGATATAAATGTATGGTATACAATAGGTTTTTGGGTTACATGAGTAATGCAGATAGCATATCCACCTATAGTATAGGTGAACCCCGAGGGTAAACTACATGGTTTTGTTTTTGGCAATTGGTAATTCCCTTTGAAACTAAATATTTTGCATAAACAACATAGGAGCACTTTGAGTGTAGCAATACTGTGAAAGAAAAGCACACATCGATTGACTAGCCTTAATGTTATGTTTACCAAAGGAGTTTGTTTTTCTTTTAAGAAAGTTTTTCATAGAACCACCTTGTTCTTAGCCTTTTCATCTTTTCTAGATTTGAACAAATAGAATTTCATGTTCATAGATGAACTCAACTAGATTGAATCGACCATTCAATCCTATATCATACATGTGCAATTTCACATATTTGCTACAAATATAATACGTGGTTCTTGAATATTTCAAGTGGCTGCATTTTGAATTAGTAAATATGTTACCATGTATATCATTTTAACTCTTGATAGATCACGTCTATTGCAGCAATATCTAGTTGTGACATGTTTTGATTCACCTCCATATTTCTCCTTGGAAAGAGCTAAAAGTAAATTTCTATATTGAGGGTTTTATATGGTCGTGTGAATTTGCTAAAATGCTTTAATGCTAAGAAACATCTTTGGTAATAGGTCTAGTGTCTTTTTATGAATGACTCCCCATTCTTCATCCGTTATAGAGTGTGAGACCTACAAAAGGGATATTTTTTTGTTATGATCACCAAAGCTGCCATCGATTTTGTACCCTTCAATAAAGGTTGACATAAATTTGAGATTATATTAATGCATAAATGCATCTACCTCGATTAACTCATATTCGCTTTATTTATAGATGGGGAAGTTGAGATTTTTTCTTTGCATTCCATTCAAGGGTGATTGATTCGTCCAAGAAAGTACAAGCCAAATTGCGTACTTGTAGTCATTGATTTCCTTTTCGCGTGCGTGCAATCAATTTGATCCATGTGACCCTGCTCACCTATTCTCCACTATAGGAGAACTAACACCAGTGAAAAAGCCCAAACCACCAAAATAACAAATACCCTATCATTTCTACGGAACACAACGATGTGGAGCTGCATTATTAGCTTGAACACGGATATGAATCTGGCTGAACTTAGCATAAGCTCTAAACAAAGCTTTTGCAAGAGTATGATATATACACACGGGGGTGACTCGAAACGAGAGTGTTGGATAGGCATATTCACCCCTTATTCCTTAATCTACACCGCACGTAAAGTTCCTCGTTTGTGGGGTATGCAAGTACAAAATTTGCTATATGGTATAACAAGATTAGCAAAATACTATAAGATTTCAAAGCGGAATACTATATGGTGTTGATTTTGTGCGTGCAAAATACAATTATGAGGGCTCTCGGCTGCCCTGCGTCATCCCCCGTGTGAATATGCACCCAAACCAAAGGGGGTTTAAGGGGGATTTTAATTTAAATGTGTTGGACCCACTGGTTGTGTTAATTAATGCCAATGGTAGTTATGTGTTGGTTGTTAATGTCAATGGTTGTTATGTGTTGGGGATTTAATTTTTATATGTTGGATGTTAATGGTTTGTGTTGCAAAATTTTTTTTGGCCTTGAGGGCCTTAGGGACCAGGTGTGACAAAAATTTTAGAATTCAAACCAGAAAAAACTAGAATTCATTTGAGGTTTTCATCACTTGTAGCTTTTGAATTTCATCACAATAAAATAAATAGAACATAAATAAAAGTTACCATAAAGATAGAGAGGATTGATCCCATTATTCTTCTGAAAGTCATAAAGTTTGCAACACCCATACACAAACATTTTTTCAACTGGAATTTAACTTGTGACCTTTGGCCTCCATAGATTCTTGTGGTGAGAAACCAAAGTGGGAAACTTTTTTCTTGTTAGCACAAGGATCTAGAAGCCTTGGAATTTGCTTAATAACGCCTCAAAATCTAAAATGCATGGTAATTTTTGCAAGCTTCATTGAATGAGCTATAAAACAATATCCAATAAGCGCAATCTGTATTAATCGGTGATAGGATGTGAAAGCCTACTAAACCTGGCCTAAAATTGCTGTTTTAGCATAGATAACAACCAAACATATCCATATCATATACTATCAAAAGATCTCGGGGAGAGCTTTCCAAGCATAATAAAAATCATCTCAAAGCGAGGCTCGGATCAAACGTTATGATAATAAATGTGTTGCCGATTGGGGAAACCGCACTACATCGCCACACACACAAAAAGGGCTTTGTTGTGAGCCATTGGTTGTTGACCATTATGCACCACACACACAAAAAAGGGCTTTTATTGTGAGCCATTGGTTGTTGACCATTATGCACCACACGCACAAAAAGGGCTTTTGTTGTGAACCATTGGTTGTTGACCATTATGCACCACACGCACAAAAAAGGGCTTTTGTTGTGAGCCATTGGTTGTTGACCATTGGAAAAAAAAAAGGCTAAAATCAATGGCTCGAAAATGGTGCACTCTAGATGTACGCATTAGTACATCCATTTGAATACATCACGAAATCATAGGAAAACCTTAGTGAAAAGCGTACAAAAACACAAAGAAAACCCCATGTTATTATGCTACATATTATTGTTCTGCATTCTTGGGTATAAGTTAAAGCATGTTCTGTTTGACCTTTAAGATATCCTGACATAAGGGGTCCAGGATTCTCATCCCTATGAAGCAACAAGTTCAAAGCAGGTTGAGCATCATAGATTTTTACAAGATCTCCTACCATAACTGGAAAAATGAACAGCCTCATTCTCATTAACCATAAAAGACATGATACATGGATTGGCAATCATTAAGTTGTTAGTCTGGTTTGGTAAGAAGCATGTTGGCAACATTCAACATAAGTTACAAGATGCCATTATTCCAAATTTTCAAGTTAAGAATATGTGTTATCGTTTGTTTCAGATGGTACTAAATTCTCCATGGTTTTTATTTGAATGTGAATTGAAATTCCACACATCTCTTTCTTGGATATAGCACCATATATTGCCAATAATTCTAAATTCATAATATTGCTATCAATCTGAAAAATTCATTTGTTCATATTCTGGCATGACTGATACTTAAAACACGGGTCGAGAGGCTACTTACAACTTTTATATATCCATTGAGACAAGAAAGATGCTTGTAGAAGCTTGGTGAACTAAAGTCATATGCTTCATATGCATTATAAATACACGTCTCTGCAGACAAGCGTATATAGTTTTTAAGCAAAATAATAACACTTTTGAGCAAATATTTTTAGTCATGATGCAATAAATGTAACTAGGCCTCACTTTCATGCATTCATCGTCTACAAAATGGCTATCGTTCGGGGGGAGGGGGGGGGGGGAAGAGGGGGGAGGGAGGGAGGAGAGGGGCCAATTCCCATAAAGTCATGGTATCAAGTATTCTATTATCTAGGACGTAGCAATTTGAATTGATTGTCAAAACATGTTTTAAACTATGATTTAAGCAACTTCACCCTCCGCCATGGAGGGCAACCCTCCCGTCATAACACCTTGTTTCCCTCTGTTTAGCACTATTAATGATACACGTACCCATATTCTAAAATACAAGGCAATCATAACAAGGAAGAATTTTAGATCATCTAGGAATATTCAAAGCAATAGATAATGAAAACTACTAAGCATGTTTTGTTTATATTTGTACATATAGCAAGATCCATATTGCGAAACCTACAAAATTATGAAACCAACTATCTAAATTAAACAATATAGAAATAGGGTCGAGTTTTTTGTCAACGGTGCATTTATAGGTTGACATCGTGGCAAGGCCTACAACCAGGAATAGTAGTTGGGTACCCTAATTCCGAGATTCTGAGTTCGACCAGGTCACTTATTACATTCTTGTTTTTCGGACTTGATTCAATACTTGTTCCAAAGACGTAATTTTTTTTGGTTCAATACGTTAAAATTTAAAACCAACCAGATTCAAAAGCCAAAATTGGTTTTGCATTCAAAGATCAAACGCCACACTGTCGGTTTTTAACATTCAAAAGCCACTGTAATTTTTCCAAACAACACAAATACAAACTGTGATTTTCCAGAAAAGAACCGATAGCAAAATCCCGTTTCTCCTGCAAAGAAGCAGGACAACGAAGGCCAGATTCTTCAAGAAGGCACCTTTGGCGCAAGGATGCTTGGAAACGAAAAAAAATAACGACATTTAAGAAGATTCTCTGAGAAAGGGGATAAGTTTCCATGGGCGGCCTCACAGCTTCAAAGATCAGAGCTTTTCTTCATTTTTCCTACCCTGCTATCTTGCATGCAACTAAAAATATTTCGACATCGCACTTACATCCCAAAAGAACCGCCATTTTTCTGAAACTAAGAGTTCCTGCCCTGCTGTCCTGCATGCAACTAGAAATATTTCCACATTCGCACTTACATCCCAAAGGACCGCCATTTTTTTAAAACTAAGGGTTCACCTGCTTTGCCGCCGCATGCAACTAAAAAATATTTCCACATCCGCACTAAAGAACCGCCATTTTTCTGAAACTAAGAGTTCTGTAGGATTCCTGAGCATTAAGAGCAAGATTTGGCAAGGCCGATCCTCCATAACCATCTACTTGCAAGACCTGCGATAAGGTTATTAACAAGAAAAAACTTGCATGCAAGAAAATGCAAGAAGTTTGCATAAAAAAACTTACCTGATACCCAGAGAGACATCAAAACTCGCCGTAATAGGCATGTAACTGGGCCAGCGCCTTCATTACTCGCCGAAATAGAGAGGTAACTAGCCCATCGCCTTCATTCGCATTTGAAGAGACCATGCCCAACCAATTGGCCTTGAGAGGAGGAGAAGAAAACAAGGCAAAAGGGGGCAAAAAAATTCTCCCCTATTTCTATATTGTGGGGGAAGGGCACTTGGTTTTTTAGGTGGTGTGGTGACCCGCTCCCGGCTAATGCCGGTCGCGGGACCCCACCGTCCACCCGGAAAGGGGTCCCAAGTGCCCTTCCCCCATACAATATGCAAACTTTGCAAAATAGACTAATATCATTTAAAGTTGACTATAAGTCAAAAGAATCTCACAAAGCTTACTTATTTTCACAAAGAATTATCTCATGTTCTTTTCCATTATTGCATCCTCATGTCACAAAGAATTATCTCATGTTCTTTTCCATTATTGCATCCTCATGCAAACAAAGTTTAATAAACTTAATGGAGAAGAACTTTTGGTTGCCACTAACTAAACAATACACCAATTATTGTAATGGTTATAAGATGAGTTGTGAGATATATTGGTCTTCACCCTTCACCTAGGCTATCAAGGGATATTACTATGCTTACATATCAAAATGGAGTCAACCATTCAAGCCACTAAATTTAAGCCTACAAAAGTCACCATCATTATAAATATACATGCAACCTCCATAATCTATTCAAAGAGGATGCTATCAAGGCCAAATGATTTAACGAGTTAAATCCTAAAACCATATATTACCATCAAGATATGCAATGCATTTCAAACACTTAATCTTTACAAATTTCTTGCATTCTCCAAAGCAATTCTTAGATTCTTAAAATATGGTCCAGCTATGAATCCAAGCTAATCATCTAATGTAGCTATAATCCAACAATTTGTATCAATAACAAACTTTTATAACTATATCAATATTTCTGGAAATCTGTCGAACAATTCAGGCCAAATCCTAGCGAAACCTAGAAAGCGTTGTTCAATGAGCCTATGTAATATTAAGTAGTTGGTTAGGTAAATGTTCACCAAGCCAATGATGCTTAGCTAATCTTTTCGAATGATCAGCCTTTTGCATGAACATTAGTGATTTAGCCAATTGAACCTTATAACTTCTTCATCTATAGTTACTTCTGTAAAATAACTAATTTACTTAAACTGATTGAATAAATTAGCATATACTGCACTAAATGTCATGTTGTGCTTACTATAAATGGTTGCGAAGTCATTATTGAGTAGCAGAAAGCACCTTCTGAATGTCGTCTCCTTGTGGTTATAAGCAGTATTACCATATGTATGATTGAAGTGTGACTTGGAAGGTGCCCATCCTTCAAGTGACAGGGTGAAATGATTATGGACATGAATTTTCGCAGGCTTGTGATGCTTGTATGGTGACCTTATTGTATGGCGAGCTTGCCATTCTTGAGCATGGATGGATTCAAAGGTGTAGAGATTTGCCCAAGAGATCTAAAAAATTGTCCAAATTCTGAGAGTACTGCTATATAGTAGTTGTTTGTGGATGTGGATGTGTGAAGGAAAGTAATAACATTTTACTAGTAATGGTGCCTAATGTTGTTGGGCATAAGTTGGAAGTCTGCAAATGTTTTGACCACAATTAGAAAAGCGTGCAGTAATAACCCAACTTTTGTAACCTTATATTATAACAAAAATATCCAATGACTTAACAACATTGAAAAGAAACTTAGCTCCTTCATGTTAGATAGTGTTGCATCGGCATTTTTTAAAGCTTTGAATAAAACAACACGATGCTTGTTCATAGAAAATCTGAATGAGAGTAGAGTGTTAATCTGAGTAGGTTTGAGATGAGGCTATAGTCAAATTCTATTAGTCTTTGTGAGGTTGGGCATAAGGTGGGACATTGTAAATGATCAATTGGAGTCATCATCCTTAGTATTGATAAATAGCTACATGCTCAAAATGTTGTGGATGTCAAATTATAATACGTGAATCTTATGGAATTGTTATGAAGTTGAACATTAATAATGTCAACGTCCAAGTGCAGCTACTATTATGGTATCACTTTAGCAAAGTGAAAGGTCACCTTACATTTGAATATTATGGTCCAAGCTTTTCTAGCCTTACATTTGGATATTATGGTCCAAATGTTTTGGCCTTTGTTTATAAAAAAAATGGACAATATCATGCATATTCTAAGCAGTTTGTTGCCTATATGAGTAGGTCTAACATTAGATTAAACAAACACGGCGCTATTCTAAGTCTCCCAAACCATTGGGCAAAGTGGACGACTTTGTTTGATGTGGAAATGTCGCCATTTACTGTGTGAATATGATACAATGGCAGAATGGGCAATCGACAGCCCAGATAATACAAAGTTATTTATTTTGATGTTCTCGTGTGCATATGTACTGAAAGTTTGCTTCTCTACCTTGTCCATGCTAGGCACATCCTGTTATCATAGCACTCCATGATATGACATTATGGGCAGATATCAAATTGAACAAATGACAAGCATCCTATATGTTCCCACATGTACAATACATAAGCAGTCTATCCAACTAAACATGTTGTTTTTCCTCTTATACATATCCTGCAATCAGTACACCCATAACTTGACAATGCATTTTGATGACTTGTCAAGAACTATACATCTTCTACACTTAACGTAAGGCTTCATGCCACCACAACATCTAATAGAAGATCAAGTTTGTGCAAAAGAGAGGAAGTAGAAGACCAATGCTTATAATTGTATTATGGTTGTGCAAAAGAGAGGAAGTTAGCTTGCATACTGCAAGAATGCCAATAAATAAATATTTTCCACTTATGCTATTTTTGCATTTGCAAATCGCAATGACCAACGAATAATTTGGATAATTGAGTTAATGCTTGTAAATGAGGTGCGACAAATGAAGATGGCAATTTATAGAAACAAACTTTAATAATGTTGTAGCAACCATTGTCAATTACTCCAAATTAGTTTGAATCCTGCAATACACTCCAGTGCGTTGCACCATAGATAAATTTCTGTCTAGAAGCACATCTTATGATGCAGATAAGAAAGAGTGCAAACTACCAATGTTAATAAGGATTTAATGTAAAAGACTTGCGATGTTTGAGTTCTTGAGCAAAGCCACGCTGCCATCAGAATAATCTTTAGAGAAACCTAGCAATAAAAAAATTCTAGAAACAGAGGCTCATTCTTCTCCATTTTAGTTAACTATGAGAGGCTCATTCTTCTCCATTTTAGTTAGCTATGGGATTAATCCTCGCTTGGTTCATGTACAACAAATGTTGAAACATTCTGCCATAACTTTGTAGAATTCAAATGGCTGATCTCAATGCATTCAACATTTTTTATTCCAATGTGAGTGTGCCATGTAAATCAACTATGAACTCTTACACTCTGACTGTGGTGTCATAGCATTCGCATTCGTCCAAAAAGAAATGGTTTGTGGCTCTCACCTCTTATGAAGAGAATCATGTGCCAAATCAAATGGTTACCTATTGAAATGCCTTGTTCAGATACAATAAACTGTAAAACATTCTGTTATAATTGTGCGAGGCAAATAGCTGTTCTCAAT
The DNA here is from genome assembly GCA_021234155.1 of Isoetes taiwanensis. Classification (NCBI taxonomy): domain Eukaryota; kingdom Viridiplantae; phylum Streptophyta; class Lycopodiopsida; order Isoetales; family Isoetaceae; genus Isoetes; species Isoetes taiwanensis. Next base: position 2,039,730 of record JAJEKV010000093.1, read on the forward strand.
GCATTCAATATCTTTCTATTCCAATGTCAGTGTGCCATGTAAGTCGATTATGAACTCTTAAAATCTAACCGTCGTGTTACAATATATTCACTTAAAGAATTTGAATACCAATCACCTCCCAAACGAAATGATTACAAAAGAAATCTGTGGGTCTCACCTCCTTGTAAAGAGAACCATGTGATAACATCTGTGTGATGCAAAAACAGGGGTAGATCTGAATGGTACGTAGGTTATAGAGTCCCAATATTTCACATGCAACCTTTAAGCAACCATTCTAAGACTGTCAATACACGGCCCTGTTCTTGGGTTTTAAAAAAGAGAGCATTTTATCCTTACAATTATCAGCTTCAGTGTATTCAGCAATGCTATGGACAAATGCAAAATGCTAATAAATTATCAAACGCCCCTATATTTAAACTATAATACATGATGAACATAGAGCTTCTGGTATAATTCTTAGAAAGGGTTCTGCATGAAATTTATAGCTGATCCAGTAACATGTCGGTTGTGGTCTAATCACATCTCCAACGGATCTAGAATTGCACTACTTGCGGTAGAGGCTAGAGGCTATGCTAGAACAAATACGAATTTCCATAGCCGGTTTGGTCATGGTTACTATCTCTCTTCCATGTGGTCTTGACTAGCCAGGTGCTTCTCGCCATTTATCCTTCCACTTGGAACACTTTGCGACAACGGGCTTTCCTCTTAGCTTGAGCCTGGTTGTTGTGGTCTATTTGGAAAAAGAAGGCGAATGTATATCTTCAAGGGCTTATCAATTCATGTCAACCAACGCGTCTTCACGAGGCGCAAGATAGATTGGTGAAGGCATACTTATGTTCTCAGCTTGCTCCTGAGAAAAAACGTTTGATTTTTGAGGAATATTTGGGTATCTTATCTTATGCATAGACAAGTGCCTGCACTCAGTGGATTATCTTTGTCTGCTGAGATTTTATTCCTGTCTCTGCATTTATGTGTGTACTTCTTCTGGAATTTTGAATAAGAGGTTGTCGTCCTTCAAAAAAAAAAAAAAAAAAATGAGAATTTCAAAATCTTTGAACATGAGGCATTGCGAGAATGATTCTGAGATCCCTAATTGGTGGGAACTGCCAAGAAGAAGACTTTGGTCCTGATACAGTTCCTTTATCAGAAATATCTATAACATATGATTGAGTTTCCAAGCATGTATTAGGTCTCCACATAGGTGATCCTCCGTTACTCTGTTTCAGAGTCAGAAATCTAGAGGTCAGAGGAGGCACAGGTGAATTTCCATCAAGTTGACCAATTCTGAGCACTATTTCCATTGCAAAGTACTTTTCAGTAACTTGGCTCGCACATCCATCTTGGCTTGGAACCGCTTTGCATCATAGAATCAAGTGTAGAGTGTAATACAATAATGTTAGCCTTGTGCATTCCCTCCATTATGTGGTTATCAATTGGCTTAAAAAAGAAATTACTTCCTTTACATCATTTGTTGTTGTAGAATGTTTTTGACAGTGTGTGGTGGCAAGTCCCATCAATCTGAAAGTTATAGAAAGCAAGAGCATCAGGTTAACCTTTTACTCGATAACACCAACCATGAGAGCTAACGATTTTACCTTGAAAATGTTGCTTTATCATATATTCTAATCTAGTGCTACCTGCAAAAGTTAAGCACAAATTAAACTTTGTAACCTATGAAAGTATTGCACAAAGCATCTCGAAGGAAAGCATACAACATTATTAAACACATAGTCCATCAAACATTACTCCCAAAGACAAAATAGCCATGGCTTTAGTTTCAAGCCAACAAACCAACTTAAAAAAGTAAATATAAGAATGTAAATGGTGGTCTAATAGAAGCATGGGATCCAAAGAAGAATCAAAATTGGTTGGCCATAGCTTTACCCTGCAGAAATCACTATACCCTGTTGTGCTTGGTATGCACTGACTTTGATGAGATCAGGGATAAAAACAATGAGCTTGCCTTATAAAGATAATGCAATCAGGGATTCTTGAGTTCTTTGAAGTGCAGAAGCATTGGGTAAAACCCTGTGGACGTTACATCCACCTTACTATGATTTCACAAGTTACAGTCTGGCCACTTTGCAGGAAGCATGAGGGGCCTACACTGCAGTGAAAGGAATTTTCAATGAATTACTTCCTCTAGCAATCCTGTGCATTCCTTTCCATTCTGCAAATAACACTAAGGTGGTCAGATCTGCAATTAATCTTCTTAACCTTTTACATTCAGGATCACTCTTTATGGTAGTCTGAATACCTTTTCCTGCCTCAATATTCATGAATTCAAAAGCAAAGAAGAGCTAAAGCATTGGTCTAGAAGTAGTCGAATAGATATGCCTTTAAATGTTTTATTGACGATATATAAAGAAAAAGTGGAGCGAGAAATTGCTCAACATGAAGCTTGGAAAGAAAATGGCATGAAATGGGAACAGGTACTAGTATGTGCTAGAAATGACCTTACTGCTTAGAATCTTCTTGACCAACCCATTTGGTCCACAGACAATAACAAACTGCCCTTCTATTCTTGGATCCTCAAACCCCTTAATATTGGCACTGCATGATCCTGGAAAGATATTGGCGCAATGCACTGTAATAAAAAAAGGTTATCTTGTCAGTAGGTATATTGCATCCTGTAATTGTATAGGGTGTTAAGTACAGTTATTATCAAGCATGATGTAGCGCACCGTATCTAGTAACTTCCCTGATCATTAATAGTAGCGACTTCACGGATTATTAATAGGAGTGTCGAGATATGCATTGTGTGGATTTACAAATCATTCGATTGCCTTCATGTAGGACACATAAAATGAAAGTCGATGGCAGCTTATGTGCAAAGATATGTTGTTTGCTTATGCTCTATGTGATGTTTCACAACTGATGCATTGCGATTGCATGGGTACTCCATAGTGAAAACCTCTTTGCAATTGCTCATGCAGATGGTAATAACTATTTCTATGATAAGGTACACAATGAAGCAATTTCTTTCAATGTAAGGTCATGCATTAATGGCTCTAGGTGTAGCATGTTTAATGTATTGGAATTTTGAGGATTGTGAGGGTCAACAATTATAGGGCATGCAGTAGTTACAGGGCATGCAGTTCTGTTTATAACTAGAAGTATTAAGTGGGAATTTGTATTCATAGGTGTAAAAGAAACTCCTATCATGCTTAACACAAATTTATCTAGAATAATATGTCTCCTCTTCATGTCTTGTTGTTTGTCCTTTCGTGCCAGCGTCCAAGATGAGCAAATGCAAATTGATAGCCAATTTTACTTAAGGAAGCATGGTAAAACATTTGAAAGGTTTTCAGGCTCATTTAATCTACCGTAAGGTCAATTCTGCACCCATTAACTTTGAGTACTTCATGGAGAGAAGAGAAATCTTATCTTGAAATCTACTGTTGAAGTTCTCATAGCTTTCTCAGTGATTAAAATCCTACAACTTTTCTGCTGCCAAAATGGTGTGCATAAATAATTCTTAAATCTCTATTACCATTTTATCCTGCACCAAACTTTTACTCACCATGATATGGTAACTTTTCTCTATGTTGTTGTCATCTACGGCTTTTCAAAATGAAGCATTATTTGCAAAATGTCATTCGCATAGATTATATTAACGAGTCTCAATGTACAGTTGCAAGTGTATTAAGCACATCTTATTAATAAAGTATGATGTTTGTCATTCATATTTTTCAGTCCAAATGGGAAGTATATTTTAACAAGAGGAGAAGATGATTTGGTGCAAGTATGGAGTATGGAAGATCATGTTGTTGTTGCTTAAGGTGAGGGATATAATTCCTGGGTGAGTTTCCATCAGAAGATATGTGGTAGGGCTTAGGTAACCTTAATGCCTGAAAAATTATATTGTATTTGTTCTCTTCTAATGCATAGGAGTTAAAATAGATTCCTTCAACTGTTGTCACAGGTTAGTCAAGTTGCATTTGATCCATATTGGTTTTCACCTGGTGCAGCTGGTGAAACAACTTATTGATTTGGATCGGTGGGTTAGGTATACTATTGCTTCACCTGAAATCTTGCCAGTCAGATTGAAACCATCTATTTGCATCAAGTTTTCTCCAGCTGGCTAATCATTCAATATCTTTTTTTGTTGAAGGACGTCAGACTTTATTCAATCAAAGAGTCAAATACAAGTATAAATGCAGAGACAGGAATAAAATCTCAGCGGATAAGCGGAGACCCACCGAGTGAATGCATAGTAAAGTTGGATGTCTCCCGAACTAGGTTATGGTTATAATCAGGATACGCAACTGCTTCTTTTGGATTTAGCAATGGATGAGGTGGTTGTGCCACTCAGAAGATTAGCTCCATCTTGCCCATCTCCATCATATAGTGGAAATAGTAATGGGCAAGCAACAAAGGTTGATGGTTCACATTCAGCAGGTGTTCTTCAACCATCTCCCCTCAGGAAAGAGGTCCCAAAGTTGGTACCTTTAATGTCATAGTGGGGTGCATCCAGAGCCTCTTTCTGGACTTTCTTTTACCCGTGATTCCATAATGGCTGCTTCTCATGAAGGGCATATTAAAATTTGGGATAGAGCAGTTCCTGATGATTTCTTCGTTGGCAGTGCAGAGAATTCTGTTGGAAGTCTGAAACATAGACAACAATCAAAAAGTAGCAATCACAAACAGTAAGGATATATTAGCATTATCCTCTTTGGGCCAGTGCCCCAGCCAATGACTTTAAACTTCAAAGGTGTTGTGCATTTGACATCCCTTTCTGATCCAACTTGGTGGCCATTCCTATTCTATCAACAATAATATTTAGGTGTTGAATTTGAGGAAATGTATCAAGCTTTTTGACCTGAGAGTTAATCTGTGATGTTCCCTACCAAATATACGACACCCGGTCGTACATCTCGCAGGAAATTCCCCATCCAGCCCTACGGCCGCATATCCCTCCGTCTATCCCGCACCCCAATGTACCCTTGGTGTGGAAAGGGAACACGGAGGTGTCTTGGGTGCCCTTCCCCTATGGACTCCTATAACAGCGGAAGCATAACACAACGTCAGCACTAACAACAATAGTACATCAAACTACCTCAAAGGGTAGCACGTCCATACATCCATAAATACAACAAGGATAATGTCATGCCATAAAAACATGAGAGCTCTTACCTAGGCTCAGACTTGCAAGGGAAGTAGACAGCTGGGCCTCAAGATAGAGCAGACCGAGATATAACAATGGCTTGGCTGGCTATAGACCATTGTGGCTAGGGTTGACAACTCCATCCGCCCTTCCTGTGCATACTTTTCAGACTAGCTAGATCGGGATCTGGCGTGACTATAGCCTTCTGGAGACGTAATCCTACCCAGTGGAACTACTCCGGGTTGCATCTCCCCAGTCCGATGAGGCAGGAAGGGTTGCATCTACCCTTCCTGAGGTCTAGTAGTTTCGTGGGCGGCTAGAGAATCGTGGCGACACACAATCCGTCCCTGACTGAATTCCCTAAAACAAGAGCCAGGCCATACCTGCAACTCTTGAGAGGCAGGGCAACACCATTGCCCCAAGAGGTATCAGACCCATACCCGGCCCACTCAAAGTGACCGACTATAGGCCTAGCCCGCTATGGATTCCCAGTAGCCGCGCTCAGCAGGGACCTCCCTCCACTTTGCCACTAGGAGGGTTTATCGTCGAGAGCCCTTCATAGACTTGAAGAAATTCTTCATGTCCTTGAGTCGAAGATCCTTGCCAACGTTGCACAAAATATTTCGGGATCATCCTCCTTCTAATGCTCGAGCTATTTGAGGGGGCGGAGCGGTGGTGCCATCGCCGCTACTCTTTGTCAAAGCGCGTCCTTAGATGACCCCTGGGCGGTCGAGGCTATAGAGTGCCACGGATCCTTTGAAGAGGATATGCGTGATCCGTGTTCTCCATCATCTTGGCATCTTTGGCGAACCCTATAAGTGCAATCAAAAGTGCCACGGACTCCTCTCCTCGTAGGTTGAAGTCCTTGTGGAATACTATCATTTGGCCTTGTCTTAGGATTTGGAAGATAGTATCGAAGGGCCTTCCCCCTCACGGGTCCCCGCCAACTATGATCCTATACCCTTCCTTTTTGCCACTTCACCGTGGGGTGTCTACCGCTAGGAGGTCTTCATGGTCCCTCCACATGGTGGTTGCATTGTCTAAGTTGATCTTGCTAGACCCCTCGCATGCTTTGCGCTCCAAGCGGGTCGGCTAGAGCTTGGGCCTCTTCCTATTTTGTCTGACTGCTTTGAATTTCTTGAAATTCCTCCTCTGAATGACTGGTATTTGGTGGTGATACATCTACCTTATGTACTCATATGCGCAATATCGACATCGTTTTCACCGCCATAAGAATGTGGATTACGCTACCTCACTTGGAACTTCATGATAGGAGTAGTCGATGGGGTCCTTCTGGTTTGTCCCTCGCAATCAGCCCCATGAGTTCGATGTTGAGCCCCTTTTTCTATGCAGTATGGGAGATGGAGAATGTTGTTGGCAAAAAAATACTTCTTCCCTTCAATCACCACCGGAGATAGGGTCGTGATGCCTATAGGTGGTTCATTGGCTCTCCTGATATCTTCATCGTGCCTCGTTATCCACCTCGCCATCCTTGATGCTAGTCTGCTCTCCTCCTCCTGTTCGTCATCCCCTTTCTCTTCACAGTCTTCTTCGATTTGAAGTGCCCATGCGGATGTGCCGTGGTAGACGGACTCCGAGAGGCATCAAACTCGTGGATGAGGCCCTGATCTACCCTCGTGTTGAGGGGTGCAAGGTCCAAAGGCTGAATGGAAGGCTCCCCCACACTGTTGATGGCTCTGAAGTGCATGAACGGAGATAAGGCTGCGTATGCTGAGATATACCGATGCATATGAGCCTTACAACTCATGTAGTCAGGCATGTTCTTCATCCTATCCCACAAAGCGGCCCTTGACTCTAGATCCTCCCGTAAAACTTTACTTAATGACTCTAGGGGGATACCACCACGCCTCCTCTCGGAGGAATGCGACTTCCCGTGTGTCAGAGTCAAAGTTGCATGGAGATCAAAGAGATAGTCAAAGACATGGAAGCCCTCTTCTGTTGGGAACTCACCGATGTGGTTGGCACTGTCGTGCCATTCAACAAAGTTTGTGGGCGCCATTGAGCAGAGATTGGATTAGAAAATGGTTGGGGAATATTCACAAGGAGCTGGAAAATCGCCTAGAGGGGATGAGAGCAAACTTGGTGAAGGAAAAATATCAAATGAGGTCTCTTTTTCTAGACTAAGGATGCCTAGGTTTCCGTGCCCATGACTTCTTGCTAGGGTAGACCTATGTTCCAAGGCTATAGATGTTCAAATTAGGTAACATCAGAAGTGCAAATCTAAGCAGAACAAAGGTCATTGATTCTTTCAGTGCTACATCTAGGGTTCACTTAAAACATGGATAAATGCATCAGCATTAGAGATATTTCTAATGATTATATCTCTGGTATCAAATGTATTCATTCCAATGACTCAACTAAAATGCTAGGGATGCCTCTATCCACAAATCTAGCTCTAAAAGGTCTATGGTCTCCAATCATCTCTCGTATCAAAAAGAAATTGACTAATTATGGTAGTTGCCTATCTCTGGCTGGAAGATCTATTATTGCAAATAATGTGATTGCTAGCTCTCACATATATTTTTCATCTGCTCTTCTTGCTCCAAAGTCTATATACCAACAATTAGAAAGCATCATATGGTTAATTGGAAATCAATATCCAGAAGCAAAAATCGGGGGGTGGGGGTGGGTGGGTCTTGGCTGTAAGAATCTCCTTCTATGGGGTATGCTTTGGTGGTAAATATGTTTGGAGGTCTCTATATCAAACCAATAACATTGTCTTTCTTGAAGTTATATTAAAGGGCACCCTTAGGTTATGCATCATCTCCCTTCTTACGCTTTCTTTAATTTGCGGGTTGGAGCCAACACTTCTTTCCTTATGAGAAATCTTATCTTTGCTTGGAATATTTCTCCACGAGCTTTTTAAGCATATTGATCTTCAAAAGCTGTCACCACCGGATCAAGCATTTTTGGAATCCTTACTTATCCGGAGACAACTATACTCCTTTGGCTATATTGCACCCCATGATCTATAAAAAATGGAGTGAGCTCAACATTGTGCATTTAGGTGACCTCGGAGTTAATAATAGATGGATCACTTGGACTGCTCTTAAGCAAAAAAAGTCGAGGTACCCTCTCTCCGACGTAAATCTCTTCAAGCATATAATGCAAAAGATTAGTGGGCGAAATTTAGATGCCAATCCAAATTCTGTGCATGATTGGACTCTTAATAATAAAGGGGCATATAAAGTTTCCATAATTTACAAATTCCTGAATAGGCCATGCAATCCTTCTAAGGCCAAGATTTTCTGGAATATCTCGGATGACATTGAATTTAAATTATTCAATAATATATGGAATTCATATTTAACTCCTAAGGTTGAATATTTCATTTGGCTTGTTGCAAATGGTAGTGCTCCAAATCTTGCATCCTTTGCTAAACATCAAGCTAGAATTGCTGCTCCTATTGATTCTCGTTGCCCCTTGCATTGTAACAACATTGAGGATATGACCATATTTTTATCTTTCCCAAACCTTGCTCTTTTTGGAGCTGGTTTGAACATTTCTTCAATATTCCCAAACCTACCTCTTTGCTGAACTTCTTATTAAATGATGACGCATTCATAAATTCCCATAGGCCGATTGGTCTCAGTGGACGATAAAAAAAACTATTCTATTCTATTCTTATCTTATATTGCTTTGCAGAATGTTTTAAAGGTCCAGATTTGAAATTTTTTTGAGAGCTCCATTCCAGCTGCGTTTCTTTCTTATTTATTATATTTTTTGTATTCTAGCTTGTGTTTAAGCTCTATCTTGAACAGACAACTTGCCAAGCGGGCAAAGCCTTTGGAAGAAAAGGGCATCTAGTCAGGTTCAGGGGTATGTTTTGCCTCTTATTAGATCCAAGCTTCATGACATTGGAAGCAGTTTCATTGGTTGGAAACACCAAAAGCTTTATATCCATGACATGCTTTTTAAAAAACAGAACAGATTTTTCCTAGAATTTGTTTGAAGGAAGAAAAAGATTTTTCCTGGGTTTTTCCTACCAGCGGGCTAAGGCGATGATGCCCGCTGCGATGGTTATGATGCTACACACGGGGAGCGGATGCAAGTTATATTGTAATCAATGAAGTTGGGAGCACGAATTCACTGTTTGCGAGTTGCCATGATAAAATCCCCAACAAGAAAATCTGGAGGCTTGTCAGCCATTGCAGGACCTCTTTGCATCTTCTGGTAATCATTGGCAGATGGATTCAAAGTGCCACTTGCAGGGATCGGGATAAGGAAATGCTAAGGAAAAATAAGGTAGTCTACCTCAACAAGAACAACGCTAGCCATAAATATTGCTTCCTATATTTGTATGGTTTGTGGCTTTTAGATACTCATTCAATTGTTTAGGGTTGCCTAACGAGGGTGACATTAAATCTAAGTTGGCTAATGACATTTAAGTTGGTTGTGTCGTGCTTTATGGCTTATATGGAAAATATAAGCCCCGTTTTTTTGAAAAGGATCATTTACTTATCCTTCTAAAGCACATTATTCATTTGTGCATTACTTTGATTTGCACCAGCTTTTATTAATTGTCAAATGGCGCAGTTACACTATTTAAGCATTGAAGCATTTAAGTCTAGCTTTAAGCTTTGAATAATATGGTATGTTTGGACATGAAGTTTTTGATAAATTGTATCTATCTCCTTTAAATGGCTTGCATGTCATTAAGGCGTTACCATATGCATGTAGATGTCATTGATACAATTTTGAAGGCCTAAGGTTGATCTCGATCAAGTTGCAAATCCCTTAAGCATGGAGGCGACATTGGCATTATTGGATTTGATAGATCGTAAAAGGTAGGTAAATTGATGTTTTGGGTGCAATTTTGGTCCGGCCTTTGTAAAGGCAATGCGGACTCTAAACAAGGCATCAATGCAATGCACTCGAAATCTTACAAGGATTAAACTCGCGCTTGCCAATCAACTAGTGAAGGAGCTAAGCCATGGTGACATTGTTGTTATCCAAGGTAGCGGGGGATCTCATATGGAGTTGATATCACATCGCGTGGGCATTACATTTTGGGTAGTAAGAATGGAGGCAATTAGGAAAAATGGTTTTGTGTATGCTAGTAAGTTGTATGTTGCTATTCGATTGGGCTGAATTTCTATTCTTTGAATTTTTTATGTTGTATCTTTGTTATTACAGTGGGCTTAACTCTCATTCTTATCCTTGTTCCTTATCATGTTTTATAAAAAAAGGCTCTCAAGTGTTTTGTCCAACTATTTTCTTGTCGGAAGAGCTTGTCACATTAGGTTTGAGGCTTATTAGCTTTGTCTAGCTTGTTAACATATTGCTGCTTGTCCATTAGCATTTGAGGTTAATCCCATGCAATTCTATCTATGTGAAAATTGGTTTCACTTACTTCATTTCTCTTTCCAACCTTGTACTTCTCAAAAGCAACTATATATAAATTTTAATTGGAACCTCCTTGTCTCAGCGATGCGAGGCACCCGGCCGAGATCGAGCGTATCACCAGAACAATAAGAAAGCCGGGACGTGGAAGAATTATACCAGGCGTGCACTCAAATTCACACCCTCACCCTATAGCCCCATAACCTTCACTCCAACCCGGTTTACTTTTGCGAGCAAAAAAGGAAACGAAAACTTTAATGAGTTGTTGCTTTGGTGATTTGGTGCTACTTTTAAAGTTGGTGACATGGAATTAAGACACTAGAACAAAATGGAAGTTGGGTCTTTATTTTTTCGAAGTTTAATTTGGTGATGCCATGTGGCAAGGTTTCTAATCCGGAATGGAAGTTGGGGTCCATGATTCCGTACAAAATAAAGTTTACAGGTTTAACAGGTCAAAAACAATTTACACCCAAAATCATTCACTGTTATTTTCAACCTGTATACACCTTTAATTTCTGATAACAGTGTAACATCAAGAACAACAATTTCTGATATTAAAAGATCACAGTGTAATGTCAAGAACAGCAATATAGAACAGCAATACAACAGTATTTTTCATATAGAACAGCAGTATTTTTTACAAAACTATGGGAGCTGTGGAATTGATGTCCAATCTGCAAGCTTCATTTAGCATTCCTGAAACAAGCAAAAATAGCAATTAAAAAAATATAGTTTACAAAATTCAATTACAGAAATAGAATGCAAACATTACAATTACAGAAATAGAATGCAAACAGAAATAGAATGCAAACACTTACAAGTTTCTAGCAATTATTTCTGCTTCAGATGTGTTGCCAACTTGTATGATCATCTTCTCAATTTTATTTCCTGACAAAACCACATTTCCAGCACTACAAACGGGTCTACCATGATGGTCAGAAAAAATAGTGGAAAATGCGCCTCAATTCGGCTTTTCCGGCAAGATAGTATCCAAGTCCTTGCGGTAATCATCATCAATTTCAATTGGCAGACTCGAGCAGGGAACCCGAATTAGTGATCTCCTTTAAAGGATTACATAAACCCGGCGGCTTTCTTGGCGAGAATTTGAAGATCCGGCCAATCCAGCGGTTAAATTTTCAGCATTGCTATGAAATGAATCGAGAATAGTTCCTACCCATGAAATTACCTCCATAGCGAAGCTTTTAGCGGCGACATTTGGCGATCATACCTTTTATATGAGTCCTTATTCTTGTGCCCGATGAATTGACATGCCTACCTCAATTGGTACACGGCCGCGACATTTGTGTAATGGCGGGTACTCCTACAACTTTTGTTTGTAAAATGCCCCTCAATCCGGACATCTACCATGTCTTTCAACCATGGAAATTGTTTTCTTGGACACATGACTAACATTATACCAGATCCATGTTCTTGGGGTTTATAGCTGGGAGAAGACAGTCCACCAATCTTGTCCTTGACTTCATGCTGGCGGAAGATGACTCAATAGATGCTTCCAAGTATCAATTACATCAAGTTCATAACACCTAACAGGGCTCTCTAAAAATCCTCTGGTTTGCATTTATTCATTCCACCATGCCGGTTTTTGCTAGTAGTCTCCGGAAATTATTCTATATAATCCTTAACACAATCTTTATCAACATTGAATTGGAAATCCGCGGACCTTGGATAATTCTTGTCACCTCGGATCAAAATCTAGTCATGCGGTAGAATCACGAACCTTTTTTGCAAACCCGGTACCGGTATTAACTTGGTGCATTGGATCGCCAAGATCATCTCTGATCGGACTTCTTGAGGATATCACTCTTCGGCGCTTGGGAAGAAAAACCGGCCATGAACTCTGCATTGATAATTCCAATCGCCCTCACCTTCAAAAACTTGATATCGTGAAACATATCAATTATCTTTTCTTCTGCTTGGTATTCAATTGTACAATGTCTTGTGCTCATTTGAAGAATCCTATTAAAACTTCGGAAAAGATTCTGGCCCTGAAATTATAACATTCAAAATTTATATACTAGAACTAGAAATATTCAAACTAAAATAAAAATGATAGAAACTTCGTATCCGTGGATACTTGACTCCATCAAGCCGTTTATGCATAAAGAAAGAATGGCTCGGCATTTCAGCAAGCTCGTCGAGTGGAATCTCTTCTATTTCTCTATCAATTTTACGCCCAACATGTAACCTCCCGCATCAAATCTACCCCGGCCCAATCGTCCTTAGGTTGTGATGCATTGTTTCCCTAAGCATTGACCTTCTCCATCAATTCCGGATCCAATTCCCTAAATCCACCAATCTTTAAGGCTCTCTCTTTCCAGACGACGATCGGGATTAATCTTAGAAATACTTGTTTTATCTTGATCTTCTTTGAATCGATCGAAATAATGGCGAAACACTTGTGTCTTTTCCATTATCTTTTGATTTATTCTCAACACAAAGAGCCAAGACTAAAGGGAGCTTCAAATGAAGCGCTATTTTGCACTACTTCTAGAAAAATGACCTATTGTAAGTATAAGATGCAAATTAAAATACAAAAACAAAAACGGACACGAAGCACAAAATGTCTCCATAAGCGGTAATAGAGCTTCCATTGATACTGCATGCATCAAACTAGTTGTTAAAATTCCATAAACTATCATGATTCAACTAAAACATACCTTCAAAGTACTTGAACCAAGTTTTTAAGTGTAATACCATGTTGCTAGCATCGCCATGCATAAGAACTCTCTATTCGTAGAAATTTATACACAATAAAGCAAGAAAAATGCGGACTTACGGGATATTTCATGGCGGCCGAGACTTACGGTTCGTCAAAGACATGGGATCAGACTTCTTATTCGTCAAAGACATCATATTCTGACTGCATGAACATAAACACTATTTAAGAACCATTGCTTGCTAAAATCTTCAAGAAAACACAAACATATTAAGCAATCATGCACCTACCTTGAGAATCGCTCAATGTTGATGGAAGGGCGCCCTCAAAACCTCTGGATCGAAACTTTTTATTAGAAAGAATGAAATCAATGAAATGAGCTGTAAAATCATAAAAAATACTGAAGTAGTAACTAAATCTTGAAATATAACTCCTTGAGTAGCATTTCTTCTTTGAAGAACAACCATTCATCACTAAAAGAATCAGGAAAACAAAAAAAAGATGCAAGAAAAATCGCATCAATGCCTTGACATGCTTGATTTGGCGGCGCAATGGCCTTAAGCCCTCCCGAAGACCATATTTACGTGTAGAAAGGAGGAAGGGGAAGGGGAGTGAAGCGGGGCAGCTCCACAGCGCCATGGCGGGCGAGCTCCTCCAAAACGTCGTTGGTGTGAGGTCTTCCTCTACGGAAAATGACAAAAGCTGTCAAAAAAAGAACAAAAAAAACAAAAATACAATTTTTGAACGACCCAACTTCCATTTTGTTGGGGAATGAAAGGGGTAAGCCCCTTTCCGGTTTGGAAGGGACCCCCTCCCGGTTGCCGGTGGGTCAGGACCCCTTCCAAGGAGGAAAACTCCCCTTCCATTCCCCAATACATCTGCTTTGATATTCTATGTTTCAAGCTTGAAGTTTGTGCTTCGTATTGTGCATACATTTTAAAAATGTTTGTCTTCACTAGATGCATTTATGTTCTATCACCAAGTTCACGTTCATTAGATCATAAATATTTATTGTTAATAAGGATATAGTAGTAATAACACAAAGAAGATTGGAAAAAAAACATTATATATAAGGAAAGGACTACTTTGTAATGCATTTTTTGGCATGTAAATGTATGATATGGGTTTGCATTTCCTTACCATTGACTAGTCGTATTACAAGGGGTTTATGATATAAATGTGTATTTATACAATAGGTTTTTGGGTTACATGAGTAATCACGGATAGCATATCCACCTATAGTATAGGTGAACCCTGAGGGGTAAACTACATGGTTTTTGTTTTTGGCAATTGGTAATTCCTTTGAAACTAAATATTTTGCATAAACAACATAGGAGCACTTTGAGTGTAGAAATACAGCAGAAAAGCACACATCAGTGACTAGCCTTAATGTTATGTTTACCAAAGGAGTTTGTTTTTCTTTTAAGAAAGTTTTTCATAGAACCACCTTGTTCTTAGCCTTTTCATCTTTTTCTAGATTACCTCTTTGAACAAATAGAATTTCATGTTCATAGATGAACTCAACTAGATTGAATCTGACCATTCAATCCTATATCATACATGTGCAATTTCACATATTTGCTACAAATATAATACGTGGTTGCGAATATTTCAAGTGGCTGCATTTTGACGAGTAAATATGTTACCATGTATATCATTTAACTACTGATAGTGTTAGATTTTTGTGTAATAAAGCAATACCTTTGGTACAATTGAACAAACGAAATACTAAGACTTGTATTTCTTTAGACAATATTTTCAACAAGGCATAAAGAAGATAAAGGTTATATACTTAAACCCAAAGCATAGAATTCAATTCACAAGTGCCATTGTTAACCTTTGCTTAAATATAGCTCAATCCTTAAGGATTCAATGAAAAACTTATCGAACAAACTTCAAAATAAAACCTCAAAGGTAATCTGCCCTTCTTCAATACTTCGTGCAGCTCAAATCCGAAACCTGCCCTAACTATACATCTTAGGGTTTAAATTGAATCAGTTCCGGCTCCATAGCCGGACCGATCTCACTGTTCACAGCTTTGGCAAGGTCTCATTAGACCGCCATTTTGAATCGAAAATGGCTCCAACAAATATGGCCGACCTTGCTGTATTTCTAAATATATGTTTAATGGTTTCAAACCTTGAACCACTAATATGTACATCGAACCCTTATTATTTACAACCATTAGAAATTTAATGGTTCTTCAAGAATGTGTTCCCCATCATATATATACAGGTGTAAGATCTCTTTATCCATGAGCTTCATGACTCTCAGTATCTTCACAATTAAAGTTGAGTTTATTCAAGCAAACTCCCTGCACTGCTATATCCCTGTCAATTCAGTCTAGGCAAGTTTCATAATTTCATTTCACAGCTTCAGTTCTTACTGCAATATCTTACACACATAGATTATGATATGAATCAAGATTGGCAAATTATAATTTCTAACATTCCCCTTTCATATCATAATCTCTGACATCCTTGCAATTCAATTCTTCTGCTAATTTTGTGAACCTGCTATAACTCAAACTTTTTGTAAAGATGTCTGCCAACTGATTTTCTGAACTTATGTAGGTCAGTACAATTATACCTTTGTTTACCAATTCTCTAATGAAGTGCATTTCCATCTCAATATGCTTTGTCCTCTCATGCATAACAGGGTTCTTGCACATGGCAATGCAACTTTGATTATCACAAAACAAGGATGTTCCCCCTTTCTGCATAATTCCCAGCTCATTCAAGAATCTTCTGCTCCAGATTATTTCTTTACTTGTTAAGGTTGTAGCTGCATATTCAGACTCTGCAGTGGATAGAGCTATGGAAGATTGTTTTTTCGTTCTCCAACAAACTGGTCCACCACCAAAGATTAGCACATACCCTGAGGTTGATTTCCTCTCGTCCACATCCCCACACCAGTCTGCATCAGAATATGCTCTAAGTTCCAGATTTTTCCCACAGTAAGAAATACCTGTAGTTTTGGTTCCCTTTAAGAATCTTAGCACCTTCTTTCTTTGCCAACCGATTGCCTTTTCCACTGGATTCTTGTTATACACTGCTTAACATATTTACTATGAACGTTATATCTGGTCTGGTATGATTGGCAATATGCAGCAGACTACCAACCAATTGTCTATAGGGTATTCTTTCCATTTCTTCCTTTTCTTGGTCATTCCTTGGACACATCTGCTTTGAAAGTTTTTCCCCAACTGTTACTGGAATTTTCACTGAGTTGCAATCTTGCATTTTAAATTTCTCAAGTAGAGAATCTATGTATTTTTCCTGATACAATGAAATCCTTCTTCTTTCTCTGTCTCTTTTGATTTGAATTCCTAGGAATTTAGACATTTCCCCTAAATCTGTCATTTTGTATTTCTCCTCCAAAATTTTCTTGCAATGTTTCAAGATATTCATGCTACTTGCTGCTAGCACACAGTCATCTACATAGATGGCAACTATGCAAATGTCTTCTCCTTCTTTAAGTACATAAACATTTCCATCATTTTCAAGTTTCATAAGTCCTTTTTCTTTCAAATAACTGTCAATGCACTTATACCATTGTCTAGGAGCCTGTTTTAACCCATAGACTGCCTTTTTTAATTTCCAAACCTTGTTTTTTCCATTTTCAAATCCCTGTGCTTGTTTCATATACACTTCCTCATCAAGATCTGCATTTAAGAAGGCCGTGCATACATCCATGTGATGTAATTCCATGTCTAGAGCGTTTGCCATAGCTATAATCATTCTAATGCTGGACATTTTCACTACTGGAGAATATGTCTCCTCAAAATCTATACCCTTTTGCTGAGAATATCCCTGAGCAACCAATCTAGCCTTGTACTTAGGAGTACCATCAGAATTTTGCTTAAGTTTAAAAATCCATTTATTTCCAATTGCTTGTTTCCCTTTTGGAAGATCTGCCATTTCATATGTTGTTGTTCTTTCAAATGACTCCATTTCTTCATTCATTGCTATTTTCCAATTATCACACTCATGGCTATTCATGGCATCTTCAAAACTTTCTGGCACGCCTGTTTCCAATATTATTAAAGCCTCTGACTCAATCTCAAGATTCTTTTCAAGTCTGCCACTTCTACCATCTTCTTTTCTTCCATATTTATGCATGTCAGGATTTAATTCTTCCTTCAATCTTTCTCCCTCAGATTTTCTTTTCTTATCTCTTTTTCCGGCCTCCAAATTTTGTTCTCTACCCTCTTGTGTTGCTTGTTCTTCCATTTCTCGTGTTACATTTTCCTTTGTCAACCTATTTTCAATGTTTTCTTTTTCATTATGACTGATCATATCTGTATTTTCCTCATCTGAATCCATAATGTTGACTGTTTCCATTATTTTCTTTTCTGTACTTTGTTGCTCCTCAACTGCTGTGATTTCTGAATTTTCCCCTGTCATCTCATAATTCATTTTAGGCTTGTACAGCTGACTTTCTACAAAAGTAACATCCCTACTTATCAAAATGTTTCTTTTTGCTGGGTTGTACATTCTGTAGCCCTTTGAATTCTCGTCATAACCTACCAGGTAAGTTATTGTTGATCTATTGTCCAACTTTTGCCTCAACTCTTCTGGAACATGTGTGTATCCCAAGCATCCATATGCCTTATACTTTTCATAATTTGGTTCTTTACCAGACCACACCAATTCTGGTGTTTTTCCTTTTAGCCCCTTTGAAGGCAACACATTATGCATTTCTACTGCTGTTTTTACAGCCTCCTCCCAAAGGAAATTGGGAAGCCCTGCATGCTTAAGCATGGCCCTAGTAGCATTTAAAATTGTTTTATTCATTCTCTCTGCCACTCCATTTTGCTGGGGCGTATAGCTACATGTATATTGTCTTTTAATGCCCTTATTTATGCAATAACTCACAAATTTGGAAGACATGTACTCACCTCCCCTATCAGATCGAACACACTTGATCTTTCTCCCTGTTGAGCATTCCACCTCGGCAGCAAATCCTTTGAAAGCTTCAAAGGCTAAATCCTTGGTTTTAAGGCAATAAATTCTTGTCTTTCTACTGAGATCATCTACAAATGTAATGAAATAACGTTTCCCAGATATGCCTGTCACATTCAGAGGTCCACAGATGTCAGTATGTATTAATTCTAGAATGTCCTTTGCATTTCTTTTGGCTTTGGTGAAAATGACTCTTTGTGCTTTCCCAACATACATCCTTGCACACAAATTCATTTTATTTTCTTTAATACCGTTGAATTTATCCAGCCTTGTTTAATCATGGTTTCTATATTTCTGACATTTGTATGTCCAAGTCTCTCATGCCATAGTTCAATGTTGGGATTTGTTGCTAGGTTTACGCTTGCAAAACAATTTGAACTGATTCCAAACAGATTTCCAACACGTCTTCCAAGGAATTTTAATTCATTGCCTTCAAAACACTACGATTGCAAATTTGTTCAAAACCACCTTGAATCCCATATCAACCAGCTGAGCTATGGAGATCAAGTTCCTAACTAAACGAGGAACACAAAGAACATTTTGCAGATTTACTTTATTTCCCTTCAAATCAAATAATTCAAGCACCCCTACATCTTCTATTCTTTGTAAATTTCCATTCCCCACTTGGATATGTCCTCCTCCATTTCCTTTGCATTCCTTTAAGATTTTTGTTGTGCATGCAATGGTTTTCTCAGCTCCACTATCTAAAATTAGAAGATCATCATCATTAGATCTATTTTCACATGTAGCAAAGATTGAATTGCTTACCTCGTCTTCTTCATCTCCAGTTTCTTCTTCCAACGGGACTTCTTCTGCTATGTGAGTTTCAGAATTTGCTTTCCTCCCTCTTCCCCTTCCCCTGCCTCTAAAGCTTTGGTTTCCCCTTCCTCCCCTAGTTTTGGCTTTGAAGTTATCCTTTGGGGAAGAGCAATTTGAAGCATAGTGACCTCGTCCTCCACAATTGTAACAATTTATCTCCTTTGAAAGCTTAGGGCAATTGATCTTAATATGGCCATATTCATTGCAGTTAAAGCATGGACCTGTCTTACCTCCTTGGCGTGTCTCAAACTTACCCTTCCCTTTTGCCATTAAGATCTGACTTGTATCTTCCTCCTCTAAAACTCGGTTCTGCTCAAGCTCAGTCTTGAGCATTCTCTCTGCTTCAATTCTTGTTGTTGCAATGGTTCTAATGAAGATAGCAATATTACCTAAATTTGCCACTGCTCTTGAGATGGCCAGGACCTGCTGCTGCTGTGAATAAATCACTCCTGCTCCTTCCAAATCTGCTATAATATTGTCAAAGTTTTGAAAAAAATCATTGACATTATCTTTTTCATGGAACTTCAGTCTCCTTAGTTCATTCTCTAATAAATCAATCTGAGATGATGTCTTGGCTTCATACGTGGTTAACATATAGTTCCACATTTGTTTGGGACTCAAACCTCTTAGTTTCAACACGATTCCAGCACTAACTTTACTCATAATGATACCTTGAGCTTCACGAACTTTTTGCCTTTGTCGACCACGGTACGCTCCGGATGTTACCACCGACTTCTTACGCCCTTTATGCGTTCTTCATTTGTAGAAGAACTTTCACCACCATTAACCTCAGCTACCATTCTTCTAGAAGACACCCTGCTGGTTTCCCCTTCTGAAGGTGCAATAAGATCCCACAGATCTTCTACTTGAAGCACATGCTTCACTTTCTCCTTCCACACTTGGAAGCCAGAATCCCCTTTGAACACATCTATTGCATTCAACAATCCAATTTACCAAATCGCTGGACATTACGCCTCTGACGCGACTCACGATACCAAAAGTTAGATTTTGTGTAATAAAGCAATACCTTTGGTACAATTGAACAAACGAAATACTAAGACTTGTATTTCTTTAGACAATATTTTCAACAAGGCATAAAGAAGATAAAGGTTATATACTTAAACCCAAAGCATAGAATTCAATTCACAAGTGCCATTGTTAACCTTTGCTTAAATATAGCTCAATCCTTAAGGATTCAATGAAAAACTTATCGAACAAACTTCAAAATAAAACCTCAAAAGGTAATGCCCTTCTTCAATACTTAAATGCGGCTCAAATCAAAACACTGCCCTAACTATACATCTTAGGGTTTAAATTGAATCGAGTTCGGCTCCATAGCGGACCGATCCAACATTCCTGACTTTGGCAAGGTCTCATTAGACCGCCATTTTGAATCGAAAATGGCTCCAACAAATATGGCCGACCTTGCTGTATTTCTAAATATATGTTTAATGGTTTCAAACCTTGAACCACTAATATGTACATCGAACCCTTATTATTTACAACCATTAGAAATTTAATGGTTCTTCAAGAATGTGTTCCCCATCATATATATACAGGTGTAAGATCTCTTTATCCATGAGCTTCATGACTCTCAGTATCTTCACAATTAAAGTTGAGTTTATTCAAGCAAACTCCCTGCACTGCTATATCCCTGTCAATTCAGTCTAGGCAAGTTTCATAATTTCATTTCACAGCTTCAGTTCTTACTGCAATATCTTACACACATAGATTATGATATGAATCAAGATTGGCAAATTATAATTTCTAACAGATAGATCCTGTCTATTGCAGCAATATCTAGTTGTGACATGTTTTGATTCACCTCCATATTTCTCCTTGGAAAGAGCTAAAGTAAATTTCTATATTGAGGGTTTTATATGGTCGTGTGAATTTGCTAAAATGCTTTAATGCCAAGAAACATCTTTGGTAATAGGTCTAGTGTCTTTTTATGAATGACTCCCCATCCTTCATCCGTTATAGAGTGTGAGACCTACAAAAGGGATATTTTTTTTTGTTATGATCTGAAGCTGCCATCAGATTTTGTACCCTTCAATACCAAACCACCAAAATAACAAATACCCCTATCATTTCTCTGGAACACAACGATGTGGAGTTGCATTATTAGCTTGAACCCGGATATGAATCATTTGAACTTAGCGCCAAGCTCTAAACAAAAGCTGCCAAGAGTATGATATATACTATTGTACGCATTCTTGGGTATAAGTTAAAGCATGTTCTGTTTGACCTTTAAGATATCGACATAAAGGGTCCGAATTCTCATCCCTATGAAGCAACAAGTTCAAAGCGGGTTGAGCATCATAGATTTTACAAGATCTCCTACCATAATTTGGAAAAATGAAAGCGACCTCATTCTCATTAACCATAAAAGACATGATATATGATTGGCAATCATTAAGTTGTTAGTCTGGTTTGGTAAGAAGCATGTTGGCAACATTCAACATAAGTTACAAGATGCCATTATTCCAAATTTTCAAGTTAAGAATATGTGTTATCGTTTGTTTTGGATGGTACTAAATTCTCCATGGTTTTATTTGAATGTGAATTGAAATTCCACACATCTCTTTCTTGGATATAGCACCATATATTGCCAATAATTCTAAATTCATAATATTGCTATCAATCAGAAAAAATTCATTTGTTCATATTACGGCATGAGATACTTAAAACCTGGTCGAGAGGCTACTTACAACTTTTTATATCCATTGAGACAAGAAAAGATGCTTGTAGAAGCTTGGTGAACTAAAGTCATATGCTTCATATGCATTATAAATACATGTCTCTGGAGACAAGCGTATATAGTTTTTTAAGCAAAATAATAACACTTTTGAGCAAATATTTTTAGTCATGATGCAATAAATGTAACTAGGCCTCACTTTCATGCATTCATCGTCTACAAAATGGCTATCGTTAAGGGGAGGGGGGGAAGGGGAGGGAGAGGGCCAATTCCCATAAAGTCATGGTATCAAGTATTCTATTATCTAGGCGCAATTTGAATTGATTGTCAAAACATGTTTTAAACTATGATTTAAGCAACTTCACCCTCCCGCCATGGAGGCAACCCCTCCGTCTTAAAGACACCTTGTTTCCCTCTTTAGCACTATTAATGATACACGTACCCATATTCTAAAATACAAGGCAATCATAACAAGGAAGAATTTTAGATCATCTAGGAATATTCAAAGCAATAGATAATGAAAACTACTAAGCATGTTTTGCTTATATTTGTACATATAGCAAGATCCATATTGCGAAACCTACAAAATTATGAAACCAACTATCTAAATTAAACAATATGCAAACTTTGCAAAATAGACTAATATCATTTAAAGTTGACTATAAGTCAAAAGAATCTCACAAAGCTTACTTATTTTCACAAAAGAATTATCTCATGTTCTTTTTCCATTATTGCATCCTCATGTCACAAAGAATTATCTCATGTTCTTTTCCATTATTGCATCCTCATGCAAACAAAGTTTAATAAACTTAATGGAGAAGAACTTTTGGTTGCCACTAACTAAACAATACACCAATTATTGTAATGGTTATAAGATGAGTTGTGAGATATATTGGTCTTCACCCTTCACCTAGGCTATCAAGGGATATTACTATGCTTACATATCAAAATGGAGTCAACCATTCAAGCCACTAAATTTAAGCCTACAAAGTCACCATCATTATAAATATACATGCAACCTCCATAATCTATTCAAAGAGGATGCTATCAAGGCCAAATGATTTAACGAGTTAAATCCTAAAACCATATATTACCATCAAGATATGCAATGCATTTCAAACACTTAATCTTTACAAATTTCTTGCATTCTCAATGCAATTCTTAGATTCTTAAAATATGGTCCAGCTATGAATCCAAGCTAATCATCTAATGTAGCTATAATCCAACAATTTGTATCAATAACAAACTTTTATAACTATATCAACATTTATGGGAATCTGTCGAACAATTCAGGCCAAATCCTAGCGAAACCTAGAAAGCGTTGTTCAATGAGCCTATGTAATATTAAGTAGTTGGTTAGGTAAATGTTCACCAAGCCAATGATGCTTAGCTAATCTTCGAATGATCGGCCTTTTGCATGAACATTAGTGATTTAGCCAATTGAACCTTATAACTTCTTCATCTATAGTTACTTCTGTAAAATAACTAATTTACTTAAACTGATTGAACAAATTAGCATATACTGCACTAAATGTCATGTTGTGCTTACTATAAATGGTTGCGAAGTCATTATTGAGTAGCAGAAAGCACCTTCTGAATGTCGTCTCCTTGTGGTTATAAGCAGTATTTTTTAATTACCATATGTGTGATTGAAGTGTGACTTGGAAGGTGCCCATCCTTCAAGTGACAGGGTGAAATGATTATGGACATGAATTTTCGCAGGCTTGTGATGCTTGTATGGTGACCTTCTTGAGCATGGATGGATTCAAAGGTGTAGAGATTTGCCCAAGAGATCTAAAAAAATTGTCCAAATTAAGTCTTGCTATATAGTAGTTGTTTGTGGATGTGGATGTGTGAAGGAAAGTAATAACATTTTACTAGTAATGGTGCCTAATGTTGTTGGGCATAAGTTGGAAGTCTGCAAATGTTTTGACCACAATTAGAAAAGCGTCGCGATAATAACCCAACTTTTGTAACCTTATATTATAACAAAATATCAATGACTTAACAACATTGAAAAAGAAACTTAGCTCCTTCATGTTAGATAGTGTTGCATCGGCATTTTTAAAGCTTTGAATAAAACAACACGATGCTTGTTCATAGAAAATCTGAATGAGGAGAGTGTTTGAGATAAGGCTATAGAGTAGGTTTGAGATGAGGCTATAGTCAAAATTCTATTAGTCTTTGGATGTCAAATTATAATGGAGGTTGGGCATTACCAAAAAGGTGGGACATTGTAAATGATACAGATTGGATTGTGTTATGTTCATCATCCTTAAGGTATTGATAAATAGCTACATACTCAAAATGTTGTGGATGCCCAAATTACTAATAAATCTTGTGGAATTGTTATGAAGTTGAACATTAATAATGTCAACATCAAGTGCAGCTACTATTATGGTATCACTTTAGCAAAGTGAAAGGTCACCTTACATTTGAATATTATGGTCCAAGCTTTTCTAGCCTTACATTTGGATATTATGGTCCAAATTTTTTTGGCCTTGTTTACTTAAGAAAAAATGGACAATATCATGCATATTCTAAGCAGTTTGTTGCCCTATATGAGTAGGTCTAACATTAGATTAAACAAAACATTTATTAGTCCTGTGCCTCACAGTGCAGGACTATTCATCATCTGACGGACGAGTCAAGCTCAGGATCCTCGGTGGAAAGTACGGGTGACCATCAAAGGCTCTCGTGAAGACCAAGCGGTATAGCACGTTCCTATAGCAGGCATGCGTAACCAAGCTGGGCAAAGCCATTCCAGGCGTTTATGGCTGCTTCTACCCATTTATCTCGGTGTGCCGGGGAGCACCACAGGCACATTCAAGTTCGAATATTTCGGCGGTCTACCATGGGCCCGTTCAAGGTTGAATACTCGGCGGTCTACCATGGGCCGTTCTGATCTCTCCCACTAGAACTATGCTTTCGCCCTCGGGCATCCAAGGCTATACCATGTCTATGTCATACCAAGTCACAATGATTACCAAAGTCTTTGCAAATTACCTATGCTTATAGGCACCATGGGGCTTCGAACTTCGAGACACCGCTCACGATACCAACTATAACGTTCTAGCAGGCATGCGTAACCAAGCGGGCAAAAGCCGTCTAGGCGTTTATGGTAGTCGCTTCTACCCATTTATCTGCGGTGTCACCGAGCGCGCGAGCACATTCAAGGTTCGAATACCGGCGGTCTACCATGGGCGTTCAAGGTTGAATACTGGCCGGTCTACCATGGGCCGTACGGCCAGTGAACCCATGATCAAAGCTGTATGGCCCGTCAACAAGAAGCCCTTCGAGACAAGTGGCGGCAAAATCCGCCAGCGTCGGCGTCGGCGTTATTCTAGGCACTTCAAGAGCCGCCAACATTCACCTGTCAGGCCTCCTTCCGGAATAAACCGCGAGATCACTTTCGAGTGTCTATATTGGGCCCCAAGGCCATTGTACTATATATATGAGTAGAGCTAGCACATGAGTTTTTAGATGAGTTTTTGAGTCTTGTCTCCTTTCGGTTTTCTCTCTATTGCGAGAGCTCATGTATGTTCATCATTGATATCAAGGAAGCTTATCATTCTTCTCTCATTTGTTTGTTTTTCTTCTCTTCTTGCAAATCCGCGTGACATAGTCCCCAGGACTCTCTGTTAGATCCACGGGTCCTCCACGAGAGAAGGCTGTCTTCGAGGAGTTCACCCGGACCCCAAACAGCGCCGATCTGCGTTTGATTCCATCCTACTTTCTTACATCGCCATGCATTAAGTAATTTCCGCGCGGAAGAACTCCTTTCTCGAGCGGCCTCTCGCTTGGGCGCCATCGGCGTCGGGGAAGCTATTCCATGACATGTATGGATCTGCTTATGACATAGAGGCCATCTTAGGTCTAGGGCTCGATCAAGCGCCACCCACCCCTCGTGTCATCTCGTCCAGTTCCGCCCCAAAGCGTGCAAACATTGCTCACAACCTCGGTCCCTCATCACTATCGGGGGCCTTGTCAGCTCAACCTTCTCAACCGTACTTTCATACCCCTGAACATGCCTACATCCATCATTCTTGGGCCATCGCCTCTTCCTTCACAACCATCATCTCCCGGGTGGGCACGGATATCCACCGCGTCTCCTTTGCGCATACCGGGAATATCCCTTTCCCTCACGTTTCCCCTTTGCCCTTCCTGTTTTACAACCTTACAGATCTCAAAACCAATGCTCCGGCTAGCCCGGTTTCTCAACCCACAGTCACCCCTTCGCCGGGGTCCTCCGGGCACCATGCCACATCAACTCAACCTCAATATCCTCACTATCTTTGTTCTGTCCAGCCCGGCACTTTCACATCTACCTTCGGACTAAAACCGGCTTATCCCACCTTTGGCAACACGAAAGGCAAACCGTTAGACCAAAGTGCTCGGGGCCCACATGGAAGAATTTGAGGCTCTAGCTGTCCTAAATGGTCATCGCAACCTCACTGAAATTCCACATCTTTTCCACCACCTGCGTGGCTCTCCTCATCAATGGCTCTGTCCAGCAAAGCCATTGGAAACAAAGGCTGTCCGAAATAGAGTTTGCTTTTACGTCTCATTATGGGACCCACGGATGATGATCAACTTCATCTCAAGCAACTCAATGAACTTCAACAAGAGCCCGCAGTGCGGGGATTTTGCGGATCGACTTCACATACGCTAAGTAAGCTCAAGGGTACCCCACTGCGAGCCGATTTTGGTGCGGTTTCTCAAGGACTTCCTCGACTATTCGACTCATGGCCCGAATACTGCGTCCCAAGACTTTGGGCGAGGCTATCGACCTTGTCAATCACCACTTTCGATCAATGTTTCCTCGTGTCTCTTCAAGAGCTCCGTTCATTCCACCTGTCATGGTTCCACAAGCGGAACATTCAGCCTCAACCGCTAATCCCGGTAGCGGTCAAATGTCGGTGCCATATTTGCAAATACCAAGGCCATTTGGCAAATGAGTGCAACTCCACCAATGGCCCGCCTCATTGCAAGTGATGCAACATGTGCAATCATGCCGCGGAAGAGTGCACTTTCGCACTCATCCCACACCGTTCGCAACAAAATGGTTTATCAAGTGCAAACCACACCTCGACAACAATCGCACTATCAGTGACCACCACTTGGTGCAACCCACTCAACTCTATCGCAGCGGGGAGCAACCGGGGATCCAACCCCGTCCTCCTTTGATCCTTCTAAAGCTCGGTGTTATCTTTGTCAAGAATGGGGTCATACCACCCGCGGCGTGTCCTCAACTTCCACAAGTTCGGTACGGCTTCACGGCACCAATCCGGACCACATCGGTCCGCCTCACGGCTTACCAACTACGGATTGCTAATGGCAAACAAGGCGAGACGAGTTCTTAGAAGCCACCAAAGCGCCTCGGCAATCACGCTATCAACCAGCTCCGGCAAATCAACCTCAATTTGGATCAACAAGCACAAGAGGAAATTTTTCGGGCACTTAATCCTCCAGTCCGGTAGTCCAATTGGGTTGGTTTAGTTTCCGCTTGAGACCAAGGCATCACGTCCCTTGACCATTATTAGAATGGCACGCAACCTGCCTTTGCGAGTTGACACCATTCCTCATGAGGGACGAAAAAAGGTTCACTTTGCACGACTTGGAGGCGCTCATGCCACATGTCATGCCAAAAGTTAAGCCAAAGCATTTTGAACCTCATGCAAACTCTGCTGAAGGCCGCACATTGGCAAATGTTCATCACCACCACGGAGCTCATACACCTTCCACATCTCAACCTCCACGCTCTCGGTAGTATCCCAATATTCTTTGCCGAGGGTTGACTTACTCAAAATTCTTTGCTTCACTACCACGCACTCCAACACCGGTGGAACCGGTAGATCCTTTTTCTCATGTGCCTCTAGAACTCCAAGAGGAGCTAGCCAAGATCAAAATTCCTTTAAGCTTGGCCACCATTTTGAAACTTCATCCTGCTCTCAAGGACGAGTTACCACTCCCAAGCTTTTTTAGTTGGGGTTTTGTAGCTACCTCTACACCCACGGTCCATGCCACGGTGGGTGTCGACAAGTCAACCATGTTCAAATAGATGGAGGTAAGCGGTCAATCTCATCACGGATAAACTCCGCAAACAAATGGGCATCACACAACTCTTTAAATTGCCCCATATGACATCAAATTGGCTAATGGCCATATCCGCGACCTCAAGGGCGTCACACCTCTTCTTCACATCAACATCGGTGATCTCCGCTTCCCCATGGAATTTGGGTTTGGAAAGGCTGGCGAAGATCCGGTGACTATGAAATGTTGGTCGGCGAGACCTTTTCTCCGCCCGGGCAAAGAGTATCCATTCTTGGGCCGCGGACCCAGTTAGTCATCATCGATGGTCGTCTCAATGCCACCATGGACTTGCAAGCAGGCGGGATCATTTACATTGACAATCGCGGAACCCTCTCTCTCGGACACAGATTCTGAAGAAGCTCGGAATATTTATCAAGTTCAGGGCTCCACGAAAGTGCGCCTCTGTCATCCTACCCCGAATATCTTTGATCCTTGGGGAGAAATGACTCTTGATCCGGGGACGGTGTGGCTGCTTTGCTTGACCCTTACGGCTCCTTGCAATCGAATCCAGCGTGTTGATCACTTTTGAATCTTTGAACCTCCACCGCAACTCGTTGATGTACCGGTTGTCATGAAGCAACCTCTGGCTGGATGAAGCGAGCAACCCCTCTTTTCACCCGCGCAAAGTGCCGCGCATCGGGTTATGCTCCAACCTCCACGCACACATTGTCTAGGATCTTTGAAGTAATACCCCATATTGGAGACTCGGAGAGTCGAGATTGTGGGCGTGGGCAACAATCAACTTTGTCGCATTTGCTGCAAATCTTCCGGCTCCTTATCGTATGAGGGTCCGTCAAGCTGTTCACAAAATTCAAACACATTTTTCGCTACGGAGTTACGGAGATCTTGGGGAATCAACAAAAGCTTGGGGAACTCACCATTCTACCAAATCGATGCGACCCGTCCAGCAAAGCGGCGGTACCGGCTCAACCCTAATTACCGAGTGATGGCGTCAAGGCGGAAATTGACAAACTCGCTCTTTGCGAGGTTTGATCTATGAGGTCAAACATTACGAATGGGTGAGCCCCATCGTCATTGCCCTTAAACACAATGGTAAGATCGGCGTCTGTGTGGACTATCGGAAACTCAATCGAGGCCCGCGGGCGTGATCATTTTCCACTTCCTTCACGGACCGGGTTACGGAAGAGGTGGCTGGACATGAGATGTACTCCTTCATGGATGGTTTTACGGCTACAATCAGATCTCAATCAAAGAATCGATCAACTCAAGACTACTTTCACCACCGCGGTGATCACTTTTTTGCCTACAAGGTGGTTCCTTTTGGATTATCAAACTCTCCATCAACGTTTCCAGCGCATCATGCTCTCGGTTTTTCATGATTTCATGAAGGAAAATCCCCTTCTTGCAAATTTTTCAAGATGACTTCTCGCCTCTGGTTCCATGGCTGACCATTTGGATAAATTGGAACTTCGTCTTCGAGAAATGTGATGAGTCGGCATTAGTCTCAATCACGAGAAATGCACCTTTTGCGTCACCTCTGGTGTTACGTTGAGCCATGTTGTCGACCAAGCGGGTATCACCACGAGATCTGCCAAAATCGATTTGTGTGCTCAAGGCTCAAGCACCGCCAATATCAAGGAGACACGCTCTTTCACGGGTAAAGGTCAATTATTACTCCACCTTCATACACGGACTAGCGACCATTGCGGATCCCATTCATAAACTCGGGTGGCGAATCCACCGGGCTTGGAATTCCAGGCGGGATCTTTGCTTAATTTGAAGCTTTTGCTTTCGGGCACGGTTCTTGTTCCTCCTCAATGGGACAAGCCCTTTCATATTCATGTAGATGTCTCGGCGTTTGCTATTGGGCTGTTCTTTCTCAAGAATATGATGCGCTGCCCGACAAACCAAATCCTTCGCCCGGTAGAAAACTCAATTATATTTGGCGCAACTATTCTGCTACGGGCGTGAAGCTTTGGGTCTCATTTTACGTGTCCAGCGCTTCCGTCATTACCTTTTAGGTGATCAAATCAAGTTCTTTGTGGACCACCAAGCACTCCTCTATTTGATCAACAAGTCCCGCCCACGGGCCGCATTGCTCGTTGGGTCCTTCTTCTCCAGAATTTGCTCCTTTTGAAATCGTTCATAAAGGCGGCAAATCTCATGTTGTCCCCGGATTATCTTTCCGCATCCACGGATGATCCCTCAATTGGAGTCTCGAGGATGCCTTTCACGATGCTCGGCTCTTTTTAGTAGCGGCAACACCACATTGGTTCCATGATTTTTCAGCGGTACCTCCTCCGGGTGCTCTTCCACGGAAGGCGAGGCGGCTCTCTCGCCTTGGCGACAATCCGTCGCCATCAATTTCTCAGAGAGGTGGTGACTACACCATGGTTGCGGGGACATCTCTACAAAAAGGGTCGCCGGTTGTGTTCTACCTCATGAAGTTTCGGATATTGTTAGAAGCTCATCAAGGGCTAGGTGGTGGTCATTTTCATGGTGACACCACGACGCGCCAAAATCCTTCATTTGGGTATTATTGGCCCACGCTCTTCAAAGATGCTCATGCCGCGCCCGCGTGTGGCGCTTGCCCGGTGGTGGGGCGCCCGGCTGACCCGTGGCGCTCTTCCCTTGGCGCCCGGTCGCCGCACTTCCCTTCGACAAATGGGGAATGGACTTTGTGGGACCTATAGATCCTCTGCGCGGCACCCGTGCCGATACGTCGGTTCTCGCGACTTCACGCCACCAAATGGGCGGAAGCTTGTGCACTTCGGACAACTGCGGCAAACACGGCTAGGGTCCTCTATCAACAAATTATCCGCGATTCGGCTGCGCCCCGCGGGCTGGTCGTGACCGTGGTGTCCATTTCATCAACCATACTATCAAAGGGCGGCGGATTATCTCGATACATCATCAAAGAGCACACCTTACTATCCTCAAGGTAATGGTTTGGCGAAAGCACCAACAAAACTCGGTCACCATTCTCAAGAAAATTTGTGGCGCTTCCCGCCTGCAGTTGGCGAGACAAAACTTCCCTCTTGTTCTTTGGGCCTACAATACTTGTTTCAAGATTGCTACGGTCACACTCCTTTTAAATTGGTTTATGGTGGGGAAGCTCTCATGCCGTTTGAATACATCCTTCCAACACTCCGTTTTCAAGCTCTTGCTCATAATCCCTGCTTTGCACTCAAAGAAAAGGGTCTATCAATTAGAACAGTTGGATGAACTTGAAGGGATGCTTATATTAGGTGTTCTTCATGGACAACGGTTGCAAAAATCTTTACATGACAAGCGTACGAAGACAAAAAACATTTAAAGAAGGCGATTTGGTTCTTCTTTATGATTCGGTACAAAAATTTTCCGGGTAAACTCAAGTTTCGTTGGCTTGGCCCTTATCAAATTGTTCAAGTGGTTAGACCAAGCGTTTTCCAACTGGCGAGTTAGATGGCACTCCATTACCTACATTGGTTAATGGTTTTCGTCTCAAAGCATTTCATCACCACGAAGCGAAAATCAACAAGCAGAATCACAGTTCAAGAAGCCAAACACCCGAGAAAGTGACTAGAAAGCGGCATATTCTATTATAGTGGATTTTTTTTTACAAAATGTAGGCGCTGACCCGGCCTATTTCGCTATAGGCCTTTGCCCTATATACAAAAAGCAGACTCGAGCCCTATCTACTAAGTCCTAAGAGGAAAAACCCTCTACTCGGGTTGGAGCAGGAGGTGATGCGAGAAAGGAGATGGTAGAGGTTACGCTTTCGGGATCAATGAAGGTGCGAGAACCACCTCCATCCGTTGGTCTTGGTCGGGATGTTCAGCCATCCCGGCACACCCGGCCGTCCATTGAATGCCACCCGCGGTTGTGGCAGCAATGAGGTCAGACAATTCATCTTGCGGGTAATCCACTCCGGACGGTTCGTGGGCATAGTGCGGTCCTCGTTCAAACCCGGCAGCATGCCATCTTTGGCGCCATCGGATGCCTTCGTTACTCGGTTCGTCTTATATAGCCAAGCGAGGAACTCCTTGTCGACGTGGACCAATCACACAAATAAATAGCGTGTTTGCAATGCAAAGGCTGTTTCTAAAATGAGAATCTTTTCTCCGCCGCATATCTAGCCATGGTACCTTGACACATTCCTTTTTAATGATATCCCACCCGAGTTGCCCGCATTAAATGCAATTCCTTCTTTTCGCGCCCGTCGAACATTAATGTGTGTCTTTGCCCTTTTGTCACATCGATCCTTCTTTCCGTCTCATCCTCACCGTTCATTGCTTCTCCCTTACATTTTTTGGGACTTAGCCAAATTTTGCCTCTCAATACATTTCTTGGCATCTTTCGACACCCGGCACCATCAACGGCTCCAGTTTCGCCCTCTTCATACCTCTTCGCCTCCAGTTGTGCGCCCTAAAAAAACCTTTTCGTTCTTCTGCGCCCTTGTCCTCCGTGCTCGACTTTCGTCCTCCGCCTTTGAATCACTCTTCGTTTCTGCAAATCGTTACCATGGCTGCCCCAAGATTTTCTACACTTCAAGCTCTTTGCTCCCAAGGATCGGCTCTTTTTGCATCGTATCCTTCTTGCGCCCACTTTAAGTGAAGCCCTTGTTGGCCCAAATAAAGAAGTCATTTGAAACGACACAAGCTTTACGAATTCTCTCAAATGGAACTTCCGGCTCCAAATCGACCGATTTCTGCGGTTCATCGCCAATATCGTTAACAGCCTTAAGGCTACACCTTTGTGGTCGATGGCACCACCATTTTCGCCTGACTCAACATTTGATTTTTCGAGGTATTTCATATTCCCTTGCACACCCTTGTTTATCATGAGTGCGCCATCACGGGATCTCGATGTCCGCGAGTTTGGTGCACCTCCTTATCATGCCAATGTCCATCGTCGACCAATATCGACAAGCCTCACGAAACCTTTGTTAAATTTACGTGGCGCCAAGTTCCTTGGGTATTCTATCAAGAACACCCATATCAATAAGCCTTTTTATAACCTGGTCCTCAACGCTACACACTCCAACCACCACATAGATTGGCCCCAAATAATGTTCTATCGTCTTCTCCAAGAAATGGACCGCCGGTGCCACTTCCATTTCGAAGTTTACGTGGGAGGCCACTTTCAAGCCCTCATCCGTCATTACTTCCCTCCCACACCACAAAATTCTCATAATTCCACTCCGGCTCCCTTCCAATGACTAACAGAAGGCGGCACTTCAGCCCTTCTTCCCCTGGTCATGTCCAAAGTCCGCACACCCATATCCTTTGTCTCCTCCTCAGCTACACCATCCGGTTCACACCATCTTTCCCAAACATCACAAACCCGGGCAGCGGGTAGGCTCCACCACCACAACACCCTCGTCGGTTGTTGTATGTCAGTATCGGCCGGGGATGCTCAAGCTGCCGCTCTCAAGTTACAAGAATCCCAAGGCGGCTCTTATGAGCGGGGTTCAGCGGGCACTAGAAGCCTCGATCACGGTACACCGGGACCTTCAAGCGCGCCTTTGCCCAAGTTGCAACTTTGGAGGCCAAACTTCAAGACAAACCGGAGCTCTCTTACAAGCTCATACGGATCTCAAAAGTGCACAAGATCAAGTCCGGCCAACTTGCAGATCAGCAGCTCAGCTCAATCAGAAATTCAGAATTTATTGGAGCACAACAAGTCAAAGCTCCCGAGTACCAAGGGCGCAGATATTGCTAAGCTCAGCGCCTTGTACTCGGAACTTTGTGAAAATTTCAGCACTCAAGTTCAAAACCTTACAGAGCGGACGGCTCAAGTTGCCTCCTTGGCCCGGCTCGGCTTTCTGGAACCTCTCGGCTCACCTCTCTTCAAGATCGACTTTACGAGGTGCGCTTGCGAAGATCTTGGATGGCGCGGAGGATTGCCGTTGCCCCCGTCTCAATACTGGAAATCCTCCTCCCAGTCAACACTTCGAAGCGGGTCCGTGACCGGTCCGCGCTTCTTTGCTAGAAAGGGACAACCAGGATCGTGATCTTGAACAACGACTTCTGACAAGCTATTCAGTCTGCTGATGAGGCTCAAGCAAAACTTGGCGGCCATACGCCATTCTTAACGAGAATGCCTTTTTGACTTCCAGTTCCTTCACGCTATCGCGATTATGTAGTTGCTCGCGCCACCTCTTCCTTTCAAAGTGGCATGCGGTAGGTGGACGCAATGGATATTCCTGGCGATCGCGAGTTTTCTTGGTTGGCGAACTCTCCATTGAGACAAAGGGTTGTCTTTGTGCCCTTGTAGTCTTTGATCTCATACTTTGTCGCGGATCGGACTTTATCACCTTCAGAGTTGTTCGGCCCATGGCTTACATATTTCATGATTTCTATGCGGGTGTTGGATTTGAAATCAAATAGATGCTTAACCACCGATTACCTTCTAGCACCCGACGGTAAGCTTGACCGTGGATTCTTGCCAGTACTCTGCTCCTTGGCCGTTGCCCTCTTGCTTGTTCTCGGCTTCACTCCTCAATCGAAACAGCCCTCGAATTATGCGCACCCTCTCCCTCTGACCCGGCACTTCTTTTCACCTATTTGGCCTCCCACTCGGGTTGGTTTCCTGCGCTCACTTCCACACACTGTTTTCGTCATTCCCTTTTTTTCTTTCGTCCGATCTGCATCGGACCTTCACTTGTCATTGCCCTTCAGCACGCCCGCGGCGTTAATGCCAATTTGAACATGCCAAGTGTATTCAACATCTCCCCCTCGGCTGTACCTCCGAATGCCAACTTGCTCCTTTGCTAATTTCAGCTTGTCTCCGTCAGTACGGCAGCTGTGAGCATGTCACTTTCTTTGCTCATGTGTCGAGATATACCTCACTTCTATTTCCCTCTTTCTACTTCATCCCTTACGAAATGATGATGTATCTGGATATGTTTGGTTCTAGAATGGCATGTGGGATTCTTGCACATCGCCCTCCACTTCTATTGTCCCGCGATAAAAGCCGCAGTTGGCCCTTTTATTATGACCTATTTATTTGAGCATTCTTCTTAGCCATCTGATTTAGGCGCTAAAGGCGCCACATAATCTCGCTTCGGCACTAGATTTGGCCCACGCATTCTGCTTTTTACATGCCCATGATATTGTGTTTTCGATTTTGCACTACGTACCACGATGTGGATTTTCCGTCGTCTATGTCTCCTCCCCATCAGCATCTGCATAACACCGTTAGTTCATGTCCATCACTTCCATTAAAATGGATGCCATGACCCCATCGTCCCTTCAAGTATCTCAAAACTTCGTTTGGCGGCTATCCAATGTTGTATACGGATTATTATTATATTCTTTCGATAAATTATTTTGCATATGCAATATCCAGGCCTAGTGCAATTTTGCGACATAAAGCGGGCTTAGGACCAGCTCATGATAAGGCCTTTTCTTCATTTCTTTCATCTCTAATGCGGTCTTGGGGCTCATCTCACTACTAATCCTTGTACACGGCGCAATGGGGTTTTAGCGGGATTGCAATCTTGCATCCTAAATTTATTTAACATCTTTTCGATATCTTTGCTCTCCTGTAGTCTCGCTCCCCTTAAAGCGGAACTCCTTGGACTTCCATCCCTAGTGGCTTTTTTAGTTCTCAGGCATCATCATTTTGGGCGTCTTTTTTAATAGCATTTTGCATTTGGCCATCCATTCTCGTCATTTGCTTGCAATGCCGCGATCATCATACATACAATGCCATAATCGGGCATTTGTCTCCTTCTTTCCACATGTATAGATTGCCTTGGGTCTTGGCTTTATAAAGCCAGCGAGATATCAAGAACTTGTTCATACACAAGTACCCGCCTTTGCCTTAATCCATAAATTGCCTTTTTAGCTTTGCAAACCATATTAGTGCTTTCTCATACCCTTACGGCTGCTCATGTATATTTCCTCTTCCAAGTAAGCCATTTAGGAATGCGGTCTTGACGTCCATGTGTTCTATGTCCATGTTTCTCTGCAAGTGCAGTGCTTGACATCCCTTACACTTGTGAGCTTCACAATAGGTGAAAAGGTGTCTTTGTAATCGATTCCGGCTTCACGTGTGTAACCCTTTTGCAACTAAGTAGACCCTTGTACCTTTCCAGACCCATCGGCATTTCTTTTGATCTTAAACAACCATTTGCTTCCCACTACATTCTTGTCTTTTGGTCTAGTCACTAATTCATATGTTCTGTTTGCTTAAAAGAGTCAATTCACCTTCCATTGCTTCCTTCCATTTTCTTTGCGTCGGACCACATTTACCTTTGCTCAAGCGTTTTTGGTTCTACAAACACGACATCACCTTTGGCTTTGGCTCCCTCTTTGTTGCGCCATATAGCTCTTGTATCAAAGGGGGAGTTCTGCTCTGGCTTTCGACCTCTTTACGGCGTCGCGTACCTCCCCTTACTCCTCTTCCTTCCTCTTCCTGCGTCTCTGGCCGCACCTCACCTGCATGCTCCTCGGTGCACTTATCGGCCTCAAAAGGCCTCATGCACCTCCTCGTGCTCCATCTCCGGTGTATCGCGATTTGCACTATCGACCTCTCGATCTCATGCACCTCATCGGTTCAACATCCGAGTCATCCATCACCCGGTTGTTTGTTTTCAGCTACTTCCTCCTTTTCCTTTTCCTTTTCGTATCCTCTTCAAAAAGATTCTATTGGAACCCATTACGCTTCTTCTTGCCCTTCATGGGACTCTTCCTATCTTTATACAATATTGCTTCATCAAATACAAGCGTCTCTGCTAATTGTATTTTTATATGTATTCTGAGGGTCATATAGCCTATAGCCATTGGTTTCCTCATCATATCCTACCAAGAAGGTTGGAATACTTCATTTATCCAATTTCCCTGCAGGCTCCTCTGGAACTAACATATAGGCCAAACACCCATAAATCTTCAATCGTTCAACGGTTGTCTTTTTCGGACCATATTTCCTCGGGAACACCTCCCTTCAAAGCGGTGTTGGCAACTTTCGTTTACGTATATAGCGCAGTTACTCTTTGCTTCTCCCCGGGTAATTGGGTAATCCGGCATGCTTCAACATACATCCGGTTTGCATCCATAATGGTGCGATTTTACGCCTGAAATACCATTCTGGCGAGGTGTATAGCGACATGTATATTGCCTCTTAATTCCACCTTATCGACAAAATCTTATAAATTCACTTGACCTGTATTCGCCACCAAGATCCGAGCCTCAATGATTTTACACGCGGAAGATGTCTCACGTTCCACCTCTGCGACATAAAGGCAGGAAGGCATTGAATACTTGATCTTTGAACGCAGATAATAACACTTTTGCGCCTAATGAAATCATCTATAAATGTAGCAAAATAAAACTTGCCTCCAAGACTCTGTACTTGCATAGGTCCACACACACATCGAATGTACCAACTCAAGCGGCTTAGATGCTTGCCGTCCTTTTTTTTTTGAAGGAAGTCTAGCACCTTGCCCTAGCATGCAAGATTCACATACTCCATGTTCTTCATCACCAAATGTCAATCCATTTAACAAATTATGCTTTCTTGCAATTTTAATACTTGTTATAATTTACATGCCATTCTCAAATGCCAAGTATGTATATCGCCTACTCTTGAAACTTTGTTAATAGCATTCACATTCAACTCAAATAAATTTCCGTTTCTTTGAGCCTCAAATGTTTTCACACCCTCTTTTATAAATTTGCAACCGGTCTTGTGAAATCTCAACTCAAAACCATCGTCTACCGTTTACATACGATAATAAATTAAAGAACATGCCGGTACATACAATGCATTTGGCACATTGACAGCAGTTTACCTTCCCTTAATAATTCAAGATTTCCTCGTCGAGACTTCCTCAAGTATTCCATTCCCCATTTGAACTACTCCGGGCCTCTCACCTTCTCGAAAACCCCGTAACATCTCGCATGAATTCTACAACAATAACCTCGGCTCCACAATCTAGGGTCAATACATTCTTACTCCTTTGTGTATGACCAATTTGCTCCAATAGTTGTTAATTTCTAAGCTTTCAAGTGCTATCTCCCACCCGATCAAAACTTGGCTCACGATACCCTTTGTTGGATTTAGAAATCAAATAGATGCTTAGCCACGGTACCTTCTAGCACCCGGACCCAAAGCTTGACCTGGATTCTTGACCGGCTCTGCTCCTTGGCCGTTGCCCACTTTCGCTTGTTCTCGGCTTCACTCCTCAATCCCGCCCTCCGGAGTGTCGCACCCTCTCCTCTGACTTGGCACTTCTTTTCACCTATTTGGCCTCCACTCAGTTGGTTTCCACTGCGCTCACTTCCCTGCCTGTTTTAGTCATTCCCTTTTTCTTTCGTCCGATCGCACATCGGACCTTCACTTGTCATTGCCCTTCAGCACCCGCGTGTCAAATTTGGAACATGCCAAGTGTATTCAACAATACAGGAACACTTGAATGGGCCCACGCCCGGCTCTTCGGGGTGACCCCCCTTTGTGCAATGGGTGCTTCGGATAACAATCCATATCTTGCGGATCTGCTCGGACCAAACTCTTCATCGAGGTACATGCAGGCTTGCCAATCATTTATCTCTCGGCTAAGCTGAAGGCCGCAAGCGAGATAAGGAAGTATCTAGGACATCGAGGATCTTCCCTATGCACAAATTTATATCGACACCTCATTTGGATACAATCAATTCTGAGCTCTGTTGGATAGCAAGGCGGTCCCCACGGGATAGGATAGCCCTCTGTCAACTCTCAACTCTCTTGCTTCTCTTTGGGATCGTTGGTGTCAAGCTCTTGATGGGATCTTGTCGGTCAATTCGAGGGAGCCGGGCTCGGCAACCACCCACGGGCATGGTTCCTTCTCCCTATGCTTCCACGGGCGTACCACCCGCCCAGGTTCTGACTTACGATTGGCGCCTCCCTTTTGGACCAAGGTCATGGATGGTCATCTTGGGATGGACTCCACCTCGGATCTCGGCCGGATCTCCGGTGGGATCCACGTTTTGTTCGCCCGCTCACATTGGGAAGAAGGTGCCCTCTGGATACCACCGCGAATTGGATCTACATTGCTAATGGCGTGGTTGGCTTGGCCGTGGATCGCTTCATGGTCTTGACACCTTCTTGCTGCCCTCAAATGCATTTTGCTAAGCTCCTTAAACGCGGCGTCCCATTTTCCTTTGCAATCGAATGCGATTGTCGGTGCCTTTGGCCTCGGACCTGTCTCCTCCTCATGGAATGTCGACACATTTCTTGAGCGCCATCTTGCCCTTTTGAAGACACATGGTACGCTCTCGCTTTCTTATTGATGCGAGATCCGCCCTTGGCCAAAACCTCCTCCTTTTCAAAACACGCCCGAGGATCTCATTAGCGATTACCATAATGGTGCGGCCCTCACTCCGTGAGGATCACTGAACAGAGATGGCTTGCCCTAGGAAACACTTCCTCCTTTTCTTCACTCGAAAGTGTCGTTTGGTGGGGAGTGTTAGTCCTGTGCCTCACCGTGCAGGACTATTCATCATCTGACGGACCAGGTCAAGCTCAAGGATCCTCACCAGCCACGGGTCAGCCATCAAGGCTCGTGAGACCAGCGGCCGGACCACGCGGTCAAAAACGGGAGTCAACAAGAGGCGTCGCTTCGGACAAGTGACGTCCGATCACCGCTTGCGTCGGCGTCGGCGTTATTCTAGGCACTTCAAGAGTAACAGCCAACATTCCTGCAAATCGGGCCTCCTTCCGAGTCGGCACCAGAGATCACTCGAGTGTCTATATTGGGCCCAAGGCCATTGTACTATATATATGAGTAGAGCTAGCACATGAGTTTTAGATGAGTTTTGAGTCTTGTCTCCTTTCAGTTTTCTCTCTATTGCGAGAGCTCATGTATGTTCATCATTGATATCAAGGAAGTTTATCATTCTTCTCTCATTTGTTCTGTTTTCTTCTCTTCTTGCAAATCCTGTGACATAGTCCCCGGACTCTCTGTTAGATCCACGGGTCCTCACAGAGGGCTGTCTTCCAGAGTTCCCAACCCGGACCCCAAGCAGCGCTATTCTAAGTCTCCCAAACCATTGGGCAAAGTGGACTGACTTTGTTTGATGTGGAAATGTCGCCATTGTGTGAATATGATACAATGGCGAATAGGCAATCAACAGCCCAGATAATACAAAGTTATTTATTTTGATGTTCTTTTGTGCATATGTAATTGAAAGTTTGCTTCTCTACCTTGTCCATGCTAGGCACATCCTGTTATCATAGCACTCCATGATATGACATTATGGGAGATATCAAATTGAACAAATGACAAGCATCCTATATGTTCCCACATGTACAATACATAAGCGGTCTATCCAACTAAACATGTTGTTTTTCCTCTTATACATATCCCGCAATCAAGTATGACCCATAACTTGACAATGCATTTTGATGACTTGTCAAGAACTATACATCTTCTACACTTAACGTAAGGCTTCATGCCACCACAACATCTAATAGAAGATCAAGTTTGTGCAAAAGAGAGGAAGTAGAAGACCAATGCTTATAATTGTATTATGGTTGTGCAAAAGAGAGGAAGTTAGCTTGCATACCCAAAGAATGCCAATAAATAAATATTTTCCACTTATGCTATTTTTGCATTTGCAAATCGCAGAATGACCAAACTAATAATTTGGATAATTGAGTTAATGCTTGTAAATGAGGTGCGACAAAAATGAAGATGGCAATTTATAGAAACAAACTTTAATAATGTTGTAGCAACCATTGTCAATTACTCCAAATTAGTTTGAATCCCGCATACACTCCAAAGTCGTTGCACCATAGATAAATTTGTCTAGAAGCACATCTTATGATCTGAGATAAGAAAGAGTGCAAACTACCAATGTTAATAAGGATTTAATGTAAAAGACTTGCGATGTTTGAGTTCTTGAGCAAAGCCACGCCGCCATCGGAATAATCTTTAGAGAAACCTAGCAATAAAAAATTCACAAAAGAGGCTCATTCTTCTCCATTTTAGTTAACTATGAGGCTCATTCTTCTCCATTTTAGTTAGCTATGGGATTAATCCTCGCTTGGTTCATGTACAACAAATGTTGAAACATTCGCCATAACTTTGTAGAATTCAAATGGTGATCTCAATGCATTCAACATTTTTATTCCAATGTGAGTGTGCCATGTAAATCAACTATGAACTCTTACACTCGATTTGTGGTGTCATAGCATTAAGATTGTCCAAAAGAAATGGTTTGTGGCTCTCACCTCTTATGAAGAGAATCATGTGCCAAATCAAATGGTTACCTATTGAAATGCCTTGTTCAGAGCACAATAAACTCAGAAAAATTCTGCATTTATAATTGTGCGAGGCAAATATTTCGTTCTCAATGCATTCAATATCTTTCTATTCCAATGTCGTTGTGCCATGTAAGTCGATTATGAACTCTTAAAATCTAAACCGTAGTGTTACAATATATTCACTTAAAGAATTTGAATACCAATCACCTCCCAAACGAAATGATTACAAAAGAAATCACGTGGTCTCACCTCCTTGTAAAGAGAACCATGTGATAACATCCTGCGGTGATGCAAAAACAGGGGTAGATCTGAATGGTATGCGAGGTTATAGAGTCCCAATATTTCACATGCAACCTTTAAGCAACCATTCTAAGACCGGCCAATACACGCCCCGTTTCTTGGTTTTAAAAAAGAGAGCATTTTATCCTTACAATTATCAGCTTCAAAAGATATTCAAAGAATGCTATGGACAAATGCAAAATGCTAATAAATTATCAAACGCCCTATATTTAAACTATAACACATGATGAACATAGAGCTTCCGTATAATTCTTAGAAAGGGTTCTCAGATGAAATTTATAGCTGATCCGTAACATGCAGTTGTGGTCTAATCACATCTCCAACAGATCTAGAATTGCACTACTTGCGGTGTAGAGGCTAGAGGCTATGCTAGAACAAATCGTAATTTCCATAGCCGTTTGGTCATGGTTACTATCTCTCTTCCATGTGGTCTTGACTAGCCAAGCAGGTGCTTTCGCCATTTATCCTTCCACTTGGAACAATTTTGCGAAGAACAGGCTTTCCTCTTTAGCTTCAGTCTGGTTGTTGTGGTATATTTGGAAAAGAAGGCTAATGTATATCTTCAAGGGCTTATCAATTCTTGTCAACCAACTTCTTTCACGGTATAAGATAGATTGGTGAAGGCATACTTATGTTCTCAGCTTGCTCCGGAGAAAAAAAACGTTTGATTTTTGAGGAATATTTGGGTATCTTATCTTATGCATAGACAAGTGCCACCTTTCGACTGGATTATCTTTGTCGCCGAGATTTTATTCTGTCTCTGCATTTATGTGTGTACTTTTCCGAATTTTGAATAAGAGGTTGTCGCCCTTCAAAAAAAAAAAAAAAAAATACGTAATTTCCAAAATCTTGAACGTGAGGCATTGGCGAGAATGATTCGAGATCCCTAATTGGTGGGAACTCAAGAAGAAGACTTTGGTCCCGTCACGGTTCCTTTATCGGAAATATCTATAACATATGATTGAGTTTCCAAGCATGTATTAGGTCTCCACATAGGTGATCCCTCAGTTACTGCTTTTTGAGTCGGAAATCTAGAGGTCGAGGAGGAGGCATAGGTGAATTTCCATCAAGTTGACCAATTACGTAATTATTTCCAGATTGCAAAGTACTTTTCAGAACTTGGCTCTCGCACATCCATCTTGGCTTGGAACTGCTTTTGCATCATAGAATCAATTTTGTAGAGTGTAATACAATAATGTTAGCCTTGTGCATTCCCTCCATTATGTGGTTATCAATTGGCTTAAAAAGAAATTACCTCCTTTACATCATTTGTTGTTGTAGAATGTTTTTGTGTGTGGTGGCAAGTCCCATCAATCTGAAAGTTATAGAAAGCAAGAGCATCGCTTAACCTTTTACTCGATAACACCAACCATGAGAGCTAACGATTTTACCTTGAAAATGTTGCTTTATCATATATTCTAATCTAGTGCTACCTGCAAAAGTTAAGCACAAATTAAACTTTGTAACCTATGAAAGTATTGCACAAAGCATCTCAAAGGAAAGGAAAGCATACAACATTAACAAAGACATAGTCCATCAAACATTACTCCCAAAGACAAAATAGCCATGGCTTTAGTTTCAAGCCAACAAACCAACTTAAATAAAATATAAGAATGTAAATGGTGGTCTAATAGAAGCATGGGATCCAAAGAAGAATCAAAATTGGTT
Source organism: Isoetes taiwanensis (assembly GCA_021234155.1). NCBI lineage: Eukaryota > Viridiplantae > Streptophyta > Lycopodiopsida > Isoetales > Isoetaceae > Isoetes > Isoetes taiwanensis. The sequence goes on from JAJEKV010000093.1 coordinate 2,082,611, forward strand.
GGCCATAGCTTTTACCCCCAGAAATCACTATACCGTTGTGCTTGGTATGCACCGACTTTTGATGAGATGGGGATAAAACAATGAGCTTGCCTTTATAAAGATAATGCAATCGGGATTCTGAGTTCTTTGAAGTGCGTAAGCATTAGGTAAAACCCTTGGGGACGCTACATCCACCTTTTACTATGATTTCACAAAGTTACAGCCTCGCCACTTTGCAGAAGCATGAGGGGCCTACAACTGCAAAGCAAAGGAATTTTCAATGAATTACTTCCTCTAGCAATCCTGTTGCATTCCTTTCCATTCTCGCAAATAACACTAAGGTGGTCGATACGCAATTAATCTTCTTAACCTTTTACATTCAGGATCACTCTTTATGGTAGTCCGAATACCTTTTCCTCACCTCAATATTCATGAATTCAAAAGCAAAGAAGAGCTAAAGCATTGGTCTAGAAGTAGAGGGGCTTCATTGAATAGATATGCCTTTAAATGTTTTATTGTCGATATATAAAGAAAAAGTGGAACGAAATTGCTCAACATGAAGCTTGGAATGAAAATGGCATGAAATGGGAACAGGTACTAGTATGTGCTAGAAATGACCTTATCGCAGGGAATCTTCTTGACCAACCCATTTGGTCCACGCAGACAATAAACGCCCTTCTATTCTTGGATCCTCAAACCCCTTAATATTGGCACCGCATGATCCCGAAAGATATTGGCGTAATGCAATACGTATAAAAAAAAGGTTATCTTGTCGTGAGGTATATTGCATCCCGTAATTGTATAGGGTGTTAAGTACGCTTATTATCAAGCATGATGTAGCTTAATCGTATCTAGTAACTTCCCCACGATTATTAATAGTAGCGACTTCACGGTTATTAATAGGAGTGTCGAGATATGCATTGTGTGGATTTACAAATCATTCGATTGCCTTCATGTAGGACACATAAAATGAAAGTCAAGAGCTTATGTGCAAAGATATGTTGTTTGCTTATGCTCTATGTGATGTTTCACAACCGATGCATTGCGATTGCATGGGTACTCCATAGTGAAAACCTCTTTGCAATTGTTCATGCAGATGGTAATAACTATTTCTATGATAAGGTATAACAATGAAGCAATTTCTTTCAATGTAAGGTCATGCATTAATGGCTCTAGGTGTAGCATGTTTAATGTATTGGAATTTTTGAGGATTGTGAGGGTCAACAATTATAGGGCATGCACAAGAGTTACGAGGCATGCGGTTTGGTTTATAACTAGAAGTATTAAGTGGGAATTTGTATTCATAGGTGTAAAAGAAACTCCTATCATGCTTAACACAAATTTATCTAGAATAATATGTCTCCTCTTCATGTCTTGTTGTTTGTCCTTTCGTAAGCCACGGTCCAAGATGAGCAAATGCAAATTGATAGCCAATTTTACTTAAGGAAGCATGGTAAAACATTTGAAAGGTTTTCGGGCTCATTTAATCTACCGAAGGTATTTTAGTTCAATTGCACCCATTAACTTTGAGTACTTCATGGGAGAAGAGAAATCTTATCTTGAAATCCCGGTTGAAGTTCTCATAGCTTTCTCATTGATTAAAATCCTACAACTTTTCTCACGCCAAAATGGTGTGCATAAATAATTTTTAAATCTCTATTACCATTTTATCCTCGCACCAAACTTTTTACTCACCATGATATGGTAACTTTTCTATGTTGTTTGTCATCTACGGCTTTTCAAAATGAAGCATTATTTGCAAAATGTCATTCAAAAGATAGATTATATTAACAAGTCTCAATGTACGTTTTGCAAGTGTATTAAGCACATCTTATTAATAAAGTATGATGTTTGTCATTCATATTTTTCAGGTCCAAATGGGAAGTATATATTTTAACAAGAGGAGAAGATGATTTGGTGCAAGTATGGAGTATGAAAGATCATGTTGTTGTTGCTTAAGGTGAGGGATATAATTCCTGGGTGAGTTTCCATCAGAAGATATGTGGTAGGGCTTAGGTAATTTTGCCATGGAAAAACCTTAATGCCACGAAAAATTATATTGTATTTGTTCTCTTCTAATGCATAGGAGTTAAAATAGATTCCTTCAACTGTTGTCACAGGTTAGTCAAGTTGCATTTGATCCATATTGGTTTTCACCTGGTGCAGCTGGTGAAACAACTTATTGATTTGGATCGGTGGGTCAGGTATACTATTGCTTCACCTGAAATCTTGCCAGTCAGATTGAAACCATCTATTTGCATCAAGTTTTCTCCAGCTGGCTAATCATTCAATATCTTGATTTGAATGCATAGTAAAGTTGGATGTCTCCGGAACTAGGTTATGGTTATAATCAGGATACACAACTGCTTCTTTTGGATTTAGCAATGGATGAGGTGGTTGTGCCACTCAGAAGATTAGCTCCATCTTGCCCATCTCCATCATATAGTGGAAATAGTAATGGAAAGCAACAAAGGTTGATGGTTCACATTCACAGTGTTCTTCAACCATCTCCCTCGGAAAGAGGTCCCAAAGTTGGTACCTTTAATGTCATAGTGGGGTGCATCCGAGCCTCTTTTCTGGACTTTCTTTTACCCAAGTGATTCCATAATGGCCGCTTCTCATGAAGGGCATATTAAAATTTGGGATAGAGCAGTTCTCGATGATTTCTTAGTTGGCGGTCGCGAGAATTACGTTGGAAGTCCGGAAACATAGACAACAATAAAAAGTAGCAATCACAAACAAGAAGGATATATTAGCATTATCCTCTTTGGGCCAGAGGCCCTGCCAATGACTTTAAACTTCAAAGGTGTTGTGCATTTGACATCTGCTACAGTCCAACTTGGTGGCCATTCCTATTCTATCAGCAATAATATTTAGGTGTTGAATTTGAGGAAATGTATCAAGCTTTTTGACCGAGTTAATCCGTGATGTTCCCTACCAAATATCGACACCGTCATTGCATCTCGGCAGAAATCCCCCATCCAACCCCTACGGTAGCGATATCCCTCCGGGCCTATCCACGACCCCAATGTACCCTTGGTGTGGAAAGGGAACACGGAGGTGTCTTGGGTGCCCTTCCCCTATGGACTCCTATAACAGCGGAAGCATAACACAACGTCAGCACTAACAACAATAGTACATCAAACTACCTCAAAGGGTAGCACGTCCATACATCCATAAATACAACAAGGATAATGTCATGCCATAAAACATGAGAGCTCTTACCTAGGCTCAGGACTTGCAAGGGAAGTAGGCATTTGGGCCTCAAGATAGAGCGCATAGAGATATAACAATGGCTTGGTGGGCTATAGACCATTGTGGCTAGGGTTGACAACTCCATCCGCCCTTCCCGTGCGGCATACTTTTCGGACTAGCTAGATCGGCTCTGGCGTGACTATAGCCTTCCGGGAGACGTAATCCTATGGTATCACCCAGTGGAACTACTCCGGGTTGCATCTCCCCAGTCCGATGAGGCAGGAAGGGTTGCATCTACCCTTCCTGAGGTCTAGTAGTTTCGTGGGCGGCTAGAGAATCGTGGCGACACACAATCCGTCCCTGACTGAATTCCCTAAAACAAGAGCCAGGCCATACCTCAAGAACTTGAGAAGCGGGGGCAACACCATTGCCCCAAGAGGTATCGGACCCATACCCGCCCACTCAAAGTGACCACTATAGGCCTAGCCCGCTATGGATTCCCAAGAGTGGCGCTCGGTGGGACCTCCCCTCCACTTTGCCACTAGGAGGGTTTATCGTGAGAGAGCCCTTCATAGACTTGAAGAAATTCTCTATATCAAACCAATAACATTGTCTTTCTTGAAGTTATATTAAAGGGCACCCTTCAGTTATGCATCATCTCCCTTCTTCTGCTTTCTTTAATTTGCAGGTTGGAGCCAACACTTCTTTCCTTATGAGAAATCTTATCTTTGCTTGGAATATTTCTCACAGAGCTTTTAAGCATATTGATCTTCAAAACTGTCACCACAGATCAAGCATTTTTTGGAATCCTTACTTATCCAGAGACAACTATACTCCTTTGGCTATATTGCACCCCATGATCTATAAAAAATGGAGTGAGCTCAACATTGTGCATTTAGGTGACCTTAGAGTTAATAATAGATGGATCACTTGGACTGCTCTTAAGCAAAAAGTCAGAGGTACCCCTCTCATTTAAATTTCTTCAAGCATATAATGCAAAAGATTAGTGGCCTAAATTTAGATGCCAATCCAAATTCTGTGCATGATTGGACTCTTAATAATAAAGGGGCATATAAAGTTTCCATAATTTACAAATTCCTGAATAGGCCATGCAATCCTTCTAAGGCCAAGATTTTCCGAATATCTCTGGATGACATTGAATTTAAATTATTCAATAATATATGGAATTCATATTTAACTCCTAAGGTTGAATATTTCATTTGGCTTGTTGCAAATGGTAGTGCTCCAAATCTTGCATCCTTTGCTAAACATCAAGCTAGAATTGCTGCTCCTATTGATTCTCGTTGCCCCTTGCATTGTAACAACATTGAGGATATGAACCATATTTTTATCTTTCCCAAACCTTGCTCTTTTTGGAACTGGTTTGAACATTTCTTCAATATTCCCAAACCTACCTCTTTCTTTGAACTTCTTATTAAATGATGACGCATTCATAAATTCCTTATCTTATATTGCCTTGTGGAATATTTGGAAACATAGGAATAGATGTTTATATGGCCAGCATTCAGTTTTTTGTACTTGGATTAAATTGCATATCATATATGATTTAGAGGATGCGCCACTTGCAATAAACATATTAGGAAATCATTTTGATGAAAGGTGAAAATTTTTAGAGGTTTATACGGGTCCTTATAATTTATTTAAATTGTATTATCATGATGAATTTACGACAAAGGATATCTTATCTATCGATTACATGAACAATCCAGAGATTGATTTATTTGCCGAGTTTGATTTATGTGGAGCAGTTTGATTGATTAGGACATTGAATACTCGGAGGACTTTGGACAGGGGGTTAGTCGTAAGTGAGCAGGATGTTGATATATTGGATATTCCCCAAAAGAGAAATAGATTGGGCTATGGAATTTTGTAGGGGCACTTACTTGATGCATCAGCTATGGTGGTTTTCGGAAAGATTTAGCAAGAATATGACCGGCCATAGTTCAAGTCCTACAGGATGGCTGCTATTATTATCACATGGGAATTGGCCGATGCTTATGGCTCACTTATCCTACTCATGGCTACTACAAACTCGATATCTTAATCCCCGAACTTAGTTGGGGAGTAATCATATCCTTATACTCCGCCCCTCATTATCCAACTCTTTTCCCTTTTATTGAATCTTATCAATTCTAATTTCCTACTCGTAAATCTCCATCTTAACATCTCCGCTTCTTTGCATATTATCCTTTTCTATTTCTTCCTTATCTACCCCTAATTTTTGGCTTCATATTTTCTTCACAAGGTGATCTGCTACATTTTCGGGTTGTGATCTATGTGTCCGGACATTAGCAATTAATTTTGCAAAGATCATACTCTAGCGATCATGTCAACTTGTTTATCTACTTCTAAAGTTTCATATGATTGGAAACTTAATGCTTCATACGCTTTTAGCAAACCGTGATCTAAATTTATTTTTCAGTATTATATATGCACTATTTTTTTGAATTTTCAGTTCTATTGCAATGCCTCGGCATTAGCAATAATCCTTATTGTATTTTTTTTTCAATAATTAATGGAAAAAACCTCATTCTCTCTCTCTCTCTCTCAAAAAAAAAAAAAAAAAAAAAAAAAAAAAAAAGAGAGACAGAAGTTCCTGCAAGAATGTGTTGATCAGTGTTTTCAATAATAATATTTTTAGACAGATTAAGATACTTTTTGGGGCTGGGCAAATCTGACATTTCTTTCCTCGACTCCATCTTCTTCGAACTTTACTGCCATACATTTCACATATGTGACAAAACTTATGCAATTGTAAGGCATGGTTATTGCTCTTCTTGGTGATTTGGTTTTGTAAGGATTCATCCTGGCTAGTTGGAATCCTTGGTTTCACATGAATGATAGGTTTTCAACTACTCATATAGTAAATGAATGATATCCTCTATCATGGTTATTCATGCAAAAAATGAACAGTTATGTCGTTGTTTGCTTGTAAGAAAATTGAAAGAACAATAGAAATTGAGAAACACATCGCCGCAAACAAAAGCCGGACGGAGAACATGGAGGATATATAATAGAAGTATGTGCTACTTTTAAAGGAAGAACTCTTTCTGTATGGTCTTCCTGGTTGCAAAACTTGCCTATAGGAAATGGCTACATATTAACACATAGCCAGATTGAATAACATGAGAATTTTGATTGCACAAGGCCCCCAAAATTGAATTAGTATGATTTTTTTCCAATGGTTTCTTAATAGAAACCAATTCTTAAAATCAATATCGATTTGTGGGCCAAAAAGTTTACAAACCATGTCTAATTACATAACATAGTTTATCAATACACTTTCATAATATGACAAACAAATATTGTTTCGAAACGTGGTACTGAAATATGATAATTGTAGCTAATTTTTATGACAACTTAAATACATAATGGGTACTACTACTTAATTTATCAAGTTTATGGGAATGGTATTTAATCACATCTATTATCTTTGGTTTATTGACATTGTAACTTTGCGTGCGTAATTAGTATGGTATTTTATGGTGATTTATCATCATTGTAATGTAAATGCATAGTCATTATGATATTTTATAGTAATTAAACACCAATAAAACTATGCGTGGTTTTACAGTAGTATTTGTTTTTTCCATGATGCCAAAGAATGTGAAAAACTAGCACGTTTGTTTTCACGATATCAATACAATTATAGAATAGAATAGAATAGAATATGATTTTATCGCCCACTCTGAGACCAACCGCCTATGGGACCTGTGTACAAAGAGAGAGAGCAGAAGGGATATACTACGGGGATTAAAACCCCCACCTCAAGGGTTTTCGGGAAAAACCTTAGTAGCAATAAGGATGCTTACATACTGCCTGCTTATATACATAATCACAAGTACAATTTGAGGTTAATCGGGGACGGGGGCATAATCGAAGTCCCGCAGATCCATTACCTCCCTGAGGTACGATCCCAACAAGCCTACAGAGGCCGTAGGCTCTCAAGGGCTCATGCAAGGCCTGATGGGGACAACTAATCGAGCATACCGAGCCCGGATATGCTCGTACACGGACAGCCCGGAGGGCGTGACTTTCATCCTCAATGGGCCCCCTGCTGGCAAAGACTGACTGGCCCTCACGCTGCCCCCCAATCCATCTCCCCTGCCTCAATGCGGGAGGTGGTGTGCACCGCGGGCGAATGGAAGCAATCACCCCCGGGCGCTTTTCATGGGTAGATGGGTGCGCAGTAGTGGTGTGGGCCCCTCGTGAGCATGGGATTAACCTCGCCGTCGATAATTTGCCACCTTGACATGTGATAGGGCCTCAAGATCCCAAAGCTTGGCCATGAAGCAAGCATCCAAGCATCGCTTCAAGGCAGCTGCGTTCTTCTTCCGGTGTATGCACCGGTCCACATCGCGGTGTGCGCGACATTCCATAGCGAACCACCGGGCTTGCTTTGTCTTTCCAAAGAAGCTTTGAGTCGCCAAGGGCCCATCGCCACGCCAAAGCAAGGTTGGGCAGCCGGGCTTCATCCATAGCCACCACCTTCTCGAAGTAAATAATGTGACGCTCCAAAGCAGCCCTCAGAATGGAAGGAAGCTCGTCTCTTGGAGCAAGATCTCGATATGGGACCGCGGATTTCACCCCGCAGCCGGCCAAGAAAGCTTTCAGTACACTCTAGATCGCTCCAAGTGGTGAGGGATATCACCGGCCCCCACACTTCTCGCCCCATAGAGGAGGACGGTTCAACCAAGGCCCGGAACAAGTGTGCCTGGTGACCCCATGCATACCGGCCTCCTGGCCTTGTGATCTGTTGTTTTGCATTGCATGTGGCTTTCTGTACCGCAAAGGACTGGGTAACCCGATGGATGCATCCCAAAGGTGTGGTAGTAGAAAACTCAATGCCCAAATACTTATAAGATCGAGCCACCTCCACTACCGCCCCGGTAAGTGAATGAGGGAAGACGGGTGCCGGATGATGGGACCAAAGCACCCTTTGTCTTGGCCAAGTTAACTCTCATGTCGCTGAATTGGCGTAAAGTGTCCAAAGCATCCGTGGTGCTGCATGTCCTCCGGGTATATGCGAAAGGTGCCAACATCATCGCGATATATGAGTTGCCGGATTATGTGGTGCATCAACCGCGCCTCGCCTGCTCAAGCCTAGCCATTCTTCTAGCCGGTCAATGTACAAGCCGAAGAGCTGCGGGGATAGAGGGCAGCCCCCGGCGCACCCCAATGCTACTAACAACGGGCTCCCCGACAAGCAGGAGACTAATCGAGCAAGCCTCAGATAGTCCAGATATAGCATTCTGCAAGTCGACGGGGTCCCTAGTCGCCTCAACCGCTATCCCACAACTTATCCCGAGGCATCGCGGTCAAAAGCCTTTGGCTAAATCCACAAAGCAACAAGATGCATTCTCAAGGCCGATTCCGCGCTATCCTCTATGAGTGTTCGCAGAGTGAAGATATGGTCAATAGTAGAATGCCGGGGCGGAAGCTCACCGGAGGCGGCCCTCCTCACTTCTCCATCCTCCGCCCAAAGTGTCAATCGCCAAGAATCCCGGCAAGCAACTTGGCAAAGACAGAATGACCATAATGGTAACGATAGTTGGTCGGGCTGTGGGGGTCCCCCGCTTTGTATATGGGCACAACTCTACCGGGTAGTCCGCTATGGGGAAGCCTTCTTTGCAATGCCCCGTTGAAGAGAGGCCGCGGAGAACCGCACCATTGGGGGCCCGCCCACTTGAGAAGCTCACCAGATACCATCCAAATCACGGGCCTTCCCGTTAGCGAGGGCGTTGCAGGCCCATTATGACATCCCTTCAAGAATGACCTGCTAGCCCGGCTCATGGAGGTACCGGTGCTCGGCTTCCCATTGGGTCATACAAATGCCGCAAGTATCTCACCCATTGTTCCGGTAATATTTCCGTGGGTCAGGTAAGGTGCTTACTCAAGACCTTTCTCCGTAAGGCCCTAGGGTGGCGGTCTAGAAGACCAAACATCTGCTGGCCGGTGCTCGCGAAGGTACCTAGCTTTCTTTGGTCTTGAGGAAGGAGCGGTATTGACGACGGCTCCGCTTAATGGTGGGGTCCAAAGCACTTCATGAGCCATCGCTTTCAGCTCCCCGACATTTGTCATCGAACCGCTGATTGTGGGGAAGGTGGATTGCAGCCCCCTGTGGGATCGCCGAGAGTGGTCTCTCCCAAAGCATCCGTCCCCTACCCTCCAAGGAGCCGGTTCACCGGGCCGCCTCACGCTGAAGTGTGGGGAGTTGCAAAGACTCCCGCAGCTCATGCTCAAGCATCCTCGCATAGACCGCCGCATGATCATAGTCCGCACGCAACCGTGGTACATGGGGTGTTGGGGCAATGGGTGCTCGGGTTGGCCCGCCACCCTATCCGCAAGAACAGGGCTGATGGTGAGTCTACTTCCTCGTCCCCGCCACCGCCCCGACACATCGGGCGCAGTGATCAAGTGTAGGCATTGCTCGCCCGCTAGCACGCATCCACCACACCGGGTGCCGCACCTGGTTCTCCCTTGCCTACAAGTGAAGCGGCCGAGGACGACCATCGCGGTACAGCCCATTGCAAATGACCAAGTCAAAGATATCGCCAAAGAACAAAGAAATGCCACCATACCGCGGTCACCGGGTCATTATCCGACGCCCTTTGGTCAAACCATCTCAATGGGTCCATTTGCAACACATCCTCGCCTAGAGGTGCTAATTTTGGGATCCGCTCGCCTCGGGTGGCGCCAAGCATTGAAATCTCCAAGCAATATGACCTTGCCCAATTGTTCAGACCGGCCAGATGTCATCATATAGATCGACATAGGGCTCCCCAATCCACATCCACATCCGCGCGGTGGTAAAAGTTGCTCTCAAAGATGTGGGAAGTAGCAAGCCGCCACAAAGAGAGGGCTGCCATTGCCGTTTCGCACTGCACTCCACGTATCTGTTGTGCTGCCCGCTTTGGTGGAGACCGATTGGGCCAGCCCGGGTAATAACATGCAATTCCTCCGCGGTGTCCTCGCTTTCCCGGTGCACTCATTGAAGACGGAGTAGCGCCGGGTATCCCCGCAAATCGTAGCCTGTGACCAAAGATGTTCCCATGTTTCCATGAGGAAGATAAGGTCCATGTCCATGGCTTAAATTGAGATTGCCCCCCCTCTTCGCCATGGAAAGCCACCAATTCCGGTGATACCACGCCGAGGCACGATCCCTATTTAGTGGCATGCATCGCCACTTCAGTCCGGTGGTAGTGGTGGTCCTGTGGGGAGCGGAAGATGTGGATGCTCGTCAGCGGGCCGGGGCCCCTCGAGGGGACTCGAGGGCCGGAGTGCCCGCATCCCTCGCTTTGGCCGCATCACTTCCAAGATCCTTCCCTACTCAGCCCCGCCCCCTCCATGTCAAGGCGGCAGCCCTCGACTTTGGCCACCACGCCTCGGGTCTCTTCAGGTCAGGCCGGGTCAAGTCCCGGTCAACGCACAGGGCCGTCCCCTTCAACTTCCGGCCCCGACGCAGATGGCCACCCGCCTCGCACGCTCTCAATCGGAAGATGACCACCCGGGCGATCGTATGCCAATTCCATGACGACTCGCCTTTCCAATGGTCACAGGTGCCGGGAACATCATCCGGGTCCAAGATGCGGTGGTCCGAGTCCGGAAGTGAGATGTTCTCCCCGACTCCTCGGGCCGCCCGACTACCACATTGGCGGCTCCTCGCCTCTATATTCTCGAGTTCGGGCGGGGCCGCACTGTGTGTTGGTTGAGGTGGGTGAGGCATAGGCGCGTCGCGGGCCGGCCGGGTGGTGGCGGCCCACGCGGATCCGGGATGTGTCCGGCAGCGATGTGTTCCAGTTGACGCCCCGTAGGTTGGTGGGTTCGCGGGGTTGGTGTGTCTTTCTTTGTGGTTTCGCTTCTCCGAGTCCGAGCTCGCCTCTTGCGTGACGCTGTCATGTCTTGCCATCTCCCACGCGCAATTCTTGAGTTGCTCATGTGCTCGGCATGGAGGCCCTTGCCTTGCCGGGCACGCCTCCCTCAAGCTCCCGGGGCTCCCGATCTGCGTGCTAAATCCCCACTCCAATTTCGATTCTGCCTCGCTAGCTTCCAAAGCAGCTCGAATCCTTGTCTCACAAAGGCGGCCTCCGCAACCTTTCGACAGAGGGCGGCCACAGCTCCTCGCCGCGGGTTTAGCCCCCTCAACCTCGGCCTCGATCCGAAGACAGGGGCTGAGTGTCCCCGCTCTACCCTGCATCCTCGCCCCCAAGGCCCTTCCCTATAGCCGCCAACACGGTGTCTACACGGCCCCTCATATCACCGCAAGCTCCTGGCCGTATTGCCGCTCGCCAAATTGTAGCAAGTGGATGCTATCATCCGCTCGCCGCACGCGATCCTCCAATTCGCAGGATTCGCCCTTTTTCCGCACCAACCGCTGCGCAACATCCGAGATGTTATGTTCTCCACCTCTCGGGGAGGCTCGCAAGGCGTGCACCGCTGGCCTCAACCCTCGCCCGATGCGGCTCCAAGGTTCGACCGGGCGGATTGCCTATGTGGCCCGCCTGGCCGGGTCGACCGGGCCTTGGCTCGGGCCTCCCTCTTCATGGAAGACATCTCTCCCTCCGCCTCGAGGCCTCTTCCTTGGTGGCCCCGCTTCATGGTCTTCCCTGCAGGGCTCGCCATGGGGTCAACCGGGTGGTTGGTGTGTTTGGGCCTTCCGTGATGGGTTGGTGTGGTCTCGAGGTAGCTCACCAACCAAGTGTGGGTCCACACACGGACCTGTGGTTCGTGGGCCATGACTTGGGGTATGACTTGGGCGACGACACTCGATATCCGGTGTGTACCGCTGCCACAAAAACCCCAGCACACAGCCCGAAAAGTGCAGATTTGAGCATGAAGCAAAGACAAGCATGCAGGTATCATACACCGCTGGAGATATCTCTGAACCAGCTTTCCAACAAGCCCAAGCACATAAGAATCGATAATCGGATGTGAGAGATACAAATTGGGTCAAGTGTCTACCGATTGCCACGTAAAACCCTAGCACACAGCCTGGAAAAGTGCCAATTTGAGCACAGAAACAAAGCCAAGCATGCAGGTACTATACACCACTGAAAGATCTCTGAACCAGCTTTCCAACAAGCCCAAGCACATGAAAATCGATAATCGGATGCGAGAGATATGACCGATCAAAATTCTGCCAAGAAGACGAGACCAATCGAATACTTACTAAAACATACGCCAATCCCTATATTGGTGTCGGACTTTCATCAACAGCACCATCAGAGCTAGGGTATGAATTAGTAAAACATTCTTGTAACCTTCAATAAGAGTACAACACACACCTTTCAACACCGCTGCGGCCAAGGCCAACAAAGGCATCGTGCAAGGGCTATACTTCTCAAAGAAGGAAGAAGAAGGGCTGCCACAAAAACCCTAGCACACAGCCCGGAAAACAGCAGATTTGAGCACTGAAACAAAGACAAACATGCAGGTATCATACACCTTGGAAAGCTCTCTGAACCAGCTTTCCAACAAGCCCAAGCACATAAAAATCTGACACAGGATGTGAGAGATACAAATCTGTCAAGTGTCTCCACGGTTGCCACAGAAACCCTAGAACACAGCCCGGAAAAGTGCCAATTTGAGCACAGAAACAAAGCCAAGCATGCAGGTACCATACACCTTGGAAAGATCTCTGAACCAGCTTTCCAACAAGCCCAAGCACATGAAAATCTGACACCGGATGTGAGAGATATGACCGATCAAATGTGTGATTTTAATATTGTTGATATTTAGTAGTGCTTCATGTGTCAAGTTTCGCGATACGGTGAGAGACCACGGTACGGTAGCAATGGTTCATGGTAGCAATGAGTTTTTATAATATGTTGATTGATTCAAAGATGATGGTTTGAGTGTTTATCACCTTAGCTCATATAGGCCCATCGTATCAAATAGAATGAACAAATGAATTTAATTGATGCTTGTAAGCAAAGAATACATCGTTTACATCATTTTATCCATACAAGAGACGATGGAGATCTTATCAGTTTGATAAACATAGACGCCTTGACATCCAAAATGAAGCCATGTTTATCTCTCAGAAGCGTACAATCAGCACTTCACTTGGAGCACCATGTTTCAGGTGTACCTGGCATTATAACAAGTCATAGAAATAGGAAAAGTATTAACTGCAAAAAACCATTGAGAATGCAACCTTACATCCAACAAATTGACGCAATAATCTGTCAGTTAAGAGTTACCCTGCTGCCTAAGATAAAACAAATCTTGTTGATGGCACCACATTTATCGATTCAAAGATTATAGAAAAACTGAGACCTGCTAGTTGTGGAGGCAAGATCATATCAAAGCATCATACAATATGGTATTATAGTGCCACAGAACGAAGATCATAGCCATCTGCAGTAATGTCAATACTTACTTCCATTTTGTTAGTCACAATATCATCAAATGCAATCACATAAAGGACAATCACTTTAATCTGTCTGCTACCGCAGCATTATTAAGAGGCTCATAGAATAGCTGGAATAAAACCACATTGGATTTAAGATAACCTAGACAAAGATATCCCGGCATTACTAAGAGGCTCGTAGAATAGCTGGAATAAAACCACATTGGACTTAAGATAATCTAGACAAAGATATGAAATTTAGCACAGTGAACCTACAAAAAGCTATCAAACATAAATTAAAATGCTCCTATCATCTACAATAATTCCATTTATGTTTTCTCATAAACATCTTCATTGAAAAATTCAAGCAATAGACCTCGAACTGTTAGCAAGCTCAGACTTTTATGACAAATCGCTTCAACTGGTTGTGGTCTGCTCCTCGTTTGGTTTGTTCTGCACCCAAATCCTTACTTCGATGGCCAGCCTTCAGCTTCAAATTCGCCCCAATACAGACTGCACGATCCAGATATAGCTTTGATGGCCTACAGATCACAAAGCTAAAGGAAATCTATGGATATCAAAAATGGAATTGGCATACCTGACTAGTTTCGAAAATCGCCGCCGACCAGAGAAGCAGGAGAAGGGATGTCGTTAGAAATCTTAGGGTTCCATCTTAGGGTTTTGAGTGGCCCAAAGCTTAAAAAAAATAGAAAGAAAACTTATGCGACAAATTGACACAAGGAAAACATTAATAATAAGAGAAAATAAAAACATCTACGGCACCTGTTACATGTTCCTCCAAAGATTTTACCCCGATTCTTGCCATTTACCCACCCACTCCTGCAGTTTTGTCCCTTATTCAGGTCGTTTATTCAGCATTCTTGATCGCAGAATTGTTTTTTACTGGTTTCCACGGTATAGGAAAATCCATTTAGTGGGCTTTTTGTTTGGTCAACAGGCTGGCTACCGCGCGGCATCACCCTGTTTCATTAAAGAAGAAAGCCCACTAAATGGGCTTTCGTAAAAATAGAAATAAATTTTAGTTGAAGATCGTCATACATAAATACTTTCAATTTATATCAATCCCTTAAATTTATAATCTAGAGATCAAAGTTTGGTGATAATGGGTAAGAGATGCGATATACTCAAGGAGCTTTTTGAATTTTGTGAACTCGAAGTTCTAATGCTTTTCGTAAGATTATGCCGGATTACATATATGCTAAATATTTAATTGGGGTGAAAATTGTGTTTGCTAACGTAGATTGTATCTTAACGAATTAATCTTCACATGAGAACACGAATTTAGGAACATTTTTTGAATTTCACTCTCCCACCAATAAGAATATCATCACTAAACCAATGACCTCATCTGACCTGAGACCGCCTTAGACATCATTTTGGAAAGAACCCATTGCATAGCAAGAGGTGAGTGCATCTTTTTTCATAAGGAATGTCATTTTAAAAAATACTCGCATAATTGCAGTACTTGAAATGAAATTTTGTAAAATGCAATAGATATAGGAAAATTGAATATTTACAATTATGATGTGCACTAGACAAATGCATCAACATTCTGTGGAGGTCACGGAGAGCAAGAATGGGAGATCGACATCTCCCACTCTCCTACTCTTAAAGTACGCAATTTGTACAAGAGTTAATCCAGAAGATTGTGTATTGGGCAGAAGCACATATAGGTACCACAACAGATAGTGGCACTGCAAAACCAAAGGATTTGCAAATAAAATTTCCTTATCACAATGGCACATGCAATCAACTTTAGCTAGAATGATACATGTTAGTTGCGAAAGGATTTGATATAGTTGCTCGAGAAAACTCCTTGATGCTGGTGCTCTACTCTTACTGGTTGCAAGGTGTCTATGCTTTGTTTCTTGTTTTTTACCATTATGTGTTAAAAAAATTTATATTGGGCTAAGTGTATATTTTTTCCAATGTATTCTTTGTGATATTATATATTATAACATCTGTAGAGTGTGTATATATTTTGTTCAAATCGTGAGGAGTTATAGACAAGTCAATGTACATAATATAAGTTTATAATTACAATTAAGGATCATGTTTTAAAAGTAGGGCAAAAATAGATATGATAGTTGCAAGTACTAGTTAACGTTAAAAAACTATGCCAAAAGTTAGTATGACATTAAGGATTGAAACAAGTATATTAAAAAAACAACAACAAAAACCAACATCATAGACTGCTAGTAAATAAGCATGTGCCAAAAACCATAGCACACTTGCAAAGTCAAATATGGTTTTTCAAAAACTTGGGAGGATTAAACATAGGTTAAAAAATATATAGCGATAGTGATAACTAATATGTAAAGTCATCTTAAATTATAATATTGACAATGTATGCTTAAAAATCACCTCCTGAACTAGTAATAATTTTAAGAAACTAGTGAAACAGATAAAATCAGTATAAGAACTATGATTATACTAGTAGTGATTTTACAAAATCATAAAAGCCATATAGTTTTTTTTGACAATTTGAATTGCATGTACTAAAAACCACTCTTATACTGGTTTCCATCATGATTATGAATCCAAGTTAACTTTTGGGGGCCTTGTGTTGTGCATGCCAGAAAGGAAGAAAATCTTTGAAACATGAGATGTAAAAGTTCTCTTAGTGGTCAATATACTAATGTCATAGGGAAAATGGTGAGAGCGATCCTTAATTTGTGATTTTGCTCAAGGAACATATAAATGTAATCATCATTAGGGCGGATTTGGGGTCTGAAAATGGCCCATATCTTGGATGCCAGAATTCCACGTCATGTTTCTCGCGACCAATGATGTTTGCGCATTTTTTTCCAAAGTCAAAGATTAGTTGGCAAGTAGAAAGAGGAGCAGGCTTACTTGGCATCCACATGGCTTAAATTTCATAGGACATGTTTGTGCATTCATTGCAACCACATTAATGGCCCACATTTTTCGAAAAATCGTATCGCTGGACCAAAATAATGGCTACTTTTCCCCGCCATCGTGCACATGCCCACATGCACCAACCACCTTATCAAATTTTGGCACCAAGATTTCCATTGTTCACATTAGCGCCACGCGTGCATCCTCTCCGCTTCGCTTCTTCATTTGGAATCCAAGTCTCCAATAGTGTCTCGTGTTTTTATGGGCGAGAATAGAGTTAAGCAACAATGGCGTAGGCGATAAAGTGGACAAGCAAACGTGACGTTACATGCCATGTTTACAATTCAACGGTAACCGATCGATCGACGGTGGAAGGATATCTATCCATAGGCTCGTGGGTGAGAATGCTATCCTTAACGGAAGGGTGACTATGGAGTTACATCGCCGAGCGACATTCATACGCTAATGAATAGGTAGAACTATAGGGTTCAAAATAAATGCTATGGATAGTATATTGCAAAAAAAAAAAAAAGGGAAGGGGGGGGGAAGGGATTTGAAGAGGAGGATATTTGCAAATTTGCACCCTCAATAATACATGGATCACACCATGCGAAAATGCATATGCACTTTGTAAATGTGTAGTCGATTTCAAGGCCATGTGATCCTTGCTTCTTTTTTCTTCCCTCTTCTTGATTTATATTCACCACCGAATCAAATATTTTTCTTTTGGGCTATATTTATCGATGTCGGGGATTTGAGACTAGGGAAAAGCATTACTAGCATCGTTGTTGTCTAACATATGGACATAAGAGATATGCTTTTCCAAGATATACATTCAGTGGCAATGGGCATCTAGTTTTACGTTGTAAAGTTGTGGGAGCCCAGCTTTTAAAGTCGCCCCATGACCTCTTTTAGCTTAATTGTGCAAGCCTTATGAGAATGGTGTCCTTGCAATGAAGAAATGTTTGATAAGACGCGGCATCCAATGTTGTTGAAAAAATGAGTTACAAAATATTTGATCCATTAGAGGTGTTTACTAATGCAACGACACAAAAGCTCCAAAGATATATTGTATAAAATGTCGCTTTCATGAGCCTTTGGATCAGCTTAACTCAAAGTGTCACATATGGAAACATTGTTAGGTTTGATAAAATAACATAAAAATCTTATTTAATAAAGCTTTGGTTGTTGGTAAAGTGTTGGCTTATTGATTAAGTGTTTGTATTTTGCTTTCGGACCCTCTTTGAAAACGTTTAGTTCATAAAATATAATATAACTTGGAATGATACATATTTTATATGCAAATGGGAGACTATTGATGAGGGACTTGGTGTTATTATCTATTGACAACAAACAAGAAAGTGGATCACACCATGCTTTTAATTTAGTACATTCCAACCTTTTAACTTATACAAAATTCGCTTGGTGTGATCTTTTTGGAAAAAGATGACTTCCTATAGTAAAATTACTTTGATTATCTTTTAATAAAAGAAATATATATGTGTCTTATTTGAAGTTAAGTGTGGATATGTGACGTGCTCATTTATTGATAAAGTGTTTGCTTTTTGAAAAAGGCTAATAACTTTATGTACTACTAGAGTTGGTAAAGTATTTTAGATGCAAATAGGATGCTTGATGTGATCCTTCTTAAAAAAAGATATGCTCTTTGAAAAAGACTAATAACTTTATGCACTTAGGGTGGTAAAGCATTAAATGAGAAGGGGTACTTGTGTTTAATTTTAATTTGACAACAAATAAGAAAGTGGATCACACGATGCGAATTTAGTGTGTTCCATTTTTGTTGCATATGTACTATTCGCTTGGTGTGATCCTTCTTGAAAAATAATATGCTATTTGAAAAGGGATAATGACTTATGTACTTAAGAGTGGTAAAGCATTTTAGATACAAATAGGAATGAGTACTTGTGTTTAATTTTAATTTGACAACAAATAAGAAAGTGGATCACACCATGCTAATTTAGTGTGTCCTTTTTTTTGCATATGTATTATTCGTTTGGTGTGATCCATCTTGAAAAAAAAAAATAGCTTTCAAGTAAAAAGAAAAGAAAGAAATATATTAGAACTTGAGTAGCTGTGGGAGATATGGAATGTGCCAATTTTCTTGGAATTTTGTCCTCTAGCTTAATTTTTTTTCTCATAAGCCTTGCTTCTTGCTTGGTTTTTGAAAATTCTGCCCTTCTAGCTCTTCATTCAATTGAGATTTCTGCTAGCCCTGTAGGGGCTAGCAATCTGAGCCTACTGCCATATGAATCCTCTCCAAATTATCTACAAATGGACACCAAAATCTTTGTAATTCTACAGGATAAAGGCAGACTAACTTGTGGATATTTGTGTGGATCTGCAACTCGACTCTGGCATTCTCTGATAACAAACCAATTCTTCCCAGAGGAAAATTTTCATCCGGAATACACATTTGTTCCAAGCTGTGAAGAATTTGAGATCGAAATCATTCATTCTTGGCTGGAAGAATTCATTGGTAACAAAAATATTGAAGCAACTGCTATTCTAAGAGTAAATTGTGACTGGACAGATTCAAAATTGACAGTCAAATTGTATTCCGAGACAGATCAAAGGCAATGAAGAGTGCTTTCTTGAATCCTTAGTGATTGAGTTGATTTCCTTTCAATTTGCCTCTCCCCTGCTGTTTCTTTTCCCCTCTTTCCTTTCAAAATTTTCGCTCTCTCCTTCTGCCTCCTTCTCACGTGTCTGGGTAAAAGCATGTTAGGGTGTACCACTTTTGGAACCTGCAAAAGTACATACACTAGGTACTTCAGAACTGGGTACTTTCTCATTTTTATTTTCATTAAAACTAGTACAAAAATCCAAAATAAAAGTCAAGGACGTATTTATATTCAAAGTTAAGATAAAGATAATGCTACCGGAGACCAAAATATATATAAAAGTTCTAGAATGTACCTTTTATTGAGATATTACACAGATACCTAGTACCCAGTCCTGGGTACCTTTTTAGGTACTTTTTTGGTCACTAAATAATACTTTTTAAGGGACACCCTAACATGCTTTTACCCGTCTCTATTTTCTTCCCCTGATCTTTTTTAATGGATAATTTAGCCAATTTTAGCCCTAAATTTCTAGCCTTTCTTCACGATTTTGCTCAGCTTGAAGACTCTGAGCGCTCCCCCTTGCTTCACCAGTTAAGTCTTTACCAAGAAAATCCAAAAAAATGTTTGCTCTTTGGTGATTTTGCTAACCTTCTATCTTCTGATCAGATCATGCACCCCAGAACTCATAAGGTGCCAATCTGGGATAATCTTTCTAAAGACCCGGATCTTTATGGTCGTCTTCCAATTTTGCACCCAAACACTCAAATTCCATTGCCTTATGGGGTGCCAAAACCAGTTAGAAATGTCTACTCAAATAAAGCTCTGGATCAAGCCTTAATGGAGACCCGATCTGCTGAAGGAAACAAGCAGCCACTCTATCATGGTATTTCTTTAAATCTTCCCTCTGTGCATGAAAAGATGTCGATTCTTAAAGATACTGCTATTCTAGTTAAGGTCAACAAGTCTGGCATTAACTTAGGGAAGCTATGGACTTTTTGCCAAAATCTCCAGAAAGGTGTTCTCATCAAAGCTATTTACTGGCTAAATTATCCATTTATCATGATTGAGTGTGAAAATAAAAGATCAGCAAATTTCTTTCTGAATCATGGTCCTCTGGTATTTGAAAATTATCAAATCTCCTTTCTTAAATGGAATCCCAGACTTGACACCAATTCCTTTGACTCTCTTTGCATTGCTTCTACTACTCTACATGGCTTGAATCCTATATACTGGAATGAAGAATGTTTCAGAACTTTATTTAGCTCCATTGGCACCTACATTTCCACTGAATATTATTCTGAGAGACCACCCCGTGCCTTCATCCAACTTGACCTTTCCAAAGACATTCCAATCCAAATTCCATTCCTTGATGGTTTTGGACAGAAGTCAACTCTATCACTAAGGTGGTCAGGTTTGCCTCCTCAATGTCAAACATGTAAGAACAGGCATTTTTGGTATGACAATTGCAGATCATGCTCCAAGAATCAGGCAGATATGACAATAAATACAATTCCCTTGAAGGATATCAGTCAAACTGAGAAAGTTATATCCCCACAGGATACAATGGCAACCACAAATGCTATGCTTCCAGACAGAAATGCAACCTCTGTGATGGCATTATTAGGTAATGCATCAAATGCATCAAATGCTAATAAACATAATGATTTCAGCTGGAAAAGAGTCAATGGTTCTCAAAGGAGAATCATTAAGAATAGGTTGGAAAAGGAGAAGTTAAAGCAAACTCATGATCATCATAGTTCTGCAACAATTTCAAGTAAAAGTGCTTTGACAGGAATATTTAAAAAGCCTGCAGAAATAAAGGTCATACAGAAATATGGTGAATATATTGGAAAAGGGAAAGCCCCTATGGTTCAGTCAGCAACATCAACAGAAGAATTGCACTCAACTCTTTATAGAATTATTCAAGATGCAAAAATATTGAATAATTCCAAACTGTCTTCTAAACTGGATCTTCAAAAAAGCAGTAAGGGAGATCTATTAATTAGGGAAAGCCATGCAAATAAACCTCAACTCCTGGTTTCTACAACAATTCAGGAGAAACAAGTAGAGAAACAAGTAGAGATTTCTAAATCTCTGCAAAAGAAAACATTAGCAGTGGATAAATGCAAGAATTCTTCATCAACTCTTCCTCAACACGACCTGGACAAAGTGGATAAAACAACCCCATTGCTGACTTCAAATGAACTTGGTCAAGAAAACATGGTTCTCTGCTCCAATCAGTTTCAGGTACTTAAAGATTTAAATACTAACCTTGATGATCAATTGTTGTCTGCTGGAAGTCATGACATCCCTGCTTCAATTCATGCTACTCCCTCAATCACTTCTAGTGATGTTCCCTTACCCCCCCAATCTCCATGTTTATTTCCTCTATCTCATTCCCAACCTCTGATTGATATTGAAATATCCCCTCCCCTTGTGAACCAAAAGAGACAATCCATCTCAGTAGATATTGAGCAACAAATGGCCATTCTTCAGGAAGGGTTAGTCTGCATGAATTCAAATCATTTTGGCACTCAGGCCCAGGATGTTGGAAAGGTTGACTGCTTCTCAGGCTGTTCCTCAGAGAATACAATGGTTTTAGACACTCCAGATCGAGATCAGCTCCAAGTTGTTTATGAAACTCCTCCAAGTCTTAGTCCCGAGATCTGCATCAACTCTTACACTTCTCTTATGGATGCTCAAGTGCCCAGGCAAGTACCTTTTCATAATTCAGCTAAGAAATGCTTGTTTGATAGCTCAGTAAATAGGATGTTTGAGTTTATTCCAGGGGGTGCTTCTGATAGTGAGAGTGAGAAAGATCTAGATTCTAATAAAGAAAATCTAGGGGAAAATATATGGGGAGATGATGAGCACTTGAGAGATTCGTTCTGTAAGGCTAAGCCTCATCCCAAATCTTTGCTAAAATTGGTGGATGCCAACACCCCTGCCAATAATACTCGAAGTAAAAAATCTAAACAGAGTAATAAAAAATCTGGCAAAAATTTGAGGAGATCTAAATAAGTTCCCTTTATTATTTCCTATCTCATCTTTAAATGAAGATTGTTAGTTGGAATCTAAGAGGTATTAAAGGCCCCTTGAAGAGAAGGAGAGCAATTTCTCAAATTAGGCAGTATGATGCAGACATTATCATGCTCCAGGAACTCAAACTCCCTAAATTTGAAGCTTCTAATTTGGGAGACTGGATTTACCCAGGCTCCTCATCAATCTGGATTGAAGCTAATGGTACTAGAGGAGGAATGGCCATTATTTGGAAAAACCTCCAGCATGTCTCCTTCTGCAATAGTCTTTCCAAAATGTGGCAGTCTGTCACTTTTTCTGTGAACAATATTTCCTTTGGAGTCATAAATGTGTATGCCTCCTCCACCTGTCCAAAGGAGAGAGAAAACCTTTGGCCCAATGTCAATTCCTGGATCACTCAAAATTCCTCTGTTGACTGGATTCTAGCAGGTGACTTTAATAATACCCCTACTTGGGACATGAAGTTGGGAAATAAAATTAATATGTCTGTGACAGAGAGGGTGACTTGGAATAATCTTATTTCTGACTCATCCCTCATTCATATTCCTTCTTCTACCTCAGTTTACACCTGGTCTAATAAACAAAAAAATCTTGACAGAGTGTTCTGTGCCTTAGATAGATTTTATGTCTCGAATCCAAACTCTGATTTTTGGGATAATTGCTATGTCACAAGTGATGAAGGTACTTCTATCTCGGATCATCAGCCTCAATTTCTTTCTACCAAGCATCTGCTTAATCCCCCAAGGGAGAGAAATATTCCTTTCAAATTTAATTGTTCTCTCCTTCAAAGCAACACTTTTCTTGAGGAGTTCTCCGATTTCTAAAGGTCCCTTGATCCCATGCTACCTAATACATCCATGAAAAATTTCTATTCCAAAATAAAAAAGGCTAAAGAGTGGATAAAGACTTGGGCAAAAAATAAAAGTAAGGCCAAGATTCAAGAAAAAGAAAGTCTTCTTCATAAGATGAAAGATGTGAGGTCCCTGCTGCAAATTGACCCTTATAATTCTAGTCTCCACATAGCAGAGGAATTAATTGAGAGGCACCTTAAATCCATTGAGGAAAAGGAAGCCAGGTTTTCTGCAATAAAATGCAAAATCAAATACAATAGTGAGATTGACTATGGGAGCTCTAAGTTTTTCTTTCGAGAAGCTAAGTCCAGACTTCTCAAGAACTCTATAAGTCATGTAATAAATGACTCTGGCACTACTCTCAGCTCGAATCATGAGATCAAGAAATATTTTTATGTTTTCAAGGACAATGATCTTACTGCTACTGATATAATAAACAGAGACAAATTTCTTGCTAGGCTGGACTCTATTCTTCCAAATCCTATTGATGCTATGGATATCTCCTTAACTGCTATTCCTGGGGAGGAGGAAATTTTTAAAACTCTATTGAGCTTCTCCAAGAACAAATCTCCTGGTCCTGATGGTTTTCCCCCCGAATTTTATTCTCAATTTTGGGACATTATGAAAACTGATATTATAGGCTTTGTGCATGGGTTTTGGAACTCTAATCATTTACACTCTTCCATTTCTACCGGTTTCATTACTTTGGTGCCAAAGGTGGACAATCCTACTTCCTTCAATGAATGGAGGCCAATCTCTCTCACCAATTCTGCTTATAAACTCTGTGCCAAAATTATTGCTAGAAGAATTCAGGCTTTTCTCCAGAAAAATATAAGTGTCAATCAATCTGCCTTTCTGCCAAATAGATTTATCCTAGATAATTATATTAGTGCTATGGAAGGATTACATTGGAATAGGATCTCTCATCAATCTTGCATTTTTCTTAAGTTGGATTTTAAGAGAGCTTTTGATACTGTAAATTGGGATTTCATTGACATTGCTCTCAAAAAAATGGGTTTTCATGCCAAGCTTATATCTCTCATTCATGGTTTAAATTCTATGTCCAACTCTGTTGTCTTGATCAATGGATCTCCTTCAAGATTCTTTCCCTTGGCAAGAGTTGTTAGACAAGGTTGCCCATTGGCCCCTTATCGTTTTCTCATTGTTGCTGAAATGCTCACGAGATGTGTTCTCCATTTGCAAAAAAATTCAAGTAACGTTAACTGGTTTATCTCTTCCTAATAACTGGATATGCTTACAATTTCACAAAGATGTCTGATGACACTTTTGCCTTCTTGGATTCCAATCCCAAAGAACATTAATACCTTCCTAGATCTTCTTAAAGAGTTCTCTGCAAAGATCGTGTCCATCTCAATATTGACAAAAGTAAAATCATAGGTGATGTCTCTCGGGCTTATATTTGTGATATTCAAGTTTTGAATCCTAATCAAGCTTCCAAATTATTAGGTATGCTCTCTCTAAGTCCAAACTTAAAGGGTCTTTGGGATCCTATCCTGCAAAGAATCAAAAGAAAACCAATAATTATAGGAATTGCCTATCTTTTGCAGGCGGGACAATCATTGCAAACTTCGGTTTTAGCTTCCTCTCATGTGTACTTTTCCTCTGCTCTTATTGCTCCTAAATCAATTTACTCTCGAGTTGGAGAAGGTTATTAGAAATTTCATCCGAATGGTTCACATCCGTTAATTGGAATTTCTCCTGTGCCTAAAAATTGGGGGACTTGGTCAGAAAAATCTTCACCTTCGGGCTTGTTCTTTTGGTGAAAATATATCCGAGAACTATCATGGGAAATAATTGCCAGATCCCAGTTCATTGAGTAATCGGGCTTAATTGCTCCTACCCCATTGGACATTCCTCTATTAAGCATTTCCTTCCTCAATCTGCTTTTGTGGACATTCACCCTGCTCCCAATACTTCTCCTCTGATGAGAAATCTAATAATGGCCTGGAATAAAATTCATCATGTGCTTCAGAGAGACAATATTCTTCAAGCCACTATGAACACTGATCTTTTTTGGTCACCAATCTTCTCTGATCAGTTCTCAAATACAATGGCCATTAAACATCCTAAGATTTACAGAAAATAGTCTAACAAAGGGATCACTGCTATAAAAGATCTTTACAGAGGAAATAACACTTTCATAACTTGGACTGCTCTAAAGACTGCTCTAAGGGGTACCTCTAGTGATAAGAAGCTTTTTCTGCATTTTAAGAATATCTTGGCTTCCTTCAATAATTTTGGTGACTTCAGTAAATCTCTTGGTTGCTCCATAAATGGAAAACATGCTTACAGGGTCAAAGAAATTTATACCTTGATTAATGTGACTGATGCTCCTCTAAAGGCTCTGCAGAAATGGTCATTAGATCAAGCTCAAGTTCAGTCTCTTTTTGAAAATGTTTGGAAGTCATATTGTACTCCTAAGATTTGCTTTTTTGTTTGGTTGATTGCTCATAAAAGTCTAACAAACTTGGTTTCCCTATCTAGAAGATGCAATGTAACTTCAATATGTAGCTCTGGATGTCTTCAGGAAGAGGATCTACATCCTTGGTCCCAAACTGAGACCCTTCTGGGCTTGGTTCCTAAATAAGCTTGGCTCATTTCTGAAAAACAGAAATTTCAGTAATATTATTCAATTCCTGCAACAAGGTGACATTTTTGCAAACACTCTTGTGCACACTGCCTTATGGAATATTTGGAAATCCAGAAATAGGGTCCTCTATGCATCTAAACCTCTCTCTATTTTCTGGATCAAAATGCATTTTCAATTAGATATTGAAGCCATTGCAACGTGCCACAAAAGAAAATTTGGAGACAGATACAATACTTGCTGGAATTCTATTGGGCTATACAGGGGCCATTTTGATTTGTTTGTGTCTTCTCTCAATGTTATTGATTCTAATGCTCCATATTCTGACTGTGACAGAATACTTAATGTTTCTTAAGGGAGAAGGTGCCACAAAGTTGACAATGATGTTGTGATTATGAATTAGCCATGTATCAGAGTCAACAAGTTGGGAAAAAGTTAACATTGAAGCAATTGTGTGAGATGACAGATGATTTTTTAAAAGAGGTTGAAAGTTCTAAAACAAGAGAAGCAGTTTGGGAAAAAATATATACTCGAGAGTTCATGCAGATGCACATCTTGTTTGAGTTCTTGTTTAATACTCACTTCAAAGATGACGTAAACTCGCTTGAGTAGGTTCAGTGGAAATGTACTACAGCCATAAACTGTTGACAGACTTATATGGTACCCTACTTCTTCTGATGGGGAAGGAAATTTTGACAAAGCTACTGGTGCAAAATGATAAAGGGCAAGGCAGTTACATTCTGGGTTCTACAAACAGAGTTTTACCAAGACTACAATGAATGGTTTAACAACAACCTTGGCAAACCACATCTAAACCTCTCGATCCCTCATTACTGACCTTCCATTTCATCTTACATATCCTATCATTCCTATCATCCATGCTCATCTCTATGATTTTAAAACTCTTGTGAAATCATGGTTGGTTTTTGTTTGCTTTTACAGAAATTAAGAGCGTGAACTTGAAGACTTTTATTGCATAATGCCTCTCCAAGGAGTAGAACTACACTTAAGTTCTCTAAGACTACTATTGGATTTTATTACTCTTTTTATCTACTGCTACCTCTATTTGAATATTATTTTTACTACTTCTACTTGATGCTCATAAAGAGTATCAATTTTCTCCTATTGTCATACCTGATAGGTGGACAAAAGGATTGTATGGCTTTATCTAATTAATGGAAAAATCTACCCTTACTCTCTCAAAAAAAAAAAAAAAAAAAAAAAAAAAAAAAGAAATATCATATTTAAAGTGTAAAGTGTTAGCATGTAAAGTGTTGGTTTATTAAAATACTATTTCTTTTACGCTTAAGTTGTAAGTTCAATATTTGTGTTTCTATTTATTTTTTTACTTAGGATCACACCGCTTAATCCTCTTTAAACAAGGATGGCTTTGACCTTCAATGTTCATAAATTTTATGAATGTTTGCATATAAGAATGTCACATATCATATTTTCTTAAAAAATGGTCATCAAATGGATAACTAGTCAAAGAGTTCTTCTACTACTTAAAGAGTTTCAAGGCTCATTTTTGCTATAATTTAAACAGCAATAAATTTTTAAAGGAATCATAGAAAAGTAGTCAAAGACTTCTTGTATAAAAGGTATCTAAACACAAACACCATAACACAAGACAAAAAAAAACACATGTACAAAGAACACATGTACAATAAAAAACAAGTTAGGTATTCAAATGGAATTAGAAGCAAAAACTTTTTATATTCAAAATTTTTATGGGTCGTATGGCTTTACATCGAACATCATTTTGTAAATTTAAATGCCCTAAGATTCACACACAAAAAGCCCGGAGGCTTGCGGTCATATGGTAAGAAGCTGGAGGCAAGCCGGAAGCTGCTGGAGGCTAACCCGAGGCTAAGAACAAGGAAAAAAAAAGGAGGTGCTCTTGCCTAACAAATTTCATTCATTTGCTTCACCATCTCGCAAAACAAAAAAATAAGAAATAACTTAGTTAGTTAGTTGAATGCTTAAGAAAAGAAAGAAAACATGCATGTACCATTTAGCAACGCCCATGAGCTCCTCGTAGTGGGCCGGATTCGTCTTCAACTTCTTCATCTTCTTCATCATCTTCGGCTTCTTCTCCTTGGTAGACCACTCATTCTCTCAAGAATCTCCTATCCAGCCTTCAAGAAACACTGTGATGAACTCTGCTCGAAATTTCCTCTCGATTCCTCATTCTCCGATTCCTCGCCAAAGGAATCGAGGAATCGAGGAATCGTGAGGCATTCAAAGCAAGAACCGTGGGCCGGAGGGAATCTGGAGGGAACATCTCTTCCGCCGTAATAATAGGCCTCTTGGAGGACACCTCGGCTCTTCCGTAGCTGATCTCTTCATGGCGATGGACTAGCTAAAATTGGAGGCAAGGATCTAGCCAAGATTGGGCTGAGATTGGGGAGAATGGGCCAATCTAGGCTGGAATAGATATAGGCTGGATTAGACGTGAAAATCATAGGAATGATTCAATTCCAGTCCTATCAACCATCATTACATGCCATTATGTGCATGTCTCAAATTTGAGCCATATCTAATATCTTCCTTTTTAACCTTATTCCTAAATATCCAATATCTTCCTTTTTAACCTTATTCCTAAATATCCAATATCTTCCTTTTTAACCTTATTCCTAAACCTATATGATTTGAGTTTAACCTGAAAAATGAACAATTTATATAATTCGAATTTAACATACTATTTAATACCAAGATGCTACGTCACACTATGTCGATAATTGGGATTTAAAAAAAAAAAACACTCCAAACCCTCCTCGAGAAAAAACCACGTAAGTGCCGACCTCACTTGTGTTTAAGTTTAATTTGACAACAAGCAACTTCCATATCGTGGCGTGGATCGCACGCATGAAATGAAGGTGTACAATTTTTATGCCCCAACACAATTCGGCCGCGGTGAGCCGAACGTCCGCATTAACCTCGCTTTTGAAATTTGCAACGTGCATATGGAAATCGAAAAGTCCATTCTCCTACAATCCATGGTTTTATACATTAAGCAAATTCAAATTTCGAATTGTAGGGGCGGGAAGCCCGTATTAGGATGAAGTGAAGATCGGTTATTGCAGGCGCTTGGGGCCTCGAAATGAAAGTCTGACCGATATAAAGCTTCGGCCTACACATTCAAATTTTGAAATGTAGAAGGCGGTGACGCCGCGACGCTTGGTATCCGACAAACCAAGAGACACCGCCATGAGTTGCCGTGATGCTATAATGCAAGTGGCATTTTAGAAGCGCCACGTGTTGCATCAACCCCCGTCGATAACCAACGTAATTAAATACATATGGCCATGAATGTGCAATCCCCCTTATTCCGTAAGAATATTCCAAGCAAATCAGAATTATGAGAGTTTGGTATCCTAGGTGGCATGGGAAAAAGGAGCGGAAATATGACGTGGAATGGCTGATAGGAGGTTGTTTTGAGACCCCAAAACCGCCCTAATGGCACACACAAAATTTGTATTTGGGATGCTTTCTTTCTTGAGAAATCAATTGTTTTGTGCAAATTTTGTAAAAAGAATAAAAAACAAGCACACATGGTAGAACCAACACCTTCGCTTTCAATTTGAAAATAAAGGTTTAAGAGAAGATTGATATAACACGCTTCTTTCTTCGCTCTTATCCCAATGAAGTAAAAATTGGCAAACTACCCGACATGACCCGTAATATTTTTTTCATTGACTATCCACGGATTGCAAAGGCTATTATCTTTCCAATTGTTTCTTTTTGAGAGAGCAAAAAATCTGAAAAATATTGCACATCGATATCCGAGAGCAAATCGTGAGATTGTTTTTGTGGCACCATGATACGCTTCATGTCTAGAATGTCAAGACCTCAAGTCACCCATTGTGCAGGTATATCCTTATTCCTAATACATGCTTATTCCTATAAAGCAAACTTATGTCCACTTTATAGGCAGCTTATACAGTGATTGAAAAATATTTGAACAGATTACCATAGATATACACCTTCCTCGTGACTAGAAGGAAGGAAGGAAGGAAGGTACTTTTATCGCCCACGGAGACCAATCGTCTATGGGACCCAATACAAAACGCAGCGCCAAGCGGATTATCGCCCGGATTAAAAACCCCGCCGGAAGGGTTTTCGAGGGAAAACCGTGGCAAAGAATCACTGCCCGACAAACCAGGCTAATCATATAAAATGCAGAAACATCCCAATATATCGGTCATGCACCACCCCCAGTAGTGCCTAGTCGGCCGACGCCGGCGGGGCAATGTGACCCTGGGTCCGGGACCTCCCCGGATGTATGACCCGGTGGCACGTCATCGACGGTGTGTTCATCAGCAAATGCAAGGGCACGTCCGCCGCACTAAGGGGCCGTGATCCGCCCGACCGACCAACACCGGGCAACTCGAAAGTGTGAGACTCATCCTCAATGGCACCCGCTTGACAAAGACGACAGAGCCCTTTGCCCGGCGGGAGCTCCCAATCCACCGCCCGCCTCAATGCCGAAGATGGTGGGCACTGGAAATGGAGGCAATGAGTCCAAGGCGAGGCGGTGGGGAACCGGGAACGCAGGTAGAGAGGTCAGGCCCCAGGGCTAACACGGGTTGATGTGCTCCTTGTAATGGGCCATTTTGACTCGGCTTAGAGCAATGGGGTCCCGAGCTTGCCAAGGAAACAAGCATCTAGGTACTCCCCGCCAGGCTGTCTCGATCGTCGGCCGCGCCCTTCAACAGACGCAGATTCGTGTTCTGCGACGTTCCATCCGGGCGAACCATCGATCTCTTACCCCTCCAACAAAGCCCTAAGCAGGCAAGCGGACTCATGGCCACAAGTAAGCCAGTCTTGGAGCCGAAAGCATCACCCATAGTAACCACTTTTTCAAAATAGACGATGTGTCTATCAAGGTCGCCCGCTGGCGCAAGAATCCGCTTCCCCGCAGTTGTAGACCCGATAGGGGATCAAGGTTTCACCCAAGTGCCCGTGCCAAAATGCCTTCTGCTTTTTGCTCCAAGTCATTCCGGTGTCGCCAAAGAGACGACCGGGCCCCAAACCTCGACCCTTCTAGAAGGGCCGTGCTCGACCGATGCCCGGAATGTGATGTGATCGATGGCCCCAATCATATAGCTCACTGGTGATCTGTTGTTCCGCATGGCATAAAAGCGCCAGCCTGCTATCACCCGCAAGGCGGATAGACGCCCCAGCCAGAGCGAGGAGGGGAACTTCACCCCTAGGTACTTGTAGGTGGGGTGGCGCCCCCAGGCCGCCGTCCCCGATATGTGATCACGGGGAGGCATGGGGTGACGGAAGAGGATATGAGAACCACCCCGGTCTTGGCGGATTGACGCGACATGTCCAGAGCCCCTGACAAAATGTGTCTAGGGCATCCGTAAGGCGCATAACCTTCGGGTGTGGGGCCAGTGAAAGCCAACATCGCCCGGGTGATAGATGAGCCGGGGCGGATGACCCGTGCAAAAGCTGTATGCCATCCCCCCATGCTCGCAGAAGCCGTGGCTCCTAACCGACAATGTAGAGGCCAAAAGTGTTGGCGAGGGGGCAACCTGCCGGACCCGATACTATCTTGGTGAATGCTTGGTCGGCGGTCGCATCCTGCCAAAACAACTCCTCATACAACCTCAGATATGGCATTCTCGCATGTGCAGCGGGAGCCCCAGCTTGACGCAGCTTCAGCCTACGCCTTTTCCCCGGGACCAGATCAAAAGCCTTTGGCGGTCCACAAAGCAACAATACAAGTCCGGTAGATGATTCCTGGGCCGTCTTCAATCGCCCGGCCCGCAAAGATATGGTCAATCGTTGAGTGGCGGGTCAAAGCCCCGCCTTGTGTGAGGGCTTTCGCGACATCCGCCTCCGCCCGCCGGGTCAATCGCTTTCGAGAATGCAAACAACAGCTTTGGCAAATCTTGAATCGACCATGATCGTCCGGGTAATTGGCCGGACAAAGGTGGGTCGCCCGCTTTGTGAATGGGAACAACCCCGCTGTGGTCCATTGTCGGGGAAACCTCCCCGCAATGCTCCCGTGGAACGAGGTAGTGAGGACCGCAAGACAAGCGCCGCCGCCGCCCCACTTGAGTAACTTCGGCTCGATGATACCATCGAGGTCACCGCCTTCCCATTAGCTAGCCGTTCAGGTGCCCTCCTCAACATCCTCGCCCACGAGAACCAATGGGGGCCATCCCTTGGGGGGTATGGGCGACGCAGCCCCCGGACAGTCATAGAGCCGCCGTAATCATCGCTCCCCGCCCGGGTGTGATGTCCCCTCAGGGTGGCTGGCCTTCAAGCACTCTCAAGGCCAAAGGTTCGAGGATGAGTGTCCAGCAGTAGAACATCTCCCCGATGCTTGGCAAGGTACCGCCTTTGTGTCCTTCGGGATGGGCGCTGATGCGGTGGGTGGCTTGCAAGCGGCACTGATCCGCATTATGACGGAGCTGCCGCTTGCATTCTTTACAATCGCATCAAACCATCGTTACGCGGGAATGTTTCTGACCCTGAGCGGCGACGCTGGGGTCTGCTAAAGCACTGTCCGTGCATCCCGTAATAGCGAAGTCAGCCGGTCCGGCTCGCTGCTGCTCTAGTGTGGAGGTCCGCAGAATTACCGGGAGGGCGCCCATGAGCATCTGCCGGCGTAGTCCTTCGCCGCCATAATCGAAGTCTCAACCGAGGACGGGCGAGGGGCTGGTATAGTGGGGGTTCGGCGGCTCGCCAAACCAGTCCAAATAAAGTGGGAGGTGATCTCAGTCGACCTCCTCATCCCGGATCGCCTGTGCTCCACCGAAACGATCGGGATGAGATGCATATCTTGCGCGAACTACAAGCACATAGTCCACCACACTAGACCCTCCCCTCGATTGTCCCGGCCCGCATGTGCACTTTGCAGAATCGGGCCACCGGGAAAGGCCATTGCAAATTATCAAGTCAAAAATGCCACATAGCGGGAGCAATCATGCGCCAAAGCGAAAGTGACGGCTATCATCCGACCCAGCGTGGCGGGCTACTTTCGGGGCGAGCTGCCGGGACATCGTCGGCCGAGGGGTCAAGTCGCATGGGCTGCGCTCTACTCTGTCAAGTGCATTGAAATCTCCAAGAAGGACGACCCTACCCAATGGCGATGCCGCCAGATGTCATCATATAGATCGACATACGGGTCCATCCTATCCGCATCGGGGTGGCTGCGATAGAAGGTGCTGTCTGCGTGAGGGAAATAACAGGCGGCCAGAAAAAGAGGGTTGCCACTGGTATTATGCACACGAACCCAAAAGTACCGGTTGTGTCTGTCTGTTTGTTCAAAGAAGCTAGGTATGCTAAATGTTGTTGAGAAAAGATGATCTTTCTTAAATATGATGCTTGGTGCTCATGCTTAGCATCATTTACAATGGAAAACATGTGATTTTCTTTGAAATGTTTGTTTAAATGTTTGCCAAATTGCAATAATTCAGAGACAATAGAAATGCAAATTTCTTTCGTAAAGTGTTCTGAACAGGTACATATTTCCAGACAGATAATACCTTCTTTGCTCCAAACATAGAGTAACCGTAGTTTGTTGCTCCAATCTCTTTTAGTATTATTTTTCTTGCTCCAAATATAGAGTAACTTAGTTCATTGCTCCAATCTTTTTTAGTATTCACACATAACAACCAACACATAACTACCATTAACATCCATTGCATCCAACGCATTAAATTAAAAACCCCCTGAAACCCCCTTTGGTTTGGGTGCATATTCACACGGGGGATTACTCCGGGCACCGAGAGCTGTCGGATGGGCATATTTGCCCTTTATTTCTCGATCTGGACCGTACATAGCGATCCTCGTTTGTGGGGTATGCTTGTACAAGTTTTTGTATACTGTATATTGCGGTTTGCAAAATACTATAAGGTTTGAGGGAATGTACTTAATTGTGTTAATTTTGTACATGTATTGTAAGTTTTTAGGAGCTCTCGCTGCCCTACGTAACCCCCCGTGTGAATATGTACCCAAACCAAAGGGGGTTTCAGGGGATTTTTAATTTAAATGCGTTGGATGCAATAGATGTTAATGGTAGTTATGTGTTAGTTGTTATTCTAAAAAAAAAAAATTGAGCCCTTCGGGCCCTAATAAACCCCATAAATGCATGTAACAATTTTAGAAACACTTCTGTATGTAATATTGTGCATGTAATATCTGTGCATGAAGATTCCTGAGTGCATCAATCGATTATAGCCCTAATAATTTAAAGATTAACACAATTATTTAATCTTCTTTCATCACCTACGTCATGGAGCAGTCACAACATGTATAATGATACAATGTATATTGCATATGAATCATAATACAAAATGGTAGAAGAGCTTTACATTCTAAGACCTAATGTTAAGTGCGTCCCAGGATTTGAAACTAGGCATGTCCACTAGGCATACATGCATGTGGGACAAGGTCGGTGAAGAAGGATGATCGTAATGACATCTACTTAATTTTCGAGCTTCAATCTGTGGATCAGGAAATACATTGCAAATAAATCATAGTTTTGTATTGGTTTGATAATTCTGAACAAAATTTAGGTAGCCTTCAGATACAACACAGAATTCCATCCATTGACACAAAGAACATGACCATTTTATACAGAGGCTACGTCTTTTTAAAAAGGCCAGACCGCATTTTCTGGATGGAAACTCTCTCGCAGAACTCGAATAGATGATATCTTTGCTTGAAGGTTGCCATGTTTACTATAAGCTAATATCATAGCATTAATGAACACATGTCCTTTTGAGGCATTTCTTTGAAAAAGTTTATGTGCCTCATCCATGTGTCTAGATTCACCAAAAACACATAATAGCATATAATAAAACATCGTCAGGTGACTAAGGTATTAGCCAAGAATAGACAAGAAAAAACATCTTCAAGATGAAAGCAAGTAGAATCAAAGGCAACTTTAGCGATGTCATCATCAGAAACAAATATGCACTATTATCTTCGTCAAACAAACATCATCAAAAACAAATATGCACTATTAAAGCCACAATGTCAATATACATAACAACAATCGAACCAACAATTGTTGCTAACAAGATATTGTAGCATTTGAAGCCATCAGCTTTCTGTTCCACTAAATTGGTGACCTGCAGCTCAGACACAACTTACAGGGGCTCAGAATTAAAATAAGGAAGGTAAACACAGATGAAACTCATGAAAAAATACTCAGCCTGTAAGATGGCAAGCATATGTATTTTGAGCAAGATGGAGCGAATGTGGCTGAAGTTCATGAAATACACGTCCCTCTATTTGCTATGGTATAGAACATGTTGGATTTATATGGGATGCTGAAGCATTTGAACACATTGCACGCCAAGAGTTTGAATTGTATATAAAGCCAGCCTTTATGCATATTGTTGCTGCATCCCGTAAATTGGGTAGTATATTATCTTCCTCCATCTGCAAAAGCCCTTTGGTAGTCTTCAATTCTGGCATCTTCACACTTTGTCTGCACCCTTTACAAAATTAAACAACATCTAAACACTGCCAAAACTTTGCCTTGCACTATTTTTTTGTCGTACATAAAAAACATCACTTAAGGGAAAATCTCTTCACCTCGAAAGTGGCTTATAAGGAAGAACATGTTCGAATATTTATGAGGATAACAAAAACTAACAAACAGTCCTGCTGAAGAAAACAGACGAATACCTTAGGGATTACAAATGTTCTATTCTATTCTATTTTATTCTATTCTATTCTATTTTATTCTATTCTATTCTATTCTATTCTTGATCTTCAACACTGATGCTGAGGCAATGTAATGCGGCCATCCAGACGCAAGCACACTAAATGAGCATCTTGTTGCCCATAATTTGCAGACGAAAGAAGCACCTGCCCTTGCGGCCCTTGCCTTGGCTCCATCGAGATCTTTTCGAAACCCTAGAAATGGTTGCACGTTTTGTTTTTTCATGAAAAAAGGGCGTTCATCATAAGCCCTTGATCTTTTTGAATTAAAAGAGCTTTTCTTTGTAAGCCCTCCGATCTTAACCATTGAGGAGGATGAAACAAAAATTGCGCAAATTGCATGCAAAAACTTGGTGTACTCTAGATGTACTAATTAGTACACCTCATGTAATACGACCACCAAATCATATAAAAACCATAGGCAAAATTGTACAAAAACACAAAAACAAAAAACCATGTTATTGTGCTATATATTCATCTGGAAGTAATTGAGATTATATGAAAGGCCAAATTTAATATCTTTCTTCAGTCTCTTGGAAAAAACAACGATGTGGAATCCACCTCGCATTTAATCACATGTAAAGTAAACTCCACAAATACCAATATGTCACCATAGATAACATAAACAGCATAAACTTAACTTAGAGGATGTTGCAGACATGTACCCTGAACTTGTTATCTTTGGCACATTGGAGAAAGTTATATGCCTTGGCAATGGTTGCCAATATTCTGCTAAAGCGATGCTATGCTTTATGTTGGATTACCATTTAGCTTGGGCAATAATGTTTGTGTTTGTAGCTTTGCATTGAATCATTCCATGTATAAAGGAGTTTGCTACATCTAATGCAAGAATTTTTAGAATAGAATGTTTTTTTAAGAGCCAAACGTGCAGTTCCATTAGCACCATATGTTGCATTTGCAGAATCTGTACCCAACAATATGGGTTGTTCCTCAAGAAATTTTTGAAATGTCATAATGAATTATGTTATATTCTCAAGAAATTTTTGAAATGTCATAATGAATTATGTTATATTCTATAGTCAATTGATTTATTTCTACAATATGAGTTGTTCTTTAAGAAATTTTCAAAGTGCCATCTTCTTTTTTATTTTAAGTTGGAGTTGGGAACCGTGCGGAAAATGCCCTTGTTGCAAGATGCGGCATTTCCTTTGTCCCTTATGGATATTTTGAATTTTAAGCTAAATTCACTCTTGGCGGGATGGAATTTTATTTTATTTTTTTTTTTTTAGGGAGCGGGTGGATTTTTATATTATATAATAAAAGGTACAATGTTTCAAAGCAAGAACGCAATTACTCTGGGAGTAATCTCAACATCTTCATCTTCTTCTTGCGAAACTTATTAG
Source organism: Isoetes taiwanensis (assembly GCA_021234155.1). Taxonomy (NCBI): domain Eukaryota; kingdom Viridiplantae; phylum Streptophyta; class Lycopodiopsida; order Isoetales; family Isoetaceae; genus Isoetes; species Isoetes taiwanensis. The sequence continues at coordinate 2,119,177 of JAJEKV010000093.1, forward strand.
ATGCTCTAAGAGCAAGATTTTACAAAAATTGCTCTAGCTGATGCACTTGAAAGGATCAAATAGTCATCCTGCCTGGTAACCAGAAGATGTATGATGATACATGAACAAGCCCTCTGTAGGCTCCCGAATGATGGTACTCGGCTAGAAAAATTGAGCAGATCTTCCCGAGATATTTGAAAATAAAATGGGAATATCGACATAGTATATGTATGAAAGGAGTAAAATAGAATGAAGCTCAAGCATCGATTGAAAGCAAGCACTCACCCAAACATATCGATTCGAGCATAAACCCGGCCAAGCATCGATTACTTGTTTTGGTTATCGCGGTTCTTGGCATAGCGATGCAAAGAACCGAAGTGCTTAAATTAATCATTTTATCAAAAGCGTCATACAATCTGGCGCCTATAATCTTTCCATTCAAATCTCAAAATCTTAAGATCAATCCACAAGAATCCACTATCCAAGAAACATCATTCTAGATCATCCTAAACATCATCAAGACCTTTCTGCTAGAAAGAAAGAGCAGGACGAAGGGAAAGAAGCAGGGACGAAGGGATAGAGAACCTGGGTAAAATATTTAATTCAAAAATCTGAAACTTCATCACTTACTAGTGCTTTGCCCAATTTCTGCTCCATCTTATGGGCATCTGCGTCGTTTCGATGTGTCTTGGCCAGAAAGAAAGGTAGAAACTAGCATCTCCAGCAATAAAAAATCTGTCCTATACCTGTTACTAGAGATTTGCCTGCCCTTCCAAACTTCCGAGGAAAAACATAGAGCTTCTCTTGAAGCAAAAAATGCCACGTTAGTGGCTTACCAGCAAGAGATCTAGAAAGAACCGCTTTGATGCTGCTACAGGTTCTTGAATTTCCAGAAAACAAGTTCTGCATCAGACGCCAATTTCCTGCTAGCATCATAATCTCTGACCTGGAAAGAGCTAAAGAGCCAAATTGCTGACGGGAGGATAGGCGGTTCCTTCCTCCTCGCCGCCCTAGCCGTAGCGCGCAGTTAAATCGCCAAGAACCATTTTTCTACTCCGGGATGGAATTTTGAATGTATGCGATTGAGGAGGAGGAGCGCCTGGTAGCTTAGGTGCTAAGTAGTGCGGCATGGCAGGTGAGTTTATCTTCGCGCCTCTTAACAATCTCTAGAGTTTATATGTGTTTACAAACAACTTTACCTTCGGTTTTATGTCTGCTTTGCAGCATTGTATTGGCATTTCATAGTTAGAGCTCTGTACGCGTACTTGCACGGTGAAAACACTAGTGAAATTGAGGTAATATGTCATTCTTTCATGTTCAGATAGCGAACAAACTTTTTGCAAGCAAATGCCTTTTGATCTGGTAGTGTTGACTTCTGATCTATTATTTCCCTTGCTCATGTGATTGGGTCTAAGAATAGAATAGAATAGAATAAAGTTTTTAATCTACTCAACAAGGTATTGGCTTATATTTCTATGCATGTGATCCAAAATGTGAGTGGTATGAGGCATGTAATTGAAGTACAACATTTTGAAAGAAAATTTAAGAAGGCTTTACTAATTATGTTGAGGTTCTGGGTGTACTACAACTTAGGGTCTGTTGCCAAAATGCAGTGCTCTGAGATACACCAAAATACATGCAGATTTAAATGTTTACCTTCTTCACTTTTGCTTTTTATTTAAACAGCCATTATTTTTTTAACTACATTTCTACCTCAATTTTTCGAAGTTGAGCTAAATGAGTTGTACAAGAAGAAGAAGATAGCCTTTGAGCTGAAGCAAGGGTTGCTAAACTGTAAAATTCCTTGAAGAATGCTAATAATCAATGCTTTATGCTATTTGACGAAGTGCAAAAGGCATAGAAAGTTGCTCCAGGTTGTTCCTTTGCCCTGTTTTTCCATATGTGCAAATTTGTTGTTTCATGTTTCAAATATCTTAGTGTTATTCTTTGCTCTTTTTTACTTTGCGTCTAGAAGGATCATCTACCTTCAAGCTTCCTTTCCAGTTCTTGGAGAGCAAGGGGATGTGCAAATTTGTCGCTTAGAAGGTAAGCTTTTTGCACAAGGATTTGGATTGCGACTTTGAAAGCTGGGAGAAGGCCATATTCCAAAGGTAAAGAGAGGTGTCTACTCCCTTTTTTCTTTTCTTTTCTCTTTTAATGCATTCTATAAGTGGTTCTCTTTTGTACATGCAAAAGCTCGATTCCTTAATCCTATTGTGCTACGACACTAGAAGCTTTCACTTGATGAAGAATTGGGGTTATTTAATTCTAACAAGCATAAGTGCTTTGCTACAAGCAGGTTGGCAATTTAATTCTTTTATTCTTTTCTTTTGAGGCTGGAAAAAGATGTGAATAATTGCATATGGGAACTACATCTCATATATATCCTTTTCTTGCAGATAGAAGAAAATGCTTTGATGCCGTAAGCTACATTGAGGTATGTGGCAAGATCTATTCTATATTGCTCTTTATAGTGTTGACGCCTTTATTGCCTTTACGTTCTATTAATAGGTTATAAAGCTATAGTTTCTTTAAGTACTTTTAGGCTGTGGCCATGGAAGATTTATGTGCTTTTCACTCTTTGAAATAGATTATTTAAATTGCATGAGCAGCATTGTTCTATGTATGTGTATATTGTGTCTAGATATACTCTTCCAAGTGCCCAACTGCTCAACTTCTATGGTACATTTTAATTGCAGCTTATGCTTGTCACGGACAATTCAAAAATTCTTTTGAGCTTTTCCAGCATATGCCAGAACAGAATGTTGTCTTATGGAATGCTTTGCTTGCAGGGATTACTCAACATGGCGATCTTAAAGAAGCCCTTCCAAATCTTTTATTGTTGCTATCTTGCATTTACCGTTTGAATGCTTCATATAATTATTTAATTCTTGCATTGTCTCATAATTCTACTAGATATTTCCTCTCAAACTCTTTTTCATTTTTTTTGCAACATATGTTAAAGCCCGTTGTGACTATGATCGATATCCGCAAATGATAGGTAAATCAACCCAATTTTATATATTAATAATTTGATCCGTAACATTACGTTTAGGATTTAGGTGATTCAATATCTTGTGTGAGATAAGGTGGCATGTAAGCGCATATTTTAATATTATCCCATGTTGCTCCATCATAGCTTTAAAAAAATTCATCATGGGGGCCTTGACTATGGAATACCATCTTCGGGTTCTTTGGGTTTTGAGTATATTTTATCTCAATATTTTTTGGCAATTTGTTTTGCATTTCAATATCTTTGGCAGGGATGCATAATTGCGTAATTAGTCGTTCTTATTACTGGAGGTCTTGGTGAGCATGAAGAATATGCATTTGGATCTTTTGTATGCTTGGTGGGCGGAAATATTTAAAATGCAACTATTCAAGACACAAATGCATCAAGGCATACACGTACTGGCATTTTTCTAAATGTACATGGTAATTTTCCCTTTCAAATATATTGCATTATATTTAGCAGTCTACCTATTAGGAATATTATTAGTTGTGGGATGTATCCCAATGGCAATTTGATAAAGACAAGAAATGCTAGCTGGTTAAATATTCGTTTGTCTCAACAAGTTTAAATGCATGTTAGGATCGGATTTCACGTGTATAGATTTACTAACTAGGGCATTTACAAGGTCTACTATCAAATGCAGTAAATTAGAATGATTTCTAGGAGGTGGACATCTTCTCCTGCATGGATATTCCACTACAAATTGCAACTTCAATCTATGTTTTTTGCACTAAATATTCGTCAATACAGTGAGTTTGCCTTGGATCTGTAGAATGCATCAAAGATGCCACAGATGCAAGGAACAACAATGAGTATATCTTACATACATAGCCAAAAAAGAAAAAAGATTTACAAGAAGTTAGGCAAGAGTGTTTCTATGAGAAAAGTGTTCAAATGTACCTTTAATGCACGAAAAGTCAAGAGATATGGTTATTGTTCCTGTTCTTTTTTCCTCGTTTTTCTTCCAATATATAATTGATGTTGTTTGCATATGCAGGTAGAATTGTATGAATTGTTCAAGGAAGGAAGGAAGGAAGGAACACCATCCACAGCTAGGTCTTAGGAAAGTCGAATATTTAGGTAGCTACTATAACAAGCAGGCCAATCTCAAATACATTTACACCATTATGAATATTTTAGTAACATTTTTCCAAGTTCTGTTTAAATACATTTCGCATAGCTCAACAGAGGTAATGAACTAGCCTTTTACTATTACCTGCGGATTTGTACAGATGTTATATTTTACGTGGCATACATCATCATAGTTGTTTTAGTATAGAGTTTTAAATTTAAAAACAGACCAATGCAAATTGGAGAATGATCATGTGGTTCATGGAATAATTTAAGGGCTAAACTTAGCTATTTGGCGATTTTTTAGCACATTTTTAAAAAAGATTGGCTAAAGTAAATGGAAAAAATTGGGAAAAAAATAATAATTTTAGCTTAACTTTTTTCGGGACTGCACCAACCCTTGAGCTCTTTAGCCAAGCGCTAGAAAGTAAGAGCGTGAAATTTTGTAGTGTTTAGCTAAACCATAGAAACTTTTAGAATGAATTTTGGGCTAGTTTAGCTAACATCATTCTAGTTTATATGAAATATATAACTAGTAGTTTAGTTTCTAGCATTATGAATTAATTCGAGTCCTAGACTTTACTAGTTAGCATTATTTTAGAATGTTTTCACAAAGAAAATGACTAAAATAAGTGGAATATATTGAAAAAAAGTATAGTAATTTGGTTTAATATTTTTTGTTAGCCACACAATAGAAATTTTTGGGATGATATTTGGGTTAGTTTAGCTAAACGCTAGAAAGTATGAGAGGAAAAATGTATAGAGTTTAGCTAAACTACAGAAAGTTTTGGGATTAATATCGAGCAAGTTTAGCTAAAGTCATTCTGGCTAATAAGAAATATGCGATTAGTAATTTATTCCCTGATGTGGTTGCAGATAGGTAAGTTCCATTGCATTTGTGATGGTGACTGGATTGAATCCATGAGCAGCTCCTGTAATTGGCTCATACATTGCCCTTATAGGCAGTTAGGTTTTGCTTTAAGCTATAACTCATGCCTATTTGAAATGGAGATGGCGATGCGTTCATTTTCAAGACCGATGGTCCATCAAGATCTTATGTCCAACAGTTTCTACTTGCAGGATATGTAGTCAGTGTATACAAGCATTGAACTATGATTTTGTGACATCCACATGTGTACTGGCCTGATCGACTTGATTTTATAATAATTCAGGATCGTTATACCTTCATGGTCATAGCGCGATGAAGAAAATTGAATGATTGTTGGCTTTGATAATTTAGTACTTGGATACTTTGTGGAACTTTAAGATTCAAATGTTTGTCCAATATTGATGCCTTGATTCACTTTGAAAGGCTCCTCAACCTTTGGTTGTTTTTTGGTGTTGGGAAACTCCACGTTTATTAGTTCCTTTGATATATTTGTACACTATGTTTGTATTTATCATTTGTGAGTTGAATGAAATACCTCACCGAACTATTATTTTTGAGATTATTACTACTTAATTATAGCCCCAAGTGTAACTCTTGTAACATATTGTTTTGCCAATACCCATATTTATAACTTTGGTCAAAACGATTTGGCTATTAAATTTTGTAAGGCAATTAACCCAAGTCGAATCTAATCTTATGCCCATGCTCACTTGCATCGTTGCTTATATAAATACACATGCAAGTATTCGCAACATTTCCACGGGCTTATTTGACCACACTTTTAGATTTTACTATACTTTAAATTGCAACTACAAATTGGATTGTTATCTTCCATAAAACCCTAAACCATCTTAAGACCAATAAATAGTCCTAATTCTAAGCAAACCATGCCACTTTAATCCAACTACACATTCCATTATTTCTACCCATTCGATGCATGCATAAAAAGGCTAATGCCCGACCTCTAACACTATATTACATCTTTGGATGTGATTATACCTACTCCACACGTCAACAGACCTCTAACACTATATTACATCTTACCGTCAACCATTAATCTTAGGGCAAAGGTTTCTAGTAATGAGTTATGTTATATTCTATGTGGTCAATCGATTTATTTGCAGCGACAAACAATGTTTATGAACAGTGAGCAAAAGGTTTCTAATAATGAATTATGTTATATTCTATGTGGTCAACTCTGATTTATTTGTAGAGCAAACAATGTTTATGAGCAGTGAGCAAAGGTTTCTAATAATGAATTATGTTATATTCTATGTGGTCAATGATTTATTTGTAGCGACAAACAATGTTTATGAACAAGTGAGCAAAGGTTTCTAATAATGAATTATGATATAGGGAGGGTGCCCATGAAGTTTCCACTTAAGGAAACATATTTTATTATGATGGGCAAATTTTTTAAGTCCTCTTTTTTAGCATACCATATTGAAGCTTAAGTCCTTAGGGTTTCAATTGATCCCACACAACAGAGTTTTGATAAATTTGGAGTTGGCTAGGAAGGTTTTAAGTCGGGGAGGTTAATTCACCCCAATAGACCACCGCGTACCCTTGATTGGACCACAAAGTGCCCTTTAATGGACCCACCGATTACCCTTCAATGGACCACACGGGACCTTCAGCGGACTACATTGGAACCTTTAAGAGCAAAGCGATCTTCCAAAATTTATGTACAACAAAGGTCCTAAACTATTTTCAACCGGAATGGATTGTTGCGGTGTGACCATTCGTGTCTCGACCCTAGACCATGGATTTCCTACATAATGCACAAATAATGTGGCCATCCAACGAGTCCATGGCGGTGTTGGAGCTGCCTTCTTGGGTTCCTTGGGAACATCTAGCATAGGTCCGGCATCCCCAACATTACCAATGTTAGATTGAGGAGCGCCGAAGCTTTGTAACAGCTTTTCCTCTTTTTTGGCATCAACGCCGAGGCATTACTTCAAGCAGGAAATTTCCACCATTCCATATAGCACGTAACTTTTAAAAGTTCAAACAAAATGTGCAATCGGTATGATGATGGAAAATAGGAACGATGTGAGTGCCATGGTGCAACTGTCAAGTAAAAGCCCGTAAGATGGGATACATAACAACCCTCCTTTTGTCTCCAAGTAGGCCACTAACACGCCACCGATATTGTTGGCTCTTGCGCCTTCTGGAAAGCTCCCTGTTTCAATACCCAAACATTTCAAACTTTAGCCGCAAGCAACTCCAAAGAATAAACTTTTTCAGACTTGAATGATCAAGTAGAACTAGCATCATAAAATTAAGGCCGTATAAAATAACTTCCAAAGATAATTCGGACATTCTAGACAACCGGGGAATGCGGAAATAAAGATGTGTAATTGTTGTCTTTGCTTGTATACAAAGGCATGAACATACATCATATTGAAGAGCATACCCACCGATATGATGTCATACCCTCGGATCATTGAGCAATCGTTGTCGCCGTAAACCATTTACAATAAGAAAATATAGAGCACGCGGAACCTTGAGACAACCAATGGAGCGGTGAGCGACCATGTCCAATAAGGCCGATGTTCTTGCTGTGAGCCATGCAGGCCAAGGACCAATCGCATCTCGGTGAATGAAGAGGAAATGTAACGGGGATCCCACCAACAATTGAATTCAAATGATCAAATGAAAAGCACCGGTGTTAAGTATCACATGTTTGGTGCACTAAGTTGCAACAAAAGTTAAAATTTCAACATTTTTACGCAAATCTAAAATATCTTGGGTGTAGATTCCTTATAGTTACAATCATAAATTTGATATTTGTTGCACGAAGGTACAAGTTGCAACCACAGCCAAGTTAAAAATTGTTTGTTCTCGAACATTTCGACCTGAAACTAATACACATTGGACAAATCTTTCTACATTTGGCCACGCAAACAAGAACTGTCATGTTCATGCTAACAAAATGATCTTGAAGCGGTATATGATGTTTCTTTGGAGCTTGATCTAAGTAAAGGTGTAAATAAGGTCATCTATGATCATTTGAGATAAATTCAATTTCTTTACATTTGATCATTTGAATTCAATTGTTCTGAGGATTCATTTGAAAGCAAGAACAATTGACTTCGCATGACTTCGAAAAGGAGAAAGGAAAAAGAAGGAGACCTTGGGTGTTCCATAATGGGAAAATAGGCTGTAGATTTTAGTGTAACCTTCAACTGCCATCCACTGGTCTTCTCAAACCCTAGATAGCAATGACCAATGTTACATTCTTGCATGAATACTTGAAGAAAAATCATTGGATGTATACCAAATGGCAAACAAAAATACAAGTATATCCTTTTAGCTGAAAAGGAAGATGGATAGAGTGGTTTGGGAGAGCGGACTCTTATACTTTACAAAGAACAGAGGAAGTTGGATACCTAAACAATTAATGCCCTCTCCCTATAATGCAATATTACTTGCCCACGAGCAAAGACTCCAAATAAAAGTTATTTGTTAATACTTCCGGGCATCGAGGTTTTAAGAAGGCTCCAAAATAAATGATAAGAATCTGCGGTTAGCGGGGTGAAAAGGCTGAAGTCACGACCAATGGGTTGAAAGGGGTCTTGACATACGATAAACAAATTGAGTAATTACTAGGCTTAGCTACATGAATACTATACACACTCTAGCCAATCTTTTTAAAATTCAAGAGGGCATCCCAAGCGGCTCTTCTTCCTTACAAAGGAGAGTAGTGACATCATCATTTAAATTCTTTTGGAAGATAATACACAATTACGCTATGCTCTTTCTCGACCTTTGTACTTGCACCCTTGCCTCCAAACACAAATTGAGCCCTAGTCTTTCATAACTTTTCACCCGCAAGCGGATGAAGTAATGTCGAACATTAATTCTTTTTGTTGACCAACAAAGCCGAGTAGGACTCTAAGGTATTACCAAGTTATCTACATAACGTTGTGCTTCCCATTGTAATTTCTCTACATCTTCTCGCATACTGCTCATAAAATAAGCTGCTAAGTGATAAACTATATAACAAACTACATGTCCATTAACAATTAAAAGGTTCCCCATTATGCTCGGTCACTTTGAAGGTAAATCAAGCTCCCCTCACACTTGACAAAAACATGCAAGAACGTGTACCCAAAGAACATAAAAGAGGTATGTTGTTATCTTTGTGATTCAAACGCGGACACTTACCAAAGAATATATCTTGAGTAGATGAATTTGTCTTCTTACACCAATGCTAAACTTTGACCTATCCTAATGAGTCTCTATTTGTTCGCCATCATAATTTTTTTATGATGGCATTTGGAATCACATTGAAAGTCATTGACAAAGGATCCGAAACAAGCGTATCTTTGTGACATTGCTACCCTTGCTATAAAGTTGATTTCAAAGATATAAGTATGCACAGTCATTCATTTGTTTTTTTCTTTTCTTTCTTCTTCTGTCTTCTTGCTGTGTTTCTACAGTTTCTCTGCAGTTCTTTTGCCTTGGTCATGTCTTCCTCAGCTTGTACAATGTCTTCATAAAACAAAGATTATATGAGTTCCCAGAGATGCCTCATGTCCTTCCATCAGTCAGCAAAAAATTCCTTACGCTTCAATAACATCTAAACATCAATCCACAAAAGAGATTTGGAGATGCCAAATTGGTTACCTGATTCAGCTGTGGCTCCAGGTCCAGCTCGTTATCACTGGTGTTTTGCACTAGTTGCTTCCCATAGAGTCCCTCTGTATGCATGTTGTAGTCCTACGTTTCCTCCACCCTGCTGCTAGTTGATTATGGGATGTATTTGCTGATACCACCATCTCTCTTAGGGGTCGGATTGCTTTTGCCAACCAATACTTTTCCACAATGCCAACCAAGAACTATTTGCTTGGTTGAGCATAAGCTCTCTCCTTCTTTCTTGCCACGGGGCTGCAGGTCAATGCAGCCCTTGATCGGATGATCATCTCACTCGCCTTGTCGGTTTGTTCTTGGCCATCGTGGTGCAAGAACTAAAAAGCCCGACAAATGCTAACGTGATAACATTGGAATCCGGTTATTTTAAAAGATCCAAAATATATCATGACAAAATGCTATCTTATATCGGCTTCAATCATCAAGCATTTCATGTTCTTCATAAAAACAATGCACTTTGAGGCATTTTTTATTCAAAAAGCATATCCGAGTGTAGACATTGTTGTTTCTCGAATTATATTGTAGGGAAACTAATGGGCGTGGTGGGACTCATCAAGACACCATCTAGTTGGTGTTTGTAGTCGTAATAAGTCGACCCAATTCAAGAGTACATCTTCAATCTGTTGACATTGTCTAAGCATAAACTCATCAACTTACCAACAAACAATTCTTTCCATTTCAAGAGCTTACGCCATTGACCGGTAGCTTGGAAGAAAACCAATGCACCGGCGGGAACCACTCTAAATATTTGTTCGAAGCAGCTCCCAACTCGTCCACCGCAAACATTTGGAAAAGGTGTAACAAAGGGCTCATTGTCAAACCACAACATATGTTGTTCTTAATTTACACGAAATGAGAATCCATCCGCATGCTTATAGCTGGCATTTAAGTGGACATTCGGGCCCAATTGAAACTCCATGACCAATAAGCGATAGATGGAGCATGGCCGAGAGAAAAAGATGTCAAACTAAGTGAGGTAAGAGAACCCAGGGAAAAAAAAAGGCTATACACGCTTATTCATATCTATGACATGTGGCTTCAATGACGACCTCAAATGGTACGCCAAGCTTCGAGGTGAAAGAGTCCATTGGGGATAGAGTACTAAGGTAGCCCCGTTATGTTAGTCAAGCAATGCCTAGAGCGGTAGCCTTCTTACGGATAAAAGTCCTTTTCGGCTAGGCCCTTGATATTAAGCCCGAATGAGCATTACTAGCCTATCTCTATATTTTGGTATTCCTAAGCAGAAGATCGTAAAATATAAAAGAAAAAGGTTCTCTGACCCGGGCGTGAGAATGGCGGACGCGGGACTTTTTGCCACATCATCAAATACAACGGCGGGATTTAGACACCACGGGCTTAGTGAACGGACCCATCCTTGGACTCCCATTCTTTGTGAACACAAAAAAAACACCATAATTGACAACTAATAGACACTAGGACTCAAAGCATCGTAACATTGTTATGTGATACCTTCATCTCGTTTACATATTTTTGAACCACCAATTGATAATCATGCGATCTAGCGGGACTAAAAGCATAAATTTCAATGCAGAGAAAAGCCCTGCATGATAATATTTTTGTGTCACATCTGGTACAAACATCAAAATTACATCCCAAACTATTCACATGACATCACCTTCTAACAAAAGGACCACATGGCCACTTAGATAACTCTCTTCTAGATCAGGATCCGCAGCTTCTGCTATAATCTACATAAAGATCAGGCAATCCATTAAGTGGAAATTAACATATCAGAAAAAGTTTTGCTCACTGACCTTTTGAGCACACTCCAAGAGCATTGGAAATGACCTTCGAGAAATACCAGCAGCACACAATTCATGCAAAGCTTTATCATCCGTCCAGCTACCATGAGCAATAACGGTAAGCATAAATTATCAGCACTCATATGCGCGTAGCTCAACAAGCGATAATGGTCAGATGAACTTGCCAAGAACAAAACCGCTCAAAATCCATTTTTGAGAGACTGCTTTCTTGCTGATCAATCCAAACTAGCATTTCCTGAAGAAAAACATGATCCAAGCAATAGGCAATTGCTTTACATATATAATTGAAGTTTTAAACCAGGTACAAACTGTTATCATCTCAATAAATGGCTGGTAAATGTCAGAGGAATTTGCTGTCAAGCTTATCTGTTCTAGCTCAGCTCGCATTTCTGTCATCAGAGAACAGTGTGAAACCATTTGATCCTCTAGAGCTTAATATAATACCTTATGTCCATCTTCTATATATAATGAACCCACAGTTATAAGGAAAGCTCCTTGTTTAGATACTGCCAAGTCAATGGTGAATGGAAACAACAGGGACATTCCATATCCTACAACAATAATTGCTCTTGTGGTTTAAAACATACTTAATACAAAACATAAAGACACGCTTAAACACACTTGCCAAAACATAAAGACACAGCAAGTCTCAAATCAAATGTATTCCCATAGTAAGTACAATGTTTATCAATTTCTTCCACAATCAAATCAATTGCAAAGTAAACCCTGCAATCACCACAAAACAATATTAAAGAATGAGTCCAATGAGGGATTATATAGACAAGAGAATGTGTTATTACCTTAAGCATTGTTTTCTTTTCCCTTGCTTCATTGTAAGGTGTTTATATTTGACCCATGCATGTGAATTCATGTCCATGACTCCCATTGAGTCTGTTGGGTATGCTTGAAACAAATGTCTTGACCAAATTTGATCACCAAACCTTGATGGCATAGGCCTTGTTGGAGGAGCTCCTCTATTCGCATCTACTAACACATAGCGGCTCATTGTTATTAGTATGCTCACTACCAACAAAATCATGCACCAAATCATGAGGAACACATGGCAATGGTGTCCTCGGCGGCGTGCCAACTTCCGATGTTGCTCAATTTGTTTACCCAATTGGGTGGCTCTTCTTTAGCCTCTCTCTCTTCCTTCCTCTTCAATACTTCTTTTTTGTAACATCTCCTTTTGCAATTTTTTTCCTTTTGACTCTTTTCTCCTCTCCTCGGCCTTTTGCAACTTTACCTTTTACGCTTCAAGTTTTGAGCCCTCTCCTTATCTGCTGCCTTGACAACAAATCGTCGAGGAAGTTACAAGCCACTGTTACATTAACTGATGTCTTCCTTCTTTTTGCCACATGGGGCCTGGGGTTGTGGCTGCAATTGCACATCTCGAGAGATGGGCGGTTGTGAAGGTTGTGGCTGCAATAGAGCATCTCGAGGAGGTGGATGGTACAAGATCAATGTTACTAGCACATCTTTGAGGCCGAAAATCCATTGATAATAAAAGTAATTGGCAATGGAAATGAACCATTTGCGAGGGCAGCAAGGCTATTTGGTAGGAGGCAATGTTTACAATGATGTGTTCTGTATTTGGTTGAGCCATATGAGATGTTGACATAATGTTTGCATTTGCATCAATGTCGACTCCTTTACAAAATCAACATTAGTTCAACTATTGTTACAAATCGGCATTAGCTTCATTGCTAAATGAACTATCTTCATCATGCATACCTTGGGGAAGACCAGCGGTAGGCAAATTGTTTGCATTTGACAAGCCATAAGATGTTGGAACATAATTGATGTTAGGCTGCTATATCGACATGGTCTTCATGTGGATCATTTGTGGTGAGATTAATAGCATTTGTTACATCAACATTAGATGTTCTTTGCCGCAGTTAGTATTTGTGGTAAAACCATTTCTTCCATAGTATTTGTGGCTATACCATTTCTTTGCCTTTGTCACATTCCCATTAGCTTGCGGACAAGCCTATTGAATGGATGGATCCCGTGGCCCTAAAATCGCTCTTGATATTTTGAGGTGTTAAAGCATCTCGAATAGCTTCCCATATCATTGTTGCTAAATCTTCTTTCTTAGGTTCAACTCTCTTATTCAAAAGCATATATTTGCCTCTCATTCTTTTGAATGCTGTCTTAAATGGGCTATAGCATGATACATCTAAAGGCTGAAGCTTGTGACTTGTATGTGGTGGAAGAATAAATAGATGCAAGCCTATACTCCTTGCTGCCTCAATCACCTCAATATCAACATGACTAGCGTGCCCATCCAAAATTAATAAGTGTGGGTTATCCAATGACACTCCACCCGGTACATTTCTTGCGAAATGATTATTCACCCATTGCTTGAAGAGGTCTTTCGTCATCCATGCTTCTTCCTGCACTGCCATAGATGCTCCTTGCTCGCAGCCCAAAATATGATTTGCTCTAATTCTTTTGCCCTTGAAAATATAGAAACTTGGTAGCAAATGGCCTGCAGCATTGCAACAACATAAAATGGTGACCCATTCTCAATTTCGCATGACAGTTTCGGATACATTTCTTGCGCCTTTCCTAGCAATAATTCTCAGCCCTGAAACCTTGCCCGCTTGAACTCCGGTTTCATCACAATTCCATATATTCCTTGGATCAAACTTGACTAAAGATAGTGCAGGCTCTAAAGAATTATAAAAAAAGTCCAAATTGTTCTTGTTAATAGCATTAACTCTTGCTACATCTAGTGTCTCACAAGATCTTAGTGAAAGTTGTGGATGCCTTCTCTTAAAGCTTCTCCACCACTTGGTACTAGGAGTGCCATTCTTGAATGCGGTGGGCTTATCAGCGCATACCTCTGCTACTCTCTCTTTTAGAAGTGCTAATGTCACACCATGACCTGTCTCAGCCCGTTCTAAACACCAACTCCGATATCATTTTCCTCTTCAAGTGTCAATATCGAGGCGGGGCCTTTCTTACGGGTAATCTTGCCATATAGCCACCCTCTTATAGTTGATCTTGGAATTCCATACTCTCTAGATCTTTGCTCAATTGTGATCTCACCATCTTCTATCCTACTAATAGCCTCAACCATATGTTCTTACGTCCATTTTGCCTCTCTTTCTTTTCCTATGATTTCTTTTTTTTTCCATTTCTTACGAGGCCTTTCTTACTAATGGCCATTTCTTTGGCAATGGAAATATATGAAAAAGCATATCTTATTCATCATGCAAAAAGCATGAATTCTTACTTATCATGCATTCTTATCATGCATTTTTGCTCATCTCTCTTCCTTAAGCAAGACAACTTCAAATTTTATCTTGATTCCTTCCTTTTATAAGAATACATGGGAAGCAAGGGGAGGCAAAGATTTCCTAAATATCCTCTGTCTAGATGGGCGACTCAAATTGCTCACGAAATCCTAAGTTATATGTCCTATCAAGATTATCAAGATGGAGCAACTCAAAATCGCTCAAAAGAAAGAAAGAAGGAAGGCGAATACTTGTTTTTGTTTGAGGTGACAGATCCCTTGCCCAGAACCCGCGTTCTCCAATCGATTCCACTTAGGCGAGCCAGTATTCGAGTATACGGGCGTCCGGCATTTATACGGAGCATCCGACAAAAGGAACAAAGCTAGTCGAATGAAGGTTCGTGTGGTAGAAGCGAAAAATGAAAGCAGCGTCAAAAACACCAATAATGGTCTTTTAACGGAGGAAGGTCACCCTCCCCTATTCTATGTGGTCAACTGATTTATTTGTAGCAGCACACAATGTTTATGAACAAGTGAGCAGTCTAACGTGATTCTTGCCTGTTAATCTTGTTCGTTAGCTATGCTGTTAATCTTGTTTGTTAGCTATGTTACGTCGATTATAAAGGAAGACCAAATTTAATTTATATAAATTCTGAATTTCACGTAATTATCTCACCACCACATTGAATTCAGTGCTGCTTTCTTGTATGCGTTAAAATTCTCAAAGAAGTCTGATTAGGTGGGATGCTCATGGAATATTTTAGTTCATTGATATCAGCCAAATTAATTCAATGTTATATACAAGTTGAAGAACAATCCTCTGGCAAATCCTTTGCATTAGTTGCTAATTCACAAGGGGTCGTCATCAAATCAGCATCCCCGTTTTACTAAATTTGGCATGCAAAAAAAGGCATGTCTTGCCATTGCAGCTATTGCTCCATTGCCACATTTCCACAGTTTTTCAAGGACCCCTCATCCAAAGGAAATTTCAAATGATTCGTCATCGCACACAGCAAAAAATATGAAGCACCAAGACAAAGTCTAACTGCATATCTAAAAATATGAATCCCCCCTTCAAAAAACAGTACATTGAACGAGGAAATATTTCTCTCTGTATACATCAACTAAGTTGGTTACTTTTTTTTTTTTTATCAGACAAGAGATTCAAGAATTCTTCAATGCACTTTAACAAGAGATTGCCGTTTGAAAATCGTAGTCTAAACTTAAGGTGCTCCGCTCGATAATTGCCCAGTCAAAAACTGCAAACAAATACGTTCACGTCAAAAAATTGCTTTGCATTTCCAATTCTATAGACCCTTTTGAACCACTGAAACAATTGCCACCTAAAGAGAGCAAACAAAACACTAGAAACCAAGTGAAGCAGTCCCTCAAGCAAGATATCTGAAGCTCCAATGGTACCACATTTATCCATACAAAAGTATGCCATCTTGAATAGCAACATTAGCTACGAAGAATCACAAAGGACTCCAACCTGTTTTATTGCAATGATTTGACCATGAAGAAAGAACAAGGTAAATATACACAACCATGGCTATTTGAGACCATATTTCCAATTATTGATAACTGAAGCGCCAAGCACTACACTGCTCATCATGATTCGCTTTTAAATTTATAGATAAAACTTGTTTCAGTTCAGGATAATAATTCAGAAATTCAAGTAACTGAGCAGATTGAACCATAGGCTTATTAGAATTCTTCTCCAAATACCTGCCAAAAGGTCAACGAAGGATCACTCAGAATTCACTTCTTACTCAACCCCTATGTCTAATAATTTCAGTAGCAGGTTCTCCAAGTGCACTTGGTGTATATTTTGACTTAGCTTGTCATGCACAAAGTATATGCATGCAAGAATGCAGAGCTTCAAATAATTACCCCAACAAAATTGTTTAATCTTAAATTCAAATACAGAAAAATTAAAGAGTCAACATGATGGGAAGGGCAACTAAGAACAGACGAGACATATGGCTAAACACGCATCTTGCAACACAAAAAAAGTGTGAATGCTTTCTGCTTGCTTCTCAAGTGCCATTACTGCACCGAGTGAGTGAGATTCAGAAAGTTCAATCCTCCTGTGTAAAGGCCCAATATGTAGACAGGTAAAAGCACGCAATCATGTAGCAAGTGAAGACTATGCCATCAGACACAGGCATGGGCATCTTGACTTATATAGTACTAAACAGCACAAATCCAGATATGATTTTTAGAAAGTATGATACAGAGGCATGATTCGAATCGAACAATGAGCACATTTCAACAGATACCAGGCAAGCATTCAAAGGGCTGAGCAACACAAAATTCTATCCAGGACATTAAGATAAAATCAGCTGCAAAACCAAAAATGAAAAAATTTGCAATAACTTACATTCATGATATGATACAAGTAGGGGCCCTGATTGGCCAATGTCTGGTAGGCAATCTGCGGCAACTGAGCAACCTCACACAGCAACCTCCCTTGTCCAATAGTAATTTCAACTTTCTGAAAGCATCTAGCCCTTATCTGACTCAGCATCAGCTTCAGATTCTGAATCGGAAGAAGATCCAGAACCTGAGCTACTACTACTTGAACCAGAACTGCTATCACTAGAAGACCCAGAATCAGATGATGAATCATCTTTGGCTGAGGCCTTTTGGGATATCTCATCTTTAGGACGAACAGGAGACCCGCCCATGATGTCAATTTCCTCCTCATCTCTTGTTGCAGATGAGCCAAGGGGCCTGCTTGCCACTGCAGTTTCTCGCTTTTGTTCAATTTCCACTTCGTCATGGTCACCAAAAATTCTGGGAAGTTCTGAACGGCAGTGATACTTTCTTTTTGCTTTTTTGCCAATTCATTGTAAGCCTATATAACTCAAATTGAGTCTCCATATCTAAATTTTCCAAGTCTAGCTCAACCTCTACATCAGCATCATTGCTATCTTTCAAAATGTCAGGATTCATCGTTTTCAGGATTTCAACCACTCTCCTCATTCTATCTGGTGGGAGAGTGACAATCAAGTCAGAGAGCTTCTCCTTTTCTTTATTGGTAAGGGGCCTGACGCCTCCATAGGCACTCCTAGACATTAGCCTGCCTAGCCTAGGATTTACACCACTCTTATTCTTGTTCTTGGACTTTGAACTCTTACGCAAACCATCTGCTCCATGCAAACTTTTCTCTTGTCGTCCATGGTCCTTATGATGAGTCCCATTTTCCCTGTGCAGAGCCCCGTTTTCTTTTTTGAACCCATTCTCCCTTGGCATACTTGATACACCATTTTCTCTGTGAATTCCATTCTCTTTGGGAACAATTTCCTTTTGTAAACTTTCCCTTGAAACTGTTTCCTTTGATACACTTTCCCTAGGGGCATTTTCCTTTGGAGAAATCACAAGTTCTTTAACAGTTTCCCTTGGAACAATTTCCCTAGAAATAGCTGTCTCTTTCTGAGCAAGTACTTCCATCTGAGCACTGTTTTCTACCTTTGGTGTATTATCCCGCTGAACCATGCTATCCCTTTGAACAACAGCCTCTCTCACCACAGCTGTTTCCCTCTGCTGGAAAATCTCTCTACGGTTCTGAACACTAAGGTCCCTCGAAACATGCTCCCCTCCATAATGCATTCCATCATCTACATGCGTACTCCGCATTGAGGATGTAGACTTGGGCTGACCCATCTTGGCAGCCAACGGAGCTGCTTGGAAGGGCTTTGTTTCAACCAGGCCAACATGGCTCCCTGCTATACGCTTTTCCACACTCCTAAATCTGGTATCAAACTTAGCCTTTAGGTTCTTGGCTATTGTGTGATACTTAGAATGCTTGGCATTATATAACAGGGCATTGCTGAAAGTAAGCCTAACATCAGCTGCAAAATCCCTTGGATCTTCATAGCTTCTACTATCAAGAAACTTTTTCACCCGACCCAGATCCATGGGTTTTTTTACTACTACATCATATCCCTTAAGGTCTGGCCACAAAACATTAACTGGCTGGTTAAATGCCCATGCATCCTTTGCATCCATTATTTCCTTAAGCATATGACTGCACTGCCTCCCAAGTATCTTCACCTACATTAACCCTAGCTTCTGCCCGCGCTTCCTGCCTCCTAGATATGGCTTCTTCACCTGAACGACGAGCTGAATTTTCTTCCTTAACAGAACCCTCGCCCATCTCATCATACATATCCATTCTGCCATACCCATCATCTCCAAGATCTCCTTCTTTATGTTCAACCCCTTCACCTGTTCCTTCCAAGAAAGATCCTCTGCCGTCTCCATTGCGGGTTGGGGCACCGTTATCCTCGATCTTGCTTTTCTTATTAGCGCCAAACCCTTGCACAGAAACTTCAGCTTCTCGTTTTTGGCCATGTCCAGCTCTCCCATCTGATCCACCAGAAGCTACAGTCATTCTAAGACCAAGAGATCTTCTCTCTTTTATAGAAACACCATGCCTTCTGCCTTTTTGAAACTCACCTGCACCATGTCCAGAAGAAGAGTCACCCAGAATTCTCTTCCCCATCTCCAGAACCCTCATCCGGCACAGAACAAAGCCCCCATGGATTATTATTGTTAGCCCCATCTTGTTGGTCGCCGGAACCGGCCCCTTGCATGCCGAGCTTCAATACTAGCAATCCTCACCAATAAGGCCTTAACCTCTCCCAAGCTTGATTGGAGCTCTTCTTTATGCCTCAATCTCCGTTTTTTTTAAGCTTCAGAGCTATATGCACCACTACTACCACTCCTATACTGCGGCTGGTTTGCCACCGGATTGAGCTGCTGCTCTACAGGATTTGACTGGTTCTGCGATACAGACTGCTGGGTTTGATGATTCTGAAGCTGATTTTGATGATTCTGCTGCAGATTTTGGTGATTTTGCTGCAGATTTTTGTGTTGGCGCTGATAAACTAGATGGGATGAAGATGATGGTGTCATCCTCGCATCCTAACGAAGAAATGCAAAGCAAATCTGATCTACTCTTTCCCTTCGGCCCAAGCCCTGATTTATACCCTAGCGCCGCCCCTTGAAGAGAAGCATACGGATTCGAAATCGACTCTCAATCCGATTTACTCCTCTTATTTGTAGTACAGCGTGCCATGTTTTTCCTCTCTTTAAGAAGATACAAGGAAACCCCTTGTCGCTTAACTAAGCCCTAACCCTCAGTTAAGCCGTCCCGTGCTTTTCTACCCTCTGCATGGTCTTTTAACGGCGTGTGCGAACAGCGTCCGCCTTTTATTTAGTTAACCGCGTAAAGTTTAAGCGGTTAGGGCGGCACTTAGCGGTAGAATAGTTAACGGGCAATGTGAAAACCCTAATTGGTTAGGGTAAAAGAAGGTTGTAGACGTGTCTGGAAAGGAACATGTCCCTTTTGAGGCATCCAATAAGATTCTTCCACGTCCTCATTTTATGGCCTTATAATTTTCTAATGGCCTAGATGACCTTTCCTCTCAACAACTTGCAATATAGTTGGGTGGGGTCAATGAACCTACCCTGTGTATGCCTCCCTCTGTATATATATAGCTTTATAAATCATTATGAAAACCACTCCATCCAGGAATCAACCTGTGAATCCTCTTCATACTACAAAGATAATAAGGCCACTGTTATGCATGATTCGCTCTTACATCTTAGCGCCTATTTAGTGTCATTTACCTGGCTCGCAATTCGCTCAGATGAGTATTGTCCCTTTATATTCCTTTTTCAAAGGCTTTTACAATATTTACAAGATATAGACTTGTGATTTAAATTTGAGACATTTCATGCCTAGTTTATTGATAACTTCGATACATAGATTTGTCTCAAAGACCATTTCTCCCTCTTAATAGCGCAATAGCCAGCTGTTGTTTCATGGGCTATGCTTCAATATCGCAACTGCCTACAACTTGAAGTTGTCTTTTCACATGTTGAATCTGGGCATACCATAGAATACCCCAAGTTTAGTACAGCAACCAAATGTTGTAGCACGACATACTATGTCATAGAGAACACAATCAGTCCCTCAGCTTAACTAGTAAACACAACAATCATTCCTATAAGCAAAGAAAACAAACTTTTAATCCCTTGGCAGCTCTCCAAATTAAATGTTTACCTCTTCCTGCAATTCACTCGGCAGCCCAGCACATGAGACTAAGTTGTATAGAATCGCCTTCACATCTGAGGACTTAATTCCTTCCCATGTATGAGCAGGTAGAGCTAGTAAAATCACGGAAAGTAAATCTGCCGATGCAGGATGCAAATGGCAGAGTCCCCCACACTTCGTAAGGCCACTTGGAGCAGTTGGAACAAGTATATCAACTCCAACATCTGATGCATTATTTGGCTCGTTTACAGCAACAGTAGATCCTAACCTATCCATATTGGTCTTCATGGTATATTTACATTTCAAATTAGAGACGTTGCAACATCCAGATAACAAAGCCGCTCCATCACAGCAGGCTCTAACGACATTCTCAGACAAGGTAGATGAGCATGTACAACCTTTTGATTTCATCCAATCAGAGACCAACATATGCAACTTCGTTGCCCTCAGTTCCTGAAGAATCTTAACCTGCAAAACAATCACATCTCTATCAATTTTATTTGAAAATTATTACTAGCAATTGCAGAGTGTGTTTGCTTTCCATTGCAGGCACTGAAAATCCATGAAGCATACAATGATTAGATAATCGCGTTCTTATACAACATGGGCTATAGCAAAGTATGCAATAACTTATTGGAAACACGGCCGCACCTTACAATCCAGACGAAGAGCTTCATCCTGTTCCAAGTTTTTGCTCGATCTCTTTACTTCGGCTATCCAGTTTATGAGATTACTTACATCCCCCGGAAAAGAATGCGTGAAGATAGAGAACACGTCTTCAACAGCTTTAATTTCCTCATTTTGCATAAGCTGAGGCGCTTGTCGGAGAAGATATCTAGACATTGCTTTCCACTCCGCACTCCTGCAGGACTACAATTTATGATATTAGACTCTGCAGTTGTTTAACAATTTGCCAGGCATTCAAATGCGGCCAGCAAACTACTTCAATTCAGCAACAAATAACAAATGAAGAGCAAGCTACAAAGTATACACCACTAAATGAAGAAATTCATAAACAATAACCAGGTGATAACAAATATACAGAAAAAGGTACCAAAGTGAACAAAATGGAAGGACTTTGCTCGCGCTTAGAAATCAGCATATATCTGTGAAGCAACCACATAACGATGGTATGAGAACCAAAGCCATAGAAACCAAAAGCAGTCTTAACATGATAGAATTTAAGCAACTTATTTCCACAATTGGGAACGTCAAATACTCATCCATTCAGTGTCAACAATGCGCCCTGCATCGGCTTAGGTGGGGTGGCTGTGCACACAGTTTTACACATTATGCATCTTGAGCATGTTTTACATGAACATCAATCAATGGAGCAGGTTCTTCACTGATCTAAATGCTGCAGTGCAAAAGCAACTTAAAGATGGACTTGGATAATGTCGCTATTGTTACTTAGCAGGAGATACAGCTTTGCACGGTAAAAAATGCATCTTTGCGCATGTTTATACATCAGTCAATAGAGCAGGTTCTCCACTCATCTGAATGCTAGAGTCTAAAAGCAACTCGATGGAGATAAATCTGGATAATGTTGTCGTATTGCTACTTAGCCTAGCTAAGCAGGAGGTCAGTCAGCTGGTGAACCTGATTTGAAAATCCTCCTTACAAAGATAGGATTCTACCATTACTGAAATAGGTTCCATAGCGCTCAAATTACATGGATATTCATCTATCCAGTGCGCAATGGGACACTTAGCTGAATGAAAAGGAGACAGACCAAGAACAGGATGCAGAATCCACCGTTTGCAAGCTATGCAACTAAGTGAATAACACTTTTTTACATATATAATAGAATGCCACATCTCTAGGTTAACTGATCAGGCCTCAGAGTCCGAACAGCATATCGAGAAAATAACCCGGCATGGAATACCTTAAGCTGAACAAGCGAAAAAATTCTACTTTCACCCAGTTTCAGTTTATCACTTCTTGTTTCAAAACAAGAGGAACCAAAATGCGGCCCATAATACTAAGAATATTGGTTTGTCAGGATAGAGAAGGATAAAAGAGTTCACAGCAATGGACCACTTTATTAACATCTGCAAAACTCTGATTTTTTTAGGTCTCTTCTTGTAGGATATCTTGTGAGATATCCTATACATCGGGGATATCTTGCCCTTAGCCTTCGAGACTGCTTTCGTTGAGCCAACAATAATGAGACTATGAGATAAAAGCGTTAATGATAGAAGAATTAGTTCATAACATAAACTTTGCCAAGTAGCCTATCTAAATTATTCTATTTGGATTGCACAATAGTGATTTTTAGGTAAAATATATTGCTCCCTATTTGTACATGGCTGGACTGTAACAATTTGATTGCATAGATCTATGCAGTGCCCAACAGATTTTAAAATCTTATCCATAGATTGAAATTATATCCATAAATAATGTGTATGAGCTCAGCTGGTAGCTTATAGCAAAGAGCAAAAGCATAAATTGAAAGGATAATTAATAGTTAGCACTAACTTCATTGTCTTCTAAGTTTCTGCCCTAAACTCGTCATTGCTTACCCTCTTAACTGTCCTGTCGAAGAATCAACAGTGTTTATTGCCTCCCAAAGAAGCGATACAGGCACCCAATGTGGAGGATACTTGAAGCGCGCAACATCAAGTATCAAAGCCATATCCCTACCAGAATGATAACCACCAATAGGAGAGAAATGCCCTATGCCAGTCTGAGAAACAATGCAAAAAAAATATATACCAGATTTTCTATGACAAGACAAATAAACAAAACAAAATAAGCCAGGCTTCAATTTGACTTGGCAGTTGGCAAACGGTAGCAATTAAACAAGTTAACTACACGCGCCATGGTTGCTGGCCAATCTGTTGACTTACTAGAACTAATTCACACAATCAAGAGAAGGCAGAAAGGCATCTAACAATAGAGGGGCCACAGACTGCAGCAGCAGACTCTTGTAAAAGCATAAAAGGGACATCTAGATCTCGCCCAAGGTAATTTTGAATCGTTTAATCCTGTCTCAAGGCCATGACATAGTCTTGGATTAATGACCTGCACTGTGCAAGGGATAACTTCTTAAGAATACTTTAGCTTTCTTGCTTGAAAATAACACAAACCTGCTGGAAAGTCTTCCTGCTGTAAGATGCCACTAAGTGAGAAATGTCAGACGACACGCACTGCTGAATATGCTGCCGAAATGTGTCCAACGAACTTTTATCTGCCCTGAATGCCTGGACAGAAGCTCCTGCACACTCAGCTAAGCGAGCAACCTTTCCAAATGTGATGCCTACGTCTTTGACTCTTTCAAGAGGTTCACAACAATCTAACATGGACTCGTCAAACCATCGCCATGGTCCTGTGAGTAGTTTAAAGAATAAGCGCATAGAACTCAAGGTCAGAAACTTTTGAAAATGCAATCTTGATAATTCCAAAATCGATTGGCTTACTCCACCAATCCCTATTAATTATTAATTATAGATAACGACATGTACTAGCCTATACATTCCATAAGTAGACTTCCAACTGCATTCCATATTCGATTAAATCTCCTAATTCTCAAAAATACACTAGGTAAATTTGAAATACCTTTCCATTTGCGGCCTGGATCAACAGAAAGTGCATTGAGCACAACAGACAATGAGGTTAGTCCACAAAATGCAGGCTCAGCTTGAGTCTGAAAATGGGCAATTAAATTGAAGAATCCTTCCATTGTTCCCTCTTGAATTGCCTCTCTAAAAATTTGCTGTCACACGTTAATAACAGGTTATAGTCTCCAATGTCTAGCTGATATGAAAGGGGATCGGTAAAATAACTCACCTTGCCATTAGAGGAGGTGAAATCAATGGCTGGTGGAGAAGGAAGGACGCGCTTGTAAAATCCTGCTACTGCCATGGCTGATGATCGAAGAGAACAGTGATCGAATTCTGCTAAAAACTGATCCTTCAGACTTGAACTACAACCAGGGCCGGCAAACTCCTCTTTGAGCTGCTGGCAAAGGTAAGATTTGCAAAGCAGTTTAAAATTATGAAACATTTGCGGACAGGCAAGTCCCAATCGTGGTTCCGCTTTAGGGTTTAGGCTAGAGGAGATTCTTACCTCCATTATTTTCTCACTTTTTAATATCATGATTGCTATCAAAAATTTTATTGAAAAAAAAAAAACAAGGTGTTGCGCACGAGGGTTCCCAAGTGGCCCTGAGGTGTGGCGTGACATTAAAATCTCTTCTTCTTCTTCTTCTTCTCTCCGACCAGCATGTAGCTCTGACATTGGTGGTTGCATGAGTTCTTTTATAATAAATTGGGTATTTAGCAATTGGCCATAACCAAAAGCATGCAATCTTGCGACTTTTGCTTTTCATTGGGACGTTAGAGGAAAATGTTGAAACTTCAATGTTCAGATTGTCAAAGCTTCATAGATTATTCTGAGTTTCTCCCCTATTATTGTGTATGTGCAAATGCCTATGTTGGAACCATATGGTTGCAGCATCAGGTTCTATTCAAGATAGCCAAAGTATTAGGCAGCATGGTAATACAGGGACCATACCTTATCTCTAACCCATACCTCATCTCTAATCCATACCAATTTTTTTTGCTAAACCATTGGATTATAAACCATTGGATTTGTTAAATACGAATAAACACGTAAAATACGTGCAAATAGAAGCATCTGAATGCGCCAGAGCTTCAATTTGAAAAGCTCTGGCGAAGCAACAAAGATCCGGAGGTAGAATGAACAACGGAATCGCGTCTACACAAATTCGGAACGAAATCCGAAAATAAGAAACTGCAGCAGACCGCAAATTTGGCTGGAGCTTCCTGCGTCCGCCATACCTGGCCGTTGCCGTGCTCAATCCCCTTGCTTCCAGCTCATACTTTTCTTGCTCGAATCATGAAGCAAAATAGAAAAGAATGCCACAACAGAGCCTAAACAGAACAGAACAGAGTCTGCATCCTAGACCAGAGCTTCAAGCCCAGTTCGACGGTGCAAAAAAAAACTCAAAAAACCATGTTCAAGAAAGCCTGTTCAAGAAAACCATGTTCAAAAAACCCTGTTCAAGAAAGCCATCGCTGTCCAAAGAAAGCCATCGTTGTTCATGCTTGTGCAAGAGATCCATGTCCGGTGGTTATGGCAGATGCATGAATCGCAGGCCCTGAGAGTGGCGACCAAAAAAAGAACAATCCCACTTTTTAAAATTGACCATTAACAAAAAGAAAATTAAACCAAATCCAAACCATTAAAAAAGGCTTATACCCTTAAAAAAAGACCCCACGGGATCTTTTGCGGACCTTACCTTTGTTGTTTTTGAAGAGTCTTAGATGTGGCAATTGCCAGACATAGCAGCATTATTAGACTTTTTGAATGAAATACTACATGTCTAAAATCTGCAATAAATTGTTATTGAAACTTCTTCTTTTTTTTTTTTTGGAAGGACGACAATCTATTATCAAGGAAAATCAAGATACATACACGGGACCTGTGACATGGGACTCAAAACCAAGATGAAATAGTCCACTAGGCAAAACCACCCATACACAGTATATAATCATACTCCTTGTGCCACCTTGAGGCGTTTAATAGCCTCATCACAATCAACATGATCTGCGACATCGAGATGATCATCAACAGACATCAAATTATCATGCCACTGAATAGTACGAGGTAGGATAGGCTCATGAGATGACATAACAGACTTCTTCCTTGCTGCCTTCTTCCAATTGACCTGTTGCCAAGACTCTTTAGCGCACTGAAGATTAGGACCATCAGCCATAACAATCTCAGAAGCATGAGAAGCAGAAGCAACAATGTGGAGAGGAGTAGGAAATATAGCTTTAGCTGATGATGCTAATGACCACATTATTGGAACTATATATAGAGCATCTTCCATAGCCGAGGAATGCAAAGCAACTGGCAAAGGTTGCTCATGAATAGATGAAGAAATAATAACAGGAGCTTGAACCTGAGAAGAATGTTGAACAGATGCCTGAGATGCACGATTACCTCGACAAAAGTTAGCAAAAGCCTCCTTATCAGGAAACAAATGGGCTAATTCTGGACCATTCAGAAGCTTAAGATCCAACTTCTTATATCAAGGCCCACTCTTCACAACTATACAGTCTGGTAAATGCGAGTCCATTGACATAGAAACACAAATCCTTGGACCATTCATGATGGAGTGTGAGATATGAACCCCAAGTCCCGTTGCAATTGCAGCTAGAAATTTATGAGCCAATTAGGTCATGTGCGGGCTATTAGGTCATTGTTATTGAAACATGTGCAGGCTCCTCCAGAGATCAAGGTTACATGAGGAAATTCATCATGGCCTACATCAAAGAAAGCAGGAATAGATGTTGGATCTCATGATATTTCATTGCCAGAGCCATTCAGACAACACTAGACGATAGGTTACAGCATATATGTGCTATTAATCGGGTGCACAATACATGTGGCTATTCATTTATATGTGGTCTATCAATCTTTGCATGGAGAAACATTGCAAGTTCTAGCACTCCAAAACCTTGCCTTTCTATATATTTGCTTATTGTAGTTCGATAGATAATTGCAGAAAAAAGGCAGAGTCAGGATGAGTTTTATCTTGCTGCTGCGATTATATAGTGAATAAACATTATATGTTATCCATTATGTCTTTGTGCTCAAGCACAGGCATTGGTCCACCAGCTTGAGGACGTCCTTTCTTATGCAAGAAAAGGAGGTGACCGGATAAGTTTGCATTATTTTCGGGGTTAAAATATTCTTACCCTGGTTTTGGTGATTCCATCGCGGTGAATACTTTCCCGCGGAATCACAGACCCTCCGGGAACGGGATCCGTTCTGGGGGCACCGTTTTCCGTACCTGACAAACATGTGTACTCTCTGATGGATCGCAGCCGTCCGTCTGCAGGGTGCATCGTGGCCGTCCGTTTTTATACCTCCCCGCGGAATCACAACGGGTTGATTCCACGGGAGGGAATATTGTCCACGATATCCCGTCAGGCGGAATCACCACGTGAACTATTCCGTCCGGCGGAATCACCGATTTGCAATTCCACCAGACGGAATCACCACAGGTGAATTCCGTCCGGCGGAATCACCAACGGTCAATTCTGTCCGGCGGAATCACCAAAATATAAATTCCGTCCTGCGGAATAACCAAAATATAATTCCGTCCGGTGGAATCACCAAGATACAATTCCTCCCGGCGGAATCACCAAAATACAATTTCGCCCAGCGGAATCACCGCTATATAATTCCTTTCGGCGGAATCACTAAATCGTGAATCAACGGGATGGAATCACCGCCACTGAAGGACGCATCCAGGCCGTCCATGCCACGTCGGCATGGAATATCCGTCGCTATTTTATATAAAAAGCTTATTTAGGGCCCATCATTCGAAGGAACTTTTTAATTCAATGCCAAACGCCAGCTATTATTAGCAGTACACTGCTATTTGACAGGGGAATGATTGCAGAGTCATAACCGTATCACCGCATGCCACGTCAACCCATAAAGGATAGTGATCCTGTCCGAAGGAATCACAACCGTTGGCGCCAAAAAATCCCTCTCTCTCGGTGTTTTATCAGAATTCTATCTCAGAGCTTCGTTCCGGCGCCTCCGTTCCTGCCGCTCCTCCAGGTTTTGGGCCAGTTGGAGGCGCAGGTCCCATGGCGGATCTTCTATCTGTGGAGGCTAAGGTTATTAGTCGAGCGGCCGACTTATTTCCAGGTCTTTGGGGGAGCCCTCAGTATCCCCGAGCTCCGTTCCGGCAGCAGGTAAAGAAAAGGCTGATTGCAAGGATTCAGCAGAAAAAGTTGATTGCAAGGAGCCCGAAATAGATACAGGGGAGGATGCCGTGGAGAACCCTCCTCGGGAAAATGCCGGATACATGGATGATGAAATCCCAAACTGGAGATTGGATCGGGGAGATGGCCGGTGGTGTCAAGATATATGTGATATCGAGACCACCATCTTGCTGCTTGACAGCACTGACAGCACTCAGCACAGAGGTGCTGACTATGTGCTGAATCAGCACTTCATCAGCACCTACGCCAGCCCACCCACTTGCCTTAATTAGCTACGGCACCGACTTGCCTTAATTAGTTACGGCATAATTAGGTGTGGTTGGTAACGGGGAGCAGTTATTATCTACTGCCCCTTTTTATATCTTGTATTCATACTTACGTTGAACACAATTTCCATTTGCCTTTGTTTTGGGAGCTTGCGCTCTCGGATATTGGTGTGCATCCCCTTCTGTCCCTTTCTTGGTGCAAGGTGTGCTGAGATTGATTCAAGATCAACACAGCAATGGAGAAGGATGCAAGCTACAACCAGATTACCTTCCCTGGCGGTCATGCGATTCAAATCTTTGATGGCACAGGTTTCCAGCAATGGAAAAGCAGAATGATCTTCATTCTCAAGGATGAAGGAGTTTGGGAAATTGTCAATGGCCAAGAACCTGCACCAGATGCCAAGAATATCGCTGATTTGCATGCTTGGCAGCGCCGAGATGACAAGGCGATGGCATATATTGGGCTCTCTTTCGCTGACTCTATCCTTGATGAGTTCAAGCAAGAGAACAGCCACGATTTGTGGCATGCTCTTATTGAGAAGCATGACCAAAAGACCCATAAGATTGGGCACTTGTATGCAGAGGTGATGGATATGTGCTGGGACGAGACTGCTGAAAGTCTTGACGAGTTCTCGGATCACATGAAGCACACCTTCCAGCAAATTGAAGCTTTTGGAGAAGAGCATCAGATCTCACAGTCGATGCAACTATTTTTCTTCCTTAGGTCACTACCTAATGCATTTGATTCTTTGTGCAGCAGCTTCATGCAAGACAAAGATATGAGCTTTCATCAAGCAATCACTTCTATTAAGAAGGAGATCATGATGAGGCAAGATGCAGGTAAAGATGATCATGTCACTCTCTTTGCAGCAGGGCATTCAAAGACTCAAACTACCCTAAATGGGGATGAGCATGATGAGGAGGAGAAGCACATTGGCAGTAGATTATCTCTTCCTATTAAGCATGAAGTAGTGGATTTAGATCCTTCTACTTTGTGGATATCAGACGATGCAGTAGCACCCAATAAATGGATGCCAATTTCTGATATTCCAGCACCTTCTAAGCAAGGATTAATAGATACCTCAGCCATTGAGCTAGAATATCTTGATGTGGCCTTCGTCTCCCCATTTTCAGGCAATGTAGCAACACTTCATCAAGTGGCATTCAGTTCTGATACTTTGGCGGCATTTATACAAGGACGCACTCAGGTTCTAACACATGATCAGCTGATTTTTCTGTTCGGATTACAGAAACTTCCAGCACTTACAGCACTTCCAACACTTCCAGCACATGTTATGACACTCAACTCTATTATGTTTCCAGATCAAGGAGGAGACCTTAATTCACTTGATTGTGAAGGAGTTGAATATGCATCATATATAATCATGATTCCAAAGCAAGGAGGAGTAGTTAACTCTTTACTTCTAGCAACACTTGATCAAGGTCAAGCGAAGGTATTAAGGTTTGATTTCCATGAAGAATTTCAACTTAGCATTGTTGGAGTAGCTGCATTTGTGGTTATTAAATCCACAAGCCGTAACGGAGTAATCATCTTTGATACTTCTATTGCCTATATCGAGGATATGCATGAAAGCAATTTTCGTCTTCCTCTTGGCAAAACAATTATGGATATCAAAGACAAACTCTATCGACTTATTGTTCCTGATACAATGGTTGATCAACAGGTCTATTTACCTATCAGAGAGAATAGAGCTGATCTCTTCATGCAAACTTGGGTTTTGAGCCTTTCAGATGACCCTGATTAAGCGACAGTCTTGACCAAGATTCAGATCTTATCTCCAGGAGGAGGAGACTGAGCATGGAGATGGCGATCTCTCATCAAGGAGGAGTGTCAAGATATATGTGATATCGAGACCACCATCTTGCTGCTTGACAGCACTGACAGCACTCAGCACAGAGGTGCTGACTATGTGCTGAATCAGCACTTCATCAGCACCTACGCCAGCCCACCCACTTGCCTTAATTAGCTACGGCACCGACTTGCCTTAATTAGTTACGGCATAATTAGGTGTGGTTGGTAACGGGGAGCAGTTATTATCTACTGCCCCTTTTTATATCTTGTATTCATACTTACGTTTAATACAATTTCAATTTGCCTTTGTTTTGGGAGCTTGCGCTCTCGGATATTGGTGTGCATCCCCTTCTCTCCCTTTCTTGGTGCAACCTTGACAGGTGGTATTGTTTATTCGGTGGGTGCAGCAGTAGTTACTCGAAAAAATGGGATCTGGAGATCCACAGGCTCGCTAAGCATTCCATGAGCAATGATTACAAGCTGCCAGCACTCGCCAGAAGCAGGAAACCAATTGCTCCAGAAATGAGCAGGAGGAAGAGGAACATTGAATTGGTGAAGCTGGAGCGGAGCGCGGATGAAGATTATCTTTGACAGCATAATCTTAGGCGAATTTTGGTGAGGGCCAAGCGAAGGGCCGAAGCAATGGCAGATGAGCAGATTGAACACGGACTTCTTAATCCGGCTATGAGGTCTGCTTGGGCAATCAATAGGTGGAGATAAGGCAGACAGTAGAGGAAACTCTGGAGGAGCAGAAGAGGGAAGCAATTAGAAAAAAGATCGCCAGCAGGTTTGGTTTGACATTGGAAGAGATGAGGGCCGAGATTTCATTATCCAGAGAGCAAGCTCAGGTAGATAATGATGATTTGAAGGAATTGGCCTGTAAGGCGAGGAAGGAGAGTTGGCATCCCCCCCCTCCCAGGAAAGTGAGCAAGCTCCCACTCAGGAGCTCGCCGAGAACTCCAAGGAAGAAGAGAGTGGCAAAAAAAATAGAGGACTGCGTAGCCCCTAACCACATAGTGTTTGAAACCTCCAGCTATATTCAGGGTTTGCGTGAGGCAATTCAATCAGCAGGACTCCTCGACCCCAGAGCAAAATCCAAAGAGGAGGGCACTTTAATTGAGATTCCCATGATGCATAGGCTAGAAGCCAGTTTGTTTAATTCTGTGTTTTCTTATCAATCAGGTCTTGTACATAGGAGGTGGACCTGTAACTTCACATTCAAATACATACTGACACTATGTAGCACAGCTATTCGGGTGGGCAAGAAATCATCAGCAGCAGAATTTCGGGTGTATGGCAACTTCGCCCAAGATTTCATGACAGTTCCCGGTCTTGGAGATGATGTGGATTGCAGAACCAATGAAGAATGTGTCGGTGCCTATCTCCTGTAAGTCACGGTTATAAGCACTACCCAAGCATTGCAATGCTTTGATTCGCTTACTATGTTGCTCTCTGCAGGGCCTTGATACATTCCATTCCCCAAAACAGAAGATCCCAGCATGTTTTTGTGCATCCCGCGGCCTTTGGCCTATTTTTGCAGAACAGTTTGGAAGGTCAATCAGGTGCATATGATATGTTTGCTAAATTAATCCCACCGAAACCCTTCTGTTTTAAATTCATTCATGGGCAATTGAACCTAAAATCCAGTTTTGCAATTGTTTGCAGCAATCACTGGAGCTTATTCATATTGGTTTCAGACCCCGAGGCATGCCGAAGGCTCCAGACTCCTTGTCCAGTGTTGCTGCATTTGGATTCAACGTCGGGCATGCACTCGAGCTTGCACTGTTTTGCCACTTTGTGAGTTTACTTCTGCCCCTTTCAGGTCTATTTTTTGTTTCCTCTGATTCCTTTGGCCACAGATTCGTGTCCAACATTATGAAGAGGTGGAATTTCGAGTCCTCGAGATTGCACAATGCCTCCTGCATTTCTTTGAAGGTTCCTCAGCAAGAAAACACCCAGGATTGTGGTATTTACACGATTTGTTTCATCAAGAGGTTCCTGCAGGATATGTGCAACACCAAAGACCAGTCTGTGGGTATTTTGTGTGTCCAATTTTATCTAATCTTATTCGAACTTCCTGCTAATTTTTCCGGTTGCAGGTTGTAGATACTTCCAAATGGTTTGGGCGTGCTGAGATCGACCAGACGAGGACCTCATTTGCAGTGATGCTACAAAAATTGGGAGACTGTGTCCAGCAAAGAAGAAGCACCTTCCACTTGCCCGAGGGAGATTGGAGTGAAACCGGTGGCCCTATGACCCGTTTAAGGATCAATGGCCCTTGATTTTATTATGTGTGAATAGAACAGCAAAAATCCCAGCATTGCTGGGTTTAATCTGAATTCCCCACTGTATCCGAATTTGAATTCATTTGAATTTGAATTTGAATGTATTTGAGCGCGAATTGGAATGCTTGTTTCGAAAAATGTTTGAACTTCAATATTGGAATATGCCATAGATACCACCACTAAAAAAAGAGAATCTATACCTAATTATAATTTCTGGCCAACTTCGCATGGTATCTCTAAAGTTGTCATCTATCAGGTGGAATCACAAGATGGCGATTCCATGCCGTGGAATGTTCGCCACCATCATTGCATGCCGCATGCATTAATTGTTTCTTCACGTCAAATGCCTGCCATTCTGACGGACATGAAACTAACGTACGCAATGGGGAATGAAACGGCGCTACGTTAGCGGCTACACTGACGGACAATTTAGGGTCAAATCTAGGCCCGTAGGGGGTGATTCCACTCCACAAAATCATCCTTCGGCCGTCGGACCAGCACCCTCCTCTTCGTATTCACTCATAATTCCTTGGCTGTCGCTGTCAGGTCCAGCAACCTCTGTGCCTCTATAATTCGGTAAGAATCATGTTTGCCTGTTAAACGAAATGATGGATGTTTTTATCATTTGTTGTTGAGTTCCAGGCATGGCGGACTGCCCCCCAATAGCCATACTCGACGGCGTCCTCGTTGTGGACCTCGGATTTCTACAGGCAAGAATCACGTTAGACTTCTCACTTGTTCATAAACATTGTTTGCTGCTACAAATAAATCAGTTGACCACATAGAATATAACATAATTCATTACTAGAAACCTTTGCCCGGCATTAATGGTTGATGTGTGGAGCAGGTATAATGACATCCAAAGATGTAATATAGTGTTAGAGGTCGGTTGACGTGTGGAGTAGGTATAATCACATCCAAAGATGTAATATAGTGTTAGCATGTGGAGTAGGTATAATCACATCCAAAGATGTATGGTGGCATGGCCACCGGGACCACATTCCGGTGTGGACCGGTGGGGCCCCGCGACCAGTGGAGCCGGGAGCGGGTCCCCGGCCACACCGGAATGTGGGACCGGCAGCGATGCCACCACAACATGGAAGTTGGGACCATTTTTGGGTTGCCCCTAGGGGGCAAGCCCATGTGGGTTTATGGCATATTTCAAGTATATGCCAGAAATATGCCAATGACTGCTCCAAACTTGCTATAGGGTGTAAATTGGCAGTGGCCGCTGTTGTTGGGCAGTCAGTTTGGAAACCGGCTAACCGGTTGTCTCATCCATTCTGGCGCCCTTCTCTTTGGAGCCTCGGGTTTCATAGGTATCTCTTTGGAGCCTTGGGTTTCCCAGGTAAATATGTACTTCGTGAATTCCTCAAGTTTAACCAAGTTCAAATCGCGATCGCAGTGAACGCAAACTTGTAGAAGCCCTAAAAGGGGCCTCCAAATCAACATCTCTGCCTCAAATTCCCATTTCCAAGCGGATATAAACAAACCAGATTCCCTTGCTAGGATTTGCTCTGCCGCTTGTCTTCTGGTAAGTTGTGTTGGTCCTTTCAGACTCTATGGCGAGCCTGTGGTTAAGGCTTGTGTGGAGGCAGGGATTGATTATTTGGACATTACTGGGGATCCTGGGTTTATGGAAAGAATGGAAGTTTCGTATCATTCCAAGGCTTTAGAAAATGGTTCCCTTGTTGTTTCTGCGTGTGGATATGATAGTATACCTGCAGAGCTGGGTTTAATCTTCAACACCAGGCAATGGGTTCCTCCATCCGTGCCCAACAATGTGGATTCTTACTTAGTGCTACATTCTTCTGGAAGAATACGAGGCAACACATTGGGACTTATGAGCCAGCTGTGCTAGGAATTGCCAGTGCAAGAGAGCTACAAAAATTACGTGCATCTCGGCCTAGATGTCCCAGCTTACAGGTGAAATGAAACCCACAAGTATTTGGGCTTTTATTAAAATATTTTAGGAATGTTGGTTAATTTGTCGTGCAATTCTAGTCAAAGATACTATCCATCTATCTATAATGTGCATGATGTTTTATCCTTTACATTATAGTTTTTTTTTTAAAAACGTGTTTTACTTCATATTATACACTTAAAATATTACAAAGTACTTCCAGAAGTAAGAAATGTCCCTGAAGCATCAATCACTTTTAGATGATCACTCCATATTGGAATTTTAATACGATCAGGCCAATTGAAGATCTGAAAGCAATTATACAACTTCTTACGAATTTCTTGAAGCACCACCTGAGAAGAAATATGCTTATCATAAAAGACCTTTCTTCGCCTTCGCTTCCATACACTCCATATTAGCCAAGACTTTGTCATGTGAAATGCAATCCTTTTAGAAGCAGTCCACTGATTTTGGATAACAAATGCATTGGTGAATATATATGCATTTAACTCCAAATGATAATGTTTGCATATAATGGCCTGATTTTCCAGCCATGTTTTCCAACATAACAGCGAGCCCTGACTAGGCTATGGCGATTCAGGATTGCCTAAGTGTATATATGTGCAAGCTTATGGATTAGAAGTTCATAGAACTCTTGGAAATTATAATGTGCCTGCAATTGTGGCATGTGGCAATGTCTCTAATGCACAACACACTTTTGTCAGATTGCTCTATCGGATGAGCATTAATGAACTTCTGTTTGTATTGGTCTACCTTGAATGTGGAACAAAAAAAGATGCTCTCTCTATTTACCAAAACATGCAAGAAGATAGCATGAATCCCAACTGGTTATACACTCGTGGCTTTGCTGAGGACTTGTGCTAGGGTGAATGATATAGAAATGGGTAAGAGAATTCATGCACAGATTCGAAAAAGTGGTCTTAAAATTGATCAATACGTTAGCAGCATTTTGGTTGGCATGTATGCCTTGCAGAGGCATATGAAGTCTTTCACAAACTACAGATGCAGAGTGTCCTATCTTGGACCATATTGATCAATGGATCTGTAGAATAAGGATATGGGCAGGAAGCATGATTTGATTTAAACAAATGGAATTTGAGGGTATCCAACCAAATGCTTCTACTTTCGTTCGCATCCTCAAAGCTTGTAATGCTATTGAGGAGGGCTGAGAAATACATATTAAGGTTTCACAAAAGGGGATTGAAAGGGATATATTTGTTGGGAATGTTTTAATTGACATGTATTCCAAATTTGAATCTCATCAAGAGCACAGGTTATCTTTGAAAAGTTACCAGTTCAAAGTGTCATATCATGGACTGCCCTCACTTCAGGATATGTCAAAAATGGGCTTGTTGTGGAAGCCCTTGAATGTTTTCAGCGGATGCAGGTTGATGGAATATCTCCAAATGCTGTTATATATGTCTCTGGTTTGAAAGCATGTAGTAGGATAGGAGACATAGATAGGGGCCTAGAAATACATCTTCAAATTGCCAAAAAAAAATTTGAGAAGGATATTGATAGTGCTTTGATCAGTATGTACACAAAATGTGGGCAGCTTTTAAAGGTACGGATAATCTTTAACAACCTGCCAGTTCGAAGTATTGTTACTTGGACATCAATAATTGCAAGATATGCAGCAAATGGGCATTGTAAAGAAGCAGTTTAATGTTTTGATCAAATGTCATATGGCATTGAAAGGTTTAAAATGTCGTAGTGATTATTTGAAGAAACCTCTTGCGCGCATGGCAGAACTTGGAGCAGAGAGGTTATTTAATTATGGAGATGAAGAACAAAAAGAAGAGACTCTTCAAACTCCCAGCTGTAGCTTGTGACTAAGGTTGACTCATCCCTATACTCTTGATTTATGAGTAATTTACCTGTTATAGTTGTGCATTACAGCCATGGCAGAACCTAGATGTGATGAATGTTGTCAGCCAACCTCCATCAAATTTTATGTCATGGTGTCATGTTAAACATATGGATGGATATGTAAGGAAATGACCAATTGAGAGCTCTGTAAAGATAACAGAGGTAGATGTTGGGGCTTCCACAAAACCAAGTGGGCAATATATGTCTTATCACCCTTCGTTGGCAAGTGAAGAATCTAGAAGTATAAGGGCACCACCATATGTTGTGCCTCAAGGTCTGTCTTCTCAGGCTTACCATGTCAAGCATAGCTACCACCCCCCAGACTAAAGATGATAATGCCAGGAGCTAATGTGGCAATCAGACAACCAAGAAGAGTGGAATTTTGCGAAGCTAGAGAGCAAAGGTAAATATGTCCATGGACATTAACAATTTGTATAACTTTTTACCAAGGTAGTTCATTTGGATGTTCCTGATTATTCTTATTCTGTCGTTGATACATATGAATGATATTTCTTAATGAGTTATTCTTGTCTTAGATTTGAGTTTTAGATGCTACTAGCTTTTTTTGTGGCAGGATGCTTTGGTGGTATCTCATAAGGATACATCTCGTGTCTATAACACACAAATTTTTTTAGGACATAATGTGAAGGCTTAGGTTATATTTTCCATTTTGATGTACTGCTTTTTTCCAACAAGCTGCGTTGTTTTTGTCAACCACAGTTACAGGATTTGAAACCATCTCAAATGCAAAGTGCCTGTAAACTTTTAATTACCTTGTGGTGGCATATAAACAAATGCATCTAGCATTGCACATCATTTGGTCTGTCAATGCTTTTGAATATAGTGAAGCAGAAACTAGATGACGACTAGAGAACATGAACAAAGTTCAAAAGACTTGTCTGTTACATGGAATGAAAAGAATGCCACGGTTCTATTGCGATAGCAATAGAACCGACATTCCTTGGATGGGGACTTCCCTTTTCGCACTTCCTATTTATTCAGCATCTTTTCATTTTTTCATCATCGGCGTTCTCTTGAGCTAGTTTCTCATTCTTCTCTATCCTACCAGTTTCTTTTGGAACTGGATGGATTCTCTGTTCTATTCATACTAGCTCTGCCCTACGAATTTTTTGGAGCTCGATTCTCTATTCTATTCCTTTAGCTCTACAAGATCTGATCTGCTTGTCATGAGAATTGTGGGTTCTTGGTTTTCATCTTTGAATCTGGGGATCCCCTTTTCCCTTGTCCCCTTATCGCCTCTCTTCCTGCTGGTTTTTCCCCTCGTGCTGATCGGGCTCTGCCCTCGGTGACTTCAAGCTCCAGCATGGCGAAGCTTCGATGGGATGCTGGAGCCTTCTCACCTTGATCCCAGAGTCTTGTGTTCTTGGATGCTGGTGCTTTCTGATCCGAGAGTCGTGTGTTCCAAACAAACTGAGTTGTATCTTGCCAGATAAGTTGTTTATACAGATTATTTTCATCTAGGGTTTCTCTGACTCTACCTTGTTCAACGATCTGGAGCTTTTTTGGCTTTGGGATACCATTTTTTCTTCTGTTCTATATT
This sequence comes from Isoetes taiwanensis, assembly GCA_021234155.1. Lineage (NCBI taxonomy): Eukaryota > Viridiplantae > Streptophyta > Lycopodiopsida > Isoetales > Isoetaceae > Isoetes > Isoetes taiwanensis. The sequence goes on from JAJEKV010000093.1 coordinate 2,157,364, forward strand.
AACCTCTGGATGTGCTTGTGGTGCTTTTTCATTTGGATGGCATATAGGATGGGTAGTTCTGAGCGGAAACTATTCACCTAGCGGTTCATGGAAGTCTCACAATCATATTAAGAGCGGCTATGCATCTGCAGGGAAGCTACTGTTTGCCGCTTTGACCTCTTTCCTTTCTGGGCGGATAAGGATCCCGCATGATCTAGTCCTGTTTCTACATCGCTTTGCCACGGATCCACCGATTTATTTTCCAATCAGTTAAGTATAACTTATCTTGTTTCAGAAATTTGTTGTCTTATGGATTTGGACGTTTTGCTCAGCTCAGTATTTAGCCTCAGATTAGCTTTTGTATAGTTCTGAACAGTTGTTTCTTGTTTTCTCCTTCGGTCTTGCCAACTGGTTTTCCATATCTCTTGTCCTCTCTGCAAACTTGGCACTCCGATGCTAGTTGGGCAGGGGTTTTTTCCCATATCTCACCAGGATTCGATCTGGCTGTATTGTTCGGGCTCCTCTGTGACGGTTTCTTTTCGGGTTGGGTGTCTGGTTGTTTCTGATTTGAAGGTTGGATTCGTGTCTGCTGTGTTGCCTTGATTGCATGGATACTCTTTTCTATGTCAAATTGTGCTAGTTTTGTTGAATGCCAGGCATTAGGAATAGCTATATCAGAGTATCCGGTTAGCTAGTTAAGCTTATATATATTCATGCTTGTTTTTGTACATGGGCTTATCTCTACTGATCAGTTCGGATTTCTCTTGAGTTCACTTGCAAGATTGCACATGGCGAGGGTCTATTTGCTTCCGGCTGGGTTTTGATGGCAGTTCCAGGTATGACGATCCAGTTATCGAAGTTTATAAAATAATAATACAATATTATTGCCTTGGCTTCGTTTGTTTGTTCTTGTGGAGACCCGAGTTCGAGCCCGGTCTGGGTATATTTCTAATTTTGTCTTCTTAGGGTGGCTATTTTTTGGTTTGTGGAATTTTTCAAGAGTAATCTGGGTATAGGTCTTATTTTGGTTTTCTAATGTTGGCACCTTCAATGGTTTCATGGATTTTTTTGAGCATATTGGCCCTTCAATGTTTTGGTGGATTCACCTGCCACGTGAGTTCTGACTAGGTATGGTTTTATTTTCGTTTTCCTAATGTTGGCCATGTTTTCTGTGGAATTTTCGAGAGCCACTTAGGTATGGGCCGTATTTTGGTTTCCTAATGTTGGCCCTTCAATGTTTTTTGTGGATTTCGTTTGAGCACAACTGAGTTGAATTTGTTTTTATCGTTCACCTGCCATGCGAATTCTGGCTAGGCTGGCCAACCGATTTTCTGGATTTTTAGCCCAACCTAGGTATATTTTTTGTTATCTCATTTCATTCGTCACCATTGTCAGTGCCAAAATTTGCATTGGGCGTGTACCAGACTCACAGTTTTTGTTTGTCGAACATTGTTTATTGTTTTTAGTTTAGCTCACTATGTTGTATAATGCTCCATAGCTAGGTGGTTCGTTTTTCATGTTACTTATGTATGTATCTTTCGTAGATCTCCCTGAGCTAGTCTTGTGTTTTGTTTGGCATTGCGCTTAGTCTTTGAGTTTATTCTAGGGGTTTCTTACTGCCTATGGTGTATTTTTCATTTTGATGCCTACGTTATGATTTGGGGGTACCACTATGTATAGTTTCTTGAGTTTTTCCAATTGTTGGACACGTGCTAGGGGATTTTTCCTTTTTTCTTTTTGACATCTTGATTATTCTCTGTTTTTGTTGACAATCTCTTTTTTCTGATTCTACATTTTCGGCATGTTGCGGCTGACCGTGCTTTGTAGGGTTGTTTTTTGGTTTATTGTTGATCTTGTGGTTGGCATCTTCTTGTGTGACCACAGTGCACTGCTTTTGCTGATATGGCCTTGGGTCAGTTTTAATTTTGTTCACCCCTTTTTCGTGTGATCTTGTTCTCTCTGCACATCTTACTAATTGTTATGCCCTTTCTGGCTTGGATGATTGCCCATCTCGCATGTTCTATGGATTCAGGAGGATCATGGTCCCGTAGGAGACTGTTCCTTCGTCTTCTCTTGTATTTGCAGAGTTGTGCATTTACTTGGAGCCGTGAACCAAAAACGTGCTCGGGAAGTGCTTTTGCTTCACTATTTATTGTCTTAGGTTTAACTGCGGTTTGGATTCCTATGCATTCATTTTTGTTGAGTTCTTGGTATGTAATGTTCTACATGTATTTGGTGGGTGATATTCATGTTAGATAATTTCATATCCTCGATTCTGAGATTCATTTTTATACTTCTTTTGGCTTTCAACGTTTGCACAGTATGTTTGAGGCTTATTTTGGTCATATGCATTGGGTAGATAATGCTTGTACTGCAAAGTTTCGTTGTGCCTTGGGCGTTTTCTATGGTTTCATCTGATGCATTCTTCTTCTCTAGAAATGTATGGGCATTGATTCGTTCTAACATTGGTTTCTTATTTATTGGTTTCTTTTTGAAGACTGGTGCCATGCTGGAATATTCTGTATAATGTTCGTGGACTTTGTTGTCCTAATCAGCCTACCTCTTTATCTTCTTTTGAAGATACCTCCACCAGGCCTTGGAGAACTTTCGTGGTTTATGGTGTTGTATCCCGTGGTGCTTCTTTGTTTCTGATACTCCCTTATGGTTGTTCCATTCTTAGCATGGTCGAATGTCAACTGTGAATTTAGTCTAGTTGCTCATATAGGTTTCATTTCGGACCTTTTTGTTTGGTTTCATAAGTTCTTTTGACCCCTTCGTTTGCGGAGACCACAGTCATTTATCTAGTCCTTTGCTTCAGGTGGACTTTGCTTCACATGAGTGTTGATTCCTTTGTGCCAATTGCCTTAGGTTGGTCCTCTACCTTCATTTGTACCCTTGTTGTAGTTGATTTCACTCGACATCCTTTGCATTCCATTGCTATGTTTTGTCTTGTATGACAGTTGTCTATTGCTCTAGGTTATTCCAACTTGTTGCTGGATGTCGTTATTCCCATTACTATGTTCTCGATTACTATTACTATGTTTTCGATTACTATATCATTTTCCATTACTATGCCATTTTCATTGCTATGTTTGTGTCTTGTATGATAGTTGTTTGTTGCTCTAGGTTACTCCACTTTGTTGCTTGTTGTTATTCCTATTATTTCATACTCGATGAACTTGTTTTGTTATATTATTCTATCCGCTCGCCATTGCTTTTTCTGTCTCATTTGTTGTTTAGCCTCGTTTGCTCATTTATTTCCATTACTTTTGTTTTTTCTAAGTACGTTAACTTCTGCTTAACATAGACAGCTGATCCCTTGGTGCTATTTGCTCCGTATTGGTCCCTTTAGCTCCTTTTGCGTCGTTATTCTGGTTGTTTCACTTGATGTCTTTTGCGAATCTTTCCCATGCTTAGTCCATTTTTATCACAATTGTCCTTTTGCTCTTTTACTCTGCTTCATTGCTTGATGTCCTTATTCCAGTTATTCTTTTGAACTTGTTTTTTGCATTTTGGTCCATCCACTCGCCATTGCTTCTTTATTTCATTTTTGTCCTTTAGCCTAGTTTGCTCAATTTTTTCCATAATCTCTAGTTTTTCAAGTACTTTATGCCTTTATTTTCGTTTGTTCAAGTTTGTCAGTAAGTTTGTTTTTAGGCGTTTCTTCTTTTGTCAGGCAGTCCTTTTGACTCCTTTTACCCTATTTTTTATGTGTGTGTGTTGTTCGAATTGAGTTGTTATGATCTCCATTTATTTTGCTTGCTACATATGTCCCATTAGCCTCATCTCCTGTGCATTCTGTTTCATGGTTCCAGTGATCCTTGTGGACTCGTTTCTCCCTTTCTTTATTTCACATGTTTTCAATCTGTTTTTTAGATTCGACTTGCTCTATTCTGGGTTTGTTGCACTCCTTTTCATTTCTATATGCTCCTCATTATCATGGCATTTTTCTATCCGGTTGGGTCTGCACTGTTCCCTTCATTTAATTCTTTTGGCTTGTTGTTCTGTTCAACTCTGGTGACATTATTACTCGATTCCTTCTTTGTCTTCTTGCTCCTTGTTTTTTGCTAGTTAAGATAGTTCGGATTATGTATCTTTATTAGTGTGGTGTTTATTGGGGCATTAGTCTTTTCCATCGTTGCTCTGTTGATGTCTTCATGGTCGTGGCTCTGTTTCCTGTTGTTTCGTAATTTTATTTTCCTCATCATCTCTTCCTGCACTATTCAATCTTTTACGACATTGTTCCTTTAGGTCCTCCGTCATTTTTTATCCATTCTGCTGTTCGGATTCCGATCTACTCATTCTGCTTCTCATTGCTCCATTTTCTTTGGTTTTCTCTTCCTTATTCTTACTCTGGTTGCCTCCCTGTACTCTGAAACTCCTTCCTCGTCCATTCTCCTTGTTTGTCCCATTGCTCTTTTATCTTGTTATCTCATTATCCCCTCTTATCTCTATTCTCTCATCCGTGTCATTGATGTCTTGTGTTCTAGCCATCCTATGTTGTTCCTTCTATTATTTCGTTTGTTCCATTCGCCTGACCTATTCTGTTCATCCTTCTTTGTCTGGGTTCATCCTCTCTATACCTTCAGGCTTTGTGGCCATTCCTCTTTTGCCATGTTTCCCATCAGCCTTATCTGTGCATTCTATTTTGTTTTATTCCAGTGACCCTTGGAGTCTCATTTCTCCCTTCCTTTTGAACACATTTTCTTTTTGCTTCTTTCTTTGTTCATGTTGAGATTTGTTCCTCTTCTATCGGCCGACATATATGTTGTCATAGGACCCATCCTAGGAATGCCACGGTTCTATTGCGATAGCAATAGAACTGACATTCCTTGGATGGGGACGTCCCTTTTCGCACTTCCTATTTATTCAGCATCTTTTCATTTTTTCATCATCGGCGTTCTCTTGAGCTAGTTTCTCATTCTTCTCTATCCTACCAGTTTCCCTCATCCTCCCTCCCTTGACGGATTGTTTCTGATCATATCTGTGTTTCCTTTTTCTCATTACCCCTTTCCATTCCATTTTCTTTTTAGTCCATTGACCATCTTTGTCTATGTTTTCATATTTTCGGGTCGTTCTGCGGCCTTTATATCTTCCATGGTTTCCTTTCTATGGTTTTTGATAGTGCATATGTTCTTATTCATCGGTTTTTTCAGCGTGGCATTGTAACCTCCGGGGATTACTCATTTTTTTTTCATTCTTGTTGGAGTTTGTCTAATCTTCTGTACTTTTTGGGTCACCTTGCAGCCCTTGATATTCTCGGTGCTTTCTTTCTTCTTTGAAGATACCTATATTCTTGTTTTCTGTTTTTTTTCGATGTGGCTCTGTAGCCTCTGTGGCTTATTATCTTTTCATTTTTTGTTGGCGTGGTTGTAGCCTCCCTGACTTGTTTTCTTGTTCCTTTTCTCTCAGACAGTATTAATTATTCATTTTCACAGGCGTGTTATTCCGTCTATGTTATGACTCTACGGTCGTCAGCTTTGTCTCTTTAGTTTCGTTTTCTCGGCGTGGCGCTATAGCCTCCGAGAGTATTTGTTGTTTATTTTTCCTCGGCGTGGCGCTGTAGCCTCCGAGAGTACTTGTTATTCATTTTCTCCTCGGCGTGGCGCTGTAGCCTCCGAGACAGCACTAATCGGTTGTTCTTTTCCACGATGGTTTTTCCGTGGATGGTTCCCGATTGGTCGACTGTTGTTTCTTCCTCGGCGTGGCCCTGGAGCCTCCGAGTGCTATTATATTCTTGATTTTGCACTTTGGCGCATGCTTATGCCTGAAGCTTCTAACTTTCTAACGGGTCATTCTTCTTTTCAGATTCCATTGCAGGTCTTTTTCTTGCAGTTCTTTCAGTTGTCAGCGTCATCATCTCGGCAAACGCATGCTAAGCGGCATTCTTCAAGAGCATTGACGATTGTTTCTTATTAGGGTTTTTCTCGAAAATCCGAAAGGGCGGGGTTTTTCATCCCGATGAGAAGCAGTCTTCACATTTCTCACATTTTGTATGGATAAAGGCGGATTGGATATATCATCTTTATCTTGTATTCCTAGTTTCGTCATGCTCTCGATGATTGTCTAGTTTGAACATGCATATTTCAAGTGTTTTCCAAAATTATACCCCATTGGGGTCGGTAGACATATATGTTGTCATGGGACCCATCCTAGGAATCAAATTTAAGCTTATCCTTTATTCGCACAATCAAAGTGACTTATTGTTAACCCTATATCGATAAGCGTAATTTCAATCTGATTTAGCATGGCACTTAGGTTTCATGTTAGCATGCCACCAATTCACTGCCCCAGTTTCTAAGCACGCACGAACATATTGACATTTCCTCCAACCGCATAGCTAATGACCCAGTTAAGTTGGAATCATTATCACCTGTGTGTCAAATTCATAAGCATGACAGTATAACTTGGCAACTTTAACGGTTGCTTATGTTAGAAAATGTGGTCAAACTGCCCTTGAGGTAAATAAGAAGCTGGACTCCAATCAAGCTCGGTATAAATATAAGTATAAAGCAACTATGCAATCAAATGAAGGTACAAGTTACGTGACATTTGGAACAACCACCTCCAGAAGTCCTCCATTGTGTTCTATTATGTAACCCTTTTTTTCTCAACTAGATCTAGCAAGTTTGTGGTACTATTATCGAAAAAGGCACATAATTATGCACATAGGATATAACATTCTATGTAGTTAACATGACTTGTGGTCCGCATCATGATTTGCATATAATTGGTGTCATAAAGTCAACAAGTCCATTGGTGCAAAAAGCCCCATTAGGCATGATCTAGGAATATTTGCCTAAAACATGTGGAGAATTGATTGTAGACAATCCCCCCCTCCCCCCCTGCCCCGGCGCCCCCCGCTCATGCGATAAGATTTTTTGTGTATAAGTTATGATCTAGCCTCCCAAATACTTGAGCTCATTGGCTAGCCTTCCAAAGATGGAATGGCTATACAGATGAGCACTAGTTTTTTTTTTCTTTTTTTTTTGGGTTATGTGGGTTTACGGCATATTTTAGGTATATTCCAATAGACTAATGATTGCTCCAAACTTAGTATAGGGTGTAAATTGGCAGTGGCCCCTGCTGTTGGGCAGCCACTTTGAAACCGGCTAACTGGTTGTCACATCCATTCTGGCGCCCTTCTCTTCAATTCTTTAGAAAATGAATTTATACGTGGGTCTGTCGTTGGATTTGTTGAATTGCGTGGAAACGGTGCTTGGCTTGGTGGAAATGGTATATTATGTCGTCCGTTTGAAGAATTTGCCGATGGGTTTTGGGTATAATCCTTGAAGAATGGGCAGATTGGACCAACCCAAGAAAAATCAGAGCCAGGCAGAGCATTGTTTTCGTAAGAAATGGCATTTCTATCCATTTTTCTGGCTTTGTTCTTCGATTTTTCACATTGGGTGATGCTCATTTGCTAACCCAATTAGGCGAATTCTTCATATAAAACGGGCACAACCAAAGAAAGAACAGAATGGGTTGGGATTTGCTCATTCTGTTTCTATCACAATGTTGTACAGAAAAATATCATATCAATCGTGAAAAAGCAGATCTACGCTACAGAGCATTATTTGTACAGAATCATAATTCATCACACAATGGAATGCAGATATGTAACAGAGCATGAGTAATCATACACCACCTCAACAGAATCATTCACTCATCTCAAGCTGCACAAAAAAATGAAATTGTGAGTAGGATTTTACAAGATATTACCTGCATTGCCAATCCAAATCGAGTTTATCCTTCTGCAGAATCCGTGAAACTAGATCATCCATGCAAAATCCAAGCTCGAATCCGACAGGGGTTTCTTATTCGATCCTTTGTAATTGCAATGGAAAAAAGCCAAGTAGGGCGCAAAACACACAAATCTTGAGGCGTACGGAACAAAGGAAAAAGGCTGCTAATCCAGATTGGTATCAGACGTACCCATAACCACCTGCGACAAAATAACACAGGTCTCTCGATATAAAAAATGTTATGATGCTTTCAATATGTCTTAAACTAGCATCGCTTTCTAGGGTCTAAGCCTGATTCCTGCTTCCCCCATAGCCAGCAAAACTAAACTCTGGAATACTTGCTAGAAACTGAGACTAAAGGTACTTTGAATTGGAACATTACAGAGTAATGCAGGCAAATAAGCAATCCCTTTAGCATTAAAATCAAGAACAGGGGTTATATAATGTGCTTTCTCAGGTTTAAGCAGGAGGTCCAGGAGGTATATAAATTTTTCTGTCAAAACAGAGAAAAAAAATTACATTTTGGTGTGACCGGACTCGCCAAAACACTGTAGATCTACCAAACACACAACCCACTAAACTGTATGCATTACATATTTAGATTCCTCCAAGAAACAGACATTTCAACAGCAAACAGGGCATTTTTTGTATTGGTGGGTGAATTAGTGGATCAATCCCAATCAAAAAAACTTTTGTCATGGAGGAGACAAGCAAACATGGCATTTTTTTGCATTGGTGGGCGAATTAATGGATCAATCCCAATCAAAAAACTTTTGTCATGGAGGAGACGCTTTGGCTTTGGCATCAATGGTTTGCTCCTTTACAAAACTTGCTCCTCAGATGTTTGCTCTCTGTAACAAAAATCCAATCAGAGGTCTTCAAGGAGTTCTCTCATTTCTATAATAAGGAAACATGTATTTCCTTATGCTTTTGCAATCCTTGTTCCATGACAAGGACCAAAGATTTCTTCAGGCCAATTTTCATAAAGTATGATTTAAGCCACTTCACCCTCGGAACACGGAGGGCAACTCTCCATGCGCAGCACCTTGTTTTTTTTGCTGTCCCTTTTTTTTTTCCTGGCGGCTATGGCGCATCTTCTGCCGCATCGTCTGGCGCTTGGAGCTATGGCACTCAGCGACTATGGCATTCTTGCAAAAAAGCGAAGTATAGTGATTTTTTCCTGGCTGAGGCCTTGCGATTGTCGATATGGCGGCCATGGCGCATCTTCTGGCGCTTGTAGCTATGGCACTCAGCGGCTATGGCATTCTTGTGAAAAAGCGAAGTATAGTGAGCTTTTTTGCACATTTTTGAGCTCTTGAGTAGATCTTTCAGAGGAATCGTCGTCTGCTTCTACTTCTTTCAGAGGAATCGTCTTCAGCCATGTAGATCTGAAGTCGGCTATGGCAGAAACCGCTCTTTTCTAGGTTCTTTCGAGGTTCTTCAGTTTTGGCTTTCTTTCTAGGCATGTTGAGAAGTTTGGATTTGCTCACGGACAAAACACAAGTGGGTGTCAAGGTGTTTTGTCTTTGGGTGGTACTTAGCATCCTTGGCAAGATGGATGGTACTTGTGTTGTCACACAATATAACAGCCGAGGATGGAGGTACCTGCAGATCTGTCCACAAATGTTTAAGCCACAACAATTCCTGCATTCCAACACTGAGTGCTTTGAATTATGCCTCCGTGGTACTGATTGACACTGTAGACTGTCTTTTGGACAACCATGTCAGCACGTTAGGCCCTATGAACGTGGCCATCCCTGTTGTGGACCTCCTGCTATCATGACAGTTAGCATGATCTGCATCAACAAAGACTTTCTTTTTGGAAATCGAGAGGACCTCGATAAAAGAGATCTTCTGTGAAGTCCCGCCGGATATGCTAGCGATCTTTGCTTGACCGTCCGGTCTGTGCAGGATTGCTCATGAATGCTTCAAAGCCTCCCCGGTAAAAGAGATATCAGGTCTAGTGATTGTGAGATATATCAATGCCCCTACCAATCTTCGATAGAGTATGGGATCACACTCCTCACCATCGAAATCAAGTTCAAGCCTTGTGCCTGAATCAAAAGGACTTGCCACGACCTTGCAATCTTGCATACGATCTTCTTTGTAACATTTCTTTGATATATTTTTCTTTGAGAAAGATAGATACCATCGAGTCTTTGCCACACTTCTACACCTAAACAATAATGCATAAGGCCAAGGTCAATCATCTCGAAGGGGCGAAGATAACCCGGCTTCAATGTAGAAATCAGCACATCAGCATCTCCTGTGATGATCAAATCATCAACATACAAAACCACAACGCACATTCGGCCTTCATGTGATTTGTAATAAAGATTAGGGTCTGATGCACTTCTGCTGAACCCCTGCTCAAGAAAGAACACATTAATTTTTGCATGCCAACATCTTGGAGCCTGCTTCAAGCCATAAATGCTTTTCTTCAAATGACAAACCAGCTGCTCCTTCCCTTGAACAACAAATCCTGGAGGTTGAGTCATATAGACCTCTTCCTCTAAATCACCATTCAAAAAAGCAGACTTAATGTCCATTTGAAACATTAATCAATCTTTCATTGCAGCAAGAGCTATAACTGGTCTGATAGTGGACATTCTGGCTACGGAAGCAAAGACTTCATCATAATCTAAGCATATTTGTTGTGCAAAACCCTTGGCTACAAGTCTAGCTTTATGCTTTGACACTGTCCCATCAGCATGAAATTTGGTTTTAAACACCCACTTACAGCCAATAACTTGCTTATCAGCTGGAAGTTCAACCAATTCCCATGTGCCTTGCTTCAGCAATTGAGAGTATTCTTCTTCCATTGCATGCTGCCACTGCGGATCACGAGCTGCTTCATGAAAGGTTTGTGGATCAACATGATCCTGGAGCTTTGCCATTAAGGCAAGATTACATGATCCATTAGACTTCTCCCGTTTCTCCATCAGACGTGCTGATCTCCTAGGTTCAACAACAGGTACAACAGGTGCTGCAACCGGTTCTGCAACAATTTGTTTTTCCTTGAGACGTGCGGATCTCCTAGGTTCAACAACAGGAGGTATAGCAGGTGCTACAATAGGTGCTGTAACAGTTACTGGATCAGGTGCTACAGTACCTTCATGTGTGCTGGACTCCCCCTGAAAGGAACCAACCTGCTCATGGACCGTAGGGCGAGTGGGATTGGGATCATCCCGTGCTACTACTTCATGCAAATGTGAGTTCACTGGAGAAACCACTAGAGAGGGAGAGAAAGGTCTACCAGCAGCTGCTATCAGATCTCCAACATCTAAGCATTGTGAAATGCAGGAGAATCACTGGAAGATATACCATCATACACAGCATCTTCAACGAACTGAATTAACCTGCTTACAATAACCTGCTTGTTGGAAGGATCATACAACTTGTAACCTTTCTGATTTTCTAGATACCCAATGAAGATGGCTTTGACAGCCCTGTCATGCAACTTCCCATACTTTTTCAGCTTCTCAGCAGGTATGGAAGCATAAGCCAAGCATCCAAACACCTTCAAATGAGACACATCTGATTTCATTCTCCAAAATGCTTCATAAGGAGTCACATTCTGGACTGCCTTAGTATGCGACCTATTTGCCAAATATGCTGCTGTCACTACTGCCTCTCCCCAAAAAGATTCAGGCAGTTGCTTGTGACTCATCATAGATCTTGCCAAATCAAGCAAAGATCTATTCCTCCTTTCAGCTACACCATTTTGTGGATGAGTATAAGGAATGATTAACTGTCTTTCAATACCTTCTTCCATGAGAAACTCATCAAAGGCATTAGACTCCCACGTACTTTTGAATTTATTCCTATAATTTACGAGCCACCAACAACTGTGCATGGTCAACTTAGAGACAATGTAATTACTTAATTTACTATTAGCTTTAAAACCATGGCATGATGTCAAAATTTTCATCGAAGAACACGACCATAGATCAAGTACATAGCCCTCACCAACTTGAGTTTAATCTCTGGAAGGACCTGTTATGACATTATTGATCAGATAATGTGATGTTCCCCAAAAATATATGCCATAAATATGTATACCCTTTGGGCCATGTCTCTGTACAAGGCCACTTGAGTAGCCTTGTACACCATTGAGGGTGGTAAAAGGGAGCATGGCTAAGTCATTTACATAACTTAGCCAACCTTAGGCTTAGGGCCATTTCCACGTGGCCTTAGTCCATTGGGCGCCCGCCACATGGAGAGATCCCATTGGAGCCATGTGGCAATGACATGGAACCCTAACCTATAAGTACCCTAACCCTAACCATAATTCACTTTTCGGCTCCACCTTCCTTGAGACCTGTTCTTCGCGCAGAACTCCGTTTCGATCATCGTTCATTGCGACATAGCTCAATTCGACAGCCCCAAGGCAGTGCATCCATCGGAAAGAGGAGGAACTACTCGACTCACCGCCAGGTCATGGAGACACCAGGAGTTGGAGGAAGTTCGTCCGGAGCAGGTATTTAGAGCTGTCCTTAGGTAGATCATCTGGAACCTATGACTCCAAATGAGCTAGTATCTTCTTTTGCTAGTAGAGCCTTCCTAGAACCCCTAGTCTAGGCTTCGAACCCTAAGCAAGGAACCCTAACAAGTAGGTAGACTCATGTGTGTAGGTTAGATGTTATCTTCCTTATTATCATGTTATGTTGATATACGTTGTTGGTTGATCTTATGTTTGCACCTCTTGTGTATTGGGAAGGGGGTAGAGACCTAATAGCCATTATCTAGATGATACTCCTAGTTTTAGACTCCTTAGTTCCTATTACATGCGGCCTGTGCATAGGAACCCACCGGGCTATAGGGGCTATGCAGTGACTTAGCACCCCTGGAGAACAGCTTCTAACAAGGCCTCATCCATCAGGGCTGAAGGGTTCCTTGCAAATCCTCGGAACGTTGGGTCGGTGAAGGAAGGCGCGAGCAGTTAGCGCCTCAACGTTCATTTCGCCTCCATTTTTTAGTCTCAGGTTTTAGTTTTTTTTTGTTGGAAAACATGATAGTCGTTGGATTGGCTTGTTGCTTCAATGGTGCTTTTTGTGCGGCTGAAGACCATAATGTTTCTATTTTGGGTTGTGCAGCATGAAAACCAAGTATCTCTTCTTCGATCTTAGTTATGGAACAGAAAGAAATGGGCGCTTGAGAGAAACAGGAGAGGTACGATTGTTTTGCAAAGAATAGGGTTCTCCAGCTGCAAGGATGGCCGATTGGGTAAGATTTGAAGATGGAGCGCTTGACAGAGATAGACAGATAGGTTTGTTTGCCTGAAGGTCTTGAATTGTCCCTGGATTTTGCACAAACAGGACGCAGTGCTGAATTTGCACATGGGATGATGGGTAGCAATGTTAGAGGGTAAATTTGGAGCATTCGACCGTCTAGCTTGGTCGTCAAACTTGGTTGCAAAGGTGAGACAACATAGCGGATCAAATAGAACTGGGTTTTGCAGTTAAACGATTCTTTCTTCTCCTTGTAGCAAGACTCGAAGCAGGATTCAAAGCTTGTATTCTAAAGCAAGGCAGCCAGAATAAATCCGTTGAAAGTTTAATTCGGCGTCAAGCTTGGCTCCACCGTGCTTGCTTCGAATCTGAAGCTTTCTTGCTTCGATGCCATGGCTTTCTTGCTTCAACGGACTGCACCCCCTTCTCTTCATGGGATTGCCATGTGGATAAGAGATCATGCCACCTGTACGGCATCTAGACCCCTGCATAAAACCATAGAGGAGAAAGCCAAAACCAAGGCGCACATCAGAGCCCATGACCCATTAGAGTCCAATATTCCTGGATCCAATAATCCAGATCCAGAATGAGCCATTAGGAATGTGAAGATATATTGGGCCTTTATCAAAAGGACGCCCAACGACGACATGCGCAAATACACACTCCAACAATCACATGCACACATAACGCACGTCGTGGCTACTATGTACGTCGTTTCTAAAGCCCTACATCGCAGTGCTACTGTTGTAGAATTTTAAACTAGTTTGCAGATTTTTTTCAAGTTTACCCGCGCCTCACCGAAGATGGTTGCACAACATCAAGTTTTAAGAATCAGTGTTTACCAAATTCCATCACTCTTCCCTTCGCCACATCGGCCATGGCAGTAGCCGGATTTTACAAGCGTGTGCTTCCTTCCCCACCCGCCATTGATTTCACCTCCCCTGATGGCAAGGTGAGTTAACCGATTTCCTTTCATATAAGTTAAGTACTGGAGACTATAATGCATTCTTAATAAACATTTTTAGAGAAGTATTGGAGACTATAATGCATTCTTAATATGTGACAGAACATTTTTTAGAGAGGCAATTCTAGAGGGAACGATGGAAGGATTCTTCAACTTAATTGCCCATTTTCAGACTCAAGCTGAGCCTGCGTTTTGTGGACTGACCTCATTGTCGGTTGTGCTTAATGCACTTTCTATTGATCCAGGCCGCAAATGGAAAGGTATGTCAACTTTATTTCTAGAGTCACGAGATTTTCTTTTAATCTGAAGCTGTTGAATTAACAAAGTAAAATTGGATAAGTACTCATTTTTCAGTTCTGAAGTGTATGGGCTAATACTGTTGTTACCTACGATTTGATAGAGTTGAGTCAAATGCATATCCTCCAGCTTTACATGCTTACTCTTCAAACTACTTACAGGACCATGGAGGTGGTTTGACGAGTCTATGTTAGATTGTTGCGAACCTCTTGAAAGAGTCAAAGATGTAGGTATTACGTTTGGAAAGGTTGCTTGCTTAGCTGAATGTGCAGGAGCATCAGTTCAGGCATTCAGGGCGGACAAAAGTTCGTTGGACACATTTCGGCAGCATATTCGGAAATGTACATCTTCTGAAAATTTTCACTTATTGGCATCCTACAGCAGGAAGACTTTCCAGCAGGTTTGTAATCATTTTTAGGTGAGAGTCAACCTATCTTTTTTTTGGTGGCATTAGAACTTAGCTCTTGTGCATTTCGGATCATCAATACAAGACCATAGAATGGCAATGAGACATGATTTAAATATTTAGAATAATATCATGTTAGTCAGTTGAGTCTGTCTCATGAAGTCAACAGATTGGGCAGCAAGCTTGGCATGCCTAGTTACCTGGCTAAATTCTTAATAAAAAAACTACCAAGTCCAATTAAGCATTGTTCTGGCATTCTTTTGTTTATCTATTTTTCACATATTTGCTTTTGTTATAAAAATCTGGTATTTATTTCGTTTGCATTGCTTCTCAGACTGGCTTAGGACATTTCTCTCCTCTTGGGGGTTATCACTCGGGTAGGGATATGGTTTTGATACTTGATGTTGCACGCTTCAAGTATCCTCCACATTGGGTGCCTGTATCACTTCTTTGGGAAGCAGTAAACACAATTGATTCTTCTACGGGGAAGTTAAGAGGGTAAGCAATGACCAATTATAGAACAATAAGTTAAAAGACAATAGAGTTAGTGCTAACCATTAACCTGTCCAATTTATGCAATTTTTCTTTGCAATAAGAATCATTACACAAACGGTACTGGATGTGGATAAAAAGAAAGATTCTATTAACATCTGTAGGATACTGCTCTGGTGTATATGATGGAAATGTGACAGCACGTTAGGATCAAATAGAATTCATAACTAGGCAAAATATGATGTTATAGAATATGTCTGCAGATATTAGTAAAATATCGTGAGCTCACTGCGATCCCTTTTAGAAACCAGTATTTTAGAATTATGACCTCATTATTAATGAAGAAAGAGCATTTTCTGAATTTGAAGAAATCTACTTAGTTGCCAACGCATCTCAACTTTGTGCTTTCTGCAAAGGCCTCTGATGCCAGGTCATTTTCTCGATTTATAGTGCCGTGCAGCATTCTAATAGTCTTATCATGTAAAACTAAGGTGTTCTTTTGCCGTAGCCTGCTATGATTTAGAAATGGTAAATCTTGTGCCTCGCTTTTTGATCTGTCCCAATTTCAAGAAAGTAACTGCCGCACTGCACATCATTGTACGTGTGCTCTGGATCCTTCCTCAGATCCGTCCTCAGGAATGCTAAGACAAGCGATTCTTGTAGAAATTGTATCATTTTGTGGAGGCTTTTGGGAGTGGGATGAACCACCGGTTTTATTTCCTGTTTAGCCAGGCTAATTGGCAGTGTGCAGTGAGATCATATTGAAAAGGAGGGAAACCCATCCAGATCCATGCTCATCAAGTTGCTTTTGCAATGTTATTGAATATGTAAAATATGCGCAACTTTGTTTGGCCACATGCTCATCTATGCAATCCGACATGTGAAGTTGTGCATCATTCTGCACATGCATTTGCACACACGCGCAGAGGGAAACATTAGATTATTGTTGACACCCAGTGGATGAGCATTTTGATGTTCTCAATTGGGAAAGAAGTTGCTACTCATATTACATATTGCATGGGTGTGTATGGCTTTAGTTCTCATCATTCTTTTACACTTTGTTTTTGCAGATATATGCTGATTTCTAAGGGTGAGCAAGGTCCTTCTATTTTGTTCACTTTAGCGAGGTACTCCTTGTTTACCTCGGTTTGAACTTTGTTAGATTGCATTTCGTTGTTCTGTGTGCTGCATAACATAATTGATGAAACAGTTTGCTCAGTTTTACAGGTGTACGGAGTGGAAAGCAATGTCTAAGTATCTTCTCCAACAAGCGCCCCAACTTATGCAAAAAGAGGAAATTAAAGCTGTTGAAGACGTGTTTTCTATACTCCTGGACTCCTTTCCGGGAGACGTACGGAGTTTTATCAACTGGATAGCTGAAGTAAAGGGACCAAGCACAAACTTAAAAGATGATGAAGCCCTGCGTCTGCAATGTAAGGTGCAAGTTTACAACAATTCATCTCCATTTTGCAGTACTTTGTAAGACAATCTTATAACCTTCTTTTAAGATGAAAGTTTGTGTAAAGGCATCATAATCCAATCACTTCATCCTCATTTGTGTATTTGCAGATAAAAAGCAAAGCACACTTTACGATTGCTAGGTACTAATACTTAAATAAAGTTGGAGACATGATTGTTTTGCAGGTAAGGATTCTTCAGCAACTGAGGGCAACGAAGTTGCATATGTTGATCAGCAAATGGATGAAATCAATAGGTTGTCCATGCTCACTTACTTTGTCCGAGTGTGTTCCTAAAGCCTGCTGTGATGGAGCGGCATGGTTATCTGGATGTCATTATATCTCTAATATGAACTGTAAATATACCACGGAGACTAATATGGATAAGCTAGGATCTACTGTTGCTCTAGATGAGCCCATCAATGCATCAGATGTCCGCTTTGACATACTTATGCCAACTGCCCCAAATGGCCATACAATGTGTGGGATACTCTGCCATTTGTATCCTGCATCAGCAGATTTACTCTCTGTGATTCTACTGGCTATACCTCTTCATACATGGGAGGGGATAAAGTTCTCAGATGTGATGACTCTGTACAAGTTGGTATCATGGGAGGGGCTGCCAAGTGAATTGCGGGAAGAGGTAAACACTCTAATTTCAGGGTTTCCAAGAGAATTACAGTCTGTTTTTTTTTGAAGAGATGTTTGCTGCCTTCACTAGTCAAACTTTTAAGCGTATAGTATGTCGTCTTGGGCATTTGGTTTCCATGCTGAATTTTGGGTGCTCTATGTTTTGGCCAGATTCAACATGTAAAAAGACAATTTAAACGTGTGAGCAATTGCGATGTTGAAGCATAGACTCCATGCAAATGCAAAGTGCGATGTTGAAACATGTACTCCATGCAAATGCAAAAGAAGCTAGCACGGCAGTTATGTTTTTTCTGTTAGACAGAAATGTTTTTTGAAATAAGAGAAGTCACCAATACACCGGTTTTTGGAAGCAAAAGAATATAAACTCAATTGTGTCAAGCATAAATCACTACCCTTAATTTTTTTACCTCCCAAAAAAGAATATTGAAAAAACATATAATTACTAGTAACAGTGTCTTAACATTGCAGGACATAAGTTTTGGAGCTTGGGCCTCAATGAGACATGAGAAAAGCATGCAGTAATAATTTGACGTTTTTCAAAGATTTAATATCATTTAAGCGGAGCTTAGCTCTTTCGTGCCAGATAGTGTTGCATCGGTAAGTAGAACAACGTGATGCTTGCAAAGATTTAATATCATTTAAGCGGAACTTAGCTCTTCTATGTTGGATAATGTTGCATCCGTAATTAGAACGACGGGATGCTTGTTCATAGCAATTTTGAGTGGGATAAAGTATTAATCTCAGCAAGTTTTGAGGTGAGGTTGTAGTCAAAGTCTAACTTTCTGTGAGATGGTGAGGGGCATCTTGTTGTTTATGGGTATGAGGTCTTCTATATGTTCTAAAGTTCCATCAAGACTCAAGACTGTTATGTTCCCAAGTTCTTGTTGGTTGGTTGTAGTGATGGCATCTATGCTCGAGTATGCATAGAGTTGTCCTTGAACCTTTGAAGGTCTTGTTGTTGATCTTTCATGTGCCTTCATTTTTTGGTGTCAAGATGTCCTTGTCATATAGTAGGTGCACATTTGCCTCCGTTATTTCCTTGCTGAAGATGCTGTCAATCAAGTCGCCTCCCACAATGCATCCTTCAAGTATCTCAACCAAGTCATGATCTCAACCAAGTCATGATCGAGCCCTGGTTGCTAGTCCTACATATGTTAGTCTTCGCTCTCTTGGTTTTGTGCTTGTTGCTCTTCATCTCCAGTTATTCGTATTCTTCAAGCTTGTCATAAATGAGTGCTTGTTCCTTATGGTGGCCATGCATCCTTGCTTTGGAAGCTAGGTTGGCCACGTCCAAAGAGGCAAAAATTTAAAGGATATGCCTTGTTAACACTAGACCTGTCCCATGATGGACCATTAAAGGGCATTTTGAAGGTTCACAAAAAAAATCATATAAAATCAAGAACACAAAAACTAGCCAAACCCTTTCTAAAAGTTCACTAGTCAACGGGTGCCCGGCGTTGCCGGGCTAATGTTCTGGGATGTGTTTTTGCTCAGCCTTTAATGTCCATATGTGCAACTTTCAGTTTTCTTTGGTAATTATTGTTCAATACACGCATCTTTATGGTGAGCTTATGTTCCTCAAGATGATCCCGTGTGTATGAGTAGCTCAAGGGAGCATCCACAATTTTGGTCGATTTCCTCGTGGAACCTGGCAAAAAACTCCTCTAGCAATGAGCCCCCCTAATAATGACATCACGTGATGGAGTGTTCTATTTAGTACTTCATAAACATGTTTATGCATCGTTGGGGCCTCATCCCATATAATCATGCGAGTCACTCTTTATCAACTTTGCCATCTCAGACCGCTTTGAAATATTGCAAGTTGATGTTTATCGGTATCTTTAATCTTGAATGACATTTTATGGGAGCGTGATATTTTGCTTGGGCCTTGCTGAGCTAAATGGCATTGCTTGGATGTCCTCAGGCTTGAAGTATGAGATTTAGCAAAAAGTGTTATTTTGCTTTTGCAGTGTTCGTGCATATGAGGCAAAGTTTACTTACTTCATCGCGCTAGCAAGAGCGTTTGAAAAGTAAATAGTGCAAATACTCATGTGAACCCAGCAATCCTAACATATAATACAACTTAGTAGTTCAACAAATACTAAATACATGTATTTACAATATAATCCAAAAAATAATTTGCCACTTTGATTTCACAAATATCACTACATGACTGCTCACTAAACATCCTGATTAAAACAAACCAACATCCTAATGTAGAACCATCTCCTAAAAACCCCTTTTAGCATTTGTGCAATTGCAAGTGTTGCGAGATAAGGCCCATTTGAAAATTTTGGCTCACTCAAATATTACGTTGGCCATGGGAGCAAAACAATATTGTATTCGTATTTGGTACGCCAAAGATTGCTTGCTTTTAAAACGCCCTTATAGAACTTTGATAGGTACTTCATTGCTCTACATATTTTGATGCCATATATGATGACTATGACTGATTTTGTTATGTGTTTCTCTAAGGCTTCAATCTCTTCTGCATATGTTATTAAGAGAAAAGTAACAAATATACCAACTGCTAAATCTTAACTGCATAATGCTGTTGCAACCTGCATGTACAAGCTAGGATAGAATTACACTTAAAAATAGCATCCTAGAGGACATCAGTCAAAGTATATCCAAATGATTGCCATTAGTCAAAGTATGTCCAAATGATTTCCAGACTGTGGAAACAAATGCCTCACAATAAATATCTGCAACACATTTATTTTGCATACGTAGGAGTATAAATTGCCTTAGTAAAGCATTCAAAGCCTGCATTGAATAGCTACTATGTGTGCACATGATATTACTTCACTTAGTAAGAAATAACTAAGGGAACATCTAGGTCAGAAAGCCAAAGGCATCAAGCCAACACCTGCACCAAATATCACAGGCCAATAGCCTTAAATTCAAATCGTTCTGCACCATCCTCTAAGAGAACATATTACATATGCAAAGTTTTGAACTATTTTTCCTGTACTAAAAAGAACTTGTGAAGCACACAACGTTGCAATCATGTATCAAACAGATGCACCCTATATTACTTCTTGCATCCGCATCTTCACCAAGAGCACTTAGATATAAAGTAGTACAACTGTGGACCTGCCATGCCTTACCATTCATATTATGCCAGTCTGATAAGCTTGTAAGGAGACTTAAATGGATTAGGATTTGTGGCTTTCAAAGTACAGGGGTAAAATATCTGATAAACAACAAATTTTGGCAATGCAATAACAAACTCTGGGCAACACATGTGTTGTAACAGTGCCAGTCCCAAGTACTTTATCAGCAGCAAAGAAGCATGTTAGTTCAATGCCCCAGTATCAATTTAATTATGGATCTGCATACAAAGACATGTTTATTTTATTCACAGTCTACAATAATAATCAGACATGTCTACTAAATTGACATGGATACTAAACCATAAACATACGCTGTCGTAATTACACTTATGAAGAGACTTCTGCAGAATCCAAAAGAACTTATGCTTGAAAATTAGAGATTTGAGTAGCTCACCACATAGATGCATTAAAATATAGTAAACCCACTTACATTAAATGTGAACTACCACAAAGATTATAGAAGCTTCTTTCCGTTGGTAAGAAAAATGAACTACCACAAAGCGTGAAAACCCCTGTTTCCTTCAGGGACCCTGTTTGCTTCAGCGACCTTCTGCTCTCTGCTACTACAAAACATAAGAAAAGGGCAAAAAGCATAAGAAAAGAAGTAGATGCCGGAATGTCGAACATGGGTATACCAGTTCCAATCTACTCCTTAATCTTCACCGACCAAGACAAAAGGACTCACAGAAGGAAATCTGTAAAATGATTTGCTCCAGCAATGATTCTTACTATTCTCAATTCTGAACTCATCTAAGTTGCAATTGAAGGGTATTTCTAAGACTGTTTCATTAGCTGAGCAACCTGTGCCAGAGCGAAACATGAACCAGATCTGCCAGACACCATAACTGATATACATGATGCACAACATATACATGATATACATGATGCTGCTGCTGCTCTGGCAAGAGATTTGTTGTGCTTTATTATTATTTCACATGTGCATATCGCGTAAAAGTGAGGAAATATACATGTCTCATGCATCGCTAATGTAAACAGGTCATTTTCAAAATAAGCGACAGAAATAGCAACTCAACAAAAGTATTGCATGGATAAAGAACTCATACATAAAACAGAAAATATCATTAAGCTTGCACCTCTACTTACAGAATTTTGTTTATATAATACAATGGCAACCAATATAAAATACCGTCAGCCATAACTCAAAAGGGACTTTCAAAGCTCAAAGGATGTAGCTTCCTCTGTTGTGGTCCCCAGCTATGCCTATCTGCTAAGTGAAAAACCAATGGGTTTACATGTAGCAACTTCTTTGCGGAAATTATATTTACTACCAGAAATTATGCAGCAGATTTTTATGCGTACCAAAAAAAGTAACAGAAAAAAATATGTCAATTATATATAAACCAGAGTTTGCATTACCTTAAAGCAATTGTAGTTTGCACGGCGCAATCACATCTGGATCATGTGGATTTCTTCGGGATGTTAAGATATGTAAGGCTTTTCTGAAGCAGTACATCGCAGACCCAAAAGTAAAACGTATGGACATATGGGAAGAGCCAAAGATGAGAAAAAAAAATTGACAGGTATATGTTCCCGCAAACTTCTATAGCTGCAAACAGCAACAACTTTAGAGCCATTGCATATGTGAAAGCAAGAGATGAAAGTAAAGCAGAATATGGTTGAAATAGATCTCATATTATTTCGTTCATGAAAATCTAAGAGACTCCACATACGTAGTGAACGCAAAAACAATGCAGTAACTTCTGAAAAAATCCTCTGATAATAAGACATGCCTATTATAACAGCTTGTATGTTAAAAGACAGAGCACCGACCTGATCTCGTAGCAACTTGATTTCATGGCAACTCGGCAACCATACTCGTCTGTTACTATTTTGGTCCTTGGGGCCACATAAGATTTTCCTACAATAAACAAAAGGTACAAATATGCAGATATGGAAGAAGGGCAAGCAACAATCCCGCCAATTAAAAGCTATAAAAACAAAAAATCATAGAGGGCTGACCTAATCTGGTATGCATTTACAGAGAAATAAAGCAATTTTGAAGAGACTGCACAAAAACTATGAAAAAAGAACAGGCACGGGTGTTTACAGTTGGAGTTGTTGCCACATTAAATGGCTTCCACTATTTTTTGAGCAGTGAAGAAATAACGGAAGGATGCCAGATAATTAGCCGATGCAAAGAGTACTCCAAAGTGGTAAGAAAACCTCCGCAACGAAGCTCTGCACTAAATAAATGACCTATGGAAGCCTTGAATCTCCTGTTGAACATTGCAAAATTAGATAAGATGCAAACCACTTGAATATAGATAAGCTGCAAACCCAAAAAAAATCGTGAAAACTGACATTAGTTAGAGTTCTAAAGAAACAAATTGAACATGCAAAGAACCGATTTCAATTGAAAAGAGTAGCATCTGCTGCTCTATGCATCGGCTTTCCAGGTTTGAAAAACAAACTGAGGCTCGCTGGAGAGAAGAGCTAAAATCGAAGTGAAACATAGATCGCCTTCTCCACATCTTTATCCATAGCTGTCCTCCGAGAAGCCATAATCATGGCGGCGAGGAGGACTTAAAGAAACGCTCAGCCTAAAAAACGTCTAGGGTTTCAAAAAATGAAAAAGTGCCGCACGGGTAAAGGGAAAAAAGTGAAAAAAAAAAGTTATAAAGTTTTCCGGTGCCAAAATCACGCTTTTGGCCGGAAAAAGGAGTGTTACCGGCATACCGGTGGCCGGAAAAAAGAGGACACCCACCTCCAAAAACTTTTTAAGTAAGTAGATATATGGCAGTCACGCTTCACATGAAAAATACACAAAAATGTATCAGTTCCCATTCTTGTGAGTTACGCTCTAGCAAACCCAAAGGGGTCAAGTACCAAAAGCTTCATGTTCACACAAAGTAAAACTGTCCTAATGAAAAGATTTTTTTTTTATTTTTTTGGTTATAATGTTATTTTTCTACACGAGATATAGAAGGCACAAAAAACCACATCTCAATTCGAAGTCTGTGAAGGAAGATAGAGCAATTTAAACATGACAGGGTCAAAACTGTCCTCTACCTTCTGAGAACCAGTACTGGTTCCCAGAAAGCAGTTGTGATATAAAAACAACAACTTTCATACGAATATCAATTTTGAGTTAAAATTTGGCATATAAGTAGTTCACGATGTCCTCCAACCTAAAAAAATGTTTGTTGAGTTTGAATTTGATGTTTTGACTTTTACTTCTAATTTCAATTTTAGGAAATTTGTACAAATGGATAGCATTGCTACATATGACTCTAGGTTGTCCTCCAAAAATCACATTATGAAAGTTTATAAGGATGTGAAACCAATGCAAAAACAAGCTCGTGGAAAGAGCAAAAGACATGGTAGAAAAAATAAAAAACGATATCTGTACCTGCCCATTACTGGTCTATAAGTTCATTCAAAAATTGATAATATTCTTATATTAGTCCATTTCAAGTTGAGTTTTGGGACACGAGTAGCTCTTGGACCACTTTGTTCACAAAAAATATTTGTTGTTCATTATCTTGAGGACTGTACTAGAATAGCTAGCATCACTTATATTATATCTTCCATGTTTATTCTAGATTTGTGCCCTAAGGTGTGACTTTACATAATCGCATCCTCAAAATATCTCATGTCAAGAAATCCATGCAAAAAGAACGAAGGAAAAATATGAAAAACTTTTACTATAAAAAAATCAAGATAGGCCGCTATCTACAGTCCAGTTGCAGACCATCATTGGTCCAAATGACTGGAAGTTTAAAAATCATTGATGGTGCCACCGTAATCAATTTTGATCTCAACTTTCACATATAGTTTACTTGTATAATTCTCTATAGGACAAAATTAATTGATTAGGTTAGCTTGCATAATTTAAGGGTAGGTTGAAGCACAAAAAATTGAGAATTTATGGGGTACTTATGACCAATTGAACCTACATGGACTGTCACTTAGACTTTTCAAAAATCATGTGATCGAAGCTAAAAATCCATAGTATCATTCTATGGAGCAAAATGGATAAGGATAATGAGAGATATATGCTCTATACAATTGGTCTCGTGGACCATAAACGGTGATGCGTGCTTATATAAATTAAAACCCTAGAAATAACATGTTGCTTTAACATGTAATTAGAGATTTCTATTGCCAAGAAAGGTTTGCATCTATAAAAAATATAATATACCTGAAAGATAACCTACATGTAATATTATTCTACTTGGATGACAATGCTTTATAGCAGTAACACAGATATGAAGTTTATACTAGTAACAGATAAGCATATTTTATGGTATTGTTTTCAATAAAACCATACAATCTATATAAAAGATCTCTATATATGTCATTTCTCACATTTTGAACTATTTTAGAGGCCTATTTGGGGAAAAGTAGCGTCTCTTTCTATAAACCAAATAAGGAAGGAAGTATATATGAAATGAACCAAAGAAGCATATATGAAATGTTATGTGGTGTATTTATATATTATCATGGCTAAACTTCACAACATCCACTTGAATTCATCAATAAACATCACTAACTATAACCATTGTGGAATTTTGGACCTATAATTGTGGAGTTGATCCAACTTTTTATGCTCTAAATGTGTTAATCGGCTGCTGTACATCATGTTTGAATTCCAAAAATTGCATGGTTACACCCTAGTTATACTATATGTAAGTTGATAAGAGTTATGTTCTATGTAGATATAAATAGAACGCATCTTTTATTACCCAGATGACATTATGGATGGTTATTATGGGAGCATTTTAACATATACTTTTGTCCATAATTCTGTATAGTAGATTCTTTTAGTAAATATTGAGATTAACCCTATGAGTTTACAAAATGCCATCTACATGTTGTGGCCGGCTCAGGCCGATTGACATCATCAGGACTGCCTGTCATCAGTAGTATTGGAGTCCGCTCACACTCTCCAATGCCGTTTGGACTATATATTGATTAGTTAGAAGGTTGTCTTGTTGAACTTACGGGGGCCTCAGGATATACGAGCTGCCTAATTATGTGGTGCATGAGCTGAGCTATGCACCACATAATTAGGCAGCTCGTATATCCTGAGGATATGAAAATCTTAGCCTACACCCTTGCAGTGCCATTCGGATGCTCTGAATAATTTCTGCCAGTACATTGTGGGTTAACTTGACCAAGACTAAGGTGCTGCTCATCTCATCTTGGCGCCATAGGGCCAAAATGTGGATGTGGCATGCACCTTGACAGTGGAGTCGGACGACAGAGGCGGGAAAATAAGCGCCTAGCGCCTTCGAAGATGGAGAAGGGAGATGTGGAACGAGGTCAAGAATGTGGCCCCTATGGCTGCATTGGGAAGTGTGGAGGGAGGGGATCTGAAACAAATTGCTTTGATTTGTGTGCAAAATGGAGAGGTGCAACAAACGGGATCTTGTGGAGATAAGGACTGTGGACAGCAACAGGGGAATGTGTCAGGGGTTTTAACAGAAAATGTTGGGTCGAAAGGGACAGAATATACAGGGACGGGCAAAAAATGTGAGAAGGTGGGCCAGAGAAACCAAGAAGGGACAGAGGTTACAGTATGGGATCTAGAAGCTCTACTCCATAAACTGTCACCTCAGGAAAAAGAAGATATTCGACTTCTACAAGGCTATACAGAAAAAGGGAATCCAGGCTTGGGAAAAACTATTGCCTTCGGAGATTTCTTGGTTCATTTGCAAGCTGAGACGGAAAAGAAGGAAAAAATGGTGGGCACAAGAAAACAAACAGGGCTGACGATGGTGGAGATGCAGAATGAGACGGTGGTGCAACCCATAATTGACAGGCTGAACGTGATTCAAAGGGAGGTCCAGGAAAAGATGAATCAGAAGACCCCCAAAGAATTCCGAGGTAAAAAACCTGTCTTAAATCATTCTTACTCAAAGGAAAAAATGAGCATCCTTAGTTCTAGTGCTTTAATTGGATGTGTGAGGCATGAGGGAGTAAATCTCTCAAACATCAAGCTTGAACACATAAAGATGAGTAGGGAAGTCCAAATAACTCGAATCTACTGGCTGGAATTCCCTTACTTTATGGTGGAATGCTGGAGTGAGTCGGCTGCAAATTTCTTCTTAAACAGGGGACAATATCAAGAGCAGACACGCAATTCTTTTTCCAGAAATGGTCCCCGATCTTTGATCCTCAAAATCCCTCACAAATTCATCTATAAATAATGTCCAAGCTTGCTATAATACCTATCCAAGCTTGGCGTTGCACTTTTGTTCCTATATATCTGCAAGGAAGCAAGCATAAACAAATGGATTGCCATCTTTGAGCTATTGAAGGCATAGAGATCCTGTAGAAGTAAGTCCTTTTTGTGAATTGAAATTAGGTTAGATGGAGCAGAGTTTTTGTTTCTTTGAAAGCATTGCCGCAAATTCTGCTTGAGCCAAACCTTTTTCAGTCTGCTGATATCGATGACTATTTGCAAATTATTTAAAACCACATGAATATATTCTAAGATTTCATTTTTGGTTTTTCTTCCATTGTAAAGCTTTGACATAATCATAACCTTCCTTTAGTAGGCATATGCCATCAAACAATGGTAAATACATGTGTACCCCGGTGCTTCGAATGGCACCCGAAACGAACTTGGGCGTCCAACGGGGTTCGCCCAAGCGAACCCCAAGAATTCGCCTAGGCGAACCCGCCGGATTCGCCCAGGCGAACCCGGTTGAAGACGTGGCGGGGGCGTCGCAGTTACATGGCATTGCTGCCGGGTTCGCCCAAGCGAACCCCTAACCAGGGTTACCCTGCGTCGATGGCAGCGGATGGCAGGGGCCCTACCGGGTTCGCCCAAGCGAACCCATCGGCGGGGCCCGTACGGAATAGCAGCATTGGCAGGGCGGTACCCGATGGCATCACGACGGTGACTGCTGGTCACCCTACCGGGTTCGCCCAAGCGAACCCAGGGCGGGGGCCAGCGCGTTGGCAGGACCGCGGCAGGGCGAGGTACGGTGGCAGGACGAGGTACGGTGGCGGGATCTGGTAGCGCAGCAGGTGGATTCGCCCAGGATCTGCTGCAGGTGCTGCTGGCAGGAGCCCGTGACACTGCTGCAGGTGCTGCTGGCAGGCCCCGGGTTCGCCTAAGCGAACCCCATGATAGATAGATAGATAAGTTAACAAACCCACACCAGCACTTGATAATATTTCTCCACACATCGAAACATATTTGATATTTTAGAATTTACTTATAAAATAACACTTACCTATTACTTTGCATAATCACTTTCAAGGTTTAAACAACATTGCTCAAAAGTTAAAAACTATAATATATTTCATGAACTAGCATATATGGTAAATTGCTAATGTCTTGCAAGGTATTGCAATATCTTTTTTTTTTTATGGATAAAAGAATTTATTGATATTGAGTAAATATTATATGACTATTGCCATGAGGGGAACCCCATGAGTAAGCGAACCCCATGAGGGGACCGTTACCACATGGGGGTGGGGTGGGCCAAAGATGCCCCCTACCGGGTTCGCCCAAGTGAACCCACCGGTGGGGACCATTAGCACATGGGCCACTACCACGCTGCAACCCTTTGGCCCAATGAAAGATTCGCCTGGGCGAATCCTTCTTTGGGCCAAAGGGTTATTTATGTGCGCGCGGACATTGTTATAGCCATCGTTTTTTGTTTGAAAGTTCTTCGTTCGCGCGACAGCAGGTGCTAGAGCAGGCGCAGTTGCTAGAGCAGGTGCACTTTCTATCTCTCGCATCTTCCTTTGCTGCAGTAGTTTATATTTGTCTTCCAAGTAGAGTGCACGAGAATGGCAGAGGTAGTCACTGACGACTCAGTCAGTCAGATGTCAGATGAAAATGATAGTGAATATGACCTTCATGACACCGAGGATGACACAATGTCAGAGGAGGACACCGGGGAAAATGCAGGCGATGGGTGGAACCCGCCTGGTCAGGTTGCTCCACAAGTTACTACCACCCAAGATCCCCAAGAGCTGCTTGTACATGAACTGGCCGGTCTCTACCCGGACCCAGTTCAATGGCTCCGTGTTGCTCCTCAGGGTGGTTATGCCCTCAACGAGTCTGTGTATGGGTTGATGAGGCTGTGCCTACAGCAACACTATGTTCCCCACCCGTCCGAAATAAGTGCTGCCGATCCCCGCTTGCCCCCGGTCTCGCAGAGAAGCGGGAGGCCACCCATCGAGCACCATGTCCGGTTGATGTACCGATGGGCTGCATATTGTGAGGAGTTTGCAGTTGACGATGACTCCAGCGGTTAGTTGTACCGGCGCGTAACCGGGCCTCATAAGTTAGTCCCTTACGTGGAGTTTTGGAGCCAGCTAGTTGCCATGGGCCACTTGAATGGAAGCACCCATCGGTCCCCCACTTCCATCAGAGGAATGGGAACATCAGCGCCGCTCTGCAGGCCAAACGGCAACGGACGCTCATCCATGCCGACTGGGGGAACTGACTCTGAGTAAGACATGGTCGCTGGCGGATAAATGTAGAGTGCTCTCAAATAGATATCTGAATTATATGTGAACAAGAGAATCCAAATAAGGTACCATTAAGTACAATTCTCAACACTTGTTCTAGCACCGGGGTAGTTCTATAAGGTAAAAGACTGCATGCTTCTTAGAGAAACTCATATAGATGTCATTGTATGAATTGCCCTTGTAAATATGCATAAAAAATTTGGAAATATAGAGTGGGCACAAAATGCATTTGAGAAAATTCATAATCCAAACTTGATATCATTTAATGCCCTGCTTACAGCATATGCAGAGAATGGATCTGAACAAACTTGTTATGAACATTGAAATAAAAAGGGGCAAGAACACTATACAATTCCTTAGGTACGAAAATGTTTAAAAATGTATTAAGATAAATTTGGCTATCAAACTTGACATTATAATCGTCGCATCTCTGAACTTGGGAATATTTAGGTTCCATATGCCGACCATCATAGTTTGGACAAAAGAGCTTACACCAAGTAGGTAGGCCATGGTTTCTAAGTTCCCAAGACAAAGAAACAAGCTCAAGTATGTTTGAAAAGAACATAAACAAACTAAAACCGTTGGAATTTAGGTTTGTCATGCAATGCAATTATTGTTATGGCCACTACCTTGAACCATACATGGTTACAAATTGAAACAAATCCATCAATTTTGGCATAGAGCCTTCAATTAATGGAAGGGTATAGTACATAAGAATATAGGTGACTACATCAAACTTCATATTCTACCTTCATGTGAACTACATTCAAGCTTTGTCTGCTACTACTCCTTTAGAGCAATAGCTTTTTGACAAATGATCTTCATAAATACTATTTTATCCATGCAACATCTCATCTAGCAATAGGTTTTCACAAATGATCTTCATAATGTCTATCTTATCCATGCAACATCTCATCTAACAACAACTGAATTGGCTTGTCTACAAACATTCCATCTTGAGTTGGAAAGTGTAGAATACAAGTAAAGCCCATAAGCATATAAGCATTGAGCATGCCACAATATACAGCAGTGCATGTATGTCAACAGCATACAATATTGAAAAGCATGTGTATTGAACAATATTGAAATTAGAAAAACATGTGTATGGAACAAAAGCTCTGCTACAACTTAGAACAATGGCATTAAATTTCAAAGTCCTCCCAAGAAATACCTTGTGAGCGGAGATCGGCTTCAACTTGCGCTCGGGCGTGGCCAGAGAAGTCGAACAATGGGAGATATAAGCACTCGGAATGGAACAATGGGAGATATAAGCACTCGAACAATGGAAGTCATTTTATAAGCACTCGGAAATATATTGTCTTGCATTGTACGTGTCTGGCTATTCCCTACTATTTCCACCGAAAGCGTCACGGGATCCTGCCAGCAGCACCTGCAGCCAGCACCTCGGTGAATCCACCTGCCTGACCTGCGAATCCTCGGCGAATCCACCTGCACGACCTGTCCTGCCACCGTACCTCGACCAGCAGTCACCGTCGGCCTGCCATCGGGTACCGCCCTGCCAACGCTGCCATTCCGTACGGGCCCCGCCGGTGGGTTCGCTTGGGCGAACCCGGTAGGGCGCCTGCCATCCGCTGCCATCCGCTGCCATCGACGCAGGGTAACCCTGGTTAGGTGTTCGCTTGGGCGAACCCGGCAGCAATGCCACGTAACCGCGAGGCCCCGCCACGTCTTCAACCAGGTTCGCCTGGGCGAATCCGGCGGGTTCGCCTGGGCGAATTCAAGGGCTTCGCTTGGGCGAACTCGATTGGTTCGCGAACTCGGTTTCGGGAGCCAATAAAGTGGGCGTGTGTACCCCTTTCATGTTAAGTTAGAACAGACTGGACTCTCTCCCATGACGAAGAAATCTTAATATGTCATGTGTTACAGACATTGTTGTGAACAAGCACTTTGCCAAAGAGATGTAAATTCCGTTTTAGGATTGTAGTGGACGTGTTTTTGTGATTATGTAGCACCCATGGTGTCGTTGTGTGGAGGGGTGGAGGGAACACATCCATATGTTGTTTCGTATTTTGAATATAATGTTGACGCGTCATTATTATTTTGGTTTGAAAGATTAGTAATAGGATGGTTTTTTTTTTTAAAGGACGACAAGCTTTATTCACCAACTAAAAACCAGAGCAACATAAAATGCAAAGACAGGATTATAACCCCAGTGGACAAACCGATCCAACTGAGCACAACCACCTGCCTATGCAAAAGAATGAATCTGCAGGTAAGTATGCCAGATGAGTACTTTCTTCTCTTGATCAAGAGAAGAACAATTGTAAGCCATAACAATTTTATTTTGCGCCCACTGAAGAACAATCTCATCTGCAGTATCTACGCCCTTAAAGATAAACAACCTCCTTCTCTTCCAAATTGACCATAAAAGCCAGCCACATGCGAGATGAAAAGCTCGTTTCCGTAGTTTGGGCCAAGCAACAGGATAGACAGCAAGCAAAATTTGCTGGCTAGATCTAGACGTGCCAAATAGGGTCAACAACCAAGACCATGCCTGTCGAAGCCGCTCACACAAGAAAAAACAATGCTCAATACTCTCTTCCCTTTGCTGGCATAAAGGACAGAGCTCTGAAATCCGATTATCCATTTTATGGACTAACCTGTTGACTCTGAGGCATCACTTAGGACGGTGTTGCTAAGATGCAATAATTGGGTGTTTGGTTGAGTGTATTTGATTGATTGGGTTGTTGGTTGAATGCTCAATCGGTTCCAAGAACGGTTACTATGTGCACTCTAGACTTCCTTGCCATGGTCATGCAGATGTTTTCTACAAGATGCCAGGACCTTGTCTGTTGTAGCACCAGGAAAAAGCCTCTTTTGAGGCATCCAAAATAGAACTACATATGAACATCGCAAAACCACAAACAGAGTATTGAACCTCAAATTAAACTTTCAAAGCATTGATAACTTTTGTTGTGCTTTCAAAAAACATGCTAACTCCAAAAGCTTCTAAATTTTCTCATTGAACTAGTCTTAGAGATATGCTCCACTTCTATTATTGAAGGAGTTTTAGAAGTAGAGTGAATTGTTTGAGAATGTAAACTATAGTAATATTTTCTCCACCTGCACAAAGTCACAAAGTTTGGTTAAACCCATTTTCAGGGAAATGAAAATTTTCACCTATTTCAAAACCGAGTAAGCAACGATTTCATAATCAACAGTTTGGTTGAAAGGCACATAAATGCTACATTTTGGATGACGTCTAACCTGGATTGGAGCCTGTTGGATTGAACAACAATCAATTAATTTGTCCAGTACACACAACAGCTATCCAATACAGAATACAAGTTCTATTATAAGACTGTCGAAAATTGGCTTCCTATCGACTTTGGTGTTGCTTGACCTCAAAGCTCTTTCACTATATTTATTTGAGATTAAAGATCAATAAAGATATCACCATCCCTAAAAAAATGCCCAAGAGTCAGTGGCATTTACAAAACAAAATTTCCAATTAGGGTACCAGGTATTATGCATGTCAACCAAGTTTTGCTCAATGTTCCTAAAGCTGAAAGCGAGGTGATAGAATAAATAATACGCATATATATAACGAACTGATGTGAGGGTTTCTTGCTCAGTGGCTTATATTAGTCTGGAAATTTTGGAACGCAAAACCTGCCATTTTTGAAAGGAACGTTAGAGCTAATTGTTCTCAAAAGAAGGGAAGTTGCTTTGGGATATTTGGAAAACTAATCCACTGCGTTATAGAAAAAACTATCCACTACAAAAACACTTATCACACATCATTATATAATCTTACCAAATTCGGAATTCCAATGTATTCCCCTAATTCAGAGAAAAGGGCTTTAAAGATTTCTTCGTGCCAATACATTGGATTTAATCCCTCTGGATAAAGCTACGCCGAGAAGAGAAAGACTTCAGAAGTTAAGGAGACTCTAAAAGCCATAAAACTACACCAAGAAGAAAAAATAGGCACATCCAATATAAGATCCCCTTGAAGCCTATCCAGAAGCGACAAGTGCTACACCAGGGAGGGAGGGAGGGAGGGGGGGAGGGAGGGAGGGAGGGAGGGAGGGAGGGAGGGAGGGATGGATGGATGGATGGATGGATGGATGGATGGATGGATAGATAGATAGATAGATAGATAGATAGATAGATAGATAGATAGATAGATAGATAGATAGATAGATAGATAGATAGATAGATAGATAGATAGATAGATAGATAGGGAGGGAGGGAGGGAGGGAGAATAGAAGCATGACCAATGGAAAAAATTCGAAGGGATAACCCCACAGAAAAAGAGAAAACCCCAAAGGTGCTACTCGAAAGTCACAATGCTATGCCGAGAAGGAATATAAGAGGAACCAAGCCACAATCCACGACCCAATCTATCATGACAACAACCATCAGAACAAAGAGGTTTGAGCAACCACATGTATATAGATCCTGCCTATGCAAGCAACACTGACCAAAACACAAACAACCACTCAATGACCTCAAGAGAGAAAAGGGCGGGAGGGGAGGGAAGTTGACACCAAGTCAAAGATCCAGCTCAGAGAGAACACCGATGAGAATTGAGAGAGAGAAGACAGTATATATAGGGAAGAAAGGATCCAAACGAGGCCTGAGCCAAAAAAAGGCGTCCCTTTTTCAAGAATGATGGTATTAACATCAACATCTGACAGAAGAGGAACAATCTCAAACTCAACCAAGACCGAAAGTATGAGGGACCATAAGGTATAGAGGAGATAACCGGGACTACCCTAAGAACCGAGATAAAGCAGAAGAAGTGGAGCCAAGGAGCAACATGGCAACAAGGAGGTATGGTAAAGACAACCAAACAAGAAATGAATGTGAACCATGAAAAAATGAAGAACAGCATGACGCCAATGAACCAGTGCAAACAAAATGCAACGAAAACTAACACAACAAAATAGATCAGATGGACTACAAAGCAATGAGGAATCAACTAAAATAATAGATATGAGCAATAGAACTGAAGAAGTAGAAGAACCATGTAGGTAAAAAAAAAACCAGGTGACGAACATAGCCTAAACAATAGAAGGCCAGAACACTAGGATAGGGACATATAATGATATTGCAAGAAGGAGCTGATGATGATAAGTTGAAAAAGTGATGTCTCAACAAAGAACAAGGGCCACAAGATGACTCCCCATAGCCTGAACATAATTGAAAAGCGTAAAACAACAGGCAAAATAAGAATTCATGAGATTGCCAATGTCCTGATTCAAATGTACAACACTTACATAGAGATATAGTTCAAGCAATGGCATAAGTTCAGGAAGCGTAGCTGCAACTGCAAACCATGTGAGAATACAAAGCATTTGCCATGCTCGTATTTTTCGTCTATGAATCTGAAACACAACATGCATGAATCCTAGCCTGTTGCAAAGATGCCCTTTCAAATGCTAAGACTTACAACACTCTTCTTTTTGTAAAGTTCTTTTGACAAATCTGGGTCATCAACCTGCTTAAGAGACGGAGTTTAAAGAATAGAATATAAGTATTAGTTTTATGATGATAAGAAATCGCAACCGTACAATGAAAAGCCAGAAATTACCACTGCTTTAAGGAGTTCAAGGAGAAGAATTTGTCCACAATTTTGAGAGACCAAAGTAGTTTCCACGTTTGCAGTAGATAACGAACCCTCAACATTGCTTGCAAGCTTTCAATTATAATTGCAACTGCTACCCTTACATACATTTCCGAGTTAGCAAATGCCTGCATATAGAAACTGATAAATTTAAAATATTGCTTGATACATATACCTATAAGATAGGCAAAAAAGAAAGATGGTCATCTTAGTTAACTCTGGGTCAGTACTCTTCATCAACTCAAAGTATTCTCTTGCAGCCATCCCACCCTTAAGCAAGTCCCCATCCAACTCTTCATCTACCACATCTATAAAAGATGAAAGTTTAATGAAATCATCTGGATAAAAATTACCTTGCCTTACTTTTACAGCTTTACCTCCTCCATGCAACGGCAATTATATTATTTCTTTCACATAAAACGGAATTGTTGCAGGAAATTTGAGCCACAAGCCAGTTAACTGTAGTGTTGCCAAACACATTGTACAAGGGCTTCGACAACCCAATTCTATCAATCTATGTACAAGCTGCCAAGGACTTAACATATATTATAGCCAACTCTGGATGACAGAAACAAACATGACTTCAAATAAGAAAAGACACCTGCAAACCAAAAGAACATTAGTGTATTACCCATTTCAAAGGGCCAGAACAGTTGTGCAACTTCACATTCTTAAATACTTCAGGGTGCAAAACAGTTGACAAAAATGTTGCAATTAGTGCCACCTTGCGCTTACTACAGTAGATGTGGCTGCTGCACAATAAGTCCAATATAAGGACGTGCCTCTATCACCAATTGTGCCTTAGAGAGCAAAAACTATGGTGTAAATTCTAAGTCTTGTTATATTTTTCCTTTCATTTCTTGTTCCTCCATTAAGAGTACACTTTAGGAGCTTAAGCGTGGTTTACTTGCCACTCCAAAAAACTGGTGCAAAACATGGATAGGAATATTTTGCTGTAAATAAGAACATAGAGTGAATAAAAGAAAATACAGGCTTACCATGTTGAGGATTTAGAAGGACTAGAGGGTAAGAATGAACTGCAATTTCTCTGCCTTACTTGTGCATAAAATCATTACCATCTGCTAGGGAGAGTTGGATGAAGGTGCTTGCATACTATGGACTACAATACAACTGGATTGCCCTCTGATTATTACAGTGCAACCATAGCTTTGCAATAAGAACCTGGAAATAAAGACCATTACGTAGATATTCAGGCCTTATTTGGATGCTTATTAATTTACTGTCATTGTTGACCTAGTTGAATTTGTAGCTTTGCACAATTTGCAGATCGAGGAACTAGCACAATTTCTATATATCTAAAAGAGTTGAAGGAGAATAGGGTGCAAAAGCTCCTTGAGAAAAGAACTTAACACCTAGAATGGATCCATTTGCTGAGGACGAAATTGGTAAACTTGCAGCACTGCATCAAACAAGGTAAACCCCTACCAGTCCTATACCAGAACCTAACTAGAGTGCAAGTTCCAGCAAAATCAGTGATGTCTCATGATGATGCACTTATAATATACCATTGCTAATAATTATGAACATGTGCCTTTTATAGCCAGGCATTTTAATATTATAGAAGATGTTAGGAATTCAGTTGTAGAGCACAGGAAAATCCTGAAGTCTTGTAGACAGATTAATTGCGTAACTTGGTAGGAGCAATTTGTAAAAATCAATTTGCACTTTCAAATCATTGAATAAGTAAGTTGGACATACCAAATATGATGTAGAATATCTTACGTATGCAGGTGCATATGTTGAAGCGCACGATAATTTGTTGGAGATGGGCTCTCCAAGGATCTCATAGATCAATCTGCCCTGCTCTATTGCTCCTATACATGCACATGAATATAACTTTCACTTTCTGGTATGCTTTGATCATTTTCTAGCTTTGTCCATTGCAAGCTCCAACACTTAACATGCATATACGGTGTTTCCCAAGACAACATTTAATGGGAAGCTATAATCGCCTGATCATGGATCACCCTTTCTTGTTCTACTTCCAATGTGCCTGCACATGTTTACAACATAGCAAACAATGTGACTTCTCTGGCTCATTCATATTAATGAAACACTCCAGAGCAAGATGATTTCATGGTTTAACTGGGTCGCTCTAGGTTTGCTACCATGTTTATCCATTAGCTTTGAGATCCCTGCATGTGGTGCCTTGATATTTGCATCTTTTTGTACAAGCATGTTGAAAAGGCTCATAAGTCTTTGTGCAGCATACAAATTAAGCTGACGCATATGATGAGCCATGGTTGCTGGTATTGCTAAAGGACAAAACATAAATCAATCTGCATTAGCAGGTTCGTTGTACTGTGTCACCGTCAATTCAGGTTAAATTTTACTGTCCTTGTCAGGATCACCACCATCAGAGAGATCCTAAGGATACACGGGGGACAAGCTTACCGGCAACACCTGTAGCATATTTTGTAATCAAACTTGAATGAAAAGCAATAACCAGCTGGAAGAACATTATGCAAACAATTGCATCTCATAGATTATGTACCTCCCAACTTTGTTTATCATCAGCACTGCACTGTTTAATGCAAAGAATTATAGCAATAGAATAGAATAGAATAGAATAGATGCAAGCCGTATCACTTTGGCAAATTCATTAGATATGTGCAACAAGAAAAAACTTTTCTTTTAATATATAGTTCCTCTCCTTTTGTAAAACACTAAGAGGACAACTATTGTAAATACCTGTACAGAGTGACCGAAAAGCAATGTGATCAAGTTTTGGAGGCTTTTTGGAAGGAAAGGATATCCACGTTTGTTTGTTCGAAACACCTGCAAAGAATTGCCGCTTTTATGGGTTCTCCAATCCATTGTTGCATGGAGTTCATAGAGGGCAGTGAGGACCTGGAATGACAATATATGTAAGACTATGAAATTCAATGTAAGCTAGTGTAGCAAAAGACCAAAGACTGAATACCATATGTGATATCAAGTGCCGTAGATGCCTATTATGCTCACACAGCGTGAGTATGCCACCATTCCCAGGGATTATTTAAAGGTTTACAGTCAAAGAATCCTGCTTCTGGAGACAAAGTAAGATCAAATTAGAGAACACATAGAACATTGCTTATGCTATCACAACCATCTCAAATTACTCTTAGCACAAAAGGGGAATATAGGCCCAATAACATCCAGTACTGCTCTTCACCTTTAAACTCTTTTTGATATATTAATAGCACATATCTCAACCAGGGGACTCTAACCATAAAATCTTACAAGCAGAGAAAGCAGAAACGAAGAGATTTGAAATTAGATCACAAAATACCCACAGGATAAGTAGCAAAATTTAACTGACCTGCAAGATTGACAGTGGCATATTTAAGGCATGCTGATTTTAGCAATGATGCAGGATGCTGGTCTGTCAGTGCAAGGGTGGTTGCAGCTGTATCCTCACGTTTCCACAGAGTTTGATTCACAAAACAGCCTTAGATGATCTAATCCATGATGGTCTACAGCTGCTAGCAAGTGTTGTGCCACCACAGTAGAAGAACATAACAAGAAGAACAAGAAGAAGCACCCAAATCCCAAGGAGAAACAGGGACAAAAAGATTTCTGCCATGTGCCTCCCCATCGCGGGGATCTCCGGAAGACCATGCGAAGTGGAATTTTCTTCACTTTCTAATTTTCCTAACCGTAGATGCGAAATTAGACAGATCTAACAGCATAGAATCATTTTGGCCTATGTGACATGACATGTGGCATAGCTAGAATCGCAGCAAATCGATCACCTCGGGTTAGGCAAGCACGGAATTTCCACCTACTGGTGGATTACGACTGGGAGCCGCCTGGTTTTCAGAGTTTCCAGTGGGAAACCTTTCAAACCATAGTTCCCTAGCACACAATACGTGTGTTGCGCTCTGGGTCCTATAGATGGATTGGTCTTTGTGGCGATAGAAACCATTCAATTGGGGTGGGCTGGAGAGAGGATGGCGTTGGCGGGAGGAAGGCGCTCGAACCCTAAAATGAAGACATGAGATACTTTGCCATTCTTGAAGAAGGAAGGAAGATCTCATGTGGATGGTTAGATGGGAATGATGCTATCTTATGGAAGAGCTTGGTTTACCACCAATTTTTTCCAGATGATCTAGGGGGACCTTGTAGTTCAGGTAGTGGAGGCTTGGTTAGGTGAATTTGTAGGCGATAGGAAAAGCCCAGCAGCTGGGGTGTTCAATCCATTCTGCTCTTGGTCTGAGGGCAGGATTTTAGTAAAAATCTTTGCTTGAGTTTGATTGTGTGGTGCTCGGTAAGGTGGTAGGGTTTGTTTGTTTGTCAAAATAAAATATTAAAAAAATGGAATGTGGGGCCGTCATGGAGGGGGTGAAAAATCCTACCTCAGGGTCTGCGAAAGGGACAGTAGGACAGATCTTGGGAAGAGGTGACAGGAATGAGAAGGCAGATGATACAGTACAGAGGGGAACAGAGAGGACAGACATTGAAGGGACAGAAATTGAAAGGGCATTTCTTGGACTGTTATACAAACTGAGTCGTAAGGGGAAGAATCAACTGAAACAGATTGCTGAGGTGCTGATAAAGATCGAGAACGGACAAGGGGTCGGTAGCTGCGTCACCTTTGGAGATTTCCTTACTTGGCTGCCCAATATGGTGAACACACGATCAGGAACGGGAGTGGGGCCGCGACAGAGACAGCAAGGAGTGATTCAACCCATCTTGGACTATGGAAATCAACTTCAGGAGGTAGTCAGGCAGGAGTTGAAGGATCAGTATGCTCCAGTCTGTGTGGGTAAGCTCAAAAATCCTGCTGTTGAAAATAAATTAAAATATCTTTCTAGTCTGGGTCTTATTGGCTGTGTTCGACATGAGGGAGTGCGGCTACAGTCTCTTAAGGCTGAGCTTGAAAAGGAAAAAGGTATCTCTATAAGAAATATTTATTGGATGGAATTTCCCTTTTTCATTGCTGAATGTGAAAATGCCCAGACAGCTACTCTGCTCTTAAAAAAGGGAACAATCACTAAAGCAAATACCCAACTGTTTTTTCAAAAATGGTATCCTGGGTTTGACCCACAGAGTCTAAACGAGTTTTTCCATCCAGCTTGGACTTCCCTGCAGGGGTTGAATCCCATGTACTGGAATGAACAATCCCTTTTATCCCTCTTTAAAGACACGGGAAATTATATTGCTCTGGAAGTTTACCCTGATAGAGCCCCAAGAGTTTGGGCTCAAATCGACCTCCTTAAGCCAATTCCCAGTAATATCCAATACATTGACTATTTTGGGAACCCAAAAACTCTGAACCTGGCATGGAATGGCCTCCCACAACCCTGTGGAATTTGTGGTATTAGGCTCCATGGTGGAGGAATTTGTAGGGGAGCTTGGGAAGTAAAGACATCCCATCAGTTGGAGCTGAAAAAAGAGGATGAATGGATCACCCCCAGGAAAGGGAAAACTCCTAGCAGGTCTGCCCAGAAATTCAAGAAGAACAAAAATGGCAGTGCAAAGAGAAAGGCTAAGAAATTAAAGGAGAGATAGATACAGGAGGAAAATCAAAGGAAACAGAAGGAACAGAAATTTGAATGGAGGAAGAAGGTAAGGTTCAATGAAGCAAATGCAGTCAAGGTTCTATATAATGCTAAAGGGAAAGCCATCATTGACCCTGATGCTATGGTGGTGACCCCTGCCCATGAGCACAGAGCTAAGGTTCTCACCATAGAGGAACCTACAGCTCCCCCCATAAATGACTACTCAGAATCGGATGATTCTGGGGGTAAATTCTTGGATCAGGGAGAGCCCTCTTTTAAAGCTTCTCCCCCTCCTGTCATTAACTTGTTCAAAGATCAGAGCATTGATCAGCCTCCCAAGGTTCATGATCAGGAGCCTCAAGAACCTTCTGAGAAGCTCCAAATGGCAGACCACCTTCAACAGGAAATGGATTCAGGTTCACAGGACATTCTCCCGACTGCTCTAATTGTCCAAAACTCCCCCGGATTGCTGGAACAGGAAGATAAACTCCTACCCCCACAGCATTGGGGAACCATGGAAGATATGGAGACTGAGGTAGTTCCCTCCTCTCTGGATCTAGAAGTGGAGCTAGACACCCCTCATGGCAAATTTTGGGATGATGGGGGAAGCACTGAGGATGAGTCTGAGGCTGCTGCTGAGGTCGAGACTTTCTTCACACCTCAAACAACTAAGAAAACTAGGCAGAGAAAGGTCTATACTCCCAATCCGTATGGGCCAATCACTAGATCCAAAAAATTATGAAGATAGTGACCTGGAACCTCAGAGGAATCAAAGGCCCTCTAAAACGAAAACGTGCAATCATAGCCATGAAAGAGATGAGGGCTGACATCATTCTAGTACAGGAACATAGGTTGCCAAGCTTTGAAGCCTCCAACCTTGGAAATTGGGTCATGCCAAATGGAAACTCTATCTGGGCCCCTGCAGATGGGACCAAGGGAGGGATTTGCACTATTTGGAACTCTCTCCCTTATATTGGATCCTACCAGGACCAGACTGGTAGATGGCAGGTTGTCTTCTTAAAGATTGAAGAAGAAGTGGTTGGCATCATAAATGTGTATGCATCCACTGATCCAGGGGAGAGGGAGAGGCAATGGAAGGAGATGGCTGATTGGATCAACTCCCAAAAAGCTGATTGCTGGATCTTGAGTGGAGACTTCAACAACACACCCCAATGGGACCAGAAATTAGGAAAGAAGTTGAATATGTCGAGAAATGAAAGAACTCAATGGGATAGATTAATCTCACAATTTGTCTATCAGGCACCATCCTCTTCCAATGTCTACTCATGGAGCAATAAGAGGGCAGGTAATGATAGGGTTTTCTGCCTCCTTGACAGATTTTACACAAAAGATTGTTCTTGGTCCCAAATGATCATCAAAGGAGACCACAGTAATTCTATCTCAGATCATTTCCCCCAAAGCTTGGAGCATGGAAGATCCTCCAAAGGAGGGGCAAATTCTCCTTTCAAACTGAACACTGGATTGCTAAACAATGAAAGTTTTTGCCACGACTTTCAGGAATATTACAAAGCCTTGCAGCCTCTGCAGCAGAGTGGCTCCATGAATGGTTTTGTTGTTAGAATGAGGCAAATTAAGAAATGGTAAAAGACTTGGGGCAAAAAATGGAATGAACAATTAAAAAAGGAGAAAAAGGATGTATATCTTCAAGTGAAGGAAATCAGGCAAAAGATCTTTGCAGACCCATACAATGTTGTATTGCAGCAGGAGGAAGGAATTCTTGAAAGGAAAGTAAAGAACATAGAGGAATCAGAAGCCAGAGGATTGATTATCAGGAGTAAATGTGTGAATATTAATTGTATGGATAGATGCAGCTCCAAGCTGTTCTTTAAAACTGCCAAAGGGAGAATGATGAACAATGGAATCATTTCGATCTCAGATGGAGATCAAATCATCTCAGGGCAAGAAAGTTTACTGGAGTTTTTTCATGACAAGTATAAAAATATGTTTGCCCATGAAGAGGTGGATGAAAACAGTTTCCAGGTCTTTTTTGACAAGCTAGGACCAGCTGACAAGGTACTGGATGACACTCATCTCCTTGAATGCCCTTCAGAAAGGGAGATCGAGAAGGTCCTTAAAGGGATGGCAAGTGGGAAAAGCCCCGGCCCTGATGGTATCCCCCCCGAATTCTTTGTCACTTTTTGGGATATCCTAAAGCAGGATGTCACTACATTCATTCAGGGGGCCTGGTCTGCTCCAAAGCTTCACCCTGCAATAAATGCTGGGTTAATTGCCCTCATCCCCAAGGTAGATGCTCCAGCCTCTTTCTCTGACTGGAGACCAATCTCCCTCACAAACTCCACCTACAAGATCCTAGCAAAGATCCTAGCAAATAGAATTAAGGAGACCCTGCAAAAAATTATCAACCCAGTTCAATCTGCATTTCTTCCAGGAAGAAGTATTTTAGACAACTTTGTTGGAGCCCATGAGGGATTGCACTGGAATCTCTTCTCCAAACAGAATTGTATGTTGGTAAAGTTGGACTTCAAACGAGCTTATGACACCATTCATTGGAAATTTTTATATAAAGCAATGGCACAGCTCGGCTTTTCTGACAAAGTTATTAGCAGGGTGCATAGCTTGAATGTTGCTGGTTGCTCTGCAGTTCTAGTGAATGGTACTCCATCAAAGTTTTTTGAGTGCAAAAAAGGGGTTAGACAGGGTTGCCCCTTGGCCCCCTATCTTTTCCTCGATAGTTGCTGAAATGGTCACAAGGGCCACTCGCCTCTTCCGTCGCCAAGGAAATAAAATGTCTCCAACCGCCACACAGATTTGGGAGTCTTCTCTATAATAGATGATACATTCACCTTTCTCCAAAATGATGGGTCCAAATCTACCAAACTTCCCCGGAGATGTTAAATCTTTTTTGGGGGTGCCTCAGAGTTCATCCTCAATAAAAATAAAAGCACAATTATCCCGCAATCGGAGGAAGATGTGATTCATGGAATAAAGGTTACAGGAAATTGCTTGGCTTACCTTTGGCAGTTAACATGAACTTGGCAGGGTTATGGGACCCAATTGTTAATAGGAGGAAGAAAAAAATACAGATGTATCCTAAATCCCTCTCTCTTTGGGAAGAGTTGAGATTGTTAATAGTGTGATTGCAAGCACACATTTTTTTTCTCTTCACCATCATTGCCGATAAATCCTCCCTACGTAAAACTTGAGTCAGCTATG
Organism: Isoetes taiwanensis; assembly: GCA_021234155.1. Taxonomy (NCBI): domain Eukaryota; kingdom Viridiplantae; phylum Streptophyta; class Lycopodiopsida; order Isoetales; family Isoetaceae; genus Isoetes; species Isoetes taiwanensis. Next base: position 2,200,451 of record JAJEKV010000093.1, read on the forward strand.
AGGGATTACATTTGGCAAGGTGCTAGAATGGTTTCTGGAATAACTGACCGCTTAAGAAAGAAGGGAGGTCTGGTTTAAAGACCTCTTTGTCCAAGCACAAGCCTTGGCAAAGAAAGGTAGTTTGAGATCTCTAATGCTCCACCGCCCTCTCCTCCAGCTTTGAAATTGGTAAAGTACCGGCGGGGGTCTCCTTCACTCCCTCATCATCTTCCCCTCGCTTTTTCCAGCTCAAAGTCTGCTTCGTGCACATCAAAAATTTTGAAGAGAATCATTTCGCATGGAATCAAGCATCTCCCCTCGCTTTAGTGCACGGCCTTTGGACGCTGTCGCTGATGATTTTCATTTTCTTCCGCATCGACTTGATCGAGGAAGAGGAAGGATGTTTAGCCTTAAACATCCTCTAAAGTATAAGGAATGGTGTAGTGCAGATTTATATACCATTGGTTCCATGAAAAATGGTGACAAGTGGAAAGATTGGGGAGACCTTACCACAATTTTGTCCGACACTCGACACAAATAGAAGCATTTATGCTACTTAACCCGAAACCCAAATTGGGCAAGCAACCGGTGCCCAAAATCGGACGGTGGTGGGCTACCATATAAGGTTTCCAAAATTTATAGTATGCTTTTTGGATAGGTCTCAATTGGCTTGAGCCAGCCAACAGATCTTGCCATTAAAATCATAAGACAAGGGTGGAAACTTCAATGTGCTAGCAAAGTTGGGCTTTTCGTGTGGTTATTGTTGAACAAGAGTTTAAAGACAATGGTTTTGAGCCCAATTCAACAATCAAGTTTCGATTATGTCCAATGGGTCAGTGGGCTTAAGAGAGACTAGCTCACATGTCTTTCTTTGTCCCCGGCTCTCCTTTTCTCGGCAAAGGATCCAACCTCGTGCAACATACACCCGATGAGGCATCCTTTGCTACAATACTTGAATCAATTCCCCTTTCAAAGGGACCATGGGATCCTTACCCGGCGGGCCATATGGAAACATAGGAATGAGGTTGCTATCTCGTCGAGGCCCCAAGCCTTAATAAACTCAAAGCTTCCTTTCGAGTCCTCCTAATTGGCCATAGCTTCACAAGGCAAAACATGGCTTGAATTATGACAGACAATGGGATTCCTTGGGAAACTTCAATGGTTTCTTTCTGGTTTTTACTTTGCTCTTTAATGATGTGGATTCTTTATTTGACAGAGCTCTTTGGCCGAGAGGCACCATGAGGGGAGGACATGCCCGCAGAGGTCATCCCCTTCGTTCCTTTTATCGCCTCGAGACTATAGATGCACTTTTCAACAAAAACCGAGGTCATTAGTTGCACTACCTTTACCTGGATGTGGGTGATGAAGCTCCTCTCGAGGTTCAACCCGGAGATTAAACCTTATTTCCAAGCAAAGCTAAAAATTCATGAAGATGCTCGGGATGCCCGGGTTATGTATCTCCGGACTCAACAAGTTACGGGCCAATGAACTGGATGATCCGGATGTTCCGCCCACAATGGGAGGCCTTCGCTATAATCAATCTCGAGGGGTCCCTCGATATTCTCGGAAACGTTGACCAAGATACTAGACCGAAGTCCTTTCGCCTCGAATCTTGCTTTTTAAAAAGTGTTTTCTTTTTTTTCCGAGTGGGGTCCTTTCCTAAAAGGTTAGTGATGGTCTTCTAGACATCACCATTTTTCCATTGTAAGGTTGACCCTACAATGGTTTTTCTGTATGTATGACTATGTAATTTCATATATCAATACAATTTCTGCCGTTTCTTCAAAACAAAATAAAATAAAACCATTCAATTCAATTCTTGAGTGAGGGATACAGCATTCCCGTGTTTTCGAGGATACCGGCACCCTAATACACACGGTCGCGAGTGTCTTCCAGCCAAATTTCAAAGTTGCAGGTCGCAGTGTAGCTGGGATGCTGCGAAAACAAATTTCATAGCCTTGAGAGATGAGAAGAGTTGGAGCCCGAGGGATCCTCTTGTTACTGCTGCTAACGGTGATTGGTGTGGCAATGTATCAACGCCTCTGGGCTGTGCAGATGGATCTAACAGATGAGCGGCATAATAGGTTCGTGGCAATTTCAAACCCTTCGTTTAAATTCCAACTTCTTTAAACTTGAATAATGACGATGTTTGAGTTACATATAACTAGATTGTTACACTACATTGTGAATAGAACATAATAAGCTGAGCTTGAAACATTATGCCTTCCTATATGAACCACCTATTATCAGACAAATTTCTTTCTGTTCATAGACTGCTGCACATATTAACTTCTAGAGGTGTCTGCATTTCTTTACTAAACAGAAGGATGCTGATAGTTTCTCTTCTCAAATAATTAGGGAAAATATGGGCTTTTTTTTGGGTTGGGGTTTGGGGGATGATGAGCTTTTCCCAGTGTCAGATATTTTAATTCGTTTGGTCATGTTTAATCCTTTTGCTAATGTTCAATTAGTAAGACAGGAAGGCTAAGTAGCTTAATAATGTCATATTGCATTTTGCGGTATCTATGCCTATGTTTCTGCCATTACTTCAACTTTGGCAATTTCAGTTAGCTGGGCGTTCTATTAATCCTTCATGCAACCTTATTGTTTTGGTGGCAGCCAAACTGATGTTTGAGGTAGTCTAGATAATTGAGCAGCTAACCAACCATTGCTTCCGATAAGTTTTGTTGAGGATTGTTGAGGAATAAAATTTATATTTGCACTATGACGCTTCTGGCACTTTCCTTAGCAGCGTCAAAGATCTTTAGCTGAATGCTGCATTAGTGTCCTCCCCTTAGAGTCTGTTTATTATCTTCTTTAATTCAGCCATAGTTCTATGGTATTGAATGCAAAGCTGAATGCAAACTCATGATGATTTGAATGCAATGCTTACACCACAAAAGTGGATATTCATGCCTCAATTATCTTACAATCCCAGGATGATTGGAGGATGCCTAGGTTTATTAAGATTGTGTGTCCTGAGCATTTTATTGGGTAGTTTGATAAACTTAGCATTTATCATTGTAGGGGTGTTTATGAACAGCTATACAATAACGCATTGGATGAAGTAGCCGAAAGTGGAGAAATAAATTTGACTTTAGCATTTAAGAGCTAGTGAATGCGAGCAAAATATGCAACAAGTAATTGGGCCATCTTATTTGACTATTAGAGCAGAAGTATATTTTCTAGACCTAGCTTGATGTTAGGTGGTGCAGGTGAGTCAGTTACTTGCACAGAAAGATCAACAGATTGAAGTTCTTATGGGTGAAAAGAATTTGCTTTCAACAGGTATAAAGGTTTTCAATCTTGAAACTTGAGCTTGATGGCGGAAATAAGTGTTAAGTTGTGATTACTTTCTTATCAGGAGAACAGGAAGCTTGCTAAGGAATTAAGTAACTTGGATACTGGGCTCAAAGCAGGAACTGAGGTAAATCGAACATTCTCAACAAGGAAGCAACATAACTAAGCCATGCTGCACTGGAAGAAAATTCACAAGAAAGCAGCCAGCTGGTGGCAACAGGAGTATCAGCGATCACATTTTTGCAAGTAAAAGATTTCGTATGATCCTATAAGCAAAGAATACATTTGTGCTTGAATATTCTAGGACACTCCAACACACCCACGTCAGAGGGTTTTATTGTTGTTCTTTAATGCATTACTAATTTATTGTAATCAGAACGCAATTATTGTAGCGAGAACAAAATTAAGTAAACTCTGACAACAGAACTTATGTAGTTGGCTGAAGATGTCGTGAAGAGCTCCAACAACATTAGAACAACAACATTAGCTCCAACAACATTAGAACTAGACTATCAAGATCAAGCATCTTGTCGCATTTTGACGTGCCTATAGGCAAAGTAGACATTTGAACGTGGCAATCATCAACTATCTAGTTGAAGATTAATATTTAGCAATGTTTTAGAAAGAGAATAAAGGGATCATTTGTCATATGAAAACGTTATCTCCCGTTTAATACACAACAATTGTTAAAAACATGTCGTCGTCTAAGTCACGAAAGAAAACTATTGCATAGGCAGTCAAAACCTTCAAGACACCATTTTGTTGCATAACGTGATGTGTATTTTTTTAGGTGTAGAGTTAGCAAGCTTGAGACATGCTTCTGAACTACCTTTGTGTATAATATGTTTGACTTGTACTCCATAGATGGCTATGTGGATACAATCACATTAAACAATAGATTAGTCTGCGTCCAAGCATGGCAAATGGCTTATTTGTTAACATTCTATGGATGGAAGAAAAGTTTTATGCAAGAGCGTGCAAATATAAGTTACCTTAAAACCAAGATGTCACACTTAATTAGGCGACAGCTGTTGTGTCAATGTACATTGTTGAGAATGTTGAAAGCATGCCACAGGTCAAATGAATGGATGAATAAATCGATTTTATCCTCCACAGAGGTCCAATATAAAAAAAGAGCACAATATTCCTATTACTATATAGGATTGAAAACCCTTTGCTCAAGAGTTTTTGAGGGAAAAAATTTTGACAATATTAAGTTTATCGATGAACATGTAGATATTATGACATCGTGTAATTAAATGGGCCTCTTGATCAAGAACCTTCATGATATAAGATGTGGGTCCCACTACAATTGTTGGTGCATGTAGTGGTCCATTAAATTGAACTAAGCCAACATATTGTTCTAACAATTACAAATGTTGAACCAATTTGGAGAGTATGTTGCTCATCTTCAATCACCCCATCCTGACAACACGGCATGCATTTTATTTTCATGTAGCTCACTTTTATGAACATGGGGCATGACCACCAATTAAATAGATATGTAAACATTAAACCTTAAATATGATGACGTGGTCGCCGAAAAACATTGGGTTAAAGCATTGGACCATCGAAGTAAGAAGGAAGGTGTGGACGCTCCCTTACCAAATATACGACGCTACCGTACATCTCCAGCAGAAATCCCCCATCCATCCCCCTACCGCATGGGCCCCTTCGGTTTTATCCCGCACCCAAGATATCCCCTAGTGCGGTGAAGGGGACAATAAGGTGTCTTATGACCTTCCCCTATGGGCTCCTATAACAACTAAGCATAACATAATGTCAAGAATAACAACAATGATACATCTAACTACCAAAAGGCCATACATCCATAGATACAACGTAAATATCAATATGCCATAATACGCCGAGAGCTCCTACCCCTGGGCTTAGACTCATAAGGGGAGGTAGACCGATGGCTGGCCACACGATAGAGCAGATCGAGATATAAACAATGCATGGTAGGTTTCGCTATATAGACAATGACTGGGGTTGACCATCCATCCGCCTCTTGTGCATACTTACTTTGCGCTAAAAGCAAATCGGCTCAAGTGGACTATAGCCTCGAGAGACATAATCCCATGGTAGCGCCGCTGGGACTACTCCGGTTGCATTTCCCTCGTCCGATGAGGCGTGAAGGGTCGTGATCTCCCCTCCCAGGGTCTAGTGATTCCATGGGTGACTAGAGGATCGTGGTGACACATGGTCCTTATCCGATCGACCCCCCAAAACAAGAGCCAGGCCAACACCTACAACTCTTGAGAGGCACCCGGGCAACACCATTGCCCCGTGAGGTGCCAAGGAACTATACCCGACCTACAACGGTGACCAACTATAGGTCTAGCCCGCCATGGGTCCCCAAAGAGCACTTTCGCCAGGACCCCCTCCACTTTGCCACTAGCCCCATTGTATGGTGCTAAGTCACTTCATAGCACCCGAAGCCGGGTAGGTTCCTATGCACAGGCCGTATATAATAGGAACTAAGGGGTCTAAACTAGGAGCATCATTTAGATAACGGCTACTAGGTGTCTACTCCCCTTCCCAATACACAAGAGGTGCAAACATAAGATCAACCAACATTATACATCAATATAACATGATAATAATGGAGATAACATCTAATCTACACACATGAATCTATCTACTTATTAGGGTTCCTTGCTTAGGGTTTGAAACCTAGACTACGGGTTCTAGGAAGGCTCTACTAGCAAGGAAAGATACTCGCTCATCTGGAATCTTAGGTTCCAGATGATCTACCTATGAAGGTACTCTGAATACCTGCCTCGAACGAACTTCCTCCAACTCCTAGGTTCTCCATGACTTGATGATGGGGCGTGTGGTTCCTCCTCCCTTTGATGGATGCGCGGCCTTGGGGCTATCGAACTGATCTATGCCTAATGGGGACGGTGGATCGAAACGGAGTTCGGCGCAGACCATGTCTCAAGGTATGTGGAGTGAAAAGTGGCTTAGGGTTAGGGTTAGGTTACTTATAGATTAGGGTTTCATGTCATTGCCATGTGGATCCAATGGGGTAATGCCATGTGGCAGAGCCCAATAGGATAAGGCCATGTGGAAATGGCCTTAAGCCTAAGGTTGGCTAAGCTATGTAAATAACTTAGCCATGCTCCCTTTACCACTCTCAATGGTGTACAAGGCTACCTAAGTAGATTTTGTACGATTGATGTGGCCCAGAAATATACGTATTTATGGTGTAAACTGGGGAACATCATATCCCCCGATAATGTCGTCCTCAAAGATTACGCTAAGGTAGCTAACCCCGCAACAACCCCCGCAAGACACGTAACATGAATATAACTTAGCTTTATTGAACGATCAACTTCTTCTTAGCTATTTATTATTATATATATAGACTATGTTTACACTTATACAAAATTATATAGCCTCCACAAGTATTACTTATCACAATATATTCATAACATTAGCACAAAAAGTTATTACGATTTTATAGTCAAGTCTAAAATCTATGACTCGATCTTCTCTTAATGTGCTCCTCTTCCATGCTCCTCTTCACGGGCCTTCACAAGCTGCACATTATATTAATTTAGTTAATAAGTTTGTGGTTTTAGGGGACCACCCCCCTCACTACCTCCTTGAGCCGAATTACTAGCTCAAGGTTACTCGTACTACCTTGCACTCGATCATGGCCCATTGGATTTGAGCTTAAGGACCATTTAAAGTGATCCTATCATTGTCCATGATCGGCATTACCTTGTACTGGATCCCTTGATCGTGTACACCAAGTGCCTTATGCCCCCGGGGTTTAAGCTAGGGAACGCCCCAACGATCCCATAAACGATATGATCACTCATACCTCATCATAACCCCTATGGTCATGTGCATGTGTCATGCATTGTGGCATAGAGATCATCCCGAGTGATGGTCTCATCATCAGCCACCATGCTGCGCCCCTCACACATGACCTTCCGGTTGTGCAAGACCGGCCTAGAGAGAACCCCTCGAGGTTATCTCTCATCATCGCTGCTTCCAAGATCTTTTTGTGTATGCATCCCACTAATCCTAGACTGCATATGCCTTCCCCGCACCGGACTAAGACATAACAACTTAGCTAAAGCACCTGAAGGGTTGGCGTCGACTAATTCAGAGATGACTTGGCCGTCGAATTGCTTCATGAATTTCTGGAATTGCTTCTCTAGATCTTGCTTCAATACCCATGATGCATCTTCCACGGGCAATGCTTCCACTTGACTAAATATTAGAGGAACTGGGACCTTCTTGTCTTCTTAAATGCCCTATCGAGAATTAGCTTAGGAATTATCTCGATTTGCTTCTTCGTCATCTCCAACAAGGTTGGCTTATCCAAGACCTCCTCCAGGTTTGGAGTGTGCCTCTTCAATAGGTTTACATGGAAGACTTTGTGGACTTTAAGATGGGTCGGCAAATCGAGCATGTAGGCTTGCTCTCCTACTTGCTCTATAATCTTGAAGGGTCCCGCCCATCTTGGAGCAAGCTTCTTACAATTTCCAATTTGAAGCTTTGCTTCCTTCACCTTAATCTTGGGCCAAACACTATCTCCAACGTGAAACTCTCTTTCGGTCCTATGCTTATCAGCTAAGATCTTCTGCCGACTTCTTGCTGCCAAAAGATAGCCTCTAACCTCTTCAACTAGCTGCTGCATATCAGTCAACATCTATTGAGAAACTTCAACTTTTGACACTGGGTTGTGCCAATGTTTGATGTCAAGTATTGATAAACATAATTAATCATGAAGAAGGACATTTGTGATGATTCTTGCTTGGTACTATTGTATGTAAAATTATTATTATTATTATATTATTATATATATCTGATGCTCACTTGAGCCTTGGGAGGCTATGGAGCACATGAACAAACAAGTTACAGTTTTAGAAGCAAGGTGCGGTGTGCATCCACCGCCCTTATATATGGTGCTAGTAACCTTGGCGCTACCAATAGTAATGAGTGAAAATCTGCCACATGTATATCGTACTTATGTCTGATATCTTCATATTCAGGACATTGTATGAAAACGTGGTTTTCATTTTCGACACATCCTGATTTGCAAATCTTACACTTAACTTTAGTTCATCTTCTTATCTCGATTTCTAGTCTGTGAGATCCGGTTCTATATCTGGCTAACAGTTTTCTCTGGGCCGGGGATATGTTTGCTTTCAAGTAAGATTGGCTCTCATAAATTTCCATGTGATTGACATTTACCTGGTATAAGTGCATTCGTTTCCCTGGGTCGGCCCATAGCTTCTGAACTGCTAATTTTTCAAGTAGGATTCTAAGTTCATCTTTTTCTGTTGGGATGTCGACAGATTTGCTCGCCCAAGCAACCAGGTTCCTTTTCCATTCTGAATTATCCAAAGCTTGGTGTGACAACCGGTTTGAGCTCTGCGCTTTGATTCTGGTGTAGAAATTGACAGCCTGAAAAAGCCCTTCCACTTCAATAGTTTTTGGATTGCTTCAACCTGTGTCTATAACCGGGAGGAGATGTCTGGTCCCCAAATCGGGACACCATATAACACCACAGTTTGGACTTATTGCATTTTGCCGACATGCTGTAAAGAGCAGCTTTTCCACCTTGAGCCCTTCTATTAATACAATTCTTCCAGCTATAATTTGAAGAAATATCGATCCCCAAGTACTTATATGAATCCAGGATCTGTCCTTTGTAGATAAATTCCGGCCTGTCCCTTGTTCCAAAGACCATTACCTTAGATTTCGACAAATTGACATTCATCTTTTTTGCAGTACAGAAGCTCTCCAGATTATCCAAGTGTTCTTGTAAAGTGCTCTTCTTACTTGCAAGCAACACCACATCATCTGCATAGAGGAGAAGTTGGATGAGATATTCGCCCAATTTGGTCCCTGCCAATGATCTGGCCTTCAACCAATCGTCTAATTCGTCTATAAAAACTCCGAATAGTGTCGGTGATAGAGGACACCCCTGCCGAACTCCAACTGTACTTCTGATTCTAGTATTTAGATCACAAGATACCTTAATCAGGACCTCTTCATAGAGTTACGAAACTGCAGCTCTTAGATCATGAGGGACTCCAATCTGGATTCGTCTGTCGCTAAGCTCCTTCCGTGGAATGGTGTCGAATGCCTTTGAGAAGTCTATGAAGGCCATGTATAAGGATTTATTTGGCGCTTTGGCCTTTCCTATCAGAGCACGGAGTGTGAGCACATGGTCCAAAGTGCTATGCTTGGTTCTAAAACCAGCCTGGTACAAAGAGCGTACTGGCGCCCAAAAGTTTGGAGAAAGTACTACCAATTAAGATGGTTCTGTAGTTACTTATGATCTTTCTGTCTCCTCCCTTATGAATTGGGTGGACCTTGTTCACTCTCCAATTGGATGGTAGCCCATGTATGAGGCTTTTATTTAAAAGGTCTGTTAAGATAGCCACTGTCTTTTCTCCGCCCCATTTAAGGAGCTCCATGCAAAAGCCATCTGAGTCAATTGCCTTGGTTGTTTGATGCATCTGATAAGCATGCTTATACTTCTGCGATTGAGAACAAATCAGCCAAAGGAGCCATTTTTGGCATACTACTAGCACCATCCTTTTCATAAAGGGATTTGACTAAATTTAGCAAATCTGTGTTGTCTAAATTAGCCTGCTGTTGGGCGCCATGGAGGACATTCCAAATTTTTTTTGGATGTTTACTGAGCTGGTTTGAAAGCTCACGCTGCCTTTGAGCCTGGAAAGACCTCTTCTTATTTCTTATGAGCTGTTTATACCACCTGGGTTTGCAGATGCAAAATTGTGGTAACTTCTTTCTGGCTTCTCGACACTCTGTGTCCCACCAGGAGTTGCAAGGTTTACCTTGCAATTGTCTCTTTGATAGCCCGAAGATTTTCCTCCCTGCTGTGAGCAACAATTCTTGAAATAGGGGCGCATCCTTTTCCAGCACACCCGTCTAAGTTTCAGTAGCCAGCATGTCTTCTACAAGTTTTTCATAAGCATCATGAAGGCTGAATCTGATTTTCAATTTAGCATGGAATGGTACTCGTGTGGCTTGATGGGCCTTTGCCTTTATCTCCATATGGAGAGGAGCATGATCAGATTCCATCATGAATTCTCCTACATAGAAGTCAGCAATGAGCTCTTTGTTTCTTGCTAACAAGTAGTCAATTGTACTACCTCCTGCATGGTTCTTGTATGTTAATTTTCCAGATTTAAGAAAGGAGCTAATACCATTAATCAGCTGGCATGTAGTGCTTAATTCAAGCAACTTTTGGCCCATCACATTTAATGCTATATCATCAGAAACTCGATCATAATCAGGGTCTTCAAGCTCGTCCAAGCGTGCATCAGCCAAGTCTTCATAAGCCCTGGCTTGTTGGCAGCTTGTGCGGCCATTAAAGTCCCCAACAATGAAGATTTCTCCTTGGGCCGAGTATTCCAATATGTCTAAATATATGTTCCCATAGGGGTTACCTTTATCCAGATCCGTGTGCTTATAAATATGAGAGCTATCCGGTGCAAAATAGCACACCGCAAGGAATAAAGGTTGCCCACTTCCTTTAATCTGTAACCAAATATATTGGTTGAAAGGACCCTATTTTATGACCTCGAACTCAAAATCAGCATCATTTTTCTTGTAGATAGCAATACCTCTGAAACCTCTTCCTGCCCCTATTACCTTTTCATTCCATATTTGGTTCAGCAGCATATATCCAGGTATATCTGGGGGAAGTCGAAACTAGTGAGCCCATGTTTCGGTGAAGCATAATAAGTCTTGATGTTTCCAAATCTCTACAGTAGCATTTATCTTGGCCTGAGTTAGTCCATGTGTGTTCCATAGACTGACTCGCAAGGCCCTCCATTCCTATTTGTGCTTCCTGTTAGTGATAATTGCCTTACCACTTTGATCCAAGTATGCAACTAGGCCTTTGTCTCGAGCTTCTATCACCTTTGACCATTCCAATTTGCGCAATTCCAGCTGGCCTGGAATAAGATCCCGGTCCAGCCAAATCCTTTCCCCTTTTAAGGCGCTCTTGTTAAGGAATACTCTATCCCTGGCTTCTTTTGTATGAAATTTCACAAGTATTGGACGGGCGTATGAACCCGGTTTTCCCAATCTGTGAGAAGACACATATAGAGGGTCATGGAGATGCATTTTTTCTGAAAAAAATCTTCTTACCGTGTCAGTCAAATCTTCTCCTTCACTCTCTTGCAAACCTGATATCTTTAGGTTTTTAGTGAGATTTTCTTGATCCATCTGTTCAGAAGAAATCTCAGCTTGGTGAACCTTCATTTGCTCTTTGGTGGTTTCAGCCACCAAAGAGGCTAGTTTGTTCTCTAGGCCTGCTATCTGTTCCTTGAAGTCTATAGACGGTTTTTGCAGATAGGATTTTGCATTTTGATCTTTGTTTTGGGTGAGCAACTCATTGGGAGAGCCCCTGATTTCTGCGACTTCAGACCTAAGGTTCACGATTTCTACTTTCAATTCCGAGACCAAGGCAAACAGACTGGCAGAATCGCCATCGTATTCGATGGAGTCTGCACCTTGTTTCTTCGGGGGCATCCCCTACGATTTTTTTGCTCAAACGACTTTTTGGCGCCCAAAACCCTAAACGCTCTTGACCCTCTACCAAGTAAATATAGTCACCCCATTTGGATTGCTTGTTCCACACATAGCTCCTCAACATGTCTTCTAGGATTTGACTTGTGCGCTCCGTTTGTCCATCAGTTTGGGGATGATATGCCGTACTCATCGACAACTTGGTCTGGATCGTGCTGAAGAAGTCCTTCCAAAAGGCACTTATGAATTGGGATCTCTGTCGGAGATGATTTCCCATGGCATCCCATGAAATCTAAATCTCTCTTTTGCAAAGAGCAAGGCGGTATCTAAGGATGTATCTGTGGTTCGACATGGCAAAAAGTGAGCCATCTTAGATAACTTGTCGACAACTACCATTAAGGCATCATGGCCCCTTGCTGTTCTTGGAAGCCCGGTTATAAAATCCATGCTTACAACCTTTCACTTAGCAGTTGGCACTGCCAAGGGTTCCAAGGTTCCTGGAATTTGAAGCTCCTCGGCTTTCGTTTGCTGACAAAGCTGACATTGCTGAATGTAGTTGACTATTTCCTTCTTCATGCCAGGCAAGTAATAACTACTCCTTATCTTGAAGTAGGTTTTCATGAACCCTGCATGGCCGGCTATTGGACTATTATGAGTATCATAAAGAATTAACTTCGTTACTCCCGATGCCTCTGGGACACAAAGTTTGTCCCTGTGGTATAAAAGATTGCCTTCCTTCTTATATCTTTTGCAAACTTCTCTTTCCTTATCTGATCTTGCTTCCTTGCACAAGATAGCCCAAACTTCCTTGAACTCTTTGCTTGACAACAGAACTTTTTCAATTTTCTTGCCGAATTTGCTGGTCTACGCGAGAGAGCGTCGGCAACCACATTTAATTTGCCTGGCTTATAGAATATCTCGAAGTCATATTCTTCGAGAAACTCCATCCATCTCCTTTGCCTCAAATTGAGAAATATTGGAAGCTTTGATGATCAATATCTAACTGAAACCTCCTTCCAAGCAGGTAGTGCCTCCAAATGCGAAGAGCTCTTACTACCGCTAGAAGCTCTTGGTCGTGCGTTAAGTAGCGTTGATCTGTGTCGTTCATCTTCTTTGAATCATAGACTACCACCCTTCCCTCCTGCATAAGAACCCCACCTGTTGCTAACTTACTTGCATCTGTAACTACAAGCTTGTCCTTATTTGGATCTGGTAGGGTGAGCATTGGTTCTGTTGTTAAAGCTTCCTGAAGCTTTTCAAATGAAGCTTGAACATTCTCTACCCAATGCGCCCCTCAATCTTTCACCTTCTTATTTTGGTGAGATCTGACAAGGGGGATGCCTACTTAGCAAAATCCTTTACAAACTTCTTGCGTAGCCTGCTAACTCAAGAAAGCTTCTCACTTCGAGACGTTCTTTGGTGCTGGCCAATCTACTATGGCTTCTATCTGTGATGGGTCCGTCGCTATTCCCTCAGCTGATACAACATGACTAAGGAATTCAACCAACAAGATTGCGTATTAAACGGGAGCAAATCATCGAAACGAGAGCGAAAGGAATATTCCTCAAAGATTCTCTCTTTTTTTTTACAAAAAAGGGGTAAAACGAGGTTTTAAAAAAAAAGATGCATGAAATTCTATTTTGACCCCCCCAAAAGTGACTAATTTTTTTGTGCAACGAAAGAATTGACTTTTTAAAAGTGTCATTTTTCTTAGCAAATAGAATGTTCTTGAAGTATATTTTATGAGAGAAACCCTAATTTCAGAGGATAAAATATTTAACAAAAAATTGAAGCTAGTCCGTAACTGAAACTGTAGTATTCTCAAAATTTGAAGATAGAATCTTCATATTCACATGCAAAATTTACAGTCTTTTTCTAAGACTCAGTTATGTACAAAAGTGTGAGGAGTGATGAGAGAGGGATCCAGGACGTCATCATATTCATTTATGCCATCCTCATCACCTTCACTTCTTTCACTGTCACTAGAGGAAGTGCTTAAGTTATCTTTCTCATCACTATCAACAGATGGTGTAGCATTGCCACCACCTTCTTCATCATCTTCTTCGTAATTACAAGCTTTTTTAAGCAAATTGATAGTCCTCTGGCATAGACGATTGTCAGATTTCAATTTAAAATCATAGCACAATATAGTCACGTCATTAAGGATCAGCTCATCCCTACAACCCACCTTCTTGGACTTTCTCCCTTTTCCTTGGCTTCTCATTTCTAACTCATATCTACCTTCAAAAGCATTTTCTGAGCGGGTTGCAAGCCAATGAATCTTGAGTTGAGTGACTAAGCCTTCCTTCTTGACTGTGTCAAGCACTTTTGCTATCCAGAAAGGTCGACCTTTGTCATCCTCCTCAGTTGGAAGAGCAATGAGCATACCGTTGGTAATTTCTGTGATATTACCTTGAGGCTCATTCCTTCGTCTTGGTCCGAGGTACATGACTCGATCCTCATCTTCTTCTACTGCAGGTGCTAATGTAGCATTGTTTGGACCTGCTTGGTGCTGGGGCTGATGGAAGGTGTTAGGCCATTGAAATGGTTCTTGCAACTGTCTTAGGGCTATATTTTTCACAACAATTTTCTGTTCGAGAAAGAAATTACTCCACCACATCCGATCTTCTTCTAAGAAGTACTTAAAGCCCGAGGAAATTCCATTTTCAATGGCTTTTAAGGATGACTCTGGGGTACTTTTCTTCTGCTTGGACTCCTTAGGATTTTCGAGAGGAAGTTGTTCAGCACGTTCTATGAAGGAAGTGTCTGGAATATATTTAAGGAAGCGTAATCCCTCTGGTGGACTCCAGTCCTTAGTTGTGGTATACTTCTTCCCTCATAAGAAACTCCGCCATCCTTCAAGTAGAACTTGATGTGATGTTGAAAGGTGAGATCATTCAACTTGTTCACGGCTTGTTCTCAATGCGAACGTTGAGAGAAAACAAACTCTCTGAAATCAGCCAGTCTCTTTAAGAAGATCGATCCGGAGTGGGAGTGTAAGAATCTTCAATAATTGAACTAATGTAGGAAGAGAGAAAGCCTTCTTCCTTCTAAGGCTAATGTAAAAATCTCTTTGAACATTTGGTCAATCGATCATGAGTGTGGCCTACAAGTAAGAAAAACCGAGCTTCACTTTTCTAAAGATCCCTAGCTCCACTAACATAGCACAAGATGCAAAGAGTGTTTGATTCTTGTTCTCCCTTGTAGTATTGTCAAGTTGCGTAAAGTAAAAACGGTGGTAATTGCTCTTGCTCGCATACGTAACCTTGTTAAGAATTGTAATTGTGAGGTTCGGGTCACCATGCAAGTTTGGATATGTCAAAAATACTTTGCACTTTAGACTTCCTTTGAAGACCATAGCTCCTACAAGGTGGACCTTAACAAAACATTCCTCTGGCACATCTTAGGAATGTTCAAGAAATGTGGTAGAGTAGTTTTTTTTATGGTCCATTCCATCAATCACAACAGGCATATATTGCAATGGACGTTCAAGAGCTTTTTTTCTGTGTTTGGCAAGCTTTCTTCTCTCTGGCCGCTTGTTGTTCACGATGTCCGCAAGGTTACGTTGCACAATATCTGTAGAAGAAATCAGGTCAAAGCATTTTCTTTAAAACAAGTGAGAGATTGGAGAACATGAGCTTACTTCTTTTCGACCTCTGTCTTTGCGGTTTCTCTTTGACTTTTTAATTACGCACACCTTGAGCAAAACAGGACATTCTATGTCTCCGGGAATTTTCACTAAACCGAATTCACTTTTCCACGGGCCCGGTGAAGTGTGAGTAAGAGATGTCTTTGAAAGGCCGAGTGCAAGTCTCTTTGTACTCATTAAAAACATCTTTTTGGTGATGTTATCGGTTAAATGATACATGTTGTTGTTAGGCGGTTTCTCACATGTTTCTCTAAAATATTTCTCCATCCATGACACAAAGCAAGGGCATGCATGGTTACAACTCTTCTTGGTCCACAATGATCATCAATTGCTGGATTTTTGTCCGATCTTTTTGTGTATTTTAGACATTCTGGTGGACCCTAAACGGTGGACAACCATAAAGCATTTCTGGCAAACTTCTTGACGGTTAATGTAGTGCAAGAAGGTGTTGCGGTCTGGTCTTACATGATAGGCCAAGTAGGCATTCTGGTCAGCCAATGTCATTGAACTGTAGTTGTCTCTAATTGCTCGTAATTTAGACATGTTAAATTTGTTGATGCAACCCAATGAGCAGCATTTACTTCTTAAAAGTCTTCTCATTTTATGCTCGTCCATAAGGTTTCTTCTTCTTACAGAGGAGCATGCTCTCAAACCATAATCTGGCTAGAGAATGTGTAATCTCGTTGCACTTCGTTGGTGTCTTCATCTTCTGAAGAGAGTTCTACTCTGGGGGTGACCTCCTCTGCCCTTAGTGGTGTGCTTGTAGAGGAGAACAAACCACGTGAAGCTGTACCCGGATAAGGTGGAGATGCAGTGTTGAATGAAGGAGATGGGCCACTATATGATGTGCCAGTGAAAGTTGTTGTAGCGTCTTCACAGGGAGTTCGTTCAAACATATCTCTTATAGCAGACTGAAATTCTGCAAACCCATGTGTCACCACGTTTGTGTGAAGAGGAGTAGATGCTGCAGGGTCGTCTTCATTTGTAGTAAAATCGTGATGGGAGAAGCGATGGAGAATCTCGCAGTCTTCAGAACGTGCTGTATTCCTGGCATGTGTAAGTGAAGATGGAGAAACAACAAACGGCGGAGGTAGTCTGTTCCAAAAAATTTGCTGAGGTCGAGCCATTGTAGTGTCGGGGGATGGTACGAATGGTGGTGGAAGATTGCTACGTGCAACAGGTGAGGCTTTGAAAGGAGGTGGCAGCCGGTTTCTTACTGGACTTGGAGAGGGTTGGAAAGGTGGTGGCAGTCTACTAGTTACTGGACTCGGAGTGTCTTCGAGAAGCAACAAAGACCTTGTCGAGGTAGGTGTTGAAGAAGCATCTCCGTCTTGTGTTCCATCTGAAGTAGAGGTACTTGGGCAAACAAATGGTGGTGGAAGTTTGTTCACGAAGCGGTTAACCATGTCAAGCAACTGCAAAAAATTGTGGGCTTGTTACTAACTCACAAGTCGATTGGACTAATGATATTCGAGAATACAAATGCTATTCCAGAATAGTATTTTGTGTGCAGCATTTGCTGTGTGTGTGCAAAGATGCTATTCCAGAATACACTTGTCCAGAGTGTTTGGACAAGACGTATTCCGCATCACATAGAAAAACACAACTGATAGTGGCCTACCTTTAAAAAGAAAAATCGAGCGCCTCAGTTGCGTATTCCGCTTTCAGAGATTTAGTCGCCAGCCCGAGCGCCTTCCGATCAATATTCATTTGCTGTATTCCGATTTACATAGCGAAAACAATGGACAGGTAAGCATGTAAAGTACATAGTACATCTTTCTTATGTTTCCTGATTTGCTTTTGTAGGCCAAAGTGTATTCCGGAATACACTTTGCCCATCTGGCGAAGAGCAAAGTGTATTCCGGAATACACTTTGCTTGTGTTTTTGAGAACACTTGTTTTTTTGCACTTAAATAACACACTTTTTAGCTGAAACAGACCACTTTTTAGGTTAAAAATAACAGTTTCGAATCCAATTAAGGCACAAGAAATTGACTTAGAGTGACAATATTTTTGCTTGTTTTCCTGTCTTTTTCTGGCCTTTAGGGCACAAGATTAGTAAATGTTATTCTGGAATACAGTTTTCGTTTGAATTTCTGTCTTAACATGGTTGTTTTAAACGTTTTAGTGGCAGGGAAGAAGGAAGCAAGAGGGCATCAAAGAAATCTCAGAAGCCTAAGCGTCCACACCCTCAAAAGCACACCGCTGACACGGACGAGCCTGCTATTTACGAAAACTATCAAACGCAATGGTTCGTAACCAGGGGTGCAGATGGAAAATACAGCACACTGACGTTTCTGTACGTCTGTAAAAGTGCTGGGAACAAAAGGTACGCCGACTCCGAGTTTGTTAACCTTGGGACAATAAAAGATGTCTCCGAGGTTGCCAGACAAGGAGGTCAGGTGGGGAGGCTATCCTTCAAGACCTCCCAAGGCTTCATTGTTGTGGACATCGCATTCTTTAGAATTGTCAGTGTGCAACCACAGGCACTGTACAAATTTTTTTCACACTACCGGATAAAACGAACCTTGTGTTCAGTAATTAGACAGGTTTGTTCCAGTACAAGCGAGGACTTTCCTGTCAGTGAGTCCGAGCAATCAGATGGAGAAAGGTCACAATCACCACCATCTGCTAGTTCTTCAAGGAGGTCATCAGATGGAGGTTCCCAGGAACAAGACGAGGAAGAGCCCCCTGTGCCGCCAAAGAAACTTAGCAGGCCAAGGGCAACCATAGCTGCTAAGAACCAAAGAAGCGAAAAGTACAGCAACTTGAAATCACAGAAGTCCCCGAGGAAAGCTCAAAAAAACAAAAGGGAAAAGGAAAAGCTCCCGGGGTTGCAATAAAGGAAAAGAAGGTTGATAAGACCTCTGAAAGAATGGAGGTTATTAATAGAGAAAAATTTGTACAAGGGGTGATTTATCTTCCTGTGACTAGCATGAGGCTGCCCCCAAAGAATGAGTCTGGCGAAAGGCCGCTTCAAGTTCGAAAAATTTATGCCGACCACTTAAGGAACTTGAAGGACAGAATTAGGAGCAATCCAAATGCTCATGTGGCCCCAATAGTTGTCCTTGTTGACAGGGAGCAATGCAAAACCCCCCAGGAATATGACAGAGAAAACGCAGAAACATACACTCACTACGTCTTGGGAGGAAATCATAGCTTCAAGGCAAGAAGGCAGCTGTACAAACAAAAGAATAACCCCAGGTACCTCTCTGTCTTGTGCGCAGTTTACTGTGGTCTCACCGACGAGGAAGCAAAAATCGTTGCCAACACCCATAATGCTGACAACGAGTACAAATTAAAGATGAGCTTCGTCGACAAGATCCAATTTATGTAATGTGGAGTATATGATTTTAAGGAAAAATATGGAGAAGATTTGAAGAAACCGCATACTCGTTAGAATCGAAGGAAGCGTCGTTTGTGGAGTCTTTGCCTTAAGTACAATGAAGCTAATAAACGGCAGTCTCTCATACCGCGTGACAACTGGTTTCAACTAGCCTTCAGAGATGGCAGGGTAAGTTTCTTTTGTATTCTGGAATAACCATGCAGAAACTAACCTTGTTTGTTACCGTGCAGATATGGGACCTTCAAAATGAAATTTTTACCATGTTCGAGCGTGGTGAATTAAAAAGTAAAGGAAAGGTCTCGAGAAAAGAAGAAAGGTTTCGACGTCCGAAGAAGGAAATGGCGATCACGGTGCCCGAGAGAAATGCGGGGCTTTACATGGACATACTAGAAAGGCTACTGCAGAAGGTCGTTGATAAAGAGTTTACGCTCGAACAGATGTCCAAGGAACTGCACAAGTAAGAACGACAGAACTTTCATTTAAATTTTCCTTCCGTAGTTGGTTCAGTCTGCAAGCTGAGATGTCTTTCGAAACACACTTTTGTTTTTCGGGAAGCCAAAGTGTATTCCGGAATACACTTTGGCTTAATTAGGGAAGTCAATGTGTATTCGAATACACTTTGGCTTACAAGCCAAGAAGCCAAAGTGTATTCCGGAATACACTTTTGCTTTGAACGTAAAGCAAAAATGTATTCCGGAATACACTTTTGCTTCGAACGTAAAGCAGAGGTGTATTCCGGAATACACTTTTGCTTTTGGCTTGTAAGACAAAGGGTATTCCGGAATACACTTTGGCTTCTTCTTGGTGCTTTCGTTTTCCAGAAAACAATACTCACCTTGTTTAATTGTTCTTGACTTCCAGCCAGAAAAATGTTATTACGTGCCAAACATGTTTAATGGAGCAATTGAACATGGACAGCTGGGACAGATGTAAAGAGCTCTATCCCATAGCAACTTCCGACGAGCGTATTATTCAATACGCTCCAAATTTTGAGGGCTGGGTACGTCTTTTTCCTGTTTTTAATGTTTTTCTTTTGTGATGCCTGCCTAACATCATTTACTAACAGAGCAAGAAGAAGAACAAGGACCTACCAGAAGGTTTTATGCACCTGGTAAGGACAGCCAGAGAAGAGAGGACTCTAGCGGATAGGTGTATTGTTGATGTTGAGCCCTCCGACTACGAGAGGTTTTCCATGTTTGATCAAAATAACTATTATTTTATCGTTCATGGGGACTGCACTAAGTTGGCTGGAAGTATAAAGCCACAAGATTTTACTTTGGTCATAGCAGACTTGCCGTATGGGTTTTTGAAGGATAGCCCTTCGACGATCGGTCATTCAAAACTCGAATTTAATGCTTTTCGCCGATGGAATTAAGCAAGGTTACCACAAAGAAAAAACCGGGCGTCTTGTTGTGTTCCACCCCAAAGATGCAATCCGGACTTGTGGAAGCTACTTTCAAGAACCACCGGTTCTCTCTGTGCAAGCCGGTTATGAAAATATGGTCTGGTGAGTCTTCAAATCTCGAGTGCAGTTGAAACGTTCTTTCTTTCAAGTTTTGAGTCATTGTTGCAGTTGTAACTCTCGTCATGTTCTATTCTGGAATACGTACTTACTATTCTGGAATACGATCTTGCAGGTACAAAACTAATATTTACTACCATGGTGGAGGACCGAGGCTACTGAGCAAGGTTGAGTATCTCCATGTAGCTTACTGGAGTTTCGACGGGAAGCGTACCATGGAGCACTTTAACACAGCATCCTGCCAAAATTTTTCTAATGTCCTAGAGTTCCCCCAGATATTACGAAGCTCCGGGACCCAAGTGCACAAGGCAAAATTGTGAATCATTACCAGAAGCCACAGAAGCTAATTAATCATATTCTGGATATGTTTTCACGTCCAGGAGATTGGGTCCTAGATGCTTTCTCTGGCTCTGGTACAACAATAGCATGTGCACTTAAAAAGGGACGTAATTGTGTTGCTGTTGACATTGATAAAGAGGCTGTAGACTTTATTAAGATGCGGTTTATACGCTCTACCAACTCTACGGATGAAAATCAAGAGTTGGGAGCCAAATCATCATCTGATTTTGCCAAGATGACATCTTCTGAGATACAACCTCCTTTCACAAGCTCTCTGGAAGATGAAGCTACCTTTGCAGAGCTCAAAGAAGTAGCTCTAGTTACTATTCCTGAAGAGACTGTTGACACCAACAAAGATAAAATAGTGACAAAGGAGCAAACTGTGGAGATAGAAAAAGGTGAGACGAGCAAACCACACACTGAGGACTTCGATTTAGACCTCTGAGTTAGTTTTTGCTATATTATTTACTACTGGCTATAAAATAATGCCATATTTGATGTACTGAAAGAAATTAATAAAAAAAAAAAAAAATTTTATTTTTACGTTATTTTGATGTCCTCGAATTCATAGTAATATTCCTGGTGTATTAATGTCTGGAATTTTGCCATTTTCAAGTGCTCTATTCTACAAATGCAAGATCATCACTTCAAAAGAGCCCAAAATGCACGATAAAATATTTTGTTTCTCTTCAAATCCCCAACTTCTTTTGAAAATGATCATTTTTTAAATCCTGGTGTTTTTTTTAAGGGAATCTTTGAAACGGGAGTGCTGCAACACTCCCGTTTAATTTGCAATCGTGTTAACCTTGGTTGTATCAAAATGGCAGTTAGAAAGCTTGCCAAACAAGCGGTGCCGTCGTAGCTTTTCCAAGATTTTCCTTGGGTGTGCTACGTGTTCTTCCAATGACTTGCTATATATGAGGATGTCGTCGAAGAAGATGATGACGAATTCATCCAAATACTTCCTGAAGATGTCGTTCATTAGCCTCATGAATGTTGCGAGGGCATTTGATAAGCTGAAAAGCATGTCTATAAATCAATAATGTCCATACCGCATTTTAAAGGCAGTCTTATGAATTTCTTCTTCCTTGATTCTTATCTGATGATACCTGGATCTCAAGTCTATCTTGGAAATGACTTTCGCCCCTTGGAGTTGATTCATCAAGCTGTCTGCTCTAGGTAAAGCGTTGTTCTTTACCATCTGCTTGTTGTAGTCTATACACATCCTTAGACTTCCATCTTTTTTCTTTACAAAGAAAATGAGTGTCCCAAAGGGTGAACGCTTGCTCTGATGAATCCAAGTTCAAGCAATTCTTGTTTCTTGAGCTCCGCTAGCTCTGGGATGTTCATCTTGTAGGGGGCCTTGCTGTTAGGCTTAGCATCTGGTGCTAGTGTGATTTCACATTCCACGCCTCTGTAAGGCGGCAATTCACGGATCTCATCCGGAAAGACATCATGGAATTCCCTGATTAGCCTTGCAACTGACCTGGGCAACTCTTTCAAACTTGGCTCACCTTGCTTTTCTTGACCCAGCTCAATTGCCTCTAGTCTAAGGATATACTCCACTTTGTCCTTCATTAAGCTTTTATGCAATTGCTTCAAAGAGATACACTGCATGACTGAAAGGACTTTCTTACCTTTAACTACAAAGCGGTTTTCTTCGGATGCTGTGATCGAGATTTCGTGCCTGTCGCAGTCAATCATATCTTTAGCTGGCTTCAAGAACTCCATTTCCACTATGAAGTCGTATTTATCAATGCCCATTACCTATGCTCCCATGATCAATTTAGTTCCACTGAGGTCTATATCAAAGTTGACTATCTTACCCTTCGTGTGGTGAATTGCACCACTTGCCATACTGACCGGTCTGGGTTTGGACTTAAGGGTCTTGGACTTCAATAAAGTGGCCAGTTTGGGAGAGGCAAAGTTGTGAGCTACCTGTATCTATGAGGACTACGTTGGGCTTATTATCAATGATGCCCTCAGCTGAAATGATGGTGGACTGATTTTTGGCATCACCTTACTCAATAGATGCACAGATTCTACACTCACCTTTTGTCCTGTGGTTCTTGTTGGTCGTCTTCATCGTCGTCCACTTTTGTTGGTGACTCCCAATCAATGAGTTTTGTCAGTGCTGCTTGCATCACGAAGGGGAATTATGTGTGCGATGACCCGGCTGGAAGCATCTGAAACATAGCTTCTTCTTTATGCATTCCTCCCTCTTTTCCTTGGGGATACTATCCAAAAAGAATTTCACTGACTTTCCCCTTGGACCCTCCCGGTGCTTCTGCTCCCCATATGAGCCTTTCCTATCCATCTTTCCCTGAGATTGCTGCCCTGCTAGTGTGGAGGATAGCTGCCTGGGTTGATAAGAGCCTGTTGCTTTCCCCTTGTAGAATGATTGTTTCTGCCCGGGGGTTGTCGGTGCTTCCTCCAAGCTTAGTGCCTTGTCTTCGGCCTCCCCAATTGTTTTCAACCTCTTAATGTTATTGTTCAGTCCCTCAATACAGCCATCCACAACCTGCCTCTCTGTGATCCTTGGAACATTTAGCCTTGGTCTCATGAATTCCTCTATATATTTTTCCAATGATAGGTTCCCTTAATCCAATCTGTAGAACTGCTGAATCTGCCTGCTTGTGTGCGACCTTGGGACGTAGCGCTTGTGGAAAGCCTTACTGAAGACTTTGAATCTGCAATTGTTCCTTCTCAGCTTGTTTGACTTGGCATATCCTTTCCACCAAATGCGAGCTGGCCCAAACAGGTTTGTTGTTGTCACTTTTCCTATGTCCTTGTCTTTCATGCCATATGAGTTACCAAATTCTTCCATTTCGTCCAACCAGGCTTCAGCTTCCATTCTTGACCTATCCTTCCGGAGAACTGCCCCAATTTTCGAGTTTTCCACACGTTACTCATGGCACCATCGACCTTTTTCTGGTAGTCCCCTGTTCTATGGTTCCTGTCCCTACCTTGTGAGGTGTCTGACTCACTTTCGGAAATGCTTCGAGATCCGTTTTCTGTATTGTCTGACTGGCTGGAGCTAGAAGGAGTTGGGCTCCTACTTTTTTTCCTCTTTCTGTTCTTCTCAAGCACATGGACTTCTTCCTACTCTGGTTGAGGAGCTTCAGTGGTGGAGGCGGCATTGGTCCATATTCCTGTGCATACATCAAAGGCGTGGCCCACTCACTGTATTAGTTGCTACATCTGGTTACACATTCGGACTAGCTTTCCGTTGATAGTTTCAGTCGTCGTATCTTGTTCCTCGTCATGTTCTCTGCCGAAAAAGTCCCTAGGTTGCCACTGGTGCTGTCTGGCCTGACCTTGGGATTCTGAGCCGGTATTCCTGGCTGCAAGTATTTGTCACCATGTTTGTTATTCAAAATTATTCATCATGATGTCATTTATATGCTAATTCTTATTAGCCCTAAAAAAAATCAAATTGGAACTCGACTTGTAAGTTAACAATAAATTATATTAATTGATAACATCGTCATACAATTTGAAGCTTGAATATTATATAATCTTAGTACACTTTTAATGCATAGGAAGGGAGAAAAAGGTTTAGCGTTTGGAGCCCTTCATGGACTTGAAGAAGTCCTTCGCGTCAATCGAAGACCCTTGCGACATTGCGGAAAATATTTTTGACTCCACCTCACATCACTCCTCACCATTCACCAACAAATGTTGACGCATAAACCCTAAACCCTCTTATTTGTTTTTGGTAATTTTCCTATATTTATTTGTTTTCTATTTATCCAAAGCTTGCTTAGATTATTGCAGAGACAACTTAGATAGCGGGTAACCATTCCTGCATATAATTCTTGCATCTTGAGTCAACTGTTCTCCCATGCAAAAACGGTGACCCGATGACTACATTGATAATCAGTCCACCATTCTGACCTGTCCATCCCGCCCACACCAAGATACAATGGTCCATTGAGCGGGTCAATCAACAAGCTAAATTTGCACCCTGATTTTCTTTTTCATTAAATATATACTCCGCAGGCAAACTACAAAACGGGTTTGCAAATCTAGATCAGTCTTGAGGAACCAGAATTATAACTCGTGTGGCATTTCTTTACAAATGACCATTTAAATAATTGGTCTAACCCAACACATGTTGGACATTTGCAGTGCCTCACAAGTCAGTAAAATCATTTAAAGTCATTGTAGATAGAAGCCCTCCAATTTTTGCTGCTACTCCAAACTAGAGATACAACCCTTTTGCTGTCTCATATGATAAGAGCAGTTTGTCCCCTGGGTAAGGGAAATCCGTTGACTTGCTGATTCACCATCATGTTGCATCAATCAAATGAAGAATAACCACACTGTGATATATGTGAAGCCTTCTAAAACCTTTTAGACTTCTTGGCCTGTTTCTTGCTGGTCAATCCAAGTGCTACATCATCATCGTCTTCAATCCGATGCCTTCTCCCTTTCTTCGAGCCCTCTTTGTCTCGCAAATGCTGCAAACGAGAATCAACCATTAAGAGTTAAAGGCACAACTCGTCAAAAAAAAATCAGTTCCACATAATGCCCATGTAATGGCCCCAAGCAAGAAAATTCTAGCACCCACCATCGTCACCATCCTTTGTGCTTCACTAACACGTTCAGCAAGAAGCTGCACCTCGTCTTCTTCAACTACATATGTTGGCAGTTGTTTTCCTGCAAATTTCTAAACATAAGCAAGAGAACCATAGAAATAAATTATACAAGACAACAGAGGCAAACCTATTAGCTGCTCAATTCTTTGGAACAACTCAACATCATACTGTGTCACAATTGAAATTGCACGTCCTGATCTTCCAGCACGAGCAGTTCTGCCCACCCTATGTATGTAATCCTGACATTATAAGATAAGAGAATACAAAACTGTTTATAGATTGTATGAAAGTAAACGAGAATACTGACATTTATGAAAGAGTTTAACATACCCACTTTCCTATTTCATGGCAACAACATTATCCACATGAATTTAATGGCTTAAGAAAAAACATAGAGAATGTAATTATTTAAGAAACCTTAGAATTTGTAGGTATGTCATAATTAATGACAACGTCAACAGAAGCAATATCCAGTCCTCTACTCGCAACATCTGTGCATATCAGGATACTTCTCTCCCCAGCCTTAAACTTGTTTAATGCTCCAAGTCTTTTAGGCTGCACCAGAGAAAAATGGATCAAATAACTCTAAAAGTAAGGAACGTAAACATTGAAATAATAATGCACCTGGCTCATCTGACCACTTATGGGGATAGCCCCTAAGCCCAAATTGCGTAACAGCAATGCTATCCTTCGTGTCGCATCACATGTTCTTGTAAACACCATTGATGTACTTCCAGACATTTCGTTTAATAAGAAGACGAGATAGCAGTCCTACATAAGTAATAGTAAAATTCAAATTAATACAATATGACTTAAATATTAAAAAGCAGCTGGCGTATGCCCAAATGCTAGAGTAGGGGAAATCAAGCCCATAAAACCCACAAGCAGACTTGTTTCTTCAAGTCTATAAGTCAGGACAAAAAATGTGGTGAAAATGAGTAAGCACTAAAGGTGTGCCTTTTGACATATGGCATAATGTTGCTTAGATCCGTCAATCTATCATGCTTTGACTTGACTAATTATCCAGCATGCATAAATAATTCTTTAAAATTTCTTTGTTGTGCAAAGATGCCAATTCTTCTACATTCAGCTGCACAGACATGTTATGCATTCACTAAATAACATCATTTACATGTGCCAAGGCTTGTTCACCTTAAGCTTTGCTGGTATAAACAGGTATTCTTGCTTCAGAGTATCCACTGTGGTATATTTTGAATCTACTTCAACCTGCAACATTATTTACTAAAATCTTAGACAGTACATGTCCAGGCATCGCTCTCTTTCTACAGAAACAGGGATGAGAAAGTGCATTGATAAGAGAAATAACTGACCCTTGAAGGATGTTTTAAGCAGGCTCGTTGAAGCTTTGCAACCTACATTAGAACCAAACCATGCACTGTAAAGAGGAGAAGACTTCATCGGATATGGACAACTTGTATGCAAAATCTACCTTATTTGTCATTGTAGCAGAGAACAGGTATGTCTTTCTTTCTTTTGGTATGACCTTAAGTATCTCATCAATCTCCTTCTCAAAATCCAAGTTCAGAAGCCGATCAGCTTCATCCAAAACCTTGCATTCAAAATTGTAGATAGAACTCTCAAAAAATTGCCGGGAACATGAATAAACTAAAAGAGAGACTTGATTCGTACAAGATACTTCAAAGTCCTTAAACTGAAACCTTTCGTATTCGTTAAATGATCAACTAGCCTTCCAGGAGTGCCTACCTGCCAAGTAAACATGGTAAGTTTTTTAAGTATAATAACATATAGAAACAAAGAAATCATGGATGTAGATGCAATCTATGTCTAACATATGTTATTTAATTACAAAAGTTTGTCAACTGCCTCAAATTCTAGTCCACATACCACAACATGTGGTCTTTTTGCAAGTGCAATTGCTTGTGCCATCATGTCTATACCACCAACCACCTGTAAAACCATAAGCAATTAAATCAAGAAGAAAACATAAAAAATATTACAAAGTTGCAAAAAGCAGGTAAGTTTGCTTACTGCAGCACATTTTAACCCAATCCCTGAACCTAATGCTTCAAATTGCTCTGCTATCTGGATAGCTAGCTCCCTGTATATCACGGTAATCCAAATCTTTGTTAAGCTACAAAAGAAGCTCAAAAATACATTAAGTTTGTGGACATAATGATACAAATTCATAAAATGCGCATCTGGAAGAGGCCTGAGTATAACTGCTTCCTCTCTGGTGTTAAATTGTAGAATTATCTTGGATGTGCCAAAGTGTCATTGGCCAAACTTTACCTCATAATCAATTAACATTGACAGAACTCGAGAAAAGTTGGTGACCCTTGAAGAGGGGGAGTTCATTAAACATGACAATATGACGTCATCAATTCTTACCAGGTCTGCTAAATCACACTTTCATCTTGTTCTGCAATGCATGCCAGTCCTTGCACTTGAACCACATGAATTCAAAAGAAGGGCCATTACAGCCGAAATACCTATACATCCTTTTATTTTTTTTATCCGAGTGTTATTGGAGAAATGAGGGCACTTGAACCACATGAATTCAAAAGAAGAGCCATTACAGCCCAAATACCTATACAGCCTTGTATTTTTTTATCCGAGTGTTATTTGAAGCAATGAGGGCATTAGCGTGTTTCATGCGAATGAATATATGTGCAAAATTCTTTGTGGAGCATATCCAAGCTGCCATCTTGTACAGTACCTTAACGCTCATGATATGTCACTTCCATCACTACAAGCTGCAGTTTATTGCAAGGTGACCAGATATTAACAGTTACTAGTTGCATTACTCCAATTTAAAAATCACAGCTCTGAGTAAAGACAAAAAGAAGATGGCATTCAGCCATGAGGGTTGATCAGTGCCCCTACCCTCTTTATATTTGGCAAGTGCCTATACTGTTTTCCAAGTCTTATACCAACTTTGACTACTGTGGGGCTTAAACTGGAACAGACCTGTTGCATTTTCTTAAAATAGATTCCTGCATGAAATTCTAGTCCTTTTTTCCCACATTGGACCCATCAAACTTGAGAATTTGCCTTGTTATGTATTCCACAGTTCATAGGGGGTAGTAACATTAGTATCTTTGTTATTTCACGTTGTCTATGACAATAAGAGGAAGAAGCTTGCGGACCTGGTAGGGGATAGAATGCATGCAAAGAGGGGTTGTGGCTTTTCAAGCAACGCCTGTATTATAGGCAACGCAAAAGCTCCAGTCTTTCCAGATCCAGTCTGGGCAAGTGCAATAAGATCTTTACCTGATATTGAAGGAAAACAGTGTTAATGATCTACTTATTCCTCCAACCAATTGTAAAGTTCTAACCTTCTAAAGCCAGGGGAATGGCTTCAACTTGAATTGGAGTAGGCAATTTCCAACCCAGCTCATTACAGGCATCTGCTAGCTGATCACAGATGCCTAGTTCCCTAAAGGTAGGTAAGGCGGGGCGGTCCTCCGACATGGCCGCTGTATCAGGGTTTAAGGCTTTTTGAAATGAATCACAGCAAGAGACAACAAAAAAACACTCTTTCGCCTTTGCTATTTAGGGTTTTCTTTTCTTCCACTAGACTTTGTTGGCTGCCCTTTTTAACCTGAGCAACCACGGGATTTTGACAAGGTAGTGGGATTGTAGGGTATGGTCGCCTCCTATCGCGAGTGTCCCTCGGAGCACCCTAAAACCCCCCGTCTCGACGCGACATCGCCCTATGGCATGCCATCTTGGCCCTTTGGCATGCCACCTTGACCCGTGGACGTTATGTGCACGTCCTGAATCCGTTATGGCCTGGACGTTACAGCCATGTGTCGATAATGTGCATATGGTACCCCGAATCGGACAAAGCTTACGCGATGCGCGTCCACAGATTGCGGTTACCCGTCGTGGCGTGTTGACCATCGGCGTGCAATAGAGCTCCGCTAAGCGTGAAGCCCTGCTTCCCGGTGTCGTGTAATTGTTGTCCACAATTGTGGAACAGTTCTGCCCACTCGTGGCTGTGTTAGGCTAAGAGTCATATCGATTCGAAATTAGAATTCAATGCGACCTTGCTCGATTCGGAATTAGAATTCGCCCATTCCATAGCACTCGATTAAAACCCAATTTGAAAATCAAGCTCCCGCTATGGTCGCTAAACGTAATAAAAGCGTCAATTTCATCTTCCAAATTTCAAGCTTATCGATATCGTGTCTTGAGGAGGACGATAGTAGACATAGTTTCCACAAGAGGTCGGAGAGGAAACGATCTTTGAAGCTAGTAAATGAGTACCTACATCAAGGAAAAGAGTTCCGCTCCAAGGAGGAAGCTGCCGGACACCACAGGTCGATCTTTGCGATCTCCCACAATGCCAAGGAGGCCAAGCAAACGAGGGCAGTGGACTGAAGAACAAATGGCAGATATCTTGGATGAGGTGAGTGAGTATGGTATATCTGTTAGAGAGGCATCTAGAAGGTCGGGAATCCCAGAATCAACAATAAGGGATCGGGGGTCAGATGGTCAGATAACTCACAAACAGACCGGTAATCCACAAATCCCGGCGACTCTACAAGAGGAAGAGTTAGTCAATTGGGCACTCTCCGTATTCGAAAGGTGGAATGGGGTTACACTCTCACCGTCAAGGAAAGGGCAAAGATGATGGCTATGGAGGGGGCAGCTCAGAAATTCCCCGGGTTCCCGGGAGTAAATGGTGGAAGCTGTTCAAACAGAGGCATCCAGAGGTTACACTAAGAAGTGCAGAGACACTAGATGTGTCTCGGGCGCGTGCTATGACACAAGAGAATCTGGATAACTTCTATGCTAGTCTGAGACAAATCTATGGCGAAGTTCAATTTCCGGCCTCTAGGATCCGGAATGCCGATGAGCCCGGCATCCAAGGCTAGTAAGGTGAAGGGCATGAAGATCATAGGAAGGAAAGGGGAGCATAGGGTCAATGAGGTGGTCATGAACAATAGGGAGTGGGTGACCATTCTGGTATGTGTAAATGCTGAAGGGTTTAGGATACCTAATTTGTATATATTCAAGGGTACACGGATGAGGCAAGATAACATTGCCAGATGTGAGGAAGGGGCAATTCAAGTTGTGCAGCCCTCGGCTTGGATGACTACAGAATTGTTCAAGTCTTGGTTGTCACATTTTGTTGCTAGGGTTCCTGGTGGAGTATCTCCAACAAGGCCACATCTGATAATATTGGATGGCCATGGCAGCCATGTGGAGCTGGAAGTGATTTTGGCAGCTAAGGAAATGGGCATACATTTTGCCCTACTTCCAGCCCACACATTGCATAGGTTACAACCTTTGGATGTTGCATGCTTTGCACCATTCAAGGCAGCTTTCAAGAGATTGAGATCTTCTTACATGGTTAGCAAAGGGAGGACTGAACCGAAGAGGGAGGACATTGCAGAGCTCATTTCACAGGCAGTTGAATCAGGGCTGACACCTAGCAACATCAAGGCAGGGTTTAGAGCTACTGGGATTTGGCCATTTAACTCGGACAAAGTTAAGCCAGGCCAGGAAAGTGGCAGGTTTGGAAGAGTGCCCATGGAGCAGATTATCAAAAGTGTGGGCCAGGAAAATGCAGCCAACTTGGAGGAGGAGGAATTGGAGCAATTCAACATGGCTGACTTGCATGCCTTATGGGAGGCACCACGCCCTGCTGGTGAGCATGGTGGCCAAGAGCCTACTGGAGTGCATCAACATGTAGTTGACAATGTGGACATTGAAAGACATGATGTGCATCCATCTCACCAAGAAGATGCACCAGATGGGGAACATCAGGCCATTGAGCAGACCTTACAACCTTCACAGCAACATGTGGTTCCACCTGCTGACATGGGAACAGCACATGCTTCCCTACAGAAGTGAGGACATCACAGGCCTGCATGCAACAATCTCAATCCTCGAGGGCAAGGAATCGAGGTGTAGTCCCAGACCTAAGTGGGAGGGTGCATATCTCTAGTGATGGCTTCTGTGAGGCCTTGGCTGCTGAGAGGTCTAGGAGAGCTGAGGCAGCAAGACTAAATAATGAGCAAGTTGCAGCCAGGAAACTCGAAACTGCTAGAAGGAAATTGAAAAAAGAGGAGAGGGCCGGGAGAGTTCACAGTAATAGGGAAGAGAGGGAAAATAGGAAGAAGGCTGATGCAGAATTTGAAGCCTCTACTGCTAGACTTAGGGCACTAATGTACCCCAGAGGCATCTCAAGAGTTGCAGCAGTCTTCAACTTTCAGAGACCAATGAGTGATGAGGTGAGGAGCAAAAGGTTAGAGGTTAGAAACAGAATGAGGACAAGGCAAGGGTTGAGTCCAATCAGGGATCCAATTTTGAGAACATCATTCAACATAGATCCTGGACTTCAGCAAGTTAGTGGATTGACCACACCAGTTACTAGTGATCATGCAGGTGACCAGGATAGTGAAGATGAAGTGAATGTTATGTGTAGCCTGGAGGATACTCACCTGTGCTCGGGAGATGTTGGTGGTGTGCAGGATGTTAGCATAGAAGGATTCCCGCCTGCAGTGGGACTGGCCCCAAACTCAATTAGTACAATCAGGTCACCATTGAAGACCTGGGACTTGGTCAACAGGGAGGGAGAGTCACAGCAAGATGCAGGTATTGGCCCTGGGAATTCCATGAGGTTGGATACACAAGGTTGGGTGAGTTATGCAACAGCACATTCTGGACCCCAGCATGACGGGGATAAGGCCATAGACAAAGCTAGGATCATTCGAGAAATGGTCGAAATAGGCGTGGAAAAGGACATAATCTCTCGGGCCAAAGGAATGGATGTGGAGTTTGCAAAAACCTGGAGGGCAAATATGTCTGAAGGGTCAGTACCAACACCAAGATTCGAAGAGGGAAACACTTTCACTAACCAGGTGTTTTTTTTTTTTTGAGAGAGAATGAAGTTTTTTCCATTAATTATAGAAGAAAAGTACAATGAAGTTCATTGTCAATGTGGGAACAAGACAATAGAACTGTAGGTAAAAGCAGTAATTACAATAAATATAAAATAGATGCAGATTGATGATCCACAAAGAGTCTGCTGGAGCAACAGTGAGTGCAATAGTGATATGAAGGTATAACATGATAAAATCTGCCAAGATACCTGCAAGACCTGCAATAGACCTGCTGATAGCTGAGATCCAGTGGATTTCAACTTTAGACAGGATACTTAGATAGTAAATTATGGAACCAAAAGGTAGTCAAAAGGAAAGTGGTAAAAGATAGGATTGGGAAGGCTAAGTTAAAAATGGTAAATGTCAAGGTAGTTGAACTGAGCTGGATATTCTGGCTTAATGATGAGGATTCGATTGTTCCCCCAGTTAAGTAACTGAATCAGAGTATCAGAGTTAATAGTGGCCCTCTGAAGGATGAGAGAACCATATGCATCTGCCATTCCTCTATGATAATAGTAGCATCCCCTGTAGAAATCAAACTGCTGCTCTGTCATGTTGCTGCTAAATCTATCTAAGAACCACCATAGCTCATGCATTAGATAAGTGCCTCTGCAGAATTCAATGGTCCAATCAAGCTCACTATCAGGAATATCAAGGATGTCCACATCAGTTCTGCCCCTAACTAGACCTGTCCAAAGGCCCTCTGTGTATTCAATATCATTGTCCCTCAGCTGTTCAACATAAATCTGATATTCATGTTCTAGATCCCTCCTGAGACTGATCATGTAATCTGATAGATAAAATATCACTGTTAGCAAATTCATCATGACAATGTAATCTAAACAAATTAAAGTGCCCATTGAAGACTCCCAAATGATTCCATCTCTCCTCGAAGTGTGTTTCCCTTTTGTTACAAGTAGCTGACAGCTCTAGATCATAAATAAAATGCAATTTGATCCAGGTACATGAAACTGAATGCTTGCCATGTAAGCACCTATTTCTATGTTTCCAAATGTTCCATAATGCTGTAAAATTTAAAGAGTTAATAAAAGCATCATCATTTATAAGGAAATTTAGAAGACAATTGGGCTTGGGAATTGCAAATTTCTGCTGAAACCAGTGCCAAAAGGAATTTAACTTGGGACATAAGAAAATATGATTCAAATCTTCAATTTCATTACATTGCAAGGGACAATGAGAATCAATAGGAGCTGCATTTCTAGATTGATGTCTAGCAAGAGATTGTAGATTTGGAACACTACCATTTGCAATGAGCCAAATAAAGTATTTGACCTTTGGAGATAAGAAGGATTTCCAAACACTTTGAAACAATTTATGCTCGATGTCAGTGGAGATATTCCAGAAGTTTTTTGCTTTGGAGGCTGACTCAGGTTTACTCAGAAATTTGTATATCAGGGAAACTTTGTATGTATGCTTGTTGTTCAGGGTCCAATCATGAGAGGAAATGGAATTAGAGTCTAAATTCAGACCATTAATTTTCTGAAAGATATGCTTGAAAAGATTCCTATCAGAAATTGTTCCCCTAATTTTTTGCTTGAAGGCAGTCCAAGTGATCCATTTGTTGTTGACTCTCAGATCCCCTAAAGTGAGGAAATTGAGTTCACTCCATTTCTTGTAAATTCTAGGATGAATTATAGCCAGAGGGGATGAGATATCATTGGATAAAGCAGGATTCCAGAAAATAGAGGATCTAAGATGGCAAGCTTGAAGGTCAACATGTTTGAATGCTCTATGAGATAGATTCCAGGCTAGAATAATGTTTCTCATCAGAGGAGATGTGTTGGAGCCAGACTGAAGATTAAAGAAAGCAGATGAAGGCAACTGATGAGACACAGAGGGATGCCCTTTTATAAAAGTACAAGATAGCCAGTGTTTAATAAATATTGAAGCAGGGTTGTTTGATTGAAACAAGGATCTCCATACATACTTTCCTGCTAAAGCATAACCTTGGAGAAGAAGATTTTTGCAACCAAGCCCCCCATGAATTTTACTTTTAGAAACTGATTTCCAATTTACCATATGATGTTTGCCCCAGATAAAATTCCTGATAATCCTTTCAAGTTGTTGATAGATAGATTTTGGGGCAAGGAGGGCAGATGAAAAATAGATGTGGGAGCTGGCAATGACTGAGTTGGCAATGATAGTTCTGCCTGCTAAGGAAAGACAAGAACCATAATTTGATAACTTCTTCTTGATCCGAGAAATAATTGGGGACCAGAGACCTTTAATAGATGGATTGGAGGAGAGGGGCATGCCAAGAAGTTTGGTTGAGTCATTTGAGTGAATGCACTTAATTCCAGAGATGCTGTCCACAGAAATATTCCCAATTATGACACATTTGTCCCTGTTTAAATAAACCCCTGAAGCAGCACTGAAAGAGTCAATGATCCTGAAGAAAGAATCAATGTTAATTGGATCATTTTTCAGAAAAGTGAAGGTATCATCTGCATATTGAGATATAGTGAGAGTTGAATTGTCAGGAAGAGTGAGACCATGCAGATTGCATGCATTCTGGTAATAATGAATGGCACAGGTAAGCATTTCAGCTACTGCAATAAATAAATAGGGAGCTAATGGGCACCCCTGCCTGACACCTCTGGCCAAAGGGAAGAATTTAGAGGGAGATCCATTTATTAAGATGGCAGATTGAGATCTTTGATTGAGACCAATAATGAGCTTAATAATCTTCTCAGAGAAGCCAAGCTTTATTAAGGCAAATTCTAGGAAGTCCCACCTGACAGTATCGAATGCTTTGGAGAAATCCAGCTTTAACAAAATGCAGTTCTGTTTAGTCAAGGAGTTCCAGTGAAGACCCTCCATAGCTGCAATATAGTTATCAAGAATAAATCTATTAGGTAGGAAAGCTGATTGGCATGAGCTGATAACATTTTGAAGATGACCTTTAATCCTGTTGGCAACTATTTTAGCACAGATCTTATAGGAAGAATTAGTTAATGAAATAGGCCTCCAGTCAATAAATTTGGAAGGGTTGTCAACTTTTGGGATCATGGTGATAAATCCAGAGCAGATAGAGGGATGTAAGTGATTGAGATTCCAAAAACCATGAATCATGTGCAACAGGTCATATTTAATGATATCCCAAAATTTAATGTAAAATTCAATAGGCAGACCATCAGGCCCAGGGCTTTTGTTTTTCCCAAGAGATTGAATAGTGGCTAGAATTTCAGCTTCAGAGGGAAGATTCTCAATGTCAGGAAAAGTGGAAATAGAATATGTGCTTGGCAGATTGCTCAGAAAATCTTTGAAATTAGTTCCCTGGATAGATTGAGCAATATTATCAGATGGCTTAGCAAAGATATCCTTATATTTGTCCTGGAAGAAATTGGAGATATCAAAATGATCTGAGATTGAGGATCCATCATCCTTGACAATATGAGATAACTGGGTTTTCAGGATCCTATTTTTGGCCACCTTGTAGAAAAATTTTGAGTTACTGTTGTCCATACAAGAATGGTATTTAAGTTTACTCCTGATTGCAGCACCTTTGGCATCATGTTCTTCTATTGCTCTAATGGACATTTCAAGATTTTCCTCTAGCCTATGAAGATTAGAGTTCAAAGGATCATTTTGAAGATTTAATCTGACTTCTTTCATTCTCTGGAGATAATTGTTCTTCTCAGCAATTTTGGAGTCATGAAGATTCTTGGACCAGGTTTTTATCCAAGATTTAGAGAGCTTGATATTAGAATAAAAGGATTTCATGGAGTTTTCAGCCCTCACTCTTGGCAAGGAATTGTAGAATGATGAAAATTCAGCAATGAATTTGTCAGAGTCAAGGAGAGAACAATTTAGCTTGAAGGGGATATTTCCAGACCTTTTCATGATAATATTATGCTTGGTAGACAAGAATTGAGGTTGGTGGTCAGATATAGATGTGGATTCATCACTGAATACTACACAATTGTCCCAGAAGGAATTAGAAATATTATTTATATAGAATCTGTCAAGGGTGCAGAATACTCTAGCATTTCCAGTTTGCTTATTGGACCAGGTAAACCTTGCAGTAGATGAGGGGATATAATTAAAAAGATGTTGATCCAGAAAAAAGTCCCAGTTGGTCCTCTCAGAAACAGACATGTTAAGATTCTTGCCACATTTAAGATCCCAAGTAGGGGTGTTGTTGAAATCACCACCTAAGATCCATGTTTGACATGTTTGAGAGAGAAGCCATGTATTGAGTTCCAGCCAAGTTTTTTCTCGAACTCTAGAATCAGTGGAGGCATAGATATTGATAATACCAAAGGAGAGATCTCCATGCTTAAGAATGACAGACTGCCAAGTTCTGCAAGGACTATTGTATACATTTTCATGAATGAAATTTCTCCAAATAATACAAATACCTCCAGATGTGCCAGAGGCCTCAATCCAAATTGAGGAATAGCCTGGACCAATCCAATCACCAAGATTGGAGCACTCAAAGTTTGGGAGTCTGAGCTCCTGAAGAAGAATGATATCAGACTTGTAGGATCTGATTTGAGAAATTGCCCTTCTCCTTTTAAGAGGGCCTTTTATTCCCCTGAGATTCCAAGAGAGAATCTTCATTGAGGAAAATAGGGAGATAGAGTCGAGGATGACAGATCCAAAGACAAGTTAAGAGCAGTTAAGAGCAGTGGCTCCTAGTGATCCTTCTCAAGCTATTTCTTGTATTAGCAGCTGGAGTACTTGAGAGATATGAGGTCCCTTTGGGCTTGCCTGATTTCAATTTCTTTTTCCTTTTGTTATGTCTTCTTTGAGAAATAGAAGTAGAAGTAGAAGTGATGAGATTACCTTTAACAGGGTTATCCAGAGTTGTCTGAATAGAATTATTGATTAAATAAGAGTCATCATCCCAAGAATCAGTAGATATGTTACCTTGAGGGCATAGATTTTCTTTTTCCAGATCAGAGTCAGATTCAGTATTAGGAGCATGAGGACAAGTCCAAAATTTAGAGTTACAGCAAGCTTTAGGATCAGAAGAAACCATATTAGGATTTAACTCAGAATTATCACAAGAATTATTAGCATTAAACTTGCTTTTATCTTGATAATGAAAGGAATTAAAGTCTATAGAGGAAAGATCTTGCATGGAACAAAGTTGAGTCTGCATATTCTGATGTTGAATCCTTGAGGCAGAATCTTTCTGTATCTGAGTGTCCATAAGTAACTCCTGGCTTTTGTGATTGTCACATGCTAAATCTGAGACCTTAGCTGGTTCTTTGTCCAAAAAACTTATCAAATTTTCCATTTCTGTTTGATATGCCTGATCTGCTGAGATTGTAATCTCATATCCAACTGATGGCACAATTAACTCTTTTAACAAAGATTCAGTATATGGAGAAATAATCTCATCCTGTTTATGACAAGGAAGGATATTTGGTTCAGTGGAAAAAGAGGGAGAAAGGTCAATAAGGTCAACTTGAGGTAAATGAGCAATTAAAGGTTCAGGAAGATCAATTTTTTTGGAAATAATATGAGAAGGTTCAGGAGAAGGGGCAGGAGGGTGCACAGTCTTA
Organism: Isoetes taiwanensis; assembly: GCA_021234155.1. NCBI lineage: Eukaryota > Viridiplantae > Streptophyta > Lycopodiopsida > Isoetales > Isoetaceae > Isoetes > Isoetes taiwanensis. Next base: position 2,238,128 of record JAJEKV010000093.1, read on the forward strand.
TTGGGGAACAAATTTGGATCCAAGTTTGATTCCAAATTACTATCCAAGTAGTCTTCATTTAGGTCTGCAAGAACACTGAAGTTGTTGGAGCAAATAATATCATGATCCTCCTCAGAAGACATTGACAAAACTTCTGTTACAGCTGTATTTGCTTTTGCCTCATTAACTGTGTTTTTGGTTTGGCTATCCAGCTTGATAGTGTAATTACCTTGCTTTTCAGTAGAAATATTGGTATTTCCTTCCATAATTAATGGAACTTCATAATCTGTATCTGAAGTTGTACCTGTAGAATGTCTTGAAACAAAGTTTTTCTTGCCATTTCTGTAAGTGCCAGTATTTCCAGAGTTGTTGATATTTCTGTTTGAATTGGAATGACTGAGAATGTTCTTTAAGGTACCGTGAAGATCAAAATTGTTTGTAGACCAAGGCATCTTTCCTTTCAGTAATCTAGAATTCAGAGAATCTGATGTTTTAGATAAGGAATTTTTGCTTGTGTCAGAACCACCTGTGTTGTTTTGTGGAGCTGCAGAATTTTCTTTTATAAGAATGCCTTTGTTGAGAATCTTGACCTTTGACTGACTATCAAGAGCATATGAGAAATTTTGAGGTAGAGCAGCATCAAAACACCTGAGAGAAACTTCCCTGGCTTTTAGATCTCTTTGCTTAGAGATTCTCTTCTGACTCCCATTAATTTTTTTCCAAGGAGTGGATTGTCTATTTTCTTGATTCCCTGAGATTGATTTGACTTGAGGAAAACCTGTCTGATTGGTAATATTCTCCTTCATACTTGAGTAATCAACCAGGTTGTCACATTGTTCGAGATGATTATGTCTATGGTTACATTTTTAGCAAATACTTGGTAAACCAACCCAATGAAGCTGCAAGTTAATTTGTTTCCCAAAGAAATCAGTGATAGGTATGGAAGTTGGGACAGTTTTGGATATATCAATTTGAGCAAAGCATTTTGGAGGTCTGTAAGGTGAGAATTCAGTTGTCAAGTATGTGCCAATTGAGTTGAAAATTTTTGAAAAGCAGTCTTCATTCCAGTAGATGGGATTGAGATCACTCATGGTAACAGAGGCAACATGATATTTGCTGAATTCATTCAAAGGCAAAGTGGGATACCATTTAAGAAATGTAAGCTGATAGGTGTCACAGGTAGATTTGCCAAGCTTAAGAAAATAATTGGAGGTTCTCTCACAGCCACATTCAGCTAGAAGATAAGGATAGTTGAGCCAAAAGATAGAGTTAATGGTGATCCCTTTGTGAAGCCTAAGCAAATGATCCCAAAGCTTTTCAACCCTTAATCCCACTGAATCAACCTTAATGATAACAGCACATTTTGAAAGACAATCAATTCTGGAGGAAATCAGAGGGGAATTTAGTTCAATACCTCTGAATGGTTGGGTGTTAACTGGAGACCTCGATTGCTGGAAGGCGAATTCTTCAGCAAGATCCTGATCAGAGATTAATGGAGCAGCAGAAGGCCTCGGGATCATTTGTAAGGGAGCTCCATTAGCATCCAATGGAGGATCATTAGAAGGATTGTCCCAACGAGGAGGAGAGGTGCTGAAATGATGCATATCTTTGGCAGAGTAAACCAAGTCAGAGAAATCTCCAAATTTCCAAACTTTGGAGGGATCAGAGTTAAAAGAACTTAACTGTGTGAGGAGCTCGGATCTCTGATCAGCAGGAAGGTGCATGCATTTGTGAAGAAGAGCCAAAGATTGCAAGTTTAGGGTTGCCGAGGTGTTTAAAGGAGAAATTTGAATTTTTTGGGGAATTTTAGCCATTAATGCAATGAAAAGATAAAGGTGAAACTGAGAAACACTGGGAAAGAAAGGGGAGAAAAAGCAGAGCAAATGACAGAAAGGCAGATGATGGAAATTAAGCAAGAATCAAGAAATGAAGGAAAGAGATTAACCTGAAGCTAGAAGGATTAACTTACCAAATGAATGCCAAAAGTAACCTTCCAAAGGAAACACAATCCTTTCATTCTGAGTAGATCTTGACAGAAATTTTACAATCTGACCAGTTGCAGAACACATAAAAATGAGCTGTAGGGGTGATATTTCTTTTTCCAATGAATTCAAGAGTCCAAGCTTCAATAATTTCTTCTGCAAATTCTTCAGAGTCCGGGACAAAGGAGAATTCTGCTTGAAATAGATGATCAGGAAAGGTTTGTTTGCAGATAAAATGAAACCAAAGTTCAGAGAAAGATCCCTGCAAGAAACCACAAGTGATTCTTTTATCCTGCTTCAAGATTGCGAAAAATTTTGTATCCATAGAACGAGCAGAGCAGGGAGAATTGAATGAAGACCGGCCCTCTACAAGGCCGGGAGGGAATTGAGCAGAAGAAGGGATCGATCAAGCAGGGAATTGAGGTTCAAGCTCGAAATTGTGCCAAGAACGTTCAAAAATGAATAGGACAAGAAATTCAAGAAAAATGGCGCTCATTTTTAAGGCGCTCCCTTAACTTGCCATAAAGCAAAATAACCAGGTGTGTTAAGTCTACAACAGGAGCTTAATAGAACTAGCATTTCTGATACAATTCTAACATCTAACATTTGCACATGGCAGGAAGCTGAAGACAGTGACGAGACCATAGATGAGACCTTAGACAACTAAGGTAGCAACACTTGTAGCAGCAACACAACATTAAATATGAAAGCAAATATTATTTGCATTGTATATTTAAGTTTGATAAATTGGTCTAACATTAAAATCAGTTCTCATGACATGTAATACAGCAAACATTGGTCTTCAAATGGAGGGGATCATCAGCCCAATTTGGAAAGTTCTGTTGCATTTGTAAATGAAAACTGTGTTAAGACAATAACTCAAGGGAATCATCATATTCATTTCAAAGAAGCCCGAGGGCTGATGCAAAAGTTGGCACTAAGGCCCATCACAAAAATGCTTGATCCGCAGGCCACATTATACATCAAAAGGGCAGGCAGGTGAGGGAAGCTTATCAGCCAATAAAGAGGAGGTGAAGAAATGAGGTCATCCAGTGGAGCCATTGCAGACAAGGCTGGAAGCAATCAATGATCAACAGGGCTCTGAAAAAGAACGCAGTCATCCTCACTAACCACTGGCAGCGGTGGATGAGGTCGGTCTCACAGTAGCGCCCTTTCAACCACAGGTTGCAATCGGGGAGATACCTCAACATGCGGGGTTGATGCTACAACCGGGTAACCTCCCGGCGAGTGTGACGAGGCAATTCACAATTGTAAAGAAAATCGGAGTTGTTGAAGTCGTGCTTTCGAACTTGGGATTTGGGAACATTACTCTGCGGTGGCGGGGGCGTTTTGGGGAGATGGGTCCCCTCTCTGCCGGACCTAGCGGTGTCCCGTGCCGGGCGCATCCCGAAAGCTTGTGCGACGTGCTTGATCCATGTTCTTCGCTGCCAATGCAAGAAAAACATGTTTAAATTAAACCAGAAACATCCAAAACATCTTTGAAGAGGTAGCGCGGAAGCCGGTGCTTACTTTGTCTTTGGTTCGATGGAGCTAATGAAGAATACACAGAATGTCATTTGCGCGAAAACGAACTTCGGGAATTTAAGAACGATTGGAATGATGGTTACATTGCACTGATCAAGCCGGATATCCAAAAGCTTACGCTTTAATGGCGAATTCCTAATCACTAGCCGAGCAAGCGAGTCGGTTAAGGGCAATTTAGGAGCGAATCGATACGAGAATTAGGAAGGGTTGAGGCTGGAAATCGACGAAGGTGGGCCGGTTTGGGGACGATATCCGTAACCCTAGGGCGCGATAGCTGGCAACCGTGAGGGCGTAGGGGGCCTCGGGTATGGCGATAAGGGTGTAATCGTAAGGCACTCATTATTGCACCGCCCCCGTTAGCGGGAGACTGGACCACGTACGTAATGTTAATTGCCATGTTAGTTGGCACACTCGGCGTCATAGCGGGTCCGTAGGTCTGGCGACGGCAGGCTCCGAAAGGACGCGAATGAGGCCATCGAATTAACGACGGGGAGCCTAGACCCCCCCATCGAAGATGCCATAACTTCTCAATCTTTGCGATTTTAGGAAAAATTTGTTCCACAAAGTTGTAGTCCAGGTCATTAGGTACTCAAAACACCCGGCAGACGACAAAGCGCGCAATTGTATCTCGATCTACAAGTGTTTGCCTCTTAAGTGCGCGAAACATGGCGACCATACTCTATTAAGTTAACATTTTTGGGAACGGTTAAACCGCTTTTCTTTTCATCCACTAGACTTTGTTGGCTGCCCTTTTTAACCTGAGCAACATGATTTTGACAAGGTAATCCGTGGGATTGTAATAGGGTAACATTGTTGGGACAAAATTCCCTCTTTATCCGGTTAAACCGCGACCGGGGCAGTTTAACTGAATAAAGGGGGATTTTGGACCAAAATTGTCACCCTAACAATATAATAGATGGGGAAAAAATTTCGTTCATTTTCCTATTTCCTTGTTGCGTTTTCACTCTGGCGCAAGCATTCTCGGCAGCTATAGCACGTCGCAAACTTCTTCGGTGGCTTGATTTCCATCGTCCAAAGGCAAGCTCTTCTCCAAAAACAGGTCATAGAGGTACAAATCCGGCATCTGAGGCTAATGGTAATCGATTGATGCAAGGTGTTGTAATGGAAAGCAAGAAGCCTGGTCCTGACGACGTTTCCAAGCAAGAAGGTTCTGCATTTTTCTAGAACATAAATTTTTCATGTTTTGTAACGAGCCTGGCCCGTTAGCATGCATGTAATTTACCTTTACCTACTAATGCTTATTGAGATTATTTCAAATGGTCATTGCATACTATATATGAGAAGTTTATACAAAGTTCATGTGATACAAGAAAAGAGCATCAGTTTCTATGAGGATTTGTAGAAGGATATGGAAGGAGCAATTTTTGGGCAGTTTTGCTGGTTGGGATTTAAAGCGTCATATCTCAGTGACCCGAGATCAAATTCAGATAATCTTTAGTTTGCTAGAAAGATTTTCAAGTCAGCTTTCTGGATTAGGTCTGATCAAGCTAAAATTCATTTGTATGGCAGAGTTATGGCAAAAATAGTTACAATGGATCAGAAGTGACTGCACATGTATCTTCTTCTACAGATTGGTTCTTGGAGCGAGAAGCTGGACTTTTTAAGGCACAAGTATCTGCAAGGAGTCCATACTTCAAAGAATTACCTGGTGGGTGGTTTACATCTTACACCAGGGATATCTTGAATTGTGAATAAATGAAAAGAGATTGTTGAATTCAGAGATCTAAGAGTTGGGTTGGTAATGAAATTAATAAGGATAAAATTGATTCCTTCTTATGAATAGAACGAACTTCAATGCAAAAATAGATTTATAGTGATTGAGTCTGTTAGCAAAGTTATAATCTGTGCACGATTAAGAATTAAACCGTGAGGTCATGGTGAGAGATACAGAAGAAGGAACATGATTAAATTATAATGCTAGAAGCCTTTAGAATAGCTTATGGGGCTTTTCGGTATGACCACAGCATGGAACCCAACGGGTTAAACATAAGTTAAGAAAATATGTAGCACAATAACAGGGGTTCAGAGGGATTTGATATAGATGTGAAAATAACTCCTCCTAAAACCATAGATCATATCCCTAAAAAGATTGAATTGATTGTTACAAAAAAAAAACATAAATTTAAGATAAAAAATAATTACGTTAGCTCACTGGTTATAGTGGTCAAAGTAGTTTTATTAAGACTTATTTTAGTAGAGGTTCGAGCCCTCATACTTCATATTCTAAAAGCTTAAACGAAGTCATAGAAATTCCATATTCCATCAAAACCTTAGGCGAACTCATATTTTATATTTCAAAATCATAGGTGCCTCCAATCATAAATGACCATAAGCGAAACAAGAGGTGCCATATATGGCCCCAAATACGGTCTGGGCCATAGGATCGACAGATCCGACGTCTAGGGTGCACCTTGTTTAAAATATATAGCATAATAACAGGGAATTACATGGAATGTTAATATAGCTAAGGGAATAAATGATAAAGAAAGATAAGGTGTTATGCTTCTCCATGGAGGAGAAGATCTTGGGAAGCTTATGGGAGCTTCTGGACATAAGTCTGATATGGGACACTTGCGGGGCTGATGAGATGCATGAAGCATGCTCTGGATGAAGTATTTAGTAATAGATCTAGTAGACTTAATTGACAAGTCGTGATCTCATTGAAGCACAATTTCATTAAAATAAGAAATTTCGTGATTCCAATTAGGGACGAAAATATTTTTTAGTCCATTTTATGACGATTTTTTGAGCAATTATGGCGCCATTTAGCAAAAATATGTATCTAAAGTGACATTTATTGGCGCCATTAAAAATACTAATAGTGCATATAATGAAGCTAAAGAAACATAAGATCACAAAATCAGTAAAAATTTCTATATTCATAGATTTGCATATCCAATATCTGGCATTATAACAGGGGTTTTTTTTTGTGAGTTTATATGTTTTTTGGCATGGTTTTCATATGATTTCATGGGCATATTGCACGAGGCATACTAATCAGTACATCTAGAGTGCATCAAGTTTTTGCATGCAATTTGTGTCTTTGTTTCATCCTCCTCAATGGTTAAAATCGGAGGGCTTACAAAGAAAGCCCTCTTTAAATTCAAAAAGATCCAAGGGCTTATAACGAAAGCCCTTTTCTCATGAAAAAACAAAAGATGAACCATTTCTAGGATTTCGGAAAGGCGTCGGTGGAGCCAAGGCAAGGGCGGCAAGACCATTGTTACCTCAATCTCGCGTCCTTTGCCCAAGGAGAAATCTCCATGTTTGAACTCTTAAGCATATTTCCCTGATAGTCTGGTGGGTTCTCCATGTTTCGAAATGGGGCTTATTGAAGAAAGCAGGAGCTTTAACGACAATTGGACTAGGCGGATGGGCTTTGCTTGAGGATGGAGACAGAAGACGCCGATTCAAGCTTTTATGGGTTATCCCTACCCGTCTTGCTAGGGACGTTTTTACTGCCACCGCCAATCTCTTCGGAGTGTGCGAATGGAGGATAGTAAGAATTGGATACAAGGAAGTTGGATGTGATCTGCTCCCTTTTTTTCACAATGGGATTAAAGAATCAACCGATGCATACTCTTTCACCAATGCACACTCCGGCTACTATGAGATTGGATTGGAGACCTAGCTTCACAGCACCATGCATGACGACAGAACCTGCATTGGGAGGTACTATCACCTCAGACACAATCACAATTGGGAACTGTTTCCACTGTGCATTCAAGATATTCATTATCCAGGGTTGCCATGTAGCCATGAGCGTCATCCTCTGATTCCTCATCAGTAGACGCCTCCTCTGCTATATATGCTCTAGATTTCCTTTTATTATTTTGCCATCGTTTCTTCTGATGAGGTCTAGAAGATCTGCGAGATTCTTGAGGCTGTCGTTTGGACTCCTCATCTGATCTAGAATCTTCATTGCAATGTCGGGCCGAGTGGCCCAATTTGTTACAATTCTGGCACTTGACAGACCCCCTGGAGTGATTATCAGAGCCCTTGTTGTGGCTGTTACTTCCTGCTTGGCTACAAGAGCACCATTAGGTTCAGCTTCAAGTGAATCTTTCATAGTGCTAGAATTCAAGATTGCCTATGGAAGGCTCGCAAATTTGCCACCGCTCCTTGGACTCTGTAAGTATGCTTGTGCAAGAATGCATGTTTAATAGAATTTTTAAAATCGTTTAATCTATAACCACAGCTGCTGGTTTTGTCTGCTGGTTTGAACATTGGAAATTTTCTGATGTCTTATTTGGGTAGAGTAGATTTAATGTTGTGCAAATTCTAATGGGCATGGAAATTACCGTAAGAACCTTGTGGTTTTAACAAAGCAGTGGACGACATAAAATGATTTGAGAATTGTGTTTGCAGGAAGTGGTGGAGAAAGCATATATGGAGGAAAGTTCAAAGGTATGCTTCTATGGTCTGCATTACTTTCAATCGTTGCAGATGAAAACTTCATTCACAGTCATAATGATCTCGACGTCTTATCTATGGCTAATGCTGGGCCCAATACGAATGGCTCCCAGTTCTTTATTACGTTTGCTCCAGCAAAACATCTTGATGGGTATGAGCTCTCTGCTATCATGCTGAGATGCTGGCCATGCTAACTGTTGTAAAACCTGTTTAATTTTCTGATACTGCCTAGTGTTGCTATTGTCATTTTTACAGAATGTAACAAGCAAACCCCTTATAGTTGCAAGGTAACTGTAGTAATTTATTTTTATTGATGACAGTTGACCTTGTTATGGTCTGTTATTGAGTGAATCTATTAAGTGATGAATCCATGTACAGCCAATTGATTCTGTTATATAAGGTGTTACCAATACTAGCACTTCATGTAGAAGAAGCTGTTGGTTTCTTACACCCTGTTTTAGTGATAGTGTTTTGATGTTTGGAATGTTCTGTCCTTAGCTGAGTTATTTTGATATACTTTCTGCTTAAAAGCTCACATTATTGGATCTCTTTGGCATTTAAAACACTGGCATTTAACTTCAGTAGAGGATGTGCAAATGCCTGACATTGATATCCATTTTATATTTGACAATGATGGTGGTTCGTTATTAAAATTTTCTATTTTCTTAGTCCTAATGATTAATGGTTAATATGCAGGAAGCATGTCGTTTTTGGAAAAGTTGTGGAGGGCATGGATGTTTTGAAGAAGATTGAACAGGAGCCTACCAGTAGCCCTAAGTTTAGACCCAAGAGGACTATTAAGGAAGTGCTTCAGACTTATAATGGAATGCCAATGCCAAATTGTGAACAACTTTATCGGTTGAACTGAGCATCTTTTGGCATATGGGACAGCCGTGGTGATTCTGGTCCAGATCATTCCATATTTGTTGGATATCTTGCACTAGATGTTACAGATTATGTGCTTGCATTGATACCAGCACATGTTATCATATGCACTAGCATATGCATGACAATGTGCAGCTTACAATATTAGGGGGTATTTTAAACTATTTTGACAGTTGATTCTCTTGAGCTAATGGTACTGGCTTTATATTGGGCGCCATGGCCCCTTTCAGTAAACCTTATGATGTTATTATTGTGTGTTTGCGTATATTTGGGCTGCTCTTGGTATGCAATAGAAATAATTTGTTTGTCTTGATGTTATTGTGCTTTTTAGTAATTAATGTCTAGACCCATAAAATTTACCTATATTTGCTTTAGTTAGGGCCCGAAGGGCCCAATTTTTTTTTTAATATAATAATCAACACACAACTACCATTAACATTATTAATATAAATCTAAGCTTGCATTCAAAAATGTAGGTGGCGACTCATGTTGGCGATGGCGGATCTGAGGCGGCGACTCCAGGCCGTATGAGCGGATCGGATGGAAGGAGTTCTGGAGGTATGGCAGACGATCGGATTGGCAAGAGGGGGCCTCAGGGGATGCAATCGGCTCCTCCAAAGCGGATTCCGAAGCTGGCGCGGGCGGCCCAGCAGAATCGATTGGGTGGGGTAGGTTCTTCAACCCAAAAACTTGATCTGTCTTCAGCAGACCTTCTTGCGGCAGAAAGGGGGGCTGCAGGGATCGAGTCGGCACTATCGGGTCTACAGGGACGACCTGCTGAGCAGGAGCTATCGCCAAATTTTATTGCAGGTGAGACGGTTGGTGTAGGGAGGAATTCGGCAGCTTTAGGGCCTCAGGGCCGGCCGGCTGGGCTAGGGTTTGGGTTGCCCTCAGATCCGGTTGCCCCAGTGCCGGTCTTGATCTGTTCGTCACCTGCAGCAGTAGTGGAGGGTGGTAGCGGGCCTCTTCAAAGTGGTGCCCATCGGACTCAGTTGTGCAGGGCTTTGGAGAGCGAAGGGGTAGGGCAGACAGCCTTAAACCCTCTGCTGGGTTGTGCACAGCAGCCATGATTGGGGCAAGGCCCCATGGAGATTGAAGACAAGGAGGGAGCGGGCTGCCCTCCTCTGGGTTTTGTGCAGCAGGCAGGGTCTGGGCGGGGCTCTATGGAAGTCGGTGAGAGGGTTCATCCCCCCCACAGGTCAGGAAGCTCCCTCAGTACTTTGCCCGCAGGTCGGCGTTCAGGCGGGAAGTCCTCGGGCTGTGGATGCACGAGTTACAGGGAAAGCAGACTTTGATGTTCCGAGCAGCATGCCGCCACTTGAGACAGCAACTCCGCTTGCCAGTCCAAGCTCGCATGCCTCTACGTTGCCGGAGGATCCTTTTGCAGTGGCAAAGCCGGTGTGCAGTTTGCCTTCAGGCAAGGAGTGTGGTGGTGTGCCACAGCAGCTACATAAGCCGTCAGGTCGAGACAACCCAAGTCTGGGGAGGCATGCGGGTGTGGGGCATGGAGTCAGTGCGGCGGGACCTGCATGGCGGACGAACGATACGGTGAGCCGGCTCTCACGTCCCCGGTTCACAGAGTGGATCCGGCACACCGTGGCACCGGCCGACACTTACCGGATGGAGGAGGCTTTGGCTTTTTTGAATCAGCACAACAGGAGGGAGTTGCAGGTGGACCCCATTGGCCTTCCGGAGGCCATAGTCGAGCTAGATCATCAGCAGCACCTCAAGTCTATTTCCAACCTTGTCTCATGCGCAGTGCTGGTGTACTATACTGGTGTGCTGGACACCAGGAGAGTTGGCGGGTGGCTGCAAGCTCACTTCAAGCGGTTGGGAATCTCGCCGTTTCAGTCCTTGAAGTTTTTGGAGAACAATTTCTTCCTCCTTATGTTCGATGCCCCCCGGTAGTGGAGAGGGTAGTGGCGAGAGGGGTTGACCTCATGTGGGGGAATTACCTGATTTATCAGCATTACACCCCTGGGGTAAGTGCTCGGTCCTTGTCGGCCCTGAAGATCCCGGGTTGGTTTCAGGTCATGGATCTCCCTGCGGACATGTTGTTGCCAGAGTTCATGATCGCGATGGCTTATGGGCTCGGCGGCCATATTGCTTACTCCATAGTCCGTGAGCCTAAGATTTGTATGGCTTTACCTGCGGATAGTCCATTGCCTCCCTCCGTGACTGTTAGGAGTGGAGACTGGTACTTTCGGTTCCCCCTCAGACTGTTAAATTGGGCAGAGATCCAGAGAATGTTTCCTGCCCTCCAGGTCTTCGCAGGCTCGCTTCCAGAGTTCAGGCCTGTGGCAGTACCGGGGGCTCCACAAGGGGCAAGGAAGGAGGTTCCGCGGGGCGGGGACCAGGGTCTGTGCCAAACTCGGCCAGTGGAGGAGGCCCCTCCAGTCAGGACCCAGCCGGATAGACCACCTCGGTCCATCACGAATAATGGGCCGGCGACCGTGCCAGGAGGGCAGGGAGCGGTATCTTCACAGACGGTGGCCCAGAAGCTGCTTCACATCCAGCGGCTGCAGGAATGGGCAGAGCAGCGGCAATCCCTGCTGATAGGCCCGGGACTGGTTGAGGAGCGGCTGGTGCAGCCATTGGACTCTGATGCAGTATCCACCCAAGCCTCCTCGGAGGGGATGGAACTGGATAAGGTGGCTCGGGTACGCTCGTGGGCGAATGAGGCGGATTTGGATGCTGAGGTTGCACTCACAGATAACCCGCTCGCTCTTGTTCCATATGACTCAGATCAGGGGCCTGCTTCACCGGCAAGGCGGGGGCGAAAAAAGAAGCATCGTAAAAATCCTTCTTCTTAGTAGTAGGTATGGACAAGAAGATTGTGAGCTGGAATGTTCGTGGGGTCCGCTCGTCACCCGCGAAAAGAACGAGAGTGGCGTTGGCCGTTCGCAGGTTGGATCCGGATATCTTGTGCCTTCAGGAACATAAGTGTCACAGGGGGACGCTCGGGCACTGTTGGATATGTTTGGGCTGCAATATGTTACTGCGGTTGCCACCTCTGGGGCCTCTAAGGGGGGGACTGTCATCGCATGGAAGATGCATGTGCAGGTGACGTTCACCATGGCTGACTGTTGGGGCCAGTGGGTCATCATCAAGTGGCGGGAGGGTTCGCACGAGTGGGGGATTGTGAATGTCTATGCCCACAACAGCGCGCGGCAGAGAGGGGCGTTGTGGGCGTCGTTAAGGCATAAGGTCGCATCCTTGGGGGCGGATGTGGCTTGGCTGCTGTTGGGCGACTTCAACATGGTCGAGTCCATTCATGACAGGTGTGGCCGAGGTGCAGAAGTTGTGCAAGGTTTTGAGTGGCAGCAATGGGTATTGTTGTTGGACTCCTTGCATCTGGCAGAGGAGGCGGGCGATGCCACATTTACGTGGTGTAATCAGTGGACGGGGGCCGGTAGGGCGTATGCTCGACATGACAGATGCTATGCTAATACCTTGGCAGCAGACCACGCGCCTCAGCTCAAGCGGACGAACATTTTGTCTACCGCAGTCTATGACCATTATCCTCAGCTAATCTCCCAGGGAGTGGCTGCAGCCAGGCCGAGCCGCACCGTGTTCAGGTTAAATACTGCCTACCTGAAGGATGCTGATTTCTCTTGGGGATGCCAGCAGATTTGGTTTCGTACCTTCCGGGATAATCGCGGGATGGCGGGAATGGTGCAGGCTTTAGCTGAGGTCAAGGCATTCGCTAAGTCGTGGGGAAGTCGGAGAGCACGGCATGAAAGGGAGGTGTTAGAGACGTTGTATCGCGAATTGGAGTCCCTTAGGTCTCGGCCGACTGATGGGGTGCGGGAGAATGAGATTTTGCGCCACATTGCGGCAGACAAATCCAGGAGGGCTGCTCAGGCAAGGGTGAAAGCAGGGGTCACCTGGCTGCGGGAAGGGGACACTAACTCTCAAATGTTCTTCAGGGCTGCGCGACAGAAGAAGTATGCGGCCTCAATGTCGTCACTAGTAGTGGCTGATGGTCGTATTCTGAATTCGCCGGTGGACATCAAACAGGCTACTTTTCAGCACTTCTCCCAGTTTTTTCAGGAAAAGAGATACCCTTACACAGACGTGATGGAGGAGATTGTGCTGAGTAAAGTGTCATGCAAGGTGCCGGCGGATAGGAGGCAGGTGTTGCAGCGCCCGCTCACGAAGCAGGAGCTTGAGGAGGCTTGCCGTGCCTTGGCTCCCCATAAGTGCCCTGGTCTGGACGGCATTCCAGTCGAGTTCTTCCAAGAATATTGGGATTGGGTGGGGGACTCGGTGTTGCAGACCTATCAAGATCTGCTGCAGGCAGAAGCGTTGGACTATAGGCTCAACACGGGCTGCATCTCGTTGATACTGAAGGTGAAGGAGCCAGTTGCCATTTCTGATTGGTGCCCCATCACGCTTCTATCAGCAGTATACAAAATCATTGCGAAGGCGCTGTCGCTTAGACTCCAGGTGGTCTTGAAGGAGTCTATTAGTCCCATGCAGTCTGGCTTCATTCCAGGCAGGCAGATTCTTAGCAATGTAGCAGCGGCATTCAAGGGCATTCACTGGGCGCGCAGAACAGGCCAGCAGATTGTGTACTTGAAGATGGACTTCGGGAAGGCCTATGATAGTGTTCGGTGGACGTTTTTGAAAAGGATGATGTTAGCCTTTGGATGTGGGGAGAGCTTTGTAGCAGTGGTTATGAAGCTCTTAATATCCGCCAGAGCCACCCTCCTATGTCACGGCGAGTCATCTCCGATCTTTAGTGTGGGGTGTGGAGTTCGCCAGGGATGCCCGTTGGCGCCCTTCCTCTTTACCATCATAGCGGAGGCCCTCTCGCAGTTGTTGACTTCCGCAGTGGAGGCGGGTGTTGTGGAGGGGCTGAGGATGGCAGACAGGTCGCAACAGATTGGGAGTCAGTACGCTGATGATTCGTTCCTCTGTTAAACACGAAGGAGCTGTTGGATACATTCTCCCTTGCTTCTGGCTGCCTCATGAATTGGACGAAGTGCTCGGCATTGTGGCCGGCAGCTGACCCCATGCCTGCGGTCGTGTCCCAATTCCCTTGGCGAACGCAGCCGCAGGGCACGTGCTCTAGGCTTTTGGGTATCCCGTTCGGCATTGACATCTCAGCATCAGCGGTATGACATTCTGGTGGGACTGCGTCGGCACCTTAATTGGTGGAAGGGAGGGAAGCTGTCCATGGCAGGCAGGGTCACAGTGGCAAAATCCGTCCTATGTTCGACTCATATTTATATGGCCTCTATCATCCTGGCGCCAGAAAGCAAGGTGCGGGAAATATCCTCTATGGTTCATAACTTCGTATGGGGAGGCAATGAGGAAGGGGCGGGTTGTTAAGGTGGCCTGGTGGAAGTGCGTGCGCCCCAAGGCTGCGGGTGGACTCGGCTTCTTCGACCTCTCACTGCATGGCAAGGTCCTCTTGTCAAAGTTTGTCTTTGCCATTCTTGAGAATGCGCTCGACTCCCCGGGCATGGTCTTGCTTCATCAGTCGCTGTCTCACTCGATAGTTTTCCACAAGTCGTCTGTGCCTGCGCGACTACCATGGGCGCTGTTTGTGGATATCAGGCCGTATGCTCATGCCTCTTCGTTTCTAAAGGGGCTCTTGCGAGCCTGGGAGCAGGTCCGCCCGCTGTTTGCAATTGATGCCAGGTGCATTGGGTTGAGGCATCGCCTTGGTGGGTCCCGGGCGGACCACGACACCTTTAGTTCGGCAGCCTCCGTCGATCCCCGAAGTTAAACCACAGATGGGAGCAGTGTGGGGGTATTGACGCGATTGAAAGTGGTATATCGACCCAAGTGGCACCCTGGCGCTTTTCGCCAAGCAGATTCGGCCGGAATTTGGGGATTGTGCTATCCGGGCTGGTGGCTAATGCGCCGCCGCCCGAACCCCCCGCAGCATCGGGGCGGGTGTGGAAGTGTCACCCGAAAGTAGATCCCTCAAATTTTGTGAAATCCTGTTATGGGCTGTTGGCAATTTAGGATGAGCTGCCTCCTTCGGACGGTTGGAGTCTTCAGGTGCCGGGAGATGATTGGGTCTACATCTGGAGATGGGTGTGGAACCCAATCTCACCCCCCAAGATTCGGGTATTGCTGTGGCAGATCGTGCACCGCGCCCCTCGAGGGTGAACACTTGGGTCCACGGGATCAACCAGCGCATCGGCAAACATGTGTCCTATGTGTGGTGCCATGTGGGAGACCACCGAATATCTTGCATGTTTCTTTGCTCAGAGATTCAGCCGGCATGGCAATGGGTCCAGCGCCTCCTGCATTCCTCGCTCTCTAATCAAGGGGTTCTTTTGGGGGTGTACCCTAACAGGTGGTCCCAGCTTCAGAGTTTGGTTTTTCATTTGTGTAAAGCCTGGTTGTTGTGGCTCATTTGGAAGCGACGACGCATGAAGGTGTTCAGGAATGCGGAGATGCAGCCTGAGGCTTTGGTTCCTCAGTTGAGATACAAACTATATCTGTCTTATTTGGTGTCCCCTCGGAAAGAGCAATTCAAAGCAGCGGTCTGGGAAAGAACCCTCCACATTGTAGACAGTCTGGGCAGATTTGTGGCATGAGTCATATATAGGCACATGTGTTTCGTGGGTACTCACTCTAGTGTGGGCAGGAGTACCCTAATATCGCTCATCTTGTATTTATTCTGGATTAATATTAGTTAATTAAATCTTTCAAAAAAAAAACCATTATTAACATAAACCATTGCATTTAACACATTTAAATTAAAATCCCCCTTAAACCCCCTTTGGTTTGGGTGCATATTCACACGGGGGGGTTACGTAGGGCAGCGAGAGCCCCAAAAATATATTTACAATACATGTACAAAATTAACACCTTTAAGTACATTCTCTCAAATCTTATAGTATTTTGCAAACCTTAATACACAGTACACAAAAACTTGTACATGCATACCCCACAAACGAGGATCGCTATGTACGGTCCAGATCTTGGAATAAAGGGCAAATATGCCCATCCGACAGCTCTCGTTGCCCGGAGTAACCCCCGTGTGAATATGCACCCAAAGGGGGTTTAAGGGGGATTTTAATTTAAATGTGTTAAATGCAATGGTTTATGTTAATAATGTTAATGGTAGTTGTGTGTTGATTATTATATTAAAAAATAAATTGAAAGAGATAGTCTGTTTACAAAAGTATTATTGTACAATTGACATTATATTTTGGAGAGAATTCAGGCTATTCAGCAGGATCAGGTTCCCCAGCGCCAGTGCCATGGCTAGAAGAAGCACCCATAGGATCTCCTTGAAAGGTCTCGAACCCTGTGGCAATGAAATTGGGATCATCAAGAATGTCCAGATTGAATTCTGTATTCTTGATCACATCATAGTCAACATCGGGCTCATCTTCAGGTATCACTGGACTTGATGGATCTACAGCTTCTTCAACAACAGCACCTTGTCTCTCTTTCACAGGAACTGCTAAGATGATAGGATTCAGGAGGCGGTCAAGCCTACGAAGAATGCCCTATAGGCACTGCCGCTTAATCGGGTCACTTTCGAACACAATACAAAATCTCTTATGGATCAATGCAGCTCGGCCAAACGAACCACAAGAGAAGTAATCAAACACTCATGTTCTTGGCAGTACCATTTTTTGCACGAGATAAGAGCATGTGGCAGGCCCCAGCTAGTTTCCCATGATTAAGTCCCCTGGCAAGCCTTGCTACCAGACTGAATCTGTTTGTTGAGCGACCACGGGCCATAGCCTCGCTCTCCCCCGGTCGCCTCTTCTTCATTACGGTCTGAAACGGGTGGCTCTCTTGAGGATGGTGGCAAAAAAAGCGAATCTGAGGTCAATGTCATCGACAGGAGCACCAGCAGCGGCCTGAATTTTTGTGGCGTACACTAGTGCATGTGGCTTCTGAATTCCTGTGGCAGACGGATTCTTGTATTCGTCTTCATATATGCCAATAAAAACTCTGGATCTGGAATCCAGGTTATCCAACACAGATGAAATCAAAACATTATGCTCTGGCCTTGCAAAGCATACTATCCAGAAAGAATCAGCTGTGGTGTTCTTTACGGTATAGATAAAAAGTTAGATAGTGTGGTTGTGTCCACATTGAACTTATGCATCTAGTGTCGGGACTATCAAGGATACCGGGTGGGAGTGCAAACAACTTGCCCCCCTGGCCATACCGTTAGTTCAACCGCGAAACGGAAGTCTTAGATTATCATCTAAGACAAAGATTACGTGCGTATAAATCTTGCCAAGGCAGGTGACACGTTACCGAAAACTCCTTCCTTGTTCACTTCTTGTTCAATCCACTTACTATGCAAGGTGGCCATGGAAATCAAGTCGGCATTGTCGAAGCCCGCCACGGTAGTACTGAAATCATTGAAGGATGTGAACTTCTTCGGAAAATTATCCTTCACATATTCCAAAATCTCCTTCTTCAAGAACGATATAGATCGTAGTGTCTTTGCCCTTGTCTTGAAGAATTGCTTACCCGTATAATCACTGGTGACCTTCACGTAAGTCTTCCCATCTAGCACTTCCTGGAACAAAACATGACAGTCTTCATAGTCGAGACCCCTCATGCACCTCAGGTAGGTCTGACTGAAGTAGTCACACTCTTTTGCTTGATTCACGGTAATAGTTTGTCCCTTGTTATCTTTTAGCTTGCAAGATTTCCACAAGTTCCATAGGGACATGAATAGCTGAAAAATATCTTCAGGCATGAAGACCCACTGGTTGAAATCTTTTGGTGCCTTGTGATGCATGGTAACTTCAGCCAAAGCCAAATAGCGCTGGAAGCAACAAGAAGTTAGTCTTGAATGCAAATGATTATCAAATGGCACCGTTTGGTGAAGAAATGGCGCCGGGCGTTTCATTTGGTGAGATGAGGAAATGTTCCTCACCAAATGGCGCCACGGCGCCATTTCTTCACCAAATGGTGCCACGACGCCATTTTGTAAATAGCCAACAATTAAAACACTATGTACCTTGTAGGGTTCTGAGCGTGATTGCCCGCGTCCCGATGGATCAGGCTTCCCGCAAAGAGCATATTGGTGCCGCAGGTGGGTTATTTTATCAATGAAGGGCTCCTTGAAGATAGTCTTGGCAGCGATATCATTGACTTCACAACCAAGCTGCAGGTATTCTTGCTCGTTGACCGTGCCAGATAAGACTCGGCAATTCCGATACTCATAAATCTTGGACATTTGTTCTTGGGACTTTGTTGTGCCGAGTCTTCTACATACAAGCTGAGCAGCCATAACTGAGTGATTGCCATTCACTATATAATAGTGCGCCTTGTTGAGGTCATCCTCGGTTTTCCAAGGGACTAGTTTCTTTGTGATGGGATTGAATGGAATCACATCAGCAGAAGTGAACACTGAATGTGGGTCTCTTTGAAAGGATTCCCCTAACGTTTTGACGTGCTCCATATTCCTTGGCCTAGATGTCAGATTCGGTGGCCCTTGTTATAGGCTGAACACGTTTATCCGTTTTATGAATGTGATGCCCAGAGGAAAAAGATGCCGGTGGTCAAAGATTTTCTGTAACGTTGTCTCTGCCATCTTTTCCTCTTCTGACCTTTCCATCTTAAGATTTGCAGGCACCTCGAGCAAGTGCTGAGCTATTCTTAATGTAAGCTTGCGCTCTTGGGCTTCTCAGTAGTGACCCTTTTGGCCGGTGTGCCTACAGAATCCTTTGTATGTGATGGGCTTGCAGGAATGTCACCACCACTTCTGGCCTCCTGCGCGTCGTTCCTCTCCATCCGGCTTGGACTTGCATCAGGACTAGGAGTCTGAGTCTGTCTCCTTTGTTTTTTAGGTGTCCTCTCCTTCTCAGAGGTCTCTAACATGTGCTTCTTCTTCTTCTTCTTTTTCCCTTCGATGTCCTCTGTCTTCTCTTCCCTTCCCTCCTTTTCCTGTCCTGCCTTTCCTTCCTTCTGCTCTTTCCCATCCTTCCTGTCCTTGTCTTTTTTTCTTTTAGGGTCCATTCGTACCCATCGTTAAGTTAGGTTTAGTTAGGGTTTTTAACTTCCATCATCTTCACACCAATAGTTAAGTTAGTATTACGTAGTTAAGGGCTGTTAACTTTTTGCTAACTGAAATCACTAACTAAATGGTCTCTTCACACCCAAAATGATAGTTAACATATTATTAACTGAATTTTAACCGGAAGTGGAAAATAGCCTAAAACTTAAAGTGACCTCAACGAGGTCACAATAGTCGCAGTTAGCGATCGCGATGCGTGGACGGACGAATATAGAGCTGAGACGCTGTGGATGCAGCCGTGGATGGCGAGGGCGAGGGCATGGAAATGAAGATGCATGTTAGTCCTGTGCCTCCTGGTACAGGACTATTCATGCATTCCACGGACCAAGTCAAGGCCAAGGATCCACAACCAGGCGTGGGTCAGTCGTCAAAGGCTCAGCAGAAGACCAAGCAGCAGACCACGCAGTCAAAACCTGCGTCCGTCAACAAGAGGCGGCGCTCAGACAAGTGAGCGCTCGTCACCGACCGCGTCAGCGTCAGCGTGATTCTAGGCACTTCAAGAGGCACCGCCAGCATTCCTGCAAATCAGGCCTCCTTCCAGGAGTCGGCACCGAGATCAGTCAGAGTGTCTATATTGGGCCAAAGGCCATTGTACTATATATATGAGTAGAGCTAGCACATGAGTTTTAGATGAGTTTTGAGTCTTGTCTCTTTTCAGTCTTCTCTCGATTGCGAGAGCTCATGTATGTTCATCATTGATATCAAGGAAGCTTATCATTTTCCTCTCATTGTTCTCTTCTGTTCTGTTTTCTTCTTCTTCTTCTCTTCTTGCAAATCCCGCGTGACATAGTCCCCCGGATTCTCCTGTTAGATCCACGGGTCCTCACAGAGGGCTGTCTTGCAGGAGTTCCCGAACCCAGACCCCAAACACTGTCGCCGCTGCCGGGTCTGATTCGACTTTCCTCTCGTCTGTCGCCATGTCTGCCCGAAACTTCACGCCAGAAGAACTTCTTTCCCAGACGGCGTCTCGCTTGGAGCGTCATCAGCGACGGGAAGTTGTTCGCGATATGTATGGATCTGCTTATGACATTGAGGGAGGCCACATTCGGTCTAGGGTTCAGTCGGCGCCACCCACCCCTCGTGTCATGTCTCGTCCAAATTCCCCGCCTCAAGCGTGCAAACATTGCTCACAGCCTCAGTCACCTCATCACTATCAGGAGCCCTATCAGGCTCAACCTTCTCAGCCTTACTTTCATACCCCCGAACATGCCTACATCCATCACTCTTCAGGCCATACGCCTCTGCCTTCACAACCATCATCTCCCCCGGGTGGGCAGGGATATCCACATGTCTCTTTTGCGCCTCCCCAGGAATTTCCCTTCCCTACATTTCCCACCGCTCTTCCTGTTTACAACCTTACCGACCTCAAAACCAATGCTCAGGCACCTTCAGTATCTCCTCCACAGTCACCCCTTCATCAGGGTCCTTCAGGCACCATGCCACCACCAACTCCACCTCAATATAATCCCTATCCAGTTCCTGTCCAGCCAAGCACTTTCACCTCTACCTTTCAGACGCTTAAGCTGACCTATCCAACCTTTGGCAACACGAAAGGCAAACCTTTAGACCAAAGTGCTCAGGCCCACATGGAAGAATTTGAGGCTCTGGCTGTCCTAAATGGTCATGCACAACCTCAACTGAAATTCCATATCTTTTCCACCACACCAAGGCGTGGCTCTCTCCTCATCAATGGCTCATGTCCAACAAAAGCCACTTGGAAACAAGATTGGTCGAGGAAATGAGAACTTTTCTTTCTCACTATGGGACCACGGATGATGATCAACTTCATCTCAAGCAACTCAATGACCTTCAACAAGAGCCCACGGAGTCCGCCCGGGATTTTGCAGATCGTCTTCACATTCTGCTCAGCAAACTCAAGGAGTACCCCACACAGAGCCAGATTTTGGTCTGGTTTCTCCAAGGACTTCCTCCAGCTATCCGACTCATGACTGAATACCTACGAAGACTTTGGAGCAGGCTATCGACCTTGTCAATCTTTCGGTCAATGTTTCCTCCGTGGCGTGGCTCTTCCGGGAGCTCCCTTTCATTCCTCCCTTCATGGTTCCACAGACTGCTGTCCAACCTCAACACGCCAATCCCCGGTGCGCAGTCAGATCTGGTGCCATATCTGCAAATATCAAGGCCACTTGGCGAATGAGTGCAACTCCACCAATGGCCCGCCTCATTGTAAAAGATGCAACATGTGCAATCATGCCACGGAAGAGTGCACTCGCACTCATCCTACACCTTTCCGCAACAAACTGGTTTATCAAG
The DNA here is from genome assembly GCA_021234155.1 of Isoetes taiwanensis. Lineage (NCBI taxonomy): Eukaryota > Viridiplantae > Streptophyta > Lycopodiopsida > Isoetales > Isoetaceae > Isoetes > Isoetes taiwanensis. The sequence goes on from JAJEKV010000093.1 coordinate 2,259,248, forward strand.
TGCAAACAACACCTCAGCAACAATCGCAATATCAGCAGCCACCACTGCAGGCGCAACCCAATCAACTCTATCAAGAAGCGAAGCAACAACGTAGGGACCCAACACCACGCCCCCTTTTGATCCTTCTAAAGCTCGGTGTTATCGCGTCAAGAATGGGGTCATACCACCACGGCGTGTCCTCAACTTCCACAAGTTCAGGTGCAGCTTCCTGGCACCAATCAGACCACATCGGTCCGCCTCACGGCTTACCAACTCTGGATTGCCAACGGCAAACAAGGCCCGCGTCCTGTTCTTCGGAAGCCACCTCGCGCGCCTCAGCAATCACGCTATCAACCAGCTCCTGCCAATCAACCTCAGATGGATCAACAAGCACAGGAAGAAATTTTTCAGGCTCTTAATCCTCCGATCCGGCCCGTCAAATTGGGTTGGTTTGGTTTCCGCGCCCGGACCAGCGTCCGCCCCCTTAACCATTATTCCTAATGGCACGCAGAACCTGCCTTTGCGATCGACACCATTCCTCATGAAGAGGAAAAAAGGTTCACTTTGCACCCGACTTGGAGAAACTCATGCCGCATGTCATGCCTAAAGTTCGCCAAAGCATTCGAACCTCATGCAAAAAGTCTTTGAAGGCCATACGTTGGCTAATGTTCATGCCACCACTAGAGCTCAACAAAGACAAGAAGCACCGTCCACATCTCAACCTCCACGCTCTCAGACATATCCGAATATTGCTGCCGAGGTTGACCTACTCAAAGAAGTTGCTTCGCTTCATTACCACGCACTCCAAAGACTGTGGATCCGGTGATCCTTTTTTTCTCATGTGCCTCGGAACTCCAAGAGGAGCTGGCAAAAATCAAAATTCCTTTAAGTCGGCAACAATTTTGAAACTCGTCTCCGCTCTCAAGGACCAGTTACCACTCCTCGAATCGTTTTGGTTGGGGTACATTTGTTTATACCTCTACCCCCACGGTCCATGCCACGGTGGGCAATCAACAAGTCAACCATGTTCAAATTGGCGGAGGTAGCGCTAGTTAATCTCATCACGGATAAACTCGCAGAAACAAATGGGCATCAAACAACTCTATCAGGCCCCCATATGACATCAAATTGGCTAATGGCCATATCCACGAGACCTCAAAGCGCCCGCCTCTTCTTCACATCAACATTGGTGATCTCGATTCCCCTTGGAATTTGGTGTTTGGAAATTTGGAGAAGATCCGGTGATTACGAAATGTTGGTCGGCCGATCTTTTCTTAGCCCGGGCCAAGAGTATCCATTCTTGGGCCCGCGGATCGGTTAGTCATCACGGATGGTCACCTCAATGCCACCATGGACTTGGAACCGGTAAGATCATTTCGGTTGACCATGCGAGAACCCTCTCCAGAATCGATTCGAGGAAGCCCGGAATATCTATCAAGTACGGGCTCCACTGCGCGAAGTGCGCCTCGTCATCCTACCACGAATATTTCGATCCTTGGGGAGAAATGACTCTTGATCAGGACCAGGCTGTGGCAGCTTTGCTTGACCCTTACCTGGCTCCTTGCAATCGAATCCAATGTGTTGATCACTTTTCAGATGCTGAACCTCCTGCAGCTCCTGTAGATGTACACGCTCTCATGAAGCAACCTGCGCTTGATGAAACTCAAAGAACCTCTCTTCTTCACCCGCAGAAGTGCCACGATCTGTCATGTTACAACCTCCTGCTCATATTGTCCAAGACACGGAAGTTATCCCACATATTCAGACTCCTGAAGTTGAGATTGTGGACGTCGGCAATAATCAGCCGGTCCGCCTTGCTGCCAATCTTCCGACACCCTATCGTAACAGGGCCGTCACGCTCTTCAAAAAGTTCAAACACATTTTCGCCTGGAGTTACAGAGACCTTCGGGGGATCAACAAAACCTTGGGGGAACTCACCATTCCTACCAAGTCCGATGCACGTCCCGTATAGCAACGACAGTACCGGCTCAACCCCAATTACCGTGATCGCGTCAAGGCAGAGATTGACAAACTCCTTGCTGCAGGTTTGATCTATGAGGTCAAACATTCTGAATGGGTGAGCCCCATTGTCATTGCACTCAAACACAATGGAAAGATCCGTGTTTGCGTCGACTACCGGAAACTCAATCAGGCCACGGAGCGTGATCATTTTCCACTTCCCTTCACAGACCAGGTTCTGGAAGAGGTCGCTGGACATGAGATGTACTCCTTCATGGATGGTTTTTCTGGCTACAATCAGATCTCAATCAAAGAATCTGATCAACTCAAGACTACTTTCACCACCCCCGGTAAAATTTTTTGCCTACAAGGTGGTTCCTTTTGGATTATCAAACTCTCCATCAACGTTTCAACGCATCATGCTCTCAGTTTTTCATGATTTTATGAAGGAAAATCCCTTTTTGCAAATTTTTCAAGATGACTTCTCTGCCTACAGTTCCATGGCTGACCATTTGGATAAATTAGAACTCGTCTTTCAGAAATGTGATGAGTCCGGCATTAGTCTCAATCCTGAGAAATGCACCTTTTGTGTCACCGTGTGTTACGTTAGGGACACGTTGTCGAAAGCAGCGGTATCACCACACGGATCCTGCCAAAATCAGTTGTGTGGTCAAAGCTCAAGCACCAGCCAATATCAAGGAGACACGCTCTTTCCTGGGTAAGGTAAATTATTACTCCACCTTCATTCCGGGACTTGCAGCCATTGCAGATCCCATTCATAAACTCACGGGTGATGAATCCACCTGGGCTTGGAATTCCCAGGCGGATGCTGCTTTCCAACAGTTGAAGCTTTTACTTACTCAGGCCCCGGTTCTTGTTCCTCCTCAATGGGACAAGCCCTTTCACGTCCATGTAGATGTCTCGGCGTTCGCTATTGGAGCTGTTCTTTCTCAGGAATATGATGCGCACACTGACAAACCAATCCGATATGCCAGCAGAAAACTCAATTCGGCTGGCGCAACTACTACCCGCCACGCAGGCGTGAAGCCTTGGGTTTAATTTTCTGTGTCCAACGCTTCCGTCACTATCTTTTAGGCAGTCAGATCAAATTCTTTGTTGACCACCAAGCACTCCTTTATTTGATCAACAAATCCACCCCCACGGGCGCATTGCTCGGCGGGTCCTTCTTACGCAGAATTTGCACCTTTTGAAATTGTTCACAAGGCAGGTAAATCTCATGTTGTCCGGATTATCTTTCGCATCCATCCGCGGATGATCCCTCCACGGGAGTCTCGGTCGCCTTTCACGGCGCTCAACTCTTTACGGTCGCGGCAACGCCACATTGGTTCCACAACTTTCGCCAGTATCTCCTCACGAGCCCTTCCACCGGAGGGCGCCACGCTCTCTCGATAGCGTCAATCCGGTCGACACCAATTTCTCGAGAGGTCCGTGACTACACCATGTTTGCGAGGCCATCTTTACAAAAAGAGGCAAGGATCGTCGCCGGACGCTGTGTTCTCCCTCATGAGGTCCCAGATATTGTCCGAGAAGCCCATGAAGGGCTTGGTGGTGGTCATTTTCATGGTGACACCACGGCACGCAAAATCCTTCTTGCGGGTTATTTTTGGCCCACGCTCTTCAAAGACGCTCACGCCCACGCCTGCACGTGTGATGCTTGTCAGCGTGTGGGAAGGCCCACGGCCCGTGACGCTCTTCCATTGACGCCGGTCGCCACGCCACTTCCTTTCAGCAAATGGGTGATGGATTTTGTGGGACCCATCGATCCTCCTGCGCGGCACACCCGTGCCCGCTACATTCTGGTTCTCACGGACTACGCTACCAAGTGGGCGGAAGCTTGCGCACTTCCAGACAACACTGCGGCAAGCACGGCCAAGGTCCTCTATCAGCAAATTATCACGCGTTTCGGCTGCCCCCACAGAGCTGGTCAGTGATCGAGGTGTCCATTTTATCAATCATACCCTAAAAGAGCTAACGGATTATCTACTGATCCATCATCACAAGAGCACACCTTACTATCCTCAAGGGAACAGTTTGGCTGAAAGCACCAACAAAACTCTGGTCACAATTCTCAAGAAAATTTTGTGGCTTCAGACCGATTGGCAAGACAAGCTTCCTACTGTTCTTTGGGCTTACAATACTTGTTTCAAAATAGCTATTGGTCACACTCCTTTCAAATTGGTTTATTAAAAAGCTCTCATGCCTTTTGAGTACATCCTTCCAACTCTCCGTTTTCAACTGGCTACAGCCCATAATCTGCCTGCTGCACTCAAAGAAAGGGTTTATCAATTGGAACAGTTGGATGAACTTAGGCGTGATGCTTATATTCGTGTTCTTCATGGCCAACAGTTGCAAAAATCTTTACATGACAAACGTATTAAGACAAAAACATTCCAAGAAGGTGATTTCGTTCTCCTTTATGATTCGATTATAAAAATTTTCGGGCAAGTTAAAGTTTATTTGGCTTGGCCCTTATCAAATTGTTCGGTGGTGGTGCTACCCGTTTTCAAAAGCTGGCTGAATTAGACGGAACTCCATTACCTACACTAGTTAATGGCTTTCGCCTCAAACCATTTCATACAACAGAAAGTGACAATCATACAACAATTTGCTGTCCGGAACCATGACACGCAACGGATAGTGACTTCTGGCGGCATATTTATATTATATAGGTGGAATTTTTACAAAATGTGGCGAGAGCCCATCTATTTCTGCTATGGGCAGCGCCCTATTTACAAAAACGGGCTCAGAGCCCTATCCACTAAGTCCTAAGGAGAAAACTCCTCTAGGGTTGGGAGCAGAGGGTATCAGCGGGATGTGGTAGTAATTACGCTTTCGGGGTCCCAGCAGCAGTCTTGGGAATCACCTCCATCCCGTTGGTATGGGGATCGGCATGCTCAGCCATGCCAGCACACCACCCGTCCATAGCAATGCCACGATTGTGGCACCACCAGAGGTCCATGCAGTCCATTTTACAAGTGATCCACTCTAGACAGTTAGAAGGCATCGTGCACTTGTCGTGCAAACTAGCGGCGGGCATATCTGCGAAGCCATCGGGTGTCTCAAAAGCCGCTCCACGTTTCGTCTTATATAGCCAACCCGAGGGGACCTCCACGGCCGGCGTGGACCAATCAGAAAATTCGCCAGCGTGGTTTGCAATGCAAAATTTGTTACTAAATGAGGAATCTTTTCTCCGCCGCATATCTAGCCATGGTACCTTCGACACTTTCGTTTTAATGATATCCCCGCCGAGTTACCCGGCATTAAATGACATTCCTTCTTTTCACGCCCGTCGAACATTAATGTGTGTCCTTTTGCCACCTGTCACATCCGATCATTCCCTTACGTCTCATCGCCACCGATCATTGCTTCTCCCTTTACCATTTGGGGACTTAGCAAAATTTTGCCCTTCAATCGCCAACTTTGCATCTGTCGCCACCTGGCATCATCAACGGTTGAAGGTTCGCCCTCATCATGCCCCTTCACCTACACTTGCGCGCCCTAAAACCTTTTCGTCTATCTGCGCCTTCGTCTTACGTTCTCGCTCTCCGCCTTCTCCAAAGCGGTTCCTTACGTTCCGACGCTCTTTGCCATGGTTTGCCCCAAACTTCCTACACTTGGGGCTACGCTCCAAAGGGATGCAACTGTTTTTTCGTATCTTTCTCGGCCCACCTTTTCGTGAAGCCCTTCTTGGTCCAAGTCGGAAGTGGCGGGCATACAACCCGGCCCCAATCCGGGAGCAATTACAGCGGTTCATCGGCTCACATCGTCCAGCGGCCGCGGAAGGATTTGCTTTCACGATTGGTCGATGGCACCACCATTTTACTTTTCGGCATTTGCTTTACGAGGTATTCCGTATTCCTTTGCAAAAACCTTACGTCTCTTGGGCTGCTTCTACGGGACATGGGCGTCACACTCGATTCGGTGCTCTGCTTATCAAGCTAACCGGCATCGCCTCACAAATATTGCAAAGTCACATGACACTTTTGTGAAGTTTCGTGGGCAAATTGCTGGGTATTCCATCAAGAACACCCATATTAATAAGCCGTTCTATAATATGGTCATCAGCGCCATCCACTCAATACGCATGTTGATTGGCCACATTTATTGTTCTCTTGCCTTCTTCAAAGTAGACCGCGATGGGGCTACCCCCTCCTCTGTCTCACGAAGTTTGATTGGGTGGCCATCTTGGGCACTCATCAGTCATTATCTTCTTCTTGAGAGCCCTTCCACTTCCCATACCTCCACTCGGCCGGTCTCTGCATTCCCGTCGTCAAACTCAACAAAATTTGTACCTTCCGCATGGACTTCCCCTCGATCACTGTTCACCACCGGACCACACATGTTTGTCTCCTCTTCCTCCTCGAAGCCCGCCTTCCAATTCCGTCATGCTTCTCAACAATCTCGGATAAGGCAACAGCGAGGATTTTGCACCTCCACATCCTCGGCTTGACTCTGTACAAATTCGGCCGGGATGTTCAAGGCTGCTGCCATGCGGTTACAAGCATCGGGAGGCTCTCATGAGCGGTGTTGAGGCATCCTGGAAGGCTTCCGTGCGGTTCAAAGACCTCAAGCTGCTGGCGCACAAGTTCAAACTTTGGAGGCCCAACTTCAAAAAAAAGCAGCGGCTCTATTACGAGGCCCGTGTAGATCTCAAAAAGTGCTCGGGATCGAGACCAGCCTACTTGCGGATCGGCCGGGGCTCAGCTCCAAACTACAATTCAGGACTTATTGGAACAGAACAAGTCCAAAGATACCCTCCTGGGTGACAAGGAGAAAGATATTGCTAAGCTAGACACCTTGTACTCAGAGCTTTGTGACAATTACCGCACTCAAGTTCATAACCTTACCGAGCGTGAGGCTAGACTCACCTCTCTAGAAGCTCAGCTTTCCACGGCCTGACAAATCAGCTAACGTCCATCCAGGATCAGCTTTGGGGCTCGGAAACAAAAGGTCATAGATGGCCGAGATTGCCACGCCGACTCCAAACTCGGGGCAATCTTCTTCACATGCCACGCTTCCTATTAAGCGGGTCCGTGATCGGGTCCCGTCTTCTCTTAGAAAAGGAGAACAAGATCCGTGACCTGGAACATCAGCTCCAGCAAGCAGTTCAATCTGCTGAAGAAGCCCAAAACAAACAGGAGGGCTATATTGAAATTGCTACCAACATTCCTGTGGACTTCTCTACTCCTTCCAGCTATCTTGACTATGTGGTGGCCCGACGGCACCTTTTCTTTTTAAAGTGGTACGCGGCCAATGGCAATGTTCATCAACAGCCACTCAAAAGTGTGGACTTCCTTCGGATCTGGCCGGATCTTTCTATAGAAGACAAGGGTTTATTTTGTGCACTCTTAGTCTTTGATCAGCTCACTTCTGAAGATCCCGAATTGGTCATTTTCCGTGTTGTTCAGCCCATGGCTTATGTTTTTCATGACTTCTACCTGGCAGATCTCCTTGATAAATTCCGGGATGAGGCCCATTGTGTTTTTCGTGGCAACTCCAATGCTGCTTGGTTGTTATCGGCAACCAACCAATATTTCAAGGATCCCTTTCGGTCGGACTTTTGAACAGAGTACATGCGAACTTGCTCAACACTTACCACCTCGTGGCGGGGCTGAAACATTGGTACCGAGTAAACAAAAATTTGGCGCATCCCGATGATCTTGAGTTAGCCCAAATTTATATCGAAGACTTGGGAGGCTACAATCAAGCTGTGGCCTTACGGAAAGCAAGACCATCCCAGCGGGTTGGGTAAATCCTCTGTCTATCAATTACTCTCTACTTCAGAATGGGACCATTGGTGTCGTGCTCTTGATCAAGATCTCGTTCGAGCATTCAGGGACATGGCTCTGCAACCCACGCACACAGGCCTGCTTCCCTCTCCATATGCTTCCTTAGGAGTCCCACCACGCCCACGGTTCCTCTCTTCTGACTGGCGTCTTCCCTTTTGGGCCAGAAGGTCTGGATGGCCTACGGGTCGACTCGCCTCGGATCTCGGCCGGATCTCCGGTGGGATCGATTTGTCGGGCAGCTCCAATTGGGAGGATAATGCCACCTTGGACACTACTGAGAATTGGATTTATATTGGTAATGGCGTGGTTGGCAAAGGCTGCGATGCTTTGCATGGTCTTGATACCTTCTTGCGAGAATGCGCCACCTCACGGACCCGCCGATCCACCGTCAAAAGCTGGTTTTTACGTCTGCTGCTCTCAAATGCATCCTTTCGGCTCTTTAAATCGGCGGCGTCAATCTTTCCTTTACCAATCCGAATGCCGGCGTCGGTGCCCGGTCTCGGACCTGCTTTCTCATGGAGTGCCGGTTTGTTCGCCCGGACGCCCATCTTTGCCACGGAAGACATGGTGGCTCTCACTTCCTCATTGATGCCGATCACGCCCTTGGGCTCCAGCACTCGGCGCCCTTCAAACCGCGGGACCTCATTGCTCATTACCATAATGGCACCCGACCTCATTCCGTGAGGATCACTTTCAGACTGCTGGTTTCCCGCCCTCGGGGCTTACTTCCTCCATTTCTTGGTGAGTGTCATTTGGTGGGGAGTGTTAGTCTGTGCCTCTGATGCGGGACTATTCATGCATTCCACCGGACCAAGTCAAGGCCAAGGATCCACAACCAGGCGTGGGTGATCGTCAAAGGCTGTGAGAAGACCAAGCGGCAGACCACCTGCAGTCAAACTGCGTCCCCGTCAACAAGAGGCTTCGGACAAATGGCGCCCGTCCGGCCGCGTCGGCGTCCGGCGTGATTCTAGGCACTTCAAGAGGCTTTGCCAGCATTCCTGCAAATCAGGCCTCCTTCCAGGAGTCGGCACCGAGATCAGTCAGAGTGTCTATATTGGGCCAAAGACCATTGTACTATATATATGAGTAGAGCTAGCACATGAGTTTTAGATAAGTTTTGAGTCTTGTCTCATTTCAGTCTTCTCTCGATTGCGAGAGCTCATGTATGTTCATCATTGATATCAAGGAAGCTTATCATTTTTCTCTCATTGTTCTCTTTTGTTCTGTTTTCTTCTTCTTGTTCTCTTCTTGCAAATCCCGCGTGACATAATCCCCCGGATTCTCCTGTTAGATCCACGGGTCCTCACAGAGGGCTGTCTTGCAGGAGTTCCCGAACCCAGACCCCAAACAATGCAGAAGATTACCAGGTAGAAATTTTTGTGTTCTTGTGTTTTTTCTTCCTCCCCGTTCTGTGTTTAGCATATTTTTGATGAATTTGGATCTGAACCTGGTACCAAATTTCGTCCCTCTCTCAGCATCCCATGCCATCTTTTGACTTTCCAGCTTTCTACATAGACCTTTCTTTATGTGTTTGGCTTCAAGCACCTAAGCAAACAAACACTTGAGCTACAGCTTTCAAAGCCATTTCTAGTTGATGATGTTTTTAGTTCAGTATTAAAATCAATTGGCAATAAGCTTGTTCTTTTTGCAAGTTTGGAATTAACTGTCTTGGCCATTAATCATCTCTTATGTAAGAAAATGTAGTTCCTTATATGTGACGTCGTCAATTTTGAATTGCAGGCTGTGGCACAAATTAAACAGCCAGATTGGGCTCATCCAGATTCTGCTTGAAAATTGCACTTGGTTGAATGCTTCACCTGGCTCTATCAGATATACACAAAAGGAATAAAGACCTGGCCTATTCTTGACCATAACTGATTGCAAAGCACGTGGTCTGAAGACCCATTTAGCAGAATCCAGTCCATTTTATTTCTGAACAACCATTTTGTTCTATGATTTCCAAACCCCCAATTGCTTTCTAAACGTCCTTCCATGTAGGGTTTTTGTTTATGTATTCAAAAGTTCTAAGGACAATGCAGTGTTAAGCTAGGAAGGGACAGCAATAGGGGAAGCAAGACTTCAAAAACATACCAAAAATCTAGCATGACTTTTGGAGATGACCACTGTTCATGACTTGCAGATTATAGAGACAGATCAAAAGAGAAGGGCAGACCGTTCTCATATTTCCTTGACTCCCGATGTTATCATTTATATAATGTGCCTTGCTTTCATATGTCATTGTAACGGAGCGTTCTGCTGATTACAAAACACAGAAGATGCACGATACATGCAACTAAAGGCATATGAGAAATAAGAGGTACAAATTGTTGTAAGCCCAATTTGAACTATTTATTAGTCCAGCGCCATGTTGCACAATGTAAGATGAGTCTGCCATAGTTTGTCTATAAAATATTTTCTGCTGAGAACTCTCTGCAGGTTCTTGTTTATTTTTATTTTCTCACTTTATCATTTTAGCAGGTCCCCTCTTGTTTGATCAAGTTAACAATCCTCAGATGATATTTTCTACTGGATCCAAACTTTATATGTTCAATGAACCAATCAATCTGCCAGCAAAGGCATCGAATCATTTGATTTTTATAGTTAGAATCATGTGTCTTACTGTTGTCTAAATATGCATTTGACTTGTGTTTTTCTTAGGAGATAAGAATATGTAGCAAAATAACAGGGGGTTTTTTTTGTATTTTTGTACGGGTTTTGCTATGGTTTTTATATGATTTGATGGGGGTATTCTGCGAGGCATACTAATCAGTACTTCTAGAGTGCGCCCCGTATTTTTTTCTTGAAATCCATATCTTCAATGGTTTACCCCCTTTTTAGCAGGGTTTTATTTTTATTTCCATGGTTTATTTAAAATTTATCCCCATTGTTTTGTATTTCTATGATTTATTTAGAAGTGGTGTGCATGCAGGGCTCGAGCCGTGCTACTTTAGGGTTAGCTGAAGCCATTTAGGTATTTCCTGATTCTGCAGGCATAAGGCAAAGCAGCAGCGATGCTGCCAAAATTCGAGTATGCAGCAAGGAATTTCTTCCTCGGTTCGTGAAGACTTGGAGCAACCTCTCAACTATGCAAGGAATTATTTGGCAGACATTCTTGAGCCTTGCATTCAACGGGTATCAGGCAAACAAAAGCGGAAGCTGGGAGTGCAAGTTGGTTGTGGAAAACATAATTTCTGAAAGCATACAGAAGTCTTATACCTGCGATATGGCAGAAGGATATGGCCAGGATTTTTGCTCTTTGGTTGTGCTGGATGGTTGCGTAATGCTGTTGTCGAACCAGGATAAGGCTCTACTTAGTTCCCTCACAGATTACCAACATGCAAAGTACCAGTAGCTTGCTTTCAAATTAGACAACTATGGCACAATCTACTTCGATTTTTTCCCTCCTCAGCCCCTCCCCCCTTTCTGCTTCTTCCTCTCGGGTTCCAAAATCAGGTAAGATACTATTTCTTTCTTTTCTTTTATTTATTGACATAATCTGACATAAAATGATCATTTTGTTCATCCCTTGCCACAGCCTCAAAACTATTGGAATAGTTGCTGCTGGGGTTTTTCTGCTCATAGCAGCATGCATAATTTTACTTCATTTGGACTTGGTTGTGCTAAATGTGTTGGGAGATTTATACAGATCTAAATCTTAGTGCAATGTCAGCCTGGTGCAATACTGTGAGAATAGAAATAACAATGCAGGTAAGAGATAATATGAAGAATAAAGAGTGCTTTAGAGCCTTTCAGACATTTTAAAGGAAGGCATAAAGAGGGGCAACTATTGAACACTTTTGGTTATGTACACCCGCTTCTCTTTCAAAAGCACAATAGATGGAAGGCTTGCAAATGTCCTAAGCCATATTTGTTCTTTTTTTACCAGGTTTGAAGCACGTATTTTATTCAGCGTACATCTATTATCTACTATGATAAACACAGCTAATTACGTCCTACAAGGCCATGGCACAAAGGTCTTTAATGAATTGCAGATCAATGGCTTAATGCCACTGACACATGCATGATTTAGGATGACGAAAAAATTGCCCCAAGCTCACTTTGTCACTGAGATTTCAGTAATGTGTTGAGTTGCCAACATCTTCGTAGATGCCACACATCAGATTGTTATTAGATTGTTAAAGAAGACCTAATAGCTGCAGATTGGTTTCACTTATGAATCATAAGCTTCCTTGGGTCTTATCTTTTTTGGCCATTTCAGTTGGTGCATCTATTCTTTGGTTTCTGTTCTGGGCATATCTTCAGCCATGAAGGTTTTTGATCTATATCCATTACAATCCATTTCATTTGGATATGTTTCGAGAATTTAGCACGCAATTTGTATGCATGCCATTTGTATGCATACCTATAGCCTATTTCTGGACATGTTTCTTCAACTAAGATTTTCCTACATATTTATTATGTGTATTATCTGTTAGCTTGGTCTACATCCTTTTTGCAAAATTTGACTTCTTAATGCAAGCCTTGTATTAGTTGTGCGTATGGTTGAGGCATGTTTTTATTCCCTTTCAAAATATTTAGGTTTCACATGATTTGTTTGCTCTTCAGGTTGGAAACCACTCTTTTTAGAGATATAGTGCGTAGGAGCACACCGTCTTAGGCACAAGAACCTATAGCGATGTACACAACAATCATAGACAATTTTCAATGCCAGGAAGAAAAAAAATTTTAACCTATAACACAAACCATTACATTACACGCATTAAAATTAAATTCCCCCTTAAACCCCCTTTTGTTTGGGTGCATATTCACACGGGGGTGACGTGAGAGGCGAGAGAGCCCTTTTAATTATGTATTGCATGTACAAAATCAACACCATATAGTATATTGCCTGAAATCTTATAGTATTTTGCAAATCTTGTTATACAGTATCATAATTTCTATACATCCATACCCCACAAACGAGGAATTTTGTGTACGGTGTAGATTAAGGAATAAGGTGTGAATATGCCTATCCAACAGCTCTCGTTGCCCGGAGTCACCCCCCGTGTGAATATGCACCCAAACAAAAGGGGGTTTAAGGGGGAATTTAATTTTAATGCGTGTAATGTAATGGTTTGTGTTATGCGAGCATTATATTTGCCAACTCCTGTTGTTAAGGAACACTTAAAGGAGGATTTGAGTGTAAAACTTGCAATGATTGCTGATAACAAATATTTCTAATTTTTCCATGCGGTAAAAATGGTGATACTGTTGGTGCATTAGGTATTACCTGGATAGAAAACGGGCAATGGAAATCTTTAACAGCATTGGACTCATTAACATGTTAAGGTAATTATATAAGCTGGACTAGTGAAAGAAGCCTGTTAACATGTTAAGGTAATTATATAAGCTGAGCTATAGAATTATCATACATATGAACCGGTCTTCTGCACAATATTTCGTTGAGCTAGTTCTGTAAGTTCTGGTCAGGTTGATCGATACCGGGCCCTGTGATATGCCAGTCCTGGCTCTATGTTTCCTTCTGTCTTCAATCCATAGTTCTAACCTCCGGTAGAATACAAAAATTTGGGCAACCTAATCTGTCGTTTGCAGCGAAGAATTTGAATTAACACTCCAACCTGCAGAATGCTAACATGCAGCTTTAAACGAAGATGGGATTCGTACAATTTTGCATAAGGATGTATCATCAATTCGATGCAGACAGAAGTTTACATCTTTTGTTTTATGACAGGAACGGTCGATTTTGCTTAGTCTTGTCCAAAACTCTATAACCTTAGCAAGCTCGAATTACAGGCTATCATGACAGCAGTAGTTAGAACCCTAGGTAAACAAAAGCTTCTTCAAGATTTAAAAATAAAGAGACTACTTATAAACAGTTTTTATTCTCTCTGTATTCTTCTTATAGGGATATGGATTGACCGAATATTAGCTGCGTGACTCTGTCACATTTGTGGTCCAGGACACATACTCCTTTGAAATATCCTATATGTCAAAGTATGTATGGAAACGTACTCATAGCTTAGCAAGCATGGCCAACATCAATATATTTCCGCTGTAGTCCGGTGAATTCTTTCTAATAGATTCTCTCATTGACAAATCAGAGCAGACAAAGAAACCTTGCCATAGAACAAATGCCAATTGTATGCAATTTGATCAAGCCCAGTAACTTCAACAGAGTCTCTTTTCCATTGTCAATCTGGAAACTCTCCAGGAAGAGGCCGACCATAGTATTCTGAGTTGTCCAATAGGTCAGTAAGGCCTTTGATAGAGAGGTTCTACCTTTGTTTTATAAATCTTTTAAGCAGAGTCTTTAAATATTTCTAAATATGGCTTTAAAAATGGATTTAAATATTTTCAAATATGGCTTTAAAGATGGCTGTAATTATCTGCCACATTGTAGACTTTTTTATCTGTAATATCCTTTCGAGCACACAAAGCTCATATAATGATCATTTTATGCTAGATTGTAGTTTTATGATTAAAGTGTTTGTCTTTTTTTTTTATGTGGTATACAGGACTAGATTCTATGGTTTTTATGGCTTAAGGGGAAAGGTCCTTGGAGTAGGTAGTTAAGTTGGAAATAAATAGATAACTTAACTGAAAAAATATTTGATTTAAGTTAATAACAATAAACTTAATTAGATTGGTGTGAATGTAATTTGGTTAAGTTAAAATTGTAACTTAACTAAAAGCATGTCTGAAGGGATTTTGGTTAACCACTATCTTAACAAGACAATGTCTGAACTACACGTAGTTAGGTTAGATTTTTTTCATTTAACTATGTTTGGTGTGAAGAAATTTAACTTCTAGTTAAGTTACGTATTTAATGGAAACATAACTATTTCTAGTGTAAATGCAGTGGTTCTAGTTAAGTTTAACTAACGGCGGGTGCGAATAGACCCTTATCTTTCTTTTCTTTCTTTTCCTTCTCAGGATCTTTGTGATCCTTTCTCTTACCTTTACCCTTGCCCGCCGATTTTCCTTCCTCCGTTTCCTGGCCAACATCTTCAGTAGCAGAGGAGGAGTCTTTTTCGGCTGCAGTAGCCTCCTTAGTTTGTCTTGTCTTCTTCCTGGTAACTGTCCGAAGCCAGGCCGTGTCCACATTGCCGGGTAGTTTCTGAGAGGCTAATGCCTTGACAACAAATGAAGGCGAGTTTTTCGACTCGTTCATACGATTGCGAAGAATATGATAGCCCCTCAAGATTTCTTGTGGACCTTGGATATCAGCTTCTTCAAAGTTGTTGTAAGATGGCAGCGCCCAGCCTTGCTTCTTCGCCGAACCAGATACATTTGCAATACTAGCAGACATCATAGTGGGATCATAAAACTTCCAGTCCACATAGTAGATAATTATTCTCTGCTCAATAGTGTCCTCAAGGACCACCCGGAGCCAATCATCGTGACCGCTCTTGGTAATCTTCTTCATGTTCACCACGATACCCGGCTGGTATATTCCTTCTGACTCTCCGGACATCTCCCTTATAAGCAAGCAGAGCTCTCTTCTGCAGTCTCCTTTCGAGCCTGTAGGAGCAGACATGCTCACCCGCATTACTTCCATGCACCAGCTCCTGTCTGTCAGCATGATTGTCTGCTCGGATTGAAGTTCCACGCGTAACGCAGCTGAAACAAAGAGGCATCATTAATGGCACCAAATGAACAAGCCGGCAAACCAAACGAGAAGTAGGCAAATGGCGCCATTTGCATCTAAGTCCAATGCATAAACACTCATGGAAGCATTCGCATATACATTAGCTCTATTGACAGGAATAGAGAACGCTACACAATAAGAAGCAATCTACCAAGCAAATGGTGCGATGATGGCACCATTTGCTTATGAATTGCTTATTATTGGGTTTTTGTTCACCATATGTTTTTGTTCAAACCAGACGAGAAGTCGGCAAATGGTGCCATGAGTCCAATGCATTAACACTCATGGAAGCATTCGCATATGCATTGACAGGAATAGAGAAAGCAACACAATAAGAAGCAATCTACCAAGCAAATGGCGCCATCGCGCCATTTGCTTATGAATTGCTTATTATTGGGTTTTTGTTCACCATGGGTTTTTGTTCAAATCAGACGAGAAGTAGGCAATATGCCTAATCCCAATAAGCAATCTACCAAGCAAATGGCGCCATGGCGCCATTTGCCCAAGAGTTGCTCGATTTGTCCTAATTAGCAAATGGCTTGACCATAGTCGCACCAGTTCACAATCGAATAGCGCCATGGCGCGATTTGCTTGGTAGAATGCTTCATAGATGGGTCTTAATACGCCCAATGTACATGCAAATGGCGTCGTGGTGCCATTTGCTTGGTGAGACGCGACTTACTGGGCTTCTAGTTATCCATGGGTGTCAATAAGCTTGTTAGGCTTAGTCTTATTGACACCTATGGATAACCTGGAGCCCAGTAGGATATGTTCATTGGGCTTATTGACACCCATCTATGAAGCATTCTAAACAAATGGCGCCATGGCGCCATGGCGCCATTTGCATATGAACTGGTTATGATGGCGACTATGGTTAAACCATTTGCCATTAGGACAAATCAAGCAAAACTTAGGCAAATGACGCCATTTGCCAATGGCGCCATTTGCCAACAACAAAACTCCCTAAAGTAAGCTAACAGGCATCCAAATGGCGCAGTGGCGCCATTTGGAACAAACAAACAAGAAATCATGCAAGTAGACGACCAGTGTGGGAAATTCAACTTATTTATTGTATTTCTTATGACACGCTTTTTAAAATTGAATGTGTCAATTGACACACTTCCAAATTTTTTGTGTCTCATTTGACGCGTTGTGAACACCATTGACACACTTTTTTTTATATTTATCAAATGAAGAAAATAATTTGAAATTCTACAATGAAAAGATTACAATATGAATTTCGCTATGAAAGATAAGTTTATATAAATATAAGGAAAATGAAAAATTCTATTTAATATTAATTCTTCTTGCATTGATAAGTATACACATACAGTAAGCCTTGTACAGACAACTCTTGTGTATTTGGGGCTCTAATTATTTTTGACACACTTAATATTCTTAAGTGTGTCAAATGACACATTTAAAAATTTTTAAATCTCTTTTGACGCATTTTATCAAACTATATATTCTCTTTTGACACATTTTCTCTACGAAAAATGTCTCTTTAACACATTTTTTTGCTTTTGACACCCTCTGGGGTATCAAATTCCCACACCTAAGACGACATACGTACTTCGTGCACGTACTACCGGCATGGCGCTTAGCCATTTGTCTCCACGCCGGTCTCGGGAGCTCAGATTTGTCGATTTTTCATTTCGAAATTTTGATTTTTGCCAGGAAACTGGTGTCCTGCTCGAAGAGGTAAGGCGCTGAAGTCTAGAGATTAGGCGCCAGAAAACACTGAAAAAAGAGGCCAAAAATGGGTTGCACGAGGCGCTAGACGCTAGGCGCTGGGCGCTGGCAGCTAGGTTCGAGGCGCTGAGGGCTGGAATAAATTGCGACAAAAGCAAATGAGGTCCTCCAGAAACAATGAGACGTAACTAACTAACTAAGAAAGTGATACTTTGGGATCTGAAATTTTACTGGGGTACCACATACTACTGCTGACCAACTAGGGGCCGTGGCGGTCCGAGGCACCCATGCCCCAGACCGCCCATGTACTGCCATGCCGTGGTGATCAGCGCCCATGCCATATGCGTACTGGCGGTCCAGCGCCATGCCCGCCCAAATTTGAATTTTCAAATTCAAATATTTCCATATCCAATCCGCCCAAATTTGAACATAAAATTTAAAAATCCCGCCCGTAATTTGAAACTTCAACTTGCCGCCTGTGCAAATTTTAACATAAAATTCAAAATTCCCGCCCGTAATTTGAAATTTGACTGCCACCTGTGCAAATTTGAATCGTCCGCTTATTTTAAAATTGTACTTTGCATTTAAAGCTTTGTCTTTGTCGCCGATCACCCTCTTAAGGCGACCATAGTACGAGGCAGACGTTTTCGTGCACGGTCCAGGCGCTTTCGAATCCGCCTGCTCGTTTCAGCTGCCGCTCTCATAAGGCGCGTGGCTTTTCTCAGGCGCCTAGGCAGAAACTTTGCAAGGCGCATGCGTGCTGTCAGGCGCTTTCTTCTTGGCGCTCACAAAAATCCCAGGTGATCCATCCTCCAGCTATAGGCGATTTCAGTTCTCAGCGACTCCCAGTTATTCAAGGCGCAGTGTGAATTCATATCTGCTGAGATCAGCTTGTTGTTCTAGTTCCATCTACTGCTCCAGTACAACATAGCACTACAGTTCCAATAGAATCATAGCCTCCTTTAATCATGAAAACACAACAAGGAGCAAGAAACCTGGTTACCTGCAGTGAAACCAGAGGATAGTTAGCCAAAAAAAGGTAAGAGCCTAAGTCACTAGCAGGTAAGCTTTAGATTTCTTGAACTTTTTGCGCTTCACCTCATTTGTTCTCAGAAACACAGTAGAAATATGTACAATAGCTGCAAATTTTATGTACAGCTCACAACACTTCAATCATTAGCAAAAAGCGGATAAAGATCGTATAGTTGATCCAATAAAGAGCATATGCTTAAGCACAAGGACGACCTAAATGATGATGTACTAAAGTCTACCATGCAGATCAGAGCTAGAAAGATCCCCCAATATTGTCATTTATCAACATAAACATGCAGATTGCATATAGATATGCTGATCCAAAAACTCATCAACACACAGATAATCTTGTGCATATGTGCAGCTTAAAAAACTAGGACCATAGATATTCATAGAGCATAGACTGAGCCTTTTAATAGACAATAATGAATCGCTACAATCATAAATTTGTTTCTCTGTTGTTCCAAATGTGGAAGCCGCAGTATTTAATCCCCTAGCTTGAGAAGCATTCAAAAGACAACTTACTATTATCTAACTTCACTTCTTAATTCAAGAGCAAGTGCCTTACAAGCAAATAGCTTAGTTTAACAACCACATGCTAGCAAGTAACTGCAAAGACATGCACATTGATTGCCCAATTATTTACTATTCTGGAGCACATCTATCCAATAAATAGAGAGACAAACAATACGCTAACATATAATATAAATGCTACTGCAGATAAACAAGGCACATGGCCAATATAATTGCAGATATATGCACCCTTATTTATTGTGAAGAAAATAGCAGGCAAAAATAACTTAAGCAGACCTAAGTGAAGCCTTTGTGTCTGTTTTAATGTCATCAGTATTGCACATTCATTTGAGAGGAAGTCAATTGCCCATAGTTACATCTTTGTCTTGTAAATCCAAGTGCCAGCCACATGCTCAAGACTACTGCATTTCTCAATACCAGTGCACTCTTTAGCCTTCTGGATTATTAACAGCATCTAATATTGTATCATCTGCAACTTTATCTTGCTAGTTTCCTTGAACTAAATCCTGTCAATGTTCAGGTTCAAATTCCTTAGCATAAGAGGAAGCTATCAATCAGCCATACAGGCCACATGCTCAAAATCTAAATGCCCTAATCAGGGTTCTACAATATCTATTAATTAGGTCAGAAAGCTTGATCGATATTCACATCACAATAACCTCATAGACTCTGCTCTACATCTTCCTGACTTGGCATTGCAAAGTAGCATGCATATTCAGAGATCTATCATTCATGTGTTACTGCATATTACATAATGCAAACAGCAAAATGGAAGTAAAGACATATATAAGTTCTATAGAATGACCAACATGATGCATCATGAGTCAATTAAAGTTGGCTTGCATTCTACAAGAGGTATATCCCACTATTTGAGACCATCTGTAGTAGTTATCCGTCCAGATCTGTATGCAGCTTACTTATTGGCTTTAAAAGCACGAAATAATGCCTCTTATCAATGAACCAATTCCAGAAATACCATATTAATGCCATGCATCCACTATCAGAGATTATTAAGCAAGCGTATTCTACATGGCAGCATGTAATTCTAGAATACCACCCATTTAGACAACAATCTACAAATATATGCTAGATTTCATAAATAGCAATAGAAGTACATAATAGAATAAACCAGACCTGAGATGAGTTTCTTGTGCCAACAAAGTTGCCTTCAATTTTGCTGATATGCATGTGCCAGAAGCATCATCGATGTCTTGTTTAATCACTGATATAGCATTTGATTATCCCAAAACATTGCACCTTTCATTGTCATAAATTCCATCAGTATCATGAATCCAAGAGGCAGGCATCAAAGACCCCTACTTACATCATTATTTTTGCAGTTCTTAAGCACTAGCCACAGATTTATAGAACTAAACGATCTCCCTTCTTGCTATGCAGGGTAGAAACATGGAAGGGTTGGCAAAAGAAGTGCCAGTATTTTACATTTACAAATTCAAAATGTAAGGAAATCCCCTCCCCCCCTCCCCAAGAAATTATTATTCTTGGAAGGAATTATTAATGTTTCAGGGAAAGAAAATAGGGGAAATAATTTTGAACTCTCCTCCCGCTCTGTTCAACCTCCCTCCCGCTCGAACCTCCATAGTCGAAAGCTTGGCATCCATAATCGAACCTCCATAGCCAAAAGCTTGCATTTTCAAAGAGCTGAAGCACCAGGGAAGAGATCATGACGAAGCAGCTTGGAACAAAGACATCTCCAAGGAAATCTCCTCGCAACAAACCTGTAAAGCCCATATCAAGGTCTCCCACTAGAACTGCCGCCCGAAAACTTAAGAGTGAGTCTTCTTCAGATCGGGAGGTCTTGCCGCCCGAGTTTGACAAGGTAAGCATCAGACAGCTTAGGAGCAACAATTTTGATAGCATATTTCCAGGGCTAGTACAAATAGTGCAAGATGTTTGGGGTTCTGAAGCCCCTGCTGTTAGGGGTTATCAAGAGTGCAGGATTAAGCCTATTTGGATGTCAGATTTTTTTTCTATCTATGAGCACGTTTTTTGTAGGAAGGACATTGCAAATCATCACATTCCATTGTATTTGCCCGAGCATATGCACTTCATTACAAAGGAATAAGCATTGATTGGGATGAGGTGAAAGCAAGTGCAAGTCTTCATTCAAAAGGCCCTCAAAAAGAATCTAACCTGACAGAATTAGCTACAATAAAATCTTCCAATGTTAAAGCTACTAAATGTATGCCTCAGGTAGATTGGGGCAGCAGTTGGAAATGATGAAAAGGTGGAGGAAAGAAGAGCATTAGATTCTCCCTCCATGCTTGATGAAATACAAACTTTAAAAGAGAAAAGAAAAGCAATGGAAATTGATCTGTTGAAGCATAAGAGTGATAAGAGCTTTTTAACAAGACTTGTGCAGAATAAAGATGCACAAATATGTGAGCAGTTCAGTATTATGGCAGGTTTAAAAGCAAGCGGAAAGCCAATTGATGTGCAAGTGGCTTTGGCATCCCACTTAGAGGAGGAGAAATCAAGTTTTTTTGCTGACTTAGATGCTCTAATGATTCCCATTGATGGTTTAAAGGCTGATTTGCAAGAATTAGAAGCTGCCATTGAAAAAATCAGCAAGGGTTTGGAAGTTAATTCCAACTGTGAGAATAGAATCAAGGAGATGACTAAGCATTTGGAAAAATCAGACCCGATAGGCCTGCAGCCCACTCCCATACTCGTAGCAAGACAGAGCGCTTCATCGTCACATATTACCAATGCTTGCAACAGCTGCAATGATTGCCTTGACTCAACCATGGTAATATCTCCACTTTGTGGTCATACATATTGTCTATTTTGTCTTGTATTCAGGGTTTGAACAACGAATACATGTGTACATGATTGTTCATGGTCCGAGGACCTGCGGCACTGCTTAGGAATCCCTTCTCAAGGTACATCTATTTCTATTTTTATTACATATTTAGTTTGAATGTACTTCGATGTAGTTAGTTTCCATCATGTACATAATTGTATTAGCATTTGATTTGGCGTGGTTTTGGCTTTACTGTATGAAAGAGGAAATGTATTTGCTTCTGTTCTTTACATTTACATGTGCCATGAAGTGTTTTTCTGGAATTCCTTTACATTCAATGCTGAATGTTGTATTTGATAGGGTGTATTGCATCTGACTGTACTTTACATTTACGTGTGATCTGAAATGCATATGAATTTAGTGTTTGATTTTCCTTTACATTCAATGTTGAATGTTGTATTTGATAGGGTGTATTGCATATGACTTTGTTCTTTACATTTTACATATGTTCTGAAATGCATTTGAATTTAGTATTTGGTTTTCCTTTACATTCTGATAAGAATGCACACTAATGTACTTCTATTTTGTCGTTACATTATCAGTAGAAAGTTTGCATGTAGTAAAAACCTGGTTGCATCTATTTAACATTTGTTCTGTTTTGATTTGCATCTGCTTACTTTTTCTGCAGATTTTGCTTCTATCTACTCTGCATCTCCCCTTGATTCTGAATCAAGTGTTTACATTTCTTATTTGCTTATGATTCCAATTGTGTCAATGCAGATATGGGCAGTATCAAGAAAGCAAGAACTAAAACTGCAGGTAAATTAAACAATTCATGTTTCTTGCACTATGCATAAGTTCTCTCTATTTCATGATCTTATGTTGTAGATGAAAAGAAGGATATTGTTGGGAAGGGATTGCATTTACCATTCTCAGACATCCCAGTTGCTGAACCTGGCACAAAAGATGCTGCTGCTATCGATGTTGGAAGTTCATCCACATCTATATCACCTTTGAGAATTGCAATAACTCATAAGCAATCACTGCAAGATTTGGAGACCGAGGGGTACGTGGAGAAAACTTCAGAAATTGTGGAAGGTAGGATGATTACAGTCTGATTACATTAAGATTGCATCTGTCGTAGTTGGAGTGCACTAATGTGAGAAATTTTGCAGTAGAGGTTGTTTTCCAAAAAGAGATCCCAGCTGTTGAGCCCGAGCTGCTACTATTGCAGCAACAAGCTGAAAGCCCAGAAAGTAATTGTTTCACTACAACCCCAACATTGGGTCCACGGTTGAAAACAACAGTAAAAACAAAATGCGAGTTGTTTTTTTGAAGATTTGAAAGAAACCTACACGTAATTATACGGAGGTGTGGTTTTCCAAGGATATGCCGTAGTTTTTAATAAGGAGCCGTAGTTTTCTTTTTTAAGAATGTGTGGTTTCTTAAGGAGGTGTAGTTTCTTTTTTAAGGATGTGTTGTTTTCTCAGGTTGTATAGTTTTTTGAAGGGATGTTTTTTTAAGGTGTTGTTTTTTAAGGTAGTGTTTTTTTTTAGGTGTGGTTTTTAATGGTTTTCTAAGAATCCATGTATGACGAAGTTGTCCACATGCCATTACTGCCACAAAATGGCAGCATACAAGATCTATATGCATGCTTGATACACTTCACTATCATTTGACTTCATACATGTGTGTGTGTGTGTGTGAGCTTGTAGAGCGTGAACCTTGAAGACATCCATCACTTGGCAACTTGTAAAAGACACATTGATATGAAGAACCAAAGATGGACACTTTTGGCATCATATAGGCATTTCTTGAAGGACGTGAAATTCAATGGTACTTTGCATGATTCAAGCTTTTGCCATGATGTTACTTCTTAAGGCATGATTTGCTATTTCCTAAAGCTTTACTACTATCATTCCATCCAAAAAAATCATCTCTTATACATGATTTTCTTCCCTTTCATACACCACTGCCATTTGTCGAGACCAAAGTTAACAAGACTATTTTTCCTAGTCAATAGTACACCATTCATCCATCAACATATGAAAAATTGCTAAAATTCCGTCCAATTTAGCCATTTCTAAAGTCCAAAACCATATTCTCTCTCTAAGAAAATAAAGATAGAGAGAGAAAGTACACTTTTGACATGATATTCCTAGAAAAGGCAAAAAGTTGGCCTAAAAATCTCAAAATCCAAGCACCATTGTGCATACATGTCAAAGGTTCCATTATATCACCCCCATATCATCACCATGACATATCCATGTTACAAAAAGTTTTTGACTAGGAGAAATTTTGTTTGCTAATTCTCTTGCCACATCACCACTCTCACATAGCCATGTTACCCTTTGTTTGCCAAGTCATCGCCTTTGTTGCCAAATCACCCATCCCTAGCCATTCTGGCCCCAAAAACAAAAAATCCTTATAATCGAAATTTTCTTATTCCAAAATACAATGGGCTTTGAAAAAATTGAATTTGGCCAAATTTAGATCCCCAAAATCGATTTCTTGAGATACGTGCAAAAATAAAAAATGACAAAACTAGCATATCTATTCCAAGCCTGCCTACACTTAGTTCCTCTTATCCCTCTCCGCCACAACTCATTTTAGAAGAAACATTCAAGAAACATCATCAAAAAACTCAAAGATTTTAAGTTCTAAGTCATTGTTGCAAAGTGATAGTCTATCAGCCGGAAATCGATTTTTGAGGTCATATTTGCATATTTCCTGTTGAGAGAACCAGATGCACTATGCTTGCAAGAGTGTCAGAGATAGTTCTAGGTATTAGAATTGAAAAAATATCTCATTTGCCCATTCTGCAAAAATCTAAATTCTGCCAAAAATATTGACTTTATTTTGACTTGGTCAAATTGTCAAAATTGAGTGGGTTATACATATGTTTTGGGGCTAGACTTCTGGTCATAGATTCTTTGAATATTAGAGCACCTGTTTGAATTGAAATGGCATCAAAATTCGAGATTATTTGTGCGTGGCATAAGTTTCGTTGAGAGTGCCTTTTCTTGGTTTTGGGAAATCACTTGAAACTTCAGTTCTTTGCGTTATTTTTGCAAGTTTCTTATATAGATTGATTGCCTTAAGCAACCTAGAGGTTCTAAACCACTAAGGTTGAAGGTTTGCCAGGAACACCTTTAACATTCATATACTCATCCTTGACATGCAACAGGTTGTATCACATATATATGTCACCACAACCTCATGACATGTACATATAGCCTTTCATGGCGCAGACTGGTTTTCTAGACTTCTCTTCATTGACTACAAGTGTGTTCAAGTTGAGGTCCTTTGGTCCTTCTTGGCAAAGGGTTGGTCATCTGCATACGGAACTTGGTCCCTAGGGTAATGTCGACAACTTGAGTCCGATGGCAGAGCCGATTCACAGTTCCAAGGTGGGTAAATCACCTGCCTGTTGCATTTTGACTTGCATTGAAACACGCCACCTAGGCTCCAACATGCCAAGGTAGCTCCAACATTCCAATTCAAATATTAATGGCCTAAAAATGCCATATCTAATGAAATGTTTTTTAATGGTTTAACTGATTTCATTTGTTATTTTTATTTTTTAAATGTTGTGCTCCTAAGATCTACCATTTGGCTTCGCACATGCCACGCGGGCTCCAGCATGCCAAGGTGGCTGAAATATGCCAAGGTGGCTCAAATTTGCCACGTGGGCTCCAACATGCCACCTAGGCTCCCGCATGCCAAAGTGGCTCAACCATGCCACGTGGGATCCGACATGCCAAGATGGCTCAAACACGCCACCTAGGATGTCAAGGTGGCTCCAACATTCCAATTCAAACATTAATGGCCTAATGCCATTTTTAATGAAATATTTTTCAATGGTTTAATTGATGACATATGTTTTTTTAATGGTTCAGCTGTTGTACTCCTAGGTTCAAATGTTGTGCTCCTAGGTTCAAATGTTGTGCCCCTAGGTTCAAATCTTGTACATTTGATTGGCCAGCTTCCGCCCTCAAGATATCTCATGTTATAACACCAACAGATCATTGCTCAGTATCAAAATTTAGAGTATTTTATTTGACGTTTATCTTGATTTTTCAAATAGATCACCTTGCCAATTCAAAGATGAGGGGATTCAGCCAAGGATATTCAACCATTACTTACGTTGAGGGACTCGAGCTATGTCGAATAGCCTTTGCAAACAAATATACAAAAAATGGAGCCTTGAGTTAACTTTGACTAGATATTAGACTTGGTCTTATATTGAATTAAGAATAGAAGCATTATAACTGTTAGAATGAAGATAAATAGTTGGGGAGGCGAACTGGCAATCTTCCCTGTGTCAAACGGGGCTAGAACTTTGCGTTGCAACCTTGCAAGATCCCAGAAGACGGACCACAAAGAAGTTTCCAAGGCAGCCTTTCCTGGCTGCGCAGGTCCATGAGGTCGCATGCTAATTCCCCCTGGCGTCCTCTCCACGTGATGACATGGTGCCAAATCCTAGTGGAATCCCATGCTGCCTTAGGTTTTCGCATGTTGTAGTCGGAATCTGCTTCATTGGTGCATAGTGGCAGTGCAGAGTGCAATAGTGGCACACAAGGCTCTATAAATGATGAGGTGGCATCAAAAAGAGCAAGCAAATTTTTTTCTGAGAAGGTGACTATATGCAAAAATTATGGGAGATGACACTGCATGAGTATGGTGAGGTGGCAAAGATGAGTGGTGAGGTGGAAAATCCTGGTCGAATCCGGCGCTGCCTGTGGTCAAAATCTGCTTCATTGGTGCGGAGTGGAATGGTGGCACATAAGGTGACTTGGCACTATAATGATGAGGTGGCACCAAAAGAGCAAGGAATTTTTTTTAAAGAAAATGACTACATGCAAGAATGATGGGAGATGACCACTACAAGGGATAGTCGACGTCCAACGACGTCGCGACGTCGAAGAACGACGGGTCGTCGTCGAATATCGACGACATCGTCGTTCAACGACGACAACGTCGTTTCGACGTCGTTCAACGACGTCTCTCAGGGCTGACGTGTCGGATTGGCCTGCGTGGCATGGTACTGCTGCCAAGCTGGCAAGCGTGCGTGTCGTGCCACGTGCACAAAACGTCGTTTAACGTCGTCTCGTGGATCTGACGTGGCACATCCGGCTGCGTGGCTTGCTGACATGCCAGGCTGGCACGCCACCGTGTTCTGCCACGTCGACATGACGTCGTTGAACGACGACTAAAAAATGACGGCGTGACCCGGTCTTCGGCCGTGGTTTGTCGACATGCCGGTCGGGTAACGCCAAAGTGTCTCCGCCACGTCGACGTGACGCCGTTAAACGACGCTTTAGAATATCGGCGTGGGTAAAATTTGATTTTTTGCCGGCGGGCCAACTTTCAAAAATTTCGGATAAGGTTTAGATCGTCGTCGCGGCCACGCTATTGTCGCCAGAGCGCCACGTAAGAAAACGTCGTTTAACGAGCGCTTTTTTTTTTTTTTTTTTTTTTTTTTTTTTAAAAAAAAAAAAAAAAAAAAAAACGTGCGAAAAAAAAAATTTAATACTGACGTCGCTTATCGTTTGGAATGCCAAAATTACCCTATGGACTAAGTTACACGGTCAGTTTTGCAAAAAAACGACACACTTACGCCCTACATTGCAGTATTCAGCAGCCACCTCCTAGGCCAATTGACTACGAGTGTGTTGCACATGAGATAGTTTGGCTTCTTCGAGGAAGGGGTGGGCTTCGGCCACAAAACTTGGTCCCTAGGGCAATGTCGACGTTCCGAGTCCATTGGCGAGCAGATCACCGATTCGGAGAGGGAAGTTGCCCGTCCGGCCGCTGTGGGGCGCCGGAGAGGAATTTTGGGGCAAGCCGCCGGTGGTTTTAGGGTCCGTGCTCGGCGTCAACACCCCCCTCTACCTCAAGACACGGCTGCTAAGGTCCTAGTCAAATCGACAAGGATAGAGCCTCAAACGTAAACCCTATGAGTTGCCGGGTTCTAGCGGGGTTTTGCGTTTTGGGTGCCGAAGTTTTGGTCTTTTGCACTTGGGGCGTGGCGCATCACATGCAGTTGAGAACGCGAAGCAAGGGGAACCGGCGGAATGGAGTTTGGACTGTACTCCTCCCGTTGTGGCGGTTAGAAGTCAAGGGCCGCTTTGTAGTAGCAAGACATTAAGTAAATTCGTAATTAATGCATAATACGGACTTAAATTCTGATTTTTTGTCAGCTAGCTTCCTAAGTCATCGCCAACATACAGGCCAACTTTCAAAAATTTTGGATAAGGTTTAGATCAAATAGTTTGCACTAGAACAGTCCGGGCAGCCGAGCTGGCACACTTGCCCAAGTCAAACAAGGCCAGGACCTTGCAAGGCCTCCTCATTAGAGGGGAGAGTCCGAACCCCAGGAGGCGAGCCCCAAAAAGCTTCCCGAGGCAGCCTTTCTCGGCCAAGCCCTCACGGGGTGTACGCTAAAGACCATACTTCCGGATCTCGGTTCCTCGTGATCCGGCCAGTTGAATCCTTTGTTCCGGGAACCTGGTCCGAGAAGGTCCAAAAATCCAACATCCGCCCGGAGAACATATCAAACATGGCCCCGGGCGGCGGTGTAGAAACCAAAGTGTTTTGTCGTTCGGACATTGCGGAGGCTCCGAAATGCCGATCCGACTTCGCCACATCGTCCGGAATGCCAAAATTACCCTAGGGACCAAGTTACACGGTCGGTTTTGCAAAAGAAAGAAACACTTACGCCCTACATTGCAGTATTCAGCAGCCACCTCCTAGGCCAATTGACTACGAGTGTGTTGCACATGAGATAGTTTGGCGCTTCTTCGAGAAGGGGTGGGCTTCTGGCCACAAAACTTGGTCCCTAGGGCAATGTCGACGTTAAGGAGTCCATTGGCGAGACAGATCACGGTTCCGGAGGGGAAGTTGCCCGTCCGTCGCCAGGCCCGGGGAGAGGAATTTTGGGGCAAGCCGCTTAAGGGTGGTTTTTTAGGGTCCCGCTCGGCGTCAACACCCCTCTACCTCAAGACACGGTGCAAGGTCCTAGTCAAATCTGACAAGGATAGAGCCTCCGAAACGTAAACCCTATGAGTTGCCAGGTTCTAGCAGGGTTTGCGTTTTGGGTGCCGAGTTTTGGTCTTTTGCACTTGGGACGTGGCCGATCACATGCAGTTGAGAATGCGAAGCAAAAGCGGAACCGGCGGAATGGAGTTTGACCTGTACTCCTCCCGTTGTGGCGGTTAGAAGTCAAGGGCCGCTTTTGCGGTGTAGCAAGACATTCGTAAATTCGTAATTAATGCATAAATACGGACTTAAATTCTGATTTTTTGTCAGCTAGCTTCCTAAGTCATCGCCAACATGAGGCCAACTTTCAAAAATTTTGGATATGGTTTAGATCAAATAGTTTGCACTAGAACGGTCCGGGCAGCTGTTGTTGGGGGTGAGCCGAGCCGCACACTTGCCCAAGTCAAACAAGGTCAGGGACGTTGCAAGGCCTCCTCATTAGAGGGGAGAGTCCGAACCCCCGTGAGTCGAGCCCCAAAAAGCTTCCCGAGGCAGCCTTTCTGGCGGCAAAGACTCACGGGGCGACGCTAAAGACCACACTCCGGATCTCGGTTCCGTATCCGGCCGTTGAATCCTTTGTTCCGGGAACCTGGTCGAGAAGGTCCAAAAATCTAACATCCGTCGGGAGAACATATCAAACCGCTAAGCGTCTGCGGCGGCGGTGGTGTAGAAACCAAAGTGTTTTGTCGTTCGGACATTGCGAGGTTCAAATGCCGATCCGACTTCTCCACATCGTCCCGAATGCCAAAATTACCCTAGGGACCAAGTTACGGTCGGTTTTGCAAAAGAAAGAAACACTTACGCCCTACATTGCGGTATTCGCCAGCCCACCTCCTAGGCCAATTGACTACGAAAGTCGTTGCACATGAGATAGTTTGGCGCTTCTTCGAGAAGGGGTGGGCTTCGGCCACAAAACTTGGTCCCTAGGGCAATGTCGACGTTCGAGTCCATTGGCGAGACAAATCACGGTTCGGGAGAGGGAAGTTGCCCGTCCCGTCGCCCTGGCCTTCGGAGAGGAATTTTGGGGCAAAAGCCGCTTCGGGTGGTTTTAGGGTCCGGGTGCTCGGGCGTCAACACCCCCTACCTCAAGACACGGCGCAAGGTCCTAGTCAAATCGACAAGGATAGAGCCTCCAAACGTAAACCCTATGAGTTGCCGGGTTCTAGCGAGGGGGTTTGCGTTTTGGGTGCCGAAGTTTTGGTCTTTTGCACTTGGGACATGGCCGATCACATGCGTTGAGAACGCGAAGCAAGGGAATCTGGCGGAATGGAGTTTGGACCTGTACTCCTCCCGTTGTGGCGGTTAGAAGTCAAGGGCGCTTTTGCAGTAGCAAGACATTCAGTAAATTCGTAATTAATGCATAGTAACGGACTTAAATTCTGATTTTTTTGTCAGCTAGCTTCCTAAGTCATCGCCAACATACATAGGCCAACTTTCAAAAATTTTGGATATGGTTTAGATCAAATAGTTTGCACTAGAACGGTTAAGCTGACTGTTGTTGGGCAGCGAAGCGGCACACTTGCCCAAGTCAAACAAGGCCAGGACCTTGCAAGGCCTCCTCATTAGAGGGGAGAGTCCCAACCCCGTGAGGCGAGCCCCAAAAGCTTCCCGAGGCGGCTTTTTTTCGGCGGCCTTTCCCCTCGGGGCGCGACGCTAAAGACCACACTCCCGGATCTCGGTTCGTATCCAACCGTTGAATCCTTTGTTCCGGGAACCTGGTCCGAGAAGGTCCAAAAATCCAACATCCGTCAGGAGAACATATCAAACCGCACGGCCGTCCCGGCGGCGGTGTAGAAACCAAAGTGTTTTGTCGTTTCGGACATTGCGAGACTCTCGAAATGCCGATCCGACTTCGCCACATCGTCCGGAATGCCAAAATTACCCTAGGGACCAAGTTACACGGTTGGTTTTGCAAAGAAAGAAACACTTACGCCCTACATTGCAGATTCAAAGCAGCCCACCTCCTAGGCCAATTGACTCACGAGTGTGTTGCACATGAGATAGTTTGGCTTCTTCGAGAAGGGGTGGGCTTCGGCCACAAAACTTGGTCCCTAGGGCAATGTCGACGTTCGAGTCCATTGGCAGAGACAGATCACACGTTTTGGAGAGGGAAGTTGCCCGTCCGTCGCCAGGGGCAGCCGGAGAGGAATTTTGGGGCAAGCCTGCTTAGGGTGGTTTTAGGGTCCGTTGGCTCTCACGGCGTCAACACCCGCCTCTACCTCAAAGACGGCGCCGCAAGGTCCTAGTCAAATCGACAAGGATAGAGCCTCCGAAACGTAAACCCTATGAGTTGCGAGGTTCTAGCGGGGTTTTGCGTTTTTGGGTGCCGAAGTTTTGGTCTTTTGCACTTGGGGCGTGGCGATCAAATGCAGATTGAGAATGCGAAGCAAGGGGAACCGATGGAATGGAGTTTGGACTGTACTCCTCCCGTTGTGGCGGTTAGAAGTCAAGGGCGCTTTTGCAATAGCAAGACATTCGTAAATCGTAATTAATGCATAAATACGGACTTAAATTCTGATTTTTTTTGTCGGCTAGCTTCCTAAGTCATCGCCAACATACATGCCAACTTTCAAAAAATTTTGGATAAGGTTTAGATCAAATAGTTTGCACTAGAACGGTCCGGGCAGCTTTGTTGTTGGGCAGCGGAACCGCACACTTGCCCAAGTCAAACAAGGCGGGGACCTTGCAAGGCCTCCTCATTAGAGGGGAGAGTAAGAACCCCGAGGCGAGCCCCAAAAGCTTCCCGAGGCAGCCTTTTACGGCGGCCTCACGGGCGACGCTAAAGACCACACTCAGGATCTCGGTTCGTGAATCAATCGTTGAATCCTTTGTTCGGGGAACCTGGTCCGAGAAGGTCCAAAAAATCCAACATCCGTCCAGGAGAACATATCAAACCGCTGGCGCCCGAGGCGGCGACGTGTAGAAACCAAAGTGTTTTGTCGTTCGGACATTGCGAGAGAGGCTCGAAATGCCGATCCGACTTCTCCACATCGTCAGGAATGCCAAAATTACCCTAGGGACCAAGTTACACGGCGGTTTTGCAAAAGAAAGAAACACTTACGCCCTACATTGCGGTATTAAATGACCACCTCTAGGCCAATTGACTTGAAGTCGCGTTGCACATGAGATAGTTTGGCTTCTTCGAGAAGGGGTGGGCTTTTGGCCACAAAACTTGGTCCCTAGGGCAATGTCGACGTTACGAGTCCATTGGCGAGGCGAGATCACGGTTGGGAGAGGGAAGTTGCCCGTCGTCGCCCGAGTGGCCTTGAGGGAGAGGAATTTTGGGGCAAGTTGCTTAGGGTGGTTTTAGGGTCCGTGCTTCTGGCGTCAACACCCGCCTCTACCTCAAGACGCGGCTTAAAGGTCCTAGTCAAATCGACAAGGATAGAGCCTCAAACGTAAACCCTATGAGTTGCCGGGTTCTAGCGGGGTTTGCGTTTTGGGTGCCGAAGTTTTGGTCTTTTGCACTTGGGGCGTGGCCGATCAAATGCGATTGAGAATCGCGAAGCAAGGGGAACTGGCGGAATGGAGTTTGGACTGTACTCCTCCCGTTGTGGCGGTTAGAAGTCAAGGGCCGCTTTTGCAATAGCAAGACATTCGTAAATTAAGTAATTAATGCATAGTACCAGGACTTAAATTCTGATTTTTGTCGGCCTAGCTTCCTAAGTCATCGCCAACATACATGCCAACTTTCAAAAATTTTGGATAAGGTTTAGATCAAATAGTTTGCACTAGAACAGTCAGGGCAGCTTTGTTGTTGGGCAGCCCGGTGCCGCACACACTTGCCCAAGTCAAACAAGGCCGGGGACCTTGCAAGGCCTCCTCATTAGAGGGGAGAGTCAGAACCCCGAGAGGCGAGCCCCAAAAAGCTTCCCGAGGCAGACTTTTCGGCAGCTCGCCCGGGGCGACGCTAAAGACCACACTCCGGATCTCGGTTCCCGTAACCGGCCGTTGAATCCTTTGTTCCGGAACCTGGTCCGAAGGTCCAAAAATCCAACATCCGTCCGAGGAGAACATATCAAACCGTAAAGCGCCTTGACGGGATTAGTGTAGAAACCAAAGTGTTTTGTCGTTCGGACATTGCGGAGGGCTCAAATGCCGATCCGACTTTCCACATCGTCAGGAATGCCAAAATTACCCTAGGGACCAAGTTACCACGGCGGTTTTGTAAAAGAAAGAAACACTTACGCCTACATTGCAAAGATTCGGTGACCACCTCCTAGGCCAATTGACTACGACGAGTCGTTGCACATGAGATAGTTTGGCTTCTTCGAGAGGGGTGGGTTTTGGCCACAAAACTTGGTCCCTAGGGCAATGTCGACGTTCGAGTCCATTGGCGAGAGGCGGATCCTGCCCGGGAGAGGGAAGTTGCCCGGCCCGTCGCCGGGCCTTCGAGAGGAATTTTGGGGGCAAGCTGCTTCGGGTGGTTTTAAGGTCCGATGCTCACGGCGTCAACACCCCTCTACCTCAAGACGCGGCGCAAGGTCCTAGTCAAAATCGACAAGGATAGAAGCCTCCTCAAGCGTAAACCCTATGAGTTGCGAGGTTCTAGAAGGGGTTTCGTTTTGGGTGCCGGGTTTTGGTCTTTTGCATTTGGGGCGGGCCCGATCACATGCACTTGAGAACGAAGCAGGGAGGCCCGGCGGAATGGAGTTTGGACCTGTACTCCTCCCGTTGTGCGTTAGAAGTCAAGGGGCGCTTTTGCAAGATAGCAAGACATTAAATAAATTCGTAATTAATGCATAGTACGGACTTAAATTCTGATTTTTGTCGGCTAGCTTCCTAAGTCATAAGCCAACATCTGAGGCCAACTTTCAAAAATTTTGGATATGGTTTAGATCAAATAGTTTGCACTAGAGCGGTCCGCAGCTGTTGTTGGAAGGCGGCAGCACACTTGCCCAAGTCAAACAAGGCCAGGACCTTGCAAGGCCTCCTCATTAGAGGGGAGAGTCCAGGAACCCGGAGGCGAGCCCCAAAAGCTTTCGAGGCAGCCTTTTCGGCGGCAAACTCCTACGGGCGACGCTAAAGACCACACTCCGGATCTCTGGTTCTCGTATCGGCCCGTTGAATCCTTTGTTCCGGGAACCTGGTCCGAAGGTCCAAAAAATCCAACATCCGTCAGGAGAACATATCAAACCGCGCGCGTCTGCGGCGACGATTGTAGAAACCAAAGTGTTTTGTCGTTGGGACATTGCGGAGGTTCGAAATGCCGATCCGACTTCGCCACATCGTCCGGAATGCCAAAATTACCCTAGGGACCAAGTTATACGGTTGGTTTTGCAAAAGCAAGAAAACCCTTTTCGCCCTACATTGCGGTATTCGGCCACCACCTCCTAGGCCAATTGATCACGGTGTGTTGCACATGAGATAGTTTGGCGCTTCTTCGAGAAGGGTGGGCTTACGCCACAAAAACTTGGTCCCTAGGGCAATGTCGACGTTTCGAGTCCATTGGCGAGGCAGAGATCGGTTCCGGGAGGGGAAGTTGCCCGTCACGTCGCCGGGGCCTTGGGAGAGGAATTTTGGGGCAAGTGCTTCCGGGTGGTTTTAGGGTCCGTGCTCGGCGTCAACACCTCCCCTCTACCTCAAGACCGCGGCGCCAAGGTCCTAGTCAAATCGACAAGGATAGAGCCCTTCGAAGCGTAAACCCTATGAGTTGCGAGGGTTCTAGCGGGGTTTTGCGTTTTGGGTGCGGGTTTTGGTGTTTTGCACTTGGGGCGTGGCGATCACATGCGATTGAGAACACGAAGCAAGGGGAACCGACGGAATGGAGTTTGGACCGTACTCCTCCGTTGTGGCGGTTAAGTCAAGGGCGCTTTTAAAAGTAGCAAGACATTCGTAAATTCGTAATTAATGCATAGTACGGACTTAAATTCTGATTTTTTGTCAGCTAGCTTCCTAAGTCATCGCCAACATACAGGCCAACTTTCAAAAAATTTTGGATATGGTTTAGATCAAATAGTTTGCACTAGAACGGTCCCATTTGTTGTTGGGCAGCCGAGCTGGCACACTTGCCCAAGTCAAACAAGGCCGGGGACCTTGCAAGGCCTCCTCATTAGAGGGGAGAGTCCGAACCCCGTGAGGCGAGCCCCAAAGCTTCCGAGGCAACCTTTCGGCAAAGACTACCGGGGGGCGACGCTAAAAGACCACACTCCGGATCACCGGTTCTCAGTAGATCGCCGTTGAATCCTTTGTTCGGGAACCTGGTCCGAAGGTCCAAAAATCCAACATCCGTCCCGAGAACATATCAAACCGCATGGCGTCTCATGAGCGGCGAGTGTAGAAACCAAAGTGTTTTGTCGTTCGGACATTGCGGAGAGCTCGAAATGCCGATCCGGAACCGCCACATCGTCCGGAATGCCAAAATTACCCTAGGGACCAAGTTACACGGTTGGTTTTGCAAAAGCAAGAAACACTACGCCCTACATTGCGTGATTCGTTAAACCACCTCCTAGGCCAATTGACTCACGAGTGTGTTGCACATGAGATAGTTTGGCTTCTTCAAGAAGGGTGGGCTTCGCCACAAAACTTGGTCCCTAGGGCAATGTCGACGCGTTCGGAGTCCATTGGCGCAGAGATGAGATCACCTTCCGGAGAGGGAAGTTGCCCGTCCGTCTGTGGCCGGAGAGGAATTTTGGGGCAAGCCGCTTCGGGTGGTTTTAGGGTCCGCGGCTCTGGCGTCAACACCCCCTCTACCTCAAGACACGGTGCAAGGTCCTAGTCAAATCGACAAGGATAGAGGAGCCTCAAGCGTAAACCCTATGAGTTGCCGGTTCTGCTTGGGGTTTTGCGTTTTGGGTGCCGAAGTTTTGGTCTTTTGCACTTGGGACGTGGCCGATCACATGCGATTGAGAATGCGAAGCAAGCGGGCCCAGCGGAATGGAGTTTGGACCCGTACTCCTCCCGTTGTGGCGGTTAGAAGTCAAGGGCCGCTTTTGCGATAGCAAGACATTCGTAAATTCGTAATTAATGCATAAATGCGGACTTAAATTCTGATTTTTTGTCATTAGCTTCCTAAGTCATCGCCAACATACAGGCCAACTTTCAAAAATTTTGGATATGGTTTTAGATCAAATAGTTTGCACTAGAACGGTCCGGGGCAGCTGTTGTTGGCAGCCGAGCCTGGCACACTTGCCCAAAGTCAAACAAGGTCGGGACCGTGCAAGGCCTCCTCATTAGAGGGGGAGAGTCCGAACCCCCGAGTCGAGCCCCAAAAAGCTTCCTCGGCGGCCTTTCCGGCAAGCACTCCCATGATGCGCTAAAGACCACACTCCGGGATCTCGGTTCCGTTATCGCGGCCGTTGAATCCTTTGTTCGGGGAACCTGGTCCAGAAGGTCAAAAAAATCTAACATCCGTCGGAGAACATATCAAACCCTTGAGGCGTCTAGCGGGCGGCGATTGTAGAAACCAAAGTGTTTTGTCGTTCGGACATTGCGGAGGAAGCTTCGAAATGCCGATCCGACTTCTCCACATCGTCGGAATGCCAAAATTACCTAGGGACCAAGTTACACCGGTCGGTTTGCAAAAGAAAGAAAACACTTACGCCCTACATTTCGATTTATTGACCACCTCCTAGGCCAATTGACTACGAGTCGTTGCACATGAGATAGTTTACGCTTCTTCGAGAAGGGGTGGGCTTCTCGCCACAAAACTTGGTCCCTAAGAGGGCAATGTCGGCGTTACGGTCCATTGGCGGGAGACAAATCCGCGGTTCGGAGGAAGTTGCCGTCCGTCGCCGGGGCAACCGGAGAGGAATTTTGGGGCAAATTTTGCTTCCGGGTGGTTTTAGGGTCCGTGCTTTCTGGCGTCAACACCCCCTACCTCAAGACACGGCGCAAGGTCCTAGTCAAATCGACAAGGATAGAGCCTCAAAGCGTAAACCCTATGAGTTACCGCCGGTTCTAGCAGGGTTTGCGTTTTGGGTGCCGGTTTTGGTCTTTTGCACTTGGGACATGGCCGATCACATGCGGTTGAGAACAGCGAAGCAAGGGGAACTGGCGGAATGGAGTTTGGACTGTACTCCTCCCGTTGTGGCGGTTAGAAGTCAAGGGCCGCTTTGCGGTGGCAAGACATTCGTAAATTCGTAATTAATGCATAGTATGCGGACTTAAATTCTGATTTTTGTCAGCTAGCTTCCTAAGTCATCGCCAACATACAAGGCCAACTTTCAAAAATTTTGGATATGGTTTTAGATCAAATAGTTTGCACTAGAGCGGTGGGGCTTGTGTTGTTGGGCGGCCGAGGCGGCACACTTGCCCAAGTCAAACAAGGCCAGGACCTTGCAAGGCCTCCTCATTAGAGGGGAGAGTCCGAACCCGGGAGGCGAGCCCAAAAAGCTTCGAGGCGGCCTTTTACGGCGGGCTCCGTAGCGTCGCTAAAGACCACACTCGGGGACCGGTTCCGTATCCGACGTTGAATCCTTTGTTCCGGGAACCTGGTCAGAAAGGTCCAAAAAATCCAACATCCGTCGGAGAACATATCAAACCGCTGAAGCGTCTGCGGCGGCGGTGTAGAAACCAAAGTGTTTTTGTCGTTCGGACATTCGGAGGCTCGAAATGCCCGATCCGACCGCCACATCGTCAGGAATGCCAAAAATTACCCTAGGGACCAAGTTACCGCGGTTGGTTTTGCAAAAAAGAAAGAAACACTTCGCCCTACATTGCGATTATTCAATGACCACCTCCTAGGCCAATTGATCACGAAAGTGTGTTGCACATGAGATAGTTTGGCGGCTTCTTGAGAAGGGGTGGGCTTCTGGCCACAAAACTTGGTCCCTAGGGCAATGTCGACGTTCTGAGTCCATTGGCGAGGAGACGGATCACGGTTTTGGAGAGGAAGTTGCCCGTCCGTCGCCGGGGCGCCGGGAGAGGAATTTTGGCAAAATTGCTTCAGGGTGGTTTTAGGGTCCGGTGCTCGGCGTCAACACCCGCCTCTACCTCAAGACACTGGCCAAGGTCCTAGTCAAATCGACAAGGATAGAGCCTCAAAGCGTAAACCCTATGAGTTTGCGAGGTTCTAGCGGGGTTTGCGTTTTGGGTGCCGAAGTTTGGTCTTTTGCACTTGGGGCGTGGCCCGATCAAATGCGGTTGAGAATGCGAAGCAAGGGGAACTGATGGAATGGAGTTTGGACTGTACTCCTCCCGTTGTGGCGGTTAGAAGTCAAGGGCCGCTTTTGCAATAGCAAGACATTCGTAAATCGTAATTAATGCATAATATGCGGACTTAAATTCTGATTTTTTGTCGGCTAGCTTCCTAAGTCATCGCCAACATACATGCCAACTTTCAAAATTTTGGATAAGGTTTAGATCAAATAGTTTGCACTAGAACGAGTCCAAGGCTTTGTTGTTGAAGCAATGGCGAAATTTGCCCAAGTCAAACAAGGCGAGGACCTTGCAAGGCCTCCTCATTAGAGGGAGAGTCCAGAACCCGGGAGGCGAGCTAAAAAGCTTCCAGAGGCAGCCTTTTTGGGGTAGCTCCGCCCGGCGAAACGCTAAAGACCACACTCCGGGATCTCGGTTCCATGGCAAGCCGTTGAATCCTTTGTTCAGGAGGAACCTGGTCCGAAAGGTCAAAAATCCAACATCCGTCAGGAGAACATATCAAACCGCGAAGCGTCTGCGGCGGCGAGTGTAGAAACCAAAGTGTTTTGTCGTTAGGACATTGCGATTCTTTCCGAAATGCCGATCCGACTTCTCCACATCAATGGGAATGCCAAAATTACCCTAGGGACCAAGTTACGCGGCGGTTTTGCAAAAGAAAGAAACACTTACGCCCTACATTGCGATTTATTGGCCACCTCCTAGGCCAATTGACTACGAGTGCGTTGCACATGAGATAGTTGGCGCTTCTTGAGAAGGGGTGGGCTTTTGGCCACAAAACTTGGTCCCCTAGGGCAATGTCGGCGTTCGAGTCCATTGGCGAGGCGGATCGCGGTTCGGGAGGGGAAGTTGCGTCGTCGCCGAGGAGGGCCGGGAGGGAGGAATTTTGGGGCAAAATTTTGCTTCCGGGTGGTTTTAGGGTCCGTGCTGCGGCGTCAACACCCCCTCTACCTCAAGACACGGCGCAAGGTCCTAGTCAAATCGACAAGGATAGAGCCTCCCGGCGTAAACCCTATGAGTTGCGAGGGTTCTAGTTGGGGTTTGCGTTTTGGGTCCGGGATTTTGGTCTTTTTTGCACTTGGGACGTGGCGATCAAATGCGATTGAGAATGCGAAGCAAGGGGGCTGGCGGAATGGAGTTTGGACTGTACTCCTCCCGTTGTGGCGGTTAGAAGTCAAGGGCGCTTTTGCAATAGCAAGACATTCGTAAATTCGTAATTAATGCATGAATACGGACTTAAATTCTGATTTTTTTGTCGGCTAGCTTCCTAAGTCATCGCCAACATACATGCCAACTTTCAAAAATTTTGGATAAGGTTTAGATCAAATAGTTTGCACTAGAGCGGTCAAAGGCGACACTGTTGTTGGGCGGTAGAAAGCACACTTGCCCAAGTCAAACAAGGCCGAGGACCTTGCAAGGCCTCCTCATTAGAGGGGAGAGTCCAGAACCCCGAGGAGGCGGAGCCCCAAAAGCTTCCCAGAGGCAGCCTTTTACGGCGGCTCAGCCGGGCGTCGCTAAAGACCACACTCCCGGATCTCGGTTCCGTGAATCCGGCCAGATTGAATCCTTTGTTCGGGAACCTGGTCGAAGGTCAAAAAATCCAACATCCGTCCGGGAGAACATATCAAACCCGAAGCGTCTTGCGGCGGCGACGGTGTAGAAACCAAAGTGTTTTGTCGTTGGGACATTGCGGAGGGCTCGAAATGCCGATCCGACTTTCCACATCGTCAGGAATGCCAAAATTACCCTAGGGACCAAGTTACCGCGGTTGGTTTTGCAAAAGAAAGAAAACTTCGCCCTACATTGCGGTATTCGGCGACCACCTCCTAGGCCAATTGACTCACGAGTGTGTTGCACATGAGATAGTTTGGGCTTCTTCGAGGGGTGGGTTTTGGCCACAAAACTTGGTCCCTAGGGCAATGTCGGCGTTCGAGTCCATTGGCGAGCGAGATCCGCGGTTTGGAGAGGGAAGTTGCGCGTCCGTCGCCGGGAGCCTTCGGGAGGAATTTTGGGGCAAAGCTGCTTCGGGTGGTTTTAAGGTCCGTGCTCACGGCGTCAACACCCCCTCTACCTCAAGACCGCGGCGCAAGGTCCTAGTCAAATCGACAAGGATAGAGCCTCGAAGCGTAAACCCTATGAGTTGCGGGTTCTAGCGGGGTTTGGCGTTTTGGGTCAGGGTTTTGGTCTTTGCATTTGGGGCGTGGCGATCACATGCACTTGAGAACGAAGCAAGGGGAACTGGCGGAATGGAGTTTGGACTGTACTCCTCCGATTTGTGGCGGTTAGAAGTCAAGGGCGCTTTTGCGGTAGCAAGACATTAGTAAATTCGTAATTAATGCATAGAAACGGACTTAAATTCTGATTTTTTGTCGGCTAGCTTCCTAAGTCATCGCCAACATACAGGCCAACTTTCAAAAATTTTGGATATGGTTTAGATCAAATAGTTTGCACTAGAGCGGTCCGGGACTTTGTTGTTGGGCGAGCCGGCCAGCACACTTGCCCAAGTCAAACAAGGCCGGGGACCTTGCAAGGCCTCCTCATTAGAGGGGAGAGTCCAGAACCCGGGGGCGAGCCTTTAAAAGCTTCGGCGACCTTTTGGCGGCGGCGCTCAGCGGCGACGCTAAAGACCACACTCCGGGATCTACCGGTTCCGTATCCGACCGTTGAATCCTTTGTTCCGGGAACCTGGTCGAGAAGGTCCAAAAATCCAACATCCGTCAGGGAGAACATATCAAACGCGAAGCGTCTGCGGCGGCGATTGTAGAAACCAAAAGTGTTTTTGTCGTTCGGACATTGCGAGGAGAGCTCAGAAATGCCGATCCGACTTCTCCACATCGTCAGGAATGCCAAAATTACCCTAGGGACCAAGTTTACGGTTGGTTTGCAAAAAAGAAACCCTTACGCCCTACATTGCGGTATTCAGGCGGCCACCTCCTAGGCCAATTGACTCACGAGTGTGTTGCACATGAGATAGTTTGGCTTCTTCGAAGGGGGTGGGCTTTTGGCCACAAAACTTGGTCCCTAGGGCAATGTCGGCGTTCCGAGTCCATTGGCGGGGAGACGAATCCGCGGTTCGGGAGAGGGGAAGTTGCCCGTCGTCGCCGAGGGAACGCCGGGAGGAATTTTGGGGCAAATTTTGCTTCAGGGTGGTTTTAGGGTCCGTGCTTCGGCGTCAACACCCCCCTCTACCTCAAGACCGCGGGCCAAGGTCCTAGTCAAATCGACAAGGATAGAGCCTCGAAAGCGTAAACCACATGAGTTGCGGGTTCTAGCGGGGGTTTTGCGTTTTGGGTGCGGGTTACAGTGTTTTGCACTTGGGGCGTGGCCCGATCACATGCGATTGAGAACACGAAGCAAGGGGAACTGGCGGAATGGAGTTTGGACTGTACTCCTCCCGTTGTGGCGGTTAGAAGTCAAGGGCGCTTTTGCGCAATAGCAAGACATTCGTAAATTCGTAATTAATGCATAGTGCGGACTTAAATTCTGATTTTTTGTCGACTAGCTTCCTAAGTCATCATCGCCAACATACAGGCCAACTTTCAAAAATTTTTGGATAAGGTTTAGATCAAATAGTTTGCACTAGAACGGTCAAAGGCTGTTGTTGTTGGGCAGGTAGAAGCACACACTTGCCCAAGTCAAACAAGGCGAGGACCTTGCAAGGCCTCCTCATTAGAGGGGAGAGTCAGAACCC
Source organism: Isoetes taiwanensis (assembly GCA_021234155.1). Taxonomy (NCBI): domain Eukaryota; kingdom Viridiplantae; phylum Streptophyta; class Lycopodiopsida; order Isoetales; family Isoetaceae; genus Isoetes; species Isoetes taiwanensis. The sequence continues at coordinate 2,300,455 of JAJEKV010000093.1, forward strand.
CGGGAGGCGAGCCCCAAAAGCTTCCCGAGGCAGCCTTTTTTCGGCAGCTCCGTAGGGGGCGTGACGCTAAAGACCACACTCCCGGATCTCGGTTCCGTGATCCGGAGCCGTTGAATCCTTTGTTCCAGGGAACTGGTCGAGAAGGTCCAAAAAATCCAACATCCGTCAGGAGAACATATCAAACCGCTGAAGCGTCTTGGCGGCGGCGATTGTAGAAACCAAAGTGTTTTGTCGTTGGGACATTGCGAGGCTCAAATGCCGATCCGACTTCTCCACATCGTCGGAATGCCAAAATTACCCTAGGGACCAAGTTACGGTTGGTTTTGCAAAAGAAAGAAACACTACCGCCCTACATTGCAAGATTGACCACCTCCTAGGCCAATTGACTACGAGTGTGTTGCACATGAGATAGTTTGGCGCTTCTTCGAGAAGGGGTGGGCTTTTGGCCACAAAACTTGGTCCCTAGGGCAATGTCGGCGTTCCGAGTCCATTGGCGAGACGGATCACGATTCGGAGAGGGAAGTTGCCCGTCCGTCGCCGAGGGCCCGGGAGAGGAATTTTGGGGCAAGCCGCCTTCGGGTTTTAAGGTCCGTGCTCTGGGTCAACACCCCCTCTACCTCAAGACGGCGCCAAAGGTCCTAGTCAAATCGACAAGGATAGAGCCTCAAACGTAAACCCTATGAGTTGCCGGGTTCTAGCGGGGTTTTGCGTTTTGGGTGCGGGTTTTGGTCTTTTGCATTTGGGGCGTGGCCGATCACATGCACTTGAGAACACGAAGCAAGGGGGCCCGGCGGAATGGAGTTTGGACTGTACTCCTCCGTTGTGGCGGTTAGAAGTCAAGGGCCGCTTTTTGCGTAGCAAGACATTAAGTAAATTCGTAATTAATGCATAGTATACCGGACTTAAATTCTGATTTTTTTGTCGGCTAGCTTCCTAAGTCATCGGGCCAACATACAGGCCAACTTTCAAAAATTTTGGATATGGTTTAGATCAAATAGTTTGCACTAGAACGGTCCGGGCAGCTTTGTTGTTGGGCAGTAGAGCCGGCACACTTGCCCAAGTCAAACAAGGCGGGACCTTGCAAGGCCTCCTCATTAGAGGGGAGAGTCCAGAACCCGGTGAGGCGAGCCCCAAAAGCTTCGGAGGCAGCCTTTTCTCATGGCAGCGCTCGGCACGGGCGACGCTTAAAGACCACACTCCAGGATCTCGGTTCCGTTATCCGGCCCGTTGAATCCTTTGTTCGGGAACCTGGTCCGAGAAGGTCCAAAAATCCAACATCCGTCCGGGGAGAACATATCAAACCGCTGGCCCTGCGGCGGCGATTGTGTAGAAACCAAAGTGTTTTGTCGTTCGGACATTGCGGAGGCTCCGAAATGCCGATCCGACTTCGCCACATCGTCCGGAATGCCAAAATTACCCTAGGGACCAAGTTATACGGTTGGTTTTGCAAAAGCAAGAAACCCTTACGCCCTACATTGCGATTCAGCTGACCACCTCCTAGGCCAATTGACTACGAGTGTGTTGCACATGAGATAGTTTGGGCTTCTTCGAGAAAGGGGTGGGCTTCGGCCACAAAACTTGGTCCCTAGGGCAATGTCGGCGCTCGAGTCCATTGGCGAGGGCGAGATCACGGTTCCGGGAGAGGGAAGTTGCCCGCACGTCGCCCGGGCCGCCGGGAGAGGATTTTGGGGCAAGTTGCTTCCGGGTGGTTTTAGGGTCCGTGCTCACGGCGTCAACACCTCCCCTCTACCTCAAGACACGGTGCAAGGTCCTAGTCAAATCGACAAGGATAGAGCCTCCAGAAAAGCGTAAACCCTATGAGTTGCCGGGGTTCTAGCGGGGTTTGCGTTTTTGGGTGCCGGAAGTTTTGGTGTTTTGCACTTGGGACGTGGCCGATCACATGCGATTGAGAACACGGCAAAGGGAACCAGCGGAATGGAGTTTGGACCTGTACTCCTCCCGTTGTGGCGCTTAGAAGTCAAGGGCCGCTTTTGCGGTAGCAAGACATTAATAAAATTCGTAATTAATGCATAGTACGGACTTAAATTCTGATTTTTGTCATTAGCTTCCTAAGTCATCGCCAACATACAGGCCAACTTTCAAAAAATTTTGGATATGGTTTAGATCAAATAGTTTGCACTAGAACGGTCGGGCAGCTTTGTTGTTGGCAGCCGAAGCTGGCACACTTGCCCAAGTCAAACAAGGCGGGGGACCTTGCAAGGCCTCCTCATTAGAGGGAGAGTCCGAACCCGGAGGCGAGCCCCAAAAGCTTCCCGAGGCGGCCTTTCACGGCAAAGCACTCACGGGCGTGACGCTAAAGACCACACTCCGGATCGGTTCCGTGATCCCAAGTTGAATCCTTTGTTCCGGGAACCTGGTCGAGAAGGTCCAAAAAATCCAACATCCGTCCGGAGAACATATCAAACCGCGAAGCGTCCCGCGGCGGCGATTGTAGAAAACCAAAGTGTTTTGTCGTTCGGACATTGCGGAGGCTCGAAATGCCGATCCGACTTAGCCACATCGTCAGGAATGCCAAAATTACCCTAGGGACCAAGTTACACGGTTGGTTTTGCAAAAGCAAGAAACACTTCGCCCTACATTGCGGTATTGTGACCACCTCCTAGGCCAATTGACTCACGAGTGTGTTGCACATGAGATAGTTTGGCTTCTTCAAGAAGGGGTGGGCTTACGGCCACAAAACTTGGTCCCTAGGGCAATGTCGGCGTTCTGAGTCCATTGGCGAGAGACGGATCACTTGCCCGGTTCAGGAGGAGAGGGAAGTTGCCCGTCCGTCGCCGGGGCCTTCCGGAGAGGAATTTTTGGGGCAAGCCGCTTCGGGTGGTTTTAGGCTCCGTGCTCTGGCGTCAACACCCGCCTCTACCTCAAGACCGCGCCAAGAAGGTCCTAGTCAAAATCGACAAGGATAGAGCCTCTCAAACGTAAACCCCTATGAGTTGCGAGGTTCTAGCGGGGTTTTGCGTTTTTGGGTGCCGAAGTTTTGGTCTTTTGCACTTGGGGCGTGGCCGATCACATGCGAGTTGAGAACGAAGCAAGCAAGGGAACTGGCCGGAATGGAGTTTGGACCTGTACTCCTCCGTTGTGGCGGTTAGAAGTCAAGGGCAGCTTTTGCATTAGCAAGACATTCGTAAATTCGTAATTAATGCATAGTACGGACTTAAATTCTGATTTTTTGTCAGCTAGCTTCCTAAGTCATCGTCAATATCTGAGGCCAACTTTCAAAAATTTTGGATATGGTTTAGATCAAATAGTTTGCACTAGAAGCGGTCCAGGCAGCTTTGTTGTTGGGCAGCCAAGGCGGGCACACTTGCCCAAGTCAAACAAGGCGGGACCTTGCAAGGCCTCCTCATTAGAGGGGAAAGTCCAGAACCGGGGAGGCGAGCCCCAAAAAGCTTCGAGGCGGCCTTTCACGGCGGCTCGCCCACGGGCGTGCGCTAAAGACCACACTCCGGATCTCGGTTCCGTATCCCGTACCGTTGAATCCTTTGTTCCGGTGAACCTCGGTCCGAGAAGGTCCAAAAATCCAACATCCGTCCGAGGAGAACATATCAAACCGCTTGGCGTCTGGCCGGGCGGCAGTAGTAGAAACCAAAGTGTTTTTGTCGTTCGGACATTGCGGAGGCTCGAAATGCCGATCCGACTTCGCCACATCGTCAGGAATGCCAGGGACCAAGTTACACGGTTGGTTTTTGCAAAGAAACACTTACGCCCTACATTGCGAAGATTCGTGAGCCCACCTCCTAGGCCAATTGACTACGGTGTGTTGCATGAGATAGTTTGGGCGCCGAGAAGGGGTGGGCTTACGCCACAAAACTTGGTCCCTAGGGCAATGTCGACGCTCGAGTCCATTGGCGAGGCGGATCACGGTTTTGAGAGGGGAAGTTGCCCGTCCGGCCGCCGTGGCCGCCGGGAGAGGAATTTTGGGGCAAGCTGCTTCCGGGTGGTTTTTAGGGTCCATGCTCTGGCGTCAACACCCCCCCTCTACCTCAAGACACGGTGCAAGGTCCTAGTCAAATCTGACAAGGATAGAGCCTCCGAAACGTAAACCCTATGAGTTGCCAGGTTCTAGCAGGGTTTGCGTTTTGGGTGCCGAGTTTTGGTCTTTTGCACTTGGGACGTGGCCGATCACATGCAATTGAGAACACGAAGCAAGGGGAACTGACGGAATGGAGTTTGGACCTGTACTCCTCCCGTTGTGGCAGTTAGAAGTCAAGGGCCGCTTTTGCAGTAGCAAGACATTCGTAAATTCGTAATTAATGCATAGTACGGACTTAAATTCTGATTTTTTGTCAGCTAGCTTCCTAAGTCATCGTCAACATACAGGCCAACTTTCAAAAATTTTGGATATGGTTTAGATCAAATAGTTTGCACTAGAAACGGTCCGGGCATTTTGTTGTTGGCAGCCGAAGCCGGCACACTTGCCCAAGTCAAACAAGGCCGGGACCTTGCAAGGCCTCCTCATTAGAGGGGAGAGTCAGAACCCGTGGAGGCGAGCCCCAAAAGCTTCCCGAGGCCTTTTTTCGGGCTGCCCGCCGGGCGCGTGACGCTAAAGACCACACTCCGGATCTCTGGTTCGATCCACCCGTTGAATCCTTTGTTCCGGGAAAACCTGGTCCGAGAAGGTCCAAAAATCCAACATCCGTCCCGGGAGAACATATCAAACCGCTGAAGCGTCTGCCCCAAGGGCGACGTTGTAGAAACCAAAGTGTTTTGTCGTTCGGACATTGCGGAGGTTCGAAATGCCGATCCGACTTCGCCACATCGTCCGGAATGCCAAAATTACCCTAGGGACCAAGTTACGGTTGGTTTTGCAAAAGCAAGAAACACTTACGCCCTACATTGCAAGATTGCCAGCCCACCTCCTAGGCCAATTGACTACGAGTGTGTTGCACATGAGATAGTTTGGCGCTTCTTGAGAAGGGGTGGGCTTCACGGCCACAAAACTTGGTCCCTAGGGCAATGTCGACGCTCGAGTCCATTGGCGAGGGACGCATCACTGTTAGGAGAGGGAAGTTGCCCCGTCCGTCGCCGTATGCGTCGGAGAGGAATTTTGGGGCAAGCTGCTTCGGGTGGTTTTAGGCTCCGTGCTCGGCGTCAACACCCGCCTCTACCTCAAGACACGGCGCAAGGTCCTAGTCAAATCGACAAGGATAGAGCCTCAAAGCGTAAACCCTATGAGTTGCCGTGTTCTAGCGGGGTTTGCGTTTTGGGTGCCGAAGTTTTGGTCTTTTGCACTTGGGACGTGGCCGATCACATGCGATTGAGAACGCAGCGCAAGGGGAACCGACGGAATGGAGTTTGGACTGTACTCCTCCGTTGTAGGCGCTTAGAAGTCAAGGGTCGCTTTTGCGGTAGCAAGACATTCGTAGAATTCGTAATTAATGCATAGTACGGACTTAAATTCTGATTTTTTGTCAGCTAGCTTCCTAAGTCATCGTCAACATACGAGGGCCAACTTTCAAAAAATTTTGGATATGGTTTAGATCAAATAGTTTGCACTGTGAACGGTAGGGCAGCCTGTTGTTGGGCCAAGTCCGGGCACACTTGCCCAAGTCAAACAAGGCCGGGACCTTGCAAGGCCTCCTCATTAGAGGGGAAAGTCCGAAAACCGTGAGGCGAGCCCCAAAAGCTTCGAGGCAGCCTTTCTCGGCAGCGGCCCCGGGGCGACGCGCTAAAGACCACACTCCTGGATCTCGGTTCCGTGATCCGACCGTTGAATCCTTTGTTCCGGGAACCTGGGTCGAGAAGGTCCAAAAATCCAACATCCGTCCGGAGAACATATCAAACCGTGGCGCCCCAAGGGCGACAAGTAGAAACCAAAGTGTTTTGTCGCCGGACATTGGCGAGGTTCGAAATGCCGATCCGACTTCGCCACATCGTCAGGAATGCCAAAATTACCCTAGGGACCAAGTTACACGGCCGGTTTTGCAAAAAGAAAGAAACACTTACGCCCCTACATTAAAAAGATTCGCCACCACCTCCCAGGCCAATTGATTCACGAGTCGTTGCACATGAGATAGTTTGGCTTCTTCGAGAAGGGTGGGCTTGGGCCCACAAAACTTGGTCCCTAGGGCAATGTTGACGTTCGAGTCCATTGGCGAGATGCATCACGGTTCCGGAGAGGGAAGTTGCCCCGTCCGTCGCCGTGGCCTTCTGGAGAGGACTTTTGGGGCAAGCCGCCTTCCGGGTGGTTTTAGGGTCCGTGCTCGGGCCAACACCCCCTACGTCCAAGACACCGGGCATTGAATACGCCAACACCCCCCTTCGCATGTTGGTAGGGTATTAGTTTTCATAGCAGGGGACAAAATTAAAAAAATAAATAAATATATATATATATATATACATATATATATATCAAATTAACCCGGGGTTTTGTACAGTTTAAGTACGACATGGCTTAGGAATGAATCCTAGGATATAAGCCTTAGAACTGTTGGAACCAATAGTACAATAAATGTTCCTAATGGGAATTACTTGAATAAGTTACATTATTGTAGTAGTGGTGGCATGGCTGTATTTTAAGTTATACTGTAGCAACTGTTGAACCAGCAGGGCTACAAATGATCTGTGGCAGCATGCTAATAGATGCGGGTGGAGATTACACCGGGCCCTTCTTCAAGGTGTTAATAATGGAGTACTAATGCATATTTATGCAAATATTGTGAGAGTGGCACATATTAGGCCACTTTGAGCATAAGGATATGGTTTGCATTATACAAGGTCAGTGAGAAGCACACGGATAATAAAATGTTGACGTGACATGGGACCTGGGACTTCACGGGTTTTGAAGGCTGTCGGAGGCTAAAAGATCAAATGGACTACGGACTCGTAGAATTAAGGCAAAATCGTCACATTAACTAGTGGTGGTATGCACTAGTAAATACTACCGGGAGGTAAGAGTAATCAAATAAACATGTCCTAAGGTAGTAAATAAGGTAATGGTTAAGCATTTGGTGGCTCCACTTACAATAGGAAAACACATGATGTTTATTTATGTTAGAATATTTAATGTTTGGGGAATACACTTGAATTTACGTTGATCCACTTAGGGTTAGCAAAAAGAAGAATGGTGTAAAATTTTAGGGTTGCTCAAGAAGGAGCCGAAAAATGGTTTACAGCAGGGAGATTCCGGCACTCCTTAGCATGATTGCTGGTGGCGATTTGTCCAGTACAAGGATGATACAAGGAGTATCCGGCACTTGATGGAAAAACATGGCAAACATTAGGCAGGCATCCCCAAATGTGGAATGGCGTTGGCCGAGCTGCTCCACGGCTTGGCTTTGGCAGTTCTACATGGAGTAGAATGGCAGAAAAGTGGTCGGCTGAGCTTATTGCTGATAGGAAAATAAGAAAAGTGAAGATTGGTTGGAAAATATGACCTATTTAAAGGAAAATAGATGGAGTAGAGCAAGCATTTGGCGGCCAGGAGCTGCAGGCAAGCGCCTGCAATGGGAAAGGGCAAACAGACCCGTCAGGATCTGCTGGAGCTCATCAATGGAGCCGGATTAGATCTGGCAGCCCTGTGCAAGAAAGAAGGTGAAGTCATAGCACAGCCAAGCAAGGCATTCCTGATCAGAATAGTGGAGAAATTTAATCTTGCTGGTGCTCCTGCAAGCAAATCGGATGAAGGGATAATGAAGTATGTTTCACAGGCTGCTGGTGGCACTAAGGACACTCCTGGTACAAGCATAAGCAACGTGGCAGAATCCATTGGGATGCAACAAGTTCAAGAATCTGAGGAGGATGATGAAATAGAGCTTATACTAAACCAGGTTTTTTGTTAAATGGATTGTAGATTAATCGGTTAGACAGAATAACAGGGCGTATACCCTGAATAATTTGATGGGCTAATGCTGAACTCAATTAATTTTTAAACTGGTGAAGGGCGTTAAGCCATGTTCAGACCAATGCTTACCTGCTAATCCCTATCAGTGTTACCCATTCTTGGCTAATATTTGGTTGGTTGGATTGCAGGTAACCGGTCTTGCATCTCCAGTTTTCTTTTTGGATTTTGGATGCTTGGAGACTATCTGTTACAAATGGAAGAACAAGCTGGTTTTAACTTGCAGACCAGCAAACATTTCTGATAATATTTTAGTTTGTTACGTTCTATCTTTTCGAAATTGAAGGTAAACTCTAGGCCTTTAATGTTTTGAAATCATGCTGGCTGGACAATATTGCTTGATGCAGTAAACACTGTAAGCCTGTTTTTCTAGCTTTTTTTAAAGTTTAAAGGAAGGAACCTTTGCTGTATATTTTCTCTTGCTTAGAGATATTGGAGTTTAATGGAAGCAACAATTGGTTGGCATATGGTTGTTTTTGTTAGTGTTCATTTATGGTTTATCTTGCTGTAAATGTGAAGAAGTCAGAGTACTGCTGAACATTATCAATAAGGGCATTATGTGTTGCTTAAAATATGCATTAGATGCATGTTAAGTACTCAGCATGTTCGGAATAGTCAAATATAATAGTAGTATGGTTTGGCATGGATCTACTGCTAGTTGTTAACTAGACTAATTTGAAAGATCAATAGTGAAAGGAGTATAAGGAATTTATGCTGGAAACGTATTACAATTAAGGAAGTATAATGATAAACTTTATAGGAAATTTAGTATGGATAAGAATAAAGGTGGTCACAATATGTATGACCATATAAAAATACAGTGGCCTATTGTTCAAGGTAAACATTTGTTGTTTGGCACAGAGGAATGTAAAGTGAACCATAATGTATTATCTGGTTGAACTATTGATTTAATGGCACTAATCTGTAGAAAATAAAGTATTATGGAAGTGTAATGTCTCATTGGCATGATTAATTTGAAGTGCTTATTAATTTGTAATTCTACCAGTTTTAAATTTTTAGGCTTATGTCTAAAGTTAAAAAAGGAATATGTTGCACAGGATCCCCAAAGTCCCCCCACCAAAAGGCTGGGGACTGATAAGTTCTTTTGCCTTTTGGCTTTGGAATGTCTTAGTTTTAAGGCTAAGGCCAAGTATATATATATATATATATATATATATATATATATATATATATATATATATATATATATATATATATATATATATATATATATATATATATATATATATATATATATATATATATGAAAATTAATGCGTCCTACGGCGCATTGTTCCAGTTTTAGCATGTTCTTACGATGCAAGGCCCTGTCATGTTCTAGGTAACCAACGATTCTACTGAGATTCTCTTGTAATTCCTCTATATTCTTCAACATTCTATGTATTATATTTAGCATTCATGAAGATTCCCCTAGATTTGATTGAGGTGCTTACCCATGAGCATTTAGAACCTTCCAAAATAATTTATTTTGGATCTGCGCAACAATTCTAAAACACTTTCTATTTTCAGACTGAAGATTTATATTGTACCCCTTTATTATGAAACATTTTAGAACATTCTATTGTGGCTCTTTGCAAAATCTTAAAAAAACTCTAAGATTACATCAAGATTTTCTTAGATTCCATTAGATATTATGAATATTCCCTTAGATTCAACTAGATTTTAAGAGAATGCATTAGACTTGTAAATATTTTCCTAGATTCTCTTACAATTTATGAGATTTTTATATTCCCTTTAATTCTCCTAGATTCCCTTACATTCTAGAAATTTCTAGAACATTCTAGAACTTTTCGAACATTCTAAAACTTTCAAAACATCCTAGAACTTTCTGGAAGTATTTCCCTAGATTTCCTTACATTCCCATAGATTCCCCTACATTCTAGAACATTCTAAATCTTATTAGAACAATTTGGAACTTTCTAGAAGAATTTTCTTAGATCCCCTCCTAGATTCTTTTATATTTTATAAGATTTTCTTACATTCTATTAGATTCTTCTGGATTTCCTTTACATTCTAGAATTTTTTAGAACATTCTAAGACTTTCTGAAACATACTAAGACTTTCAAAATATTCTAGAACTTTCTGGAAGTATTTCCCTAGATTTCATTACATTCCCATAGATTCCCCTACATTCTAGAACATTCTAAACTTATTAGAACAATTTGAAACTTTCTGGAAGAGTTTTCTTAGATCCCCCTTAGATTCTCTTATGTTCTAGAACTTTCTAGAAGATTCTAGAACTTTCTAGTTTTCCTTTCGTAACATTCTAGAACTTTCTTGAACTAGCTAGAATGTTATAGTCTATTTTATCTTAATGGGAACATTACCCTTAAGTATATTTGAAACATAAATTCTTCATAGAATTAATGCTTGGTCTAGTGGTTAGAGTGGGGGGTTTGGGGGGTTGAGGACCAGGGTTCGAATCCCCCCAATAACATAAAAAATTTTAAAAGCCTTTCCTTAAGGGATGAGCATTCAACATGAGCCATAGGATCTTAGACTCAATCAACGATCAAGATCTCATCATATAAAAGCAATATGAGCCGTAGGATCTATTACATATAATTCCCAAAGCCATGTGGATCGTAAGATATGTGCCAAGCAACGTGAGCCGTAGGATCTTGGATCGACGGTCAGGATCAGATCAACCTGGACCGTGAGTAGGATCGTGGTCTATATGAGCTGTATGTAAACTCCCAAGCCATCTGGGCCGTAGGATACGTCCCAAAGCCACGTGAGCCGTAGGATCTTAGATCAACGGTCGGATTCAATGGGACAAACATAAGAACATATATATATATATATATATATATATATATATATATATATATATATATATATATATATATATATATATATATATATATATATATATATATATATATAATATATACAAGAAAATTAATACGTCCTACGGCGCATTGTTCCAGTTTTAGCATGTTCTTACGATGTAAGGCCCTATAGTGCTCTAGATAACCAACGATTCTACTGAGATTCTCTTGGATTCTCCTAGATTCTCTTAGAATTTTCTATTTTGATTGAGGTGCTTACCCATGAGCATTTAAAACCTTCTAAAATTATCTATTTTGGATCTATGCAACATTTTTAAAACATTTTCTATTTTTAGACTAAGGCGCTTACCTTGGGCATCTAGAATATTTTTTTTTCAAGATTTATATTGTACACCTTTATTATGAAACTTAGAACATTCTATTGTCGCTCTTTGCAAAATCTTAAAAACCCATGAGCATTTAAAACCTTCTAAAATAATCTATTTTGGATCAGGCAACATTTTTAAAACATTTTCTATTTTTAGACTAAAGCGCTTGCCTTGAGCATCTAGAATATTTTTTTTTTTTTCAAGATTTATATTGTACACCTTTATTATGAAACATTTTAGAACATTCTATTGTCGCGTTTTTGCAAAATCTAAAAAACTCTAAGATTTCATCAAGATTTTTTACATTCTCTTAGATATTATGAAGATTCCCTTAGATTCAATTAGATTTTAAGAGATTAGTTAGACTTGTATATTTTCCTAGATTCTCTTACAACTTATGAGATTTCCTTATATTCCCTTTAATTCTTCTGGATTCCCTTACATTCTAGAAATTTCTAGAACATTTTAGAACTTTCTGGAACATTTTGAAAGTTTCAAAACATTCTAGAATATTATAGTCTATTTTATCTTAATTAAAACATTACCCTTAAGTATATTTGAAACATAAATTTTTCATAGAATTAATGCTTGGTCCAAAGGGTTAGAGTGGGGGTTTGGGGGTTGAGGACCGTGGTTGAATCACCCCAACAACATAAAAATTTTAAAAGCCTTTCCTTAAGGAACGAGCATTCAATATGAGCCTTAGGATCTTAAACTCGATCAACGATCAAGATCTCATCATATAAAAGCAATATGAGCCGTAGGATCTATTACATATAATTCCCAAAGCCACGTGGACCGTAGGATGTGTCCCCAAGCCATGTGAGCCGCCGGATCTCGGGACCGACGGCCAAGATCGATCAACGGGACCGTAGGGACGCGGTACACATATTATATGTAAACTCTCGTGCCATCCGGGCCGTAGGATACGCCCCAAATCCACGGAGCCGCCGGATCTCGAATCGGGCCCGGTCCCGGATAAGCGCGACAAACATAAGAACATATATAGATCAGATATATCAGAGATATATATATATATATATATATATATATATATATATATATATATATATATATATATATATATATATATATATATATATATATATATATATATATATATATATACATTGTTCGAAGCATTTTAGTTTTTAGCATGTTCTTACGGTGCAAGGCCCTGTGTTCAACATTCTATGTACTATATCCAAAATCTTAAAAAAACTCTAAGATTTCATCAAGATTTTCTTAGATTCCCTTAGATATTATGAAGATTCCCTTAGATTCAACTAGATTTTAAGAGATTCCCTTAGACTTGTAAATATCTTCCTAGATTCTCTTACAATTTATGAGATTTCCTTAGATTCCCTTTAATTCTCCTGGATTCCTTTACATTCTAGAAATTTCTAAAACATTCTAGAACTTTCTGGAACATTCTGAAACTTTCAAAACGTCCTAGAACTTTTTGGAAGTATTTGCCTATTTCCTTACTAGAATGTTATATTCCATTTTATCTTAATTAGGATATTACCCTTAAGTATATTTGAAACATAAATTATTCATAGAATTAATGCTTGGTCTAGTGGTTAGAATGGGGGTTGGGGGTTAATGACTAGGGTTGAATCCCCCAATAACATAAAAATTTTAAAAGCCTTTGCTTAAAATTTGTTGAAAATACCAAGGCCAGGAGAGCATGCAATGTGAGCCGTAGGATCTTGGACCAAGGATTATGATCAACTGACTGTAGGATCATGTAGGATATATCTAAAACAACGCGGAGCCGCCGGATCTGGACCGACGGTCGGGGATCGAATCAACGGACCGTAGGGACCGGTACACATATTATATGTAAACTCAGCCATCTCGGGCGTAGGATCGTCCCAAACCCACGCGGAGCCGCCTTCGGATCTAAATCCACGGATAACGACAAACATAAGAACATATATAAGAATATATATATATATATATATATATATATATATATATATATATATATATATATATATATATATATATATATATATATATATATATATATATATATATATATATATATATATATATATATATATATATATAATATATATACAAGTCTTTGTACTATCAACGAGGTTATGAATGATGGATTACTTAACACGAATTTAATAAAAGTTTGAGGTTAAAAACGGTCGCGTAAAATTTCAATATGTATTTAGTGTAAACACACGAATGTTTAAGGCTAATTCCTTGCATGCTATTCAATGAAAGTCACCATTGTTTGTTAATATCTCTCGGTGAATAGTTGAGTTAAATTTGGATCAAAGTCAAAGAGTTGTGTTTGAGTTTGAATCAAACATTTGATACAATTTTGATATTATTTCTCTTATCATGTAGTCACAGGACTCCTAGTAGTCTAAGTTTAGCATGTGTATTAGAACTTCTTTATGATTTAATTTCGTAGGGGTTGCATGTTGAGGCTTGTTTTTCAGATTCATAATTATTCTCTTTTTTCAAAAATTTAAATGATAATCGAATTGATAATTTTCTTTGAGAGATTGCTGAATCGGTGTGATACAAATTCCTATATGAGAAATTTACGATAAAGTCTTAGCAAGGAGGGAATTCACCACGTAGATCTTGGTAACGAGCTTTATTTTCTATATCAACCATGTTTATCTAGAAATAATGGCAAGTAAAAGAAGACAATAGTTGAACTTAGCATTGCCTTGAATTTTTTAAGCACTTGGGCTTTATTTACCTCCTCAAACTTTATCATTTCCAAAGGCAAGAAAGGCGCGAGCTCAACCATCTTGGAAGTAAATGGCAAATCGATTTTCCAAAAGCATATGCATGTGCATGGAGCTTATTTGCAATTGAACTACGGATTTAGAGTATTCCCGGTGAGCATCATGAAGTTCCATCTCTATAGCCAAACTCATGTCATACATACACTACCATAAAAATCTTTGGAAAACCCCTTGCATATGCAAAAAAAAGAACTTGAAAAAATACAAAAATAGAAGCATTTTGGCAGCAGTAACTTCACTCACCAAAACTATTTTGAGATGAGAAATCATTTGGATGCCACAAATACAACCAAGATATCCCAACCTTTCTACGCACATGCAATAATTGTAAAGCTTGAATGCTTCAATACTTCAGCTTGCCAATGCTGCACCTAAGCAAAACTACAATAAATATGGCTTCAAAAGCCTCAAAACTAGACATTACACAAAGTGGGGATTCTAAGCATAGCTTCTATCGCCAAGCGGCCACCATGTTTCAAAATAGTGTCAGTCATTTATGCCAATCATTTATGCTATATCTTCAATGCCATTGCCAAAGCATACAAAAACTTCGCCAATGTCTAAAGAGACTATAAACCTTCAAGAGGCTCTACAAATTGATATAGTGAACGCAGAGACTATGTATATGGTTCATTTAACATGAGCTTTTTACGCCATTATTTAAGTAAAAATGTTCTTAAGAAGGCTTCTAGGAAACACAATAATCATGCCAATTTATCTGCTCCATGCTTTAGCTAGCTCAATGCCACGCGAGCATGAATACAAAGCCAATACAAATATCCTAGGATACCCAAAGACTCACATAAGAATAAGAAGTCAAGAATAGAATCGATATGCCAATGCCATATATTTGATCAAGACCCATGTATAATATCATCATTCCAAAGATCTTCAACTGCAAATAGTACACATACACTATCAACGCCATATTCATGAAATGTGTAATGAGCTCACCCATATTTGAATATCCCGTATCACCCATTTTGTACAGCTTAATATATTTTACACGAAAGCACAAGAGAATTGAATCCCTCAAAAACTGTGGGCAGCAAAGACATTGCATGATTTGGCACTGTTTTGGCCCATTTATGCTAGGAATTTAGAAAATGGATGCCTAGCATCAATTATGCATCTTCCAAAGGACCTTTCCAACGGATGTTCTACAGAGAAAACAGAGCTTTGATTTGGGAGTTATGGCCATATTTCTAGTTGAGTCTAAATTTGTGGCAGCAAACATAAACAAGAAACCAAGCATTTGATGGCCATGTGGCAAAGAGTAGTGGAGCTAAAGGAGCAATGCCAAGATGATTTTGCCAGCTTACATGTGTTACGGAAAGAGTGAAGAACATACAAAAATCTGCTAATGATTGTTCTCCAGCTAGAGATGTGGCATGTCCTCCATAGAAGTTTCTCATTATGCTTCATTATGCCATGTTTTAACCCATTTATGCTAAGCATTTGGAAAATGTACGCCTAGCATCATTTGTGGACCTTCCAATGTTCTTCCATGGAGAATAGAGCTTTCATTTAGAAATTATGGCCATATTTCTACCCGACTGTAAAACTGTGGCAGCAAAGACATTGCCTGATTTAGCACTGTTTTGGCCCATTTATGCTCGGAATTTGGAAAATGGATGCCTAGCATCAATTATGCATCTTCCAGTGACCTTTCCGACGGATGTTCTTACGTAGAAAACAGAGCTTTGATTTGGGAGTTATGGCAATATTTCTAGTTGAGTCTAAATTTGTCGCAAAGAAACATAAACAAGAAACCAAGCGTAAAGAGTGAAGAACATGCAAAAATCTGCTAATGATTGTTTAAAACTCCAGCTAGAGATGCATACATAATTTACAAAATGTACCAGATTGCATTCATTTTAGTAATGTGCAACCGGCATGTAGACTAGGGCCCCCGCAAAAAACTAAGAAAGACAATACGTGCATCAAGTAAATAATCAAGAGTCAAGCAAGGCAATATGTTGAAGATGCAATAGATTAACCTGCAATGTTAATTGGGTATAACTAAATATGGCACCTAGAGCTCTCTCAGAACCGCAACAAAGCTATCCAAGTCACGTAAACACTGTCAAGACTTAAAACACAACGAAGTTGTTTCAATTTTAGCCAACATAAACCAAATACAATCTGGATCAAACAAGTCAAAGAAGGATCGATAAGAAAACAAAGACCTTTCATACATGCATTGGTGCATTCTCGCCTCGGTCATTCAAGGTGCGGATAGCATACAATTCATCATTTTCTGAATCTAACAATACCAATGAATTTAAAATTTCATGAAAGAAAATTACCACACAATGTTTGGCCCAAAAGCCCTATTGCTCCTGCAAGAATTACCTAGGAAATGTGTTGCGGCTTCAAAGATAGAAACTCATATCATCATTAGAAACTCACGTCGTCATTAGAAAACAAAGGGGCCTATCATTCTTTATATCCGATCTTTGTATCACACTAGAAGCTGTTCAATCTAGATCTTACCAGCAAATTGGCAAGAGCCGGCAGATTTTGATCAATCTACAATACGTCGTGGCATATGAAAGCTCCGGTTCAAACCCGGCTGAATTTTGACATCAGCCCTATAAGCATACATTGAATAAATCAACTCAAATACCAGCACCATGACCCCCAGATTGCCATAACATATTCCGGCTTTGGCAAGAGCACCGTTGGCACCAGGACTTTGGGTTGCATATTTTCACGCGACATTTTGGGCAGTCCTCGGCAAGCTTTGTTCGACATCGGTTTATACACTTCGCTCAGAACACATAACAAGTGTAGAGATATGTCCTCTTAAACCCCCGGTTTGCCATTGAAGCTCTTCCCGGATCTGAATATATAAGCCATAAAATAAAATAGGAAAGCCAATAGAAAATAAATTGCACGGGATGAAATGATTAAGATCGATATTTGCATTGACAAATGGGTTCTCAAATATGTTCTATAAGAATTGAAGAGTTTGAAATTCATGATCCACAAGATTAGCAATGCAAAAATAAGCAATCTTCAACCTTAATCGATATGCACAATGCCAAAGCAAATTTTGGGTCAAGCCGTTATATGTCGACCACATTCCACAAATTCCACAAATTGGAAGGGCTTCAAGTAAGAGTCTTGTTACTAGGATTGCCCATATTTGAAGAAAACACGGGTTCTTTATTATGAAGTATCATAGAAATTAGTCTGCGTTTGTTGAAAGAAGCCAAGGCCCTATGCTTTCTTCACTTCGAACAGAAACACGATTACTTGTTTGAAATGAAATCTGATTATAATGGACAACACTAACCTGCTTTCTTTCCCTTAAACTGCTTCCTTGAATGATGGCGACATTCTTATCACCATCTTTTAATTTCATGGCTTTAACTTCTTTTGTTGCTCTCCTAAATGACCAGGAAATTTGTCACCACATGTACATAAGAAAGGTATCTCACCAATATCTTTGGTCTTGAAACAAATCAAGTTGCACAGTTCCCCTTTCTTGACACGAAAAATTTGCAAAGCCATTCCTTGTTGAGACACAATGAAATGAAGGCTCTGGTGCAAACATATTGAAGGCATGAGGAAGGCTTGAATCAATCTGATAACATCTTGAACCCATATTATCGTTTTCGTTGAAAGGAGATGTGGACCCAACCTGTAAATATTCTAAGGCGTGAAAACACAATATAAAATAAACTCTTTTGTCTTGAGCTGTGGAAGACAGCACAGTGAAGTGAAGCGCAATCGTTTTAATCCCAATCAACAATAGGAAGCGGCGGGCAAATTTTTCCATGTGGCCGTCGGCCGATGTAGACGGTTTCGGCAACATCAGACGGTTTCGCAACAAGAGGCCATGAGATTCGAGATTGAGATTTGGAAATGGGTGAATTGATTTAGAGCAACCAAGCTGCAGTGGGCTCGATCTTACTGATCCGGCAGAGTCATAGATTTGGAATACTTCATATGCATGGCAAGAAAAACCAAGATAACAAAAGCGGCAAGATCCCAAGCTTAACTTGGCAGAGGAGGAGATCGACGGTCGGATTTGTAACGACGACGTAAAAGGATCTACCTCCTCCGTCACCATTTTTGCTCCAATCGTTGGAACCCCAAGGAAAGCCCATGGGGGTAGACAAATCGAGATTTAAATGTCTACACACATCTACACACAATTTTTTTTTTTCCCTTGCCACTACGCTACCTACATTAATTATAATAATGTGCCAACATTAAATATAATGCCAACATTATTAAATTCAATGAGTTACTAATCGATGGCCGAGATAAAATCTTCAAATCCAAAGGTCCATATCAAAAGCCTCAAATAAGGGGGCACTTTCTTTGCACCTTCCCTAAAAGAAATCAAGGGCCACGATTTCTCACGTGCCCGATCGACGGCCCAGGGATGGGGTGCATGCCCCATGCATGCCCCATGCATGCCCCCCCATGAAATCCAAGGGCTATTGTCGCGCCACCTCAGAAAATGGACGGCTGGGATGAATCTCTACAAAGATTCACCCCCCATAGGACACATCCAATAATTGTATATATATAATAGATATATATATATATATATCTATTATCTATTATTATATATATACAATTATTGGATGTGTCCTATGGGGGGGTGAATCTTTGTAGAGATTCATCCCAGCCGTCCATTTTCTGAGGTGGCGCGACAATAGCCCTTGGATTTCATGGGGGGGCATGCATGGGGCATGCATGGGGCATGCACCCCATCTCTGGGCCGTCGATCGGGCACGCGAAAAATCGTGGCCCTTGATTTCTTTTAGGGAGAGTGCAAGGAAGTTTCCTTCCATAGAATTAAAGGGGAAATTTAATCTTGGTTGTCAAAGATATATATATATATATATAACCTTGCTAGGGCAATTTTAGGTTCCAGGGCGTTCCAGGGGCTGGAATGCTTAGCATTTTATTGATTGTAATATTCATGTGTAGGACATATCTGCTAGCCTTTAAAAACCATGCTTTTATGGGACATCTGGCAGGAAATAAACCCCTCAGCCACAGCGTAACCTGCATCCTTATAGAAGTGGCCCAAGCACCGCCCTTTTCTTTTTATTGTTCTAAACTAAGTGAGTTTCTCTTGAATTCATGCCACTGTTTTGACTTCTCACTATTGCTCCATGGCTCTAAGCTATGGTAAGGTAATGGTCTTCAACGAATGGGTATCTCAATCCCAATTTAGTGTGGTGAAAGCTGGAAAGCTCTGCCATAATTACATGATTGCCAGTTCTCACACCTGCACATCTATGTAGTGTCCTGGGTCTATGGAGCATAATCTCTTAATATGGAGGGTAATCCTTTACTAATTTTGACTTTGTCTTATACTAGTGCTATTTAATAGCTCTAAATGTTGGCAAGTCAAAGATCGACGAATTGATTTCTCTAGCCCAATTTAATGATCATGGAAATTCAAAAGTTCTGCCATATTGTTAAGGTTGCCATATTGTTAAGGTTGCCAGCTCTCACCTTTATGAGCCTAGGGATTATGCAAACTCCATATTATTCAAGGGCCAATAAAGGGATAGTTTTCATCAAGATCTTGAAAGGTTTTTTTAAAACCACCACTCGAAATTTGTGCTAAGGTGACAGTTAAGCCTTTGGGATTTAGTTAAAATAAGAATACATTGCTCATATAAGGCGAAGGTTGAACACCATCGTAGGTAATTCTGAACTTATCTAACATGGTACTTATGTTTAAGTTAAACATTAACCCATGTAATACCGGGGTGCACATTCTCCCGTGAGACCGTACTATTCTAGCCTTAGAATTTTGCAAAGTGGTCAAAACCCTTGAACATGCCTAAACAGCTCTTTTCGGCAAACCTAAATTCGGTACTGGAAACCTCGATGGTGCTCTCGGAAGCTGCAAATCATGACAGGGAGAGACACAAGCACGGCCTCGAATATTTCCGCATCATGGCAAAGCATGGCGACGACCCCCGCAAACTGTCAACGGACTTATTTGGTAAGCTTAAATATTCTGACAAATTTAGTTCCCTGGGAGTGCTTCAGCACTTGCAAAATCGCTGTGGGCAGAGACATTCTTATTTGGGGCCGGGTACAATGGCACTTTTCCTTATCTGCGACATGTTCTCAAGGCTTTAATCCTCTGTGAACTATTTCTGGAAAGGCAAGCACAGAGATAGCCGCTTGCCTGCTATGCCAAAGGAGAAAGGCACGCCCAACAGGGGCTTCACCAGAGCAAAGCTCATGGATCTGATTGATAAGAGCGGGATTGACCTTGCTAAGATTTGCAAGATGAAAAACCAGTCTATTGCTCAGCCCCCTAAGAAGCTGCTTCAGGAAATAGTTGCCAAGTATAATCTAGCTGAAACTACAAGCAAGGGAGTTGGAGATATCAGTGAATATCTGAGCAAGAACAAGGAGCCAAAGAGTAATGAGGGCACCAACCCTGTAGCAGACATGGTGGACGACCAGGAGATGGTCAATATTGCAGACTCTGCTGGTTTGGAAGATGGCATGCAAGAGGAGGACGAGGACTCAGAATTTGAAGATGACATTCAACTCAACCAGGTTTTCTGATTTATGATTAGATAATGTGCTTTAGCTTCTTCCCATAAATGCTGCTAAGATGTAGTTTAATGTCCATCTGAGGCTCTCTTTTACTTGCATAAACTAAGTAGTCTCAAACTAGGCTTGGCTGTGTAGTCTATGCATACCCAAGTCTGATTCATTTGGGCAGCATATAAAGATGGCTTGTAGATAATATTAAACCTGTTTATGATGAGCCTGCAAAAATTTTAATATTCTTAATATAAAGATGGCTTGTAGATAATATTAAACCTGTTTATGATGAGCCTTTGGTGAACGGAAATAGAGAATGTAAAGTATGTTTTATCTGTTAAGTTAGTATGCTGGTAATTTAATGTTCTATTTTAAGCACTAGTCAGTTGATAATTAATTTCAGAACCTATATGTATGATGCGCAGTTGTATAAAGCTGTTATGATAAGTTGGCTCTAGTTCTGATCTCAAGCGAGCTTCTGGTTCATTCTGTGCAAAAATAATAGACTGATGAGCTCCCAATTAAGATCTTTGCATTTCTTTTGGCCCTTGAGGCACAGATATTTTAAATAAGCATGAAACATGGGGACCGTACTCAGGTAAAGAATAACAGATAATCTAACTCTGTTTAACAGGGTAAAGTGGCTGAAATCTGCAGGGGAAATAGTGAAAATTTCCTTTGCATGCCATTTGGATGCCTAAGCCCTGCTGCGACATGCCACTCATGACTAAATATAGAGTGCAGCTTAAGTCTTCTAACGTGACTATTTTTTTTACCATAACTTGTTTATTCTTAATGGTGAAGGGCGATAAGCCATGATTGAACCACCGCTTACCTGCTAACCCTTGCCTCATTACCAAATTTTTGCTAATGTTGGTCTGTTTGGTTACAGGTAACCGGTTCTTCATCTCCATTCTCTTATGTGAATTGTGATGTTTGAAGTTTCTGGAAATGGAGGAGCGACTTTATTTGATTTCAAGAATCTGAACTTGTCTACCAATGTTTTTATATTTTCGATTTCAAGCATACAAGGTAATATGCTAGCAATAGATCTTGCTCACAAACTTTTGAACTGGAGCTGGAAACTACTGCTCTTTTATCTGGTATTCCTCTGATATACTTTGATACAAGGCCTTTTATTTTTCTTGTTTGGCCTCGATTTTGAACCAAGAATGGGAATTACGAAGCTCCACCATTATTATTTGAATTGTTGGATGCAGCACATTAAAGCTTTTTTAGGGTAGTGCTAGTTATTTGAGCTTTATTTGCTGTTGCATGACAAATAACCTGATTAATGAAGGTCTATAAATAGCCATTCATGCAAAGTACGAAATAAACATTGAATGCAACCGTTCAAGTCTCTGCTGATTTAAACATTGGCTTTTGTACTTTGATTATGGTTGGGTACGCAATGATTATGTGTCTAAATGTCTGAGTTAATCATAAGCTAGTGTGTGCATCCACTAAAATACAAGGTCTAGTAAGCAAAAGACTGATTTAACAACATCTCTTTCAATTATAGCTTTTCAATGTAGACAATTGAATCTACTGTTATAATATAGGTGAAGGCTTCACCATAGCTTTTAATTCTAGCTCTCCAGCTTAGATAATAAAATCTACCATTATATAGTTGAAAGCTTAACTAGAAACTTTGCAAGAAAGATCCTTTGGGATGGATTATGCTGTTTTACATTTTTATGCCGTAAAACTAATGGTTTTCAAGGCTGCCCTGGTCTAGGCCAGGGTCTGATAATTTTTGGGAAAACTGGACATGGTTCTAGTTTTTCTAAGATGCCTAGCCTTAACCAAATAGGCTAAGGTTAGGCTTAGGTATATATTTGCCAACTTCAGAACAATGGTACAACCATTGTAAGCCTTGAAAACCCTTAGTTTAATGATGATATGTTCTTACTTGCATCTGGTCTAAGAATTACCATGTATTTTGGTCACTAACTACAGTTTTTAAAACTTGACATTATAGGAAGGAGTTACATGTGTAATCTCCTCACCAGCTGATGCTGAAGACAACACCAACAAAGCAGTAAAGAATATAAAAGGAGCAAAATGGGATCCGTGCCTTGCTGCCTTTGGATACAATAATACGCGAATTATTCCGCCCAATAGTGCAAAGGCGTAATATGCTTGGATGCATCATAAAACCCGAGGTACATAAGTACCTTATCAAAAGGGAAGCATTTCTTGGGGATGAGGACACCTCGTCATCACCTTTCGGCTTCAACAATATGTTGGATCTTGCTGCCAAGGTCAACAAACCAGGGTTGTGACCTTATCAAAGCTATGAAAATTATTGATGAAGTGTACGAAGCTCTGCCACTAGCACATGCTGAGGCACAGGAAAAAGAGTTGGTTGATGTACTCAACTGTATTAAGGCGTCTAGTGCCTTGGAATTGACCAATAACTCTAGGGTTTCAAATCCCTCCCTGGGGAAGAACACTAAGAAGAGTCAAAAGCAGATGCCGAAACAGAAAAAAGTGGTGGCTACCTCTAACTTTCTGTTTGATATTTCCATGCTAAGTGAAGCAGAACAACGTGCTCTATTAGGGGACAATACCACAGAAAATTCTGTTGAAGAGGAACCAGACGAGATTTCCAAACAGTTGGAGGATTACCACATTAAATCCCTCACATTGTATAAGCGTGGGCATTTTCCTATCATGTACGCAAGATTAGTTGAGTTGCATGGCGTAGTATGTCATCATGCACTATGGGAAACAGGAAACCTAGGGGTCCTGGCCCCCCTTAGTGTAACCACGTTGAGGAACATTATGAGTATTACTGATGCTGAGGTTGAACAAGCTCAGAAAGATGCAATAAATTTCAGAAAAAGGATTGGAAAGATCAACGTCGATTTGCCATGCAAAAATACTAAGTTCTTCGGAAAAAAATGCGATAAAAACAATGGGATCTACATAGGGCAGAAGGGCCACATGGCCAATACCATTGAAGGACGTGATAGCTTCTACATTAACAAAATATGGAGGACTTTCTGTCCGTACCTTAAATGCCGATGTGATGATTGCTAATAACAGTACAAATGTAAATGAGGAGGATACTTGTAGGGATCACATTACACGGTACGACCAGTCTGTATGGTATATCTTTGAATAGCATGGATAAACTCGGCCCGGGTTTTCCAAAGACCTACAAATTCCACAAGTTCCATGAGATGATGAACTCTGCACCCATGAGGACTGCTGGCATAGCCTTTATTGGGTATCTGAAAGTTAGGGAAACCATGATGAAAATGGCACTCAGGTATGCTGATGACAAACATGCAAATCTTAAAGCTGAATTTGGAAATTCAAAAATGGCGGAAATTCTTGAAAGGACAATCAAGGATAAAAACTTCTTGGAAAAGGCCCTCGAAAAAGAACGCGAAGAGAAATTTCAGATAGGCAACTTTAAACGGAAGGGAAAGCACACAGATGAGGAGATCGAGATCATCATGCCCCCTACGGCACGTAAGGGAGCTACCAGTTCATGCACCAAGACAGCTACTAGTAGCAGACTAGACACCAGTGAGGCCCCTGCACCTCAATGCAATACTGGATATTCTGTCAACAAAGGCAACCCAACAAACGAGAACCGGACTGCGGGATTACAACAAAACAAGCTTAGTTTCTGAAATCGAGGTAAAATAACATGTTGTGCTACTTATTCCTGTTTTAAACTGCTTTAGCTTTTTTGCTAACAAGTAAAGCCTTTGGCTTATTACAAAAGAGAGGCAGGCCCTAGGGCCAGCCATTTTAAGACTGCATTCTTATGCCCTTAAAGAATTCTGGAAATGATATGTTTCCATAATAAAAGCTCCTCCTAACTAAAATGTCGGCACGGGCACTTAAGCGTCACCATGTAAGTGTTTAGTAAATTTAATTTTATTTGTAAATAACCTTAGCCTCTGTTAACAGAACAAAGTTAGGACCCTCTCAAGAAAAGCAGAAGGAAGATGGGCGCTACAGACTTTGAATAACACCAAGGCCAAGAAATTTGTCCATTTCAAATTCTTTTCAAAGTTCATTGACAAAATTAAGTTTGCAAAGATATTCAAGGAAGTGATCAGCAATAGGCTTGGAGAACTTGGGGAAAGGATTTATGAGGAAACAGTCTTTGGCTGGAGGTACACCAGGAATCTAAAAAGCATGTTGTATAAACCCAGAAAAGTGTTTGCTGGAATAGAAGAAATGCCTTGCCCTTGTTCTAATCCAAGTCTAATAAGATTTATCGATCAGGATATAGGGCATATTAGAACTACTAAGCTAGACATTGTCCACAGTAAAGCACTGCGAAAATGGCTCAGCATTGGTCTTAACCATATTCCTGATAAACCTTTTTCAATGTTACAATTCATTAGGGAAATCAAGCTGACCATTACCCAATTCTTTGAGGTAAACCGTTTCCTACTGTTGGACACCAAAAAAGAGTGCATTCTAGCCTGCAAAAATGAGATTCTCAAAAAATCTAAAGCACTTGCACGAACAGCTGTTAGGCAGAATCTGCAGCATAAGGAAAAATTTCCTTTCAAAGATGCAGCTGTGATAAGGAACATACTTTGGTTAGTTAATAACCTATATGTATCAGGGGTTGACAAAGCCTCTAATAATCCCTCTTTTATATGCCCACAGCATATGAAAGAGCAGGCTCTTGTTAGGCTGACCAGTAGCGATTTTGAAGAAACTCAGCTCAGTCCATGCAGTCTAAAGACTCAAATCGCATTGGATATACAAGATTTCCTTGGGGAATGGGAGCTCAATTTCTCTGAATTATCATACCTTTTTGGGATTTTCAAAGCTCATAAAAAGAGCTACAGATGGCTTACAAACGCCAACCAGACAGTCTTTTCACAGCTATCATCTCTCATAGCTGCGGGGGCACAATTCCTTTATGGACATCTGGCCACAAGTATGTGAGTACAAATTGAAAGGTGCTAACTTCTTCTTAAAGAAAAAGATTAAAGGAGCCTGGTTTATTAATTCCATATATGACTTGACGTGCAATATGCCAGCTGAGATTTATGATGTGTTTGTTGCTGATATAGCTCGTTGCTATGAAAATATTCCTATCACAGGAAACGAAGGCATTTGTCAGGTAATACAAGAGATTGCCGACTTAATATGGGCATTTCAAAAGATGAAATCAGTAAAGTATGAAATGTGGTATAAGGTTAAGGGTAGCAGTCGGGTCTGCCTTGAGTGGAAAACCAAAACCCCTGACAGTGATCGATGGGTTTGCATTAAAAAGGAAAGATTTGTTTACATGAATGTCTGGCTTCTTCAAAATTGCTTTTTGCAGATGGGGGATAGGATTTGGAGGCAGATCAAGGGAATCCCTATGGGGTTCTCGAGCAGTCCCGCTTGGTGCAACCTTTATCTTGGTTGGTATGAATTTCAGTTTATTTGCAAACTAGTTAAGCTTGGAAAGCTTGAAGAGGCTGCTGCATACAACAATACTTATAGGTACATGGACGACCTAATCAGCATGAATAATAAATATACCAGACAAGCTCTTGGTATAGGTGAATGCAATAAGCAAAACCCCATGATCTATAATCTGCAGCATTTAGAGATCAAAGACGAGACATTATATTGGGATGCGCCGCTCAGAGAGCACTATAAAGGGCAAACAGTCCACTTTCTGAACATGAGCATTGAGATAATTAATCCTTGCCATGGTACTTACACCATGAATAGGTATGACAAACGGGATTATTTACCTTTTCAGATTTCTAAGTTTGTGGATGCAAGTGGATGCAGGCCATACAACATGGCAAAAAATGTCATTATCTCTCAGCTCATCCCCTTCTTGTATGTCCATAGCTGCCCATTACAAGCAGCAAAGGATATACATCAGCTTATGTTGCTCTTCATCCAAAAAGGGTTTGAAAAGAAGGACATTTGGAGCACGGTTTGCAGTTTTTTAAAAAATGAGACATTTCCCGGTCTAAAGTTTGACCAGATCATCATGTACAAAAGCCTGATCACTTACAGGTATGACTCTCCCTTTGCTTTATTTTAGCACGTGGTTTCAATTTAAATTTAGTCGGCAGGAGTGGTCCCTATCAGTATAGGGACCCTCCGCGCCCTATACTCTCCATGGGACCAACGTCCTGCCTTCCGGTTGGAGGTAGGCTAAAATTTTCTTGTATATACATATATCATATATAAATATATATGAAGGTTTCAGGGCAATTTTAGGTTCCAGGGCGTTCCAGGGGCTGGAATGCTTAGCATTTTATTGATTGTAATATTCATGTGTAGGACATATCTGCTAGCCTTTAAAAACCATGCTTTTATGGGACATCTGGCAGGAAATAAACCCCTCAGCCACAGCGTAACCTGCATCCTTATAGAAGTGGCCCAAGCACCGCCCTTTTCTTTTTATTGTTCTAAACTAAGTGAGTTTCTCTTGAATTCATGCCACTGTTTTGACTTCTCACTATTGCTCCATGGCTCTAAGCTATGGTAAGGTAATGGTCTTCAACGAATGGGTATCTCAATCCCAATTTAGTGTGGTGAAAGCTGGAAAGCTCTGCCATAATTACATGATTGCCAGTTCTCACACCTGCACATCTATGTAGTGTCCTGGGTCTATGGAGCATAATCTCTTAATATGGAGGGTAATCCTTTACTAATTTTGACTTTGTCTTATACTAGTGCTATTTAATAGCTCTAAATGTTGGCAAGTCAAAGATCGACGAATTGATTTCTCTAGCCCAATTTAATGATCATGGAAATTCAAAAGTTCTGCCATATTGTTAAGGTTGCCATATTGTTAAGGTTGCCAGCTCTCACCTTTATGAGCCTAGGGATTATGCAAACTCCATATTATTCAAGGGCCAATAAAGGGATAGTTTTCTGTCAAGATACTGAAAGGTTTTTTAAAAAACCACCACTGGAAATTTGTGCTAAGGTGACAGTTAAGCCTTTGGGATTTAGTTAAAATAAGAATACATTGCTCATATAAGGCGAAGGTTGAACACCATCGTAGGTAATTCTGAACTTATCTAACATGGTACTTATGTTTAAGTTAAACATTAACCCATGTAATACAGGGGTGCACATTCTCCCGTGAGACCGTACTATTCTAGCCTTAGAATTTTGCAAAGTGGTCAAAAACCCTTGAACATGCCTAAACAGCTCTTTTCGGCAAACCTAAATTCGGTACTGGAAACCTCGATGGTGCTCTCGGAAGCTGCAAATCATGACAGGGAGAGACACAAGCACGGCCTCGAATATTTCCGCATCATGGCAAAGCATGGCGACAGCCCCGCAAGCCTGTCTCTGGACTTATTTGGTAAGCTTAAATATTCTGACAAATTTAGTTCCCTGGGAGTGCTTCAGCACTTGCAAAATCGCTGTGGGCAGAGACATTCTTATTTGGGGCCGGGTACAATGGCACTTTTCCTTATCTGCGACATGTTCTCAAGGCTTTAATCCTCTGTGAACTATTTCTGGAAAGGCAAGCACAGAGATAGCCGCTTGCCTGCTATGCCAAAGGAGAAAGGCACGCCCAACAGGGGCTTCACCAGAGCAAAGCTCATGGATCTGATTGATAAGAGCGGGATTGACCTTGCTAAGATTTGCAAGATGAAAAAAACCGGTCTATTGCTCAGCCCCTAAGAAGCGCTTCGGGAAATAGTTGCAAATTATCAATCTAGCTGAAGAACTACAAGCGAGGGAGTTGGAATGCTCGGTGAATATCCCCGAGCAGAACAAAGAGACCCAAAAGGTATGGGGGCACCAACCACAGCAGCGGAGACATGGTGGGCGACCGAGGAGATAGTCAATATTACGGACTCGCTGGTTTGGAAGATGTACAAGAGGGAGGGGCGGGGACTTCGGAGGTGAAGATGACATTCAGCTCAACGGGTTTTAAGTTTATGATTAGATAATGCTTTAGCTTCTTCCCATAAAATGCTAAGATGTAGTTTAATGTCCATCACGAGGCTCTCTTTTACTTGCATAAACTAAGTAGTCTCAAACTAGGCTTGGCTGTGTAGTCTATGCATACCCAAGTCTGATTCATTTGGGCAGCATATAAAGATGGCTTGTAGATAATATTAAACCTCGTTTATGATGAGCCCGCAAAATTTTAATATTCTTAATATAAAGATGGCTTGTAGATAATATTAAACCTGTTTATGATGAGCCTTTGGTGAACGGAAATAGAGAATGTAAAGTATGTTTTATCTGTTAAGTTAGTATGCTGGTAATTTAATGTTCTATTTTAAGCACTAGTCAGTTGATAATTAATTTCAGAACCTATATGTATGATGCGCAGTTGTATAAAGCTGTTATGATAAGTTGGCTCTAGTTCTGATCTCAAGCGAGCTTCTGGTTCATTCTGTGCAAAAATAATAGACTGATGAGCTCCCAATTAAGATCTTTGCATTTCTTTTGGCCCTTGAGGCACAGATATTTTAAATAAGCATGAAACATGGGGACCGTACTCAGGTAAAGAATAACAGATAATCTAACTCTGTTTAACAGGGTAAAGTGGCTGAAATCTGCAGGGGAAATAGTGAAAATTTCCTTTGCATGCCATTTGGATGCCTAAGCCCTGCTGCGACATGCCACTCATGACTAAATATAGAGTGCAGCTTAAGTCTTCTAACGTGACTATTTTTTTTACCATAACTTGTTTATTCTTAATGGTGAAGGGCGATAAGCCATGATTGAACCACCGCTTACCTGCTAACCCTTGCCTCATTACCAAATTTTTGCTAATGTTGGTCTGTTTGGTTACAGGTAACCGGTTCTTCATCTCCATTCTCTTATGTGAATTGTGATGTTTGAAGTTTCTGGAAATGGAGGAGCGACTTTATTTGATTTCAAGAATCTGAACTTGTCTACCAATGTTTTTATATTTTCGATTTCAAGCATACAAGGTAATATGCTAGCAATAGATCTTGCTCACAAACTTTTGAACTGGAGCTGGAAACTACTGCTCTTTTATCTGGTATTCCTCTGATATACTTTGATACAAGGCCTTTTATTTGCTGTTTGGCCTCGATTTTGAACCAGTAATGGGAATTACGGAAGCTCCACCATTATTATTTGAATTGTTGGATGCAGCACATTAAAGCTTTTTTAGGGTAGTGCTAGTTATTTGAGCTTTATTTGCTGTTGCATGACAAATAACCTGATTAATGAAGGTCTATAAATAGCCATTCATGCAAAGTACGAAATAAACATTGAATGCAACCGTTCAAGTCTCTGCTGATTTAAACATTGGCTTTTGTACTTTGATTATGGTTTCCAATGCAATGATTATGTGTCTAAATGTCTGAGTTAATCATAAGCTAGTGTGTGCATCCACTAAAATACAAGGTCTAGTAAGCAAAAGACTGATTTAACAACATCTCTTTCAATTATAGCTTTTC
This sequence comes from Isoetes taiwanensis, assembly GCA_021234155.1. Taxonomy (NCBI): domain Eukaryota; kingdom Viridiplantae; phylum Streptophyta; class Lycopodiopsida; order Isoetales; family Isoetaceae; genus Isoetes; species Isoetes taiwanensis. The sequence continues at coordinate 2,330,227 of JAJEKV010000093.1, forward strand.
AATGTAGACAATTGAATCTACTGTTATAATATAGGTGAAGGCTTCACCATAGCTTTTAATTCTAGCTCTCCAGCTTAGATAATAAAATCTACCATTATATAGTTGAAAGCTTAACTAGAAACTTTGCAAGAAAGATCCTTTGGGATGGATTATGCTGTTTTACATTTTTATGCCGTAAAACTAATGGTTTTCAAGGCTGCCCTGGTCTAGGCCAGGGTCTGATAATTTTTGGGAAAACTGGACATGGTTCTAGTTTTTCTAAGATGCCTAGCCTTAACCAAATAGGCTAAGGTTAGGCTTAGGTATATATATATATATATATATATATATATATATATATATATATATATATATATATATATATATATATATATATATATATATATATATATATATATATATACTTTCCTTTGCCTAGGGTCTAATCTAGCCAAGTCCATACTCCTAACTTGGTCACTTAACCGAAGCTAGAGAAATTCTGTCCTGGCACTACCCAGGCCCTAAACCAAATGAGTCCAACAAGAATACTAAATAAGCTCAATATTAGTCTGAAGCTGTTCATTACTTTCACATTCAGGCTACCTAGTAGAGGGCTGATTTCTCAAGCCCCAAAACTATGTGTCCTTAATGGAAAAAAGTTACAAGCGATTCTTAAGCATATCTCAACACTTAACATTTAGGGATATTTAGTCGAGGGCTGATTTCTCAAGCCCCAAAACTATGCATCCTTAATGAAAAGTAGTTGAGACAAATTCTAAAGCACACGTACAAAGTAGAGAGCAAATTGCAAAGTAGACTTTTCTTGAAAGTGTATAGTTTAAACAATAACTTGTAAAACGTATAGCATACAGTTACATTTTTTTCGTAATTCCATAACCTTCCAAGTTAACGCCAACCCTGGTAGCAAAAACAGAGACAATTGGAGGAGAGAACCCGTACTGCGACCCAATCATGCAAGCGTTAGCAAGAATCCCAGACGAGCGATGCAAGGGGCAAAAAGGTACATTGGGTCTCGGTTTATCGATCACCAATTGTATCCTTTTGCCCTGAGTAAACGTTAACAAGAAAGAGAAATGGAATTAAAACTTGAGATTTTTCTTAAATCCCAAAAATTGCAGTTCAAAATATAATAGTATAATCAAAATTACTGATAGCCTCCAAAAAAGTAGACGGAGAGCTACATAGTTTGTTATTTAAATGACAATAGCAAGAGATATAAGCAACCAAACTTCTCAAGAATAGAAGCAAAAGAAGCTCCTTTTCTGAGTCTACATTTTGACTTAGGTGCATCTCTCTGAAATTTTAAGTCTAAGCATGTCAAAAATGAAGAATAAGTATTTGCTGCCATGAAATAACAGCCCGCACAGAAACTGCCATAACTCTTAGCACAAGACTACGTGTTTTTATTAATTATATGTTTGAAACGGCATGATATGCTCTATCCTCTCAAGGAAAAACAGTCAAGTTTTGAAGAGATTTGCTATGTCGAAAACGATTTCTGAAATCCGACCTAATGAAATCTGACTTTTATTATGAAACTTTTGCTTCAAAGTTTCTTTCTAGGATTTTCTACTCCATAACCCGGGAGATATACAAAGTAGAACATAACTAGTTCAAGAATAATTTAGCCTATCAATGAATTATCTCAGTTATGCATTTGCATTCTAAGAAACATTATTTCAAAGATGTATTTACATTACGTCTTATTTGGGTAGTTTCAAGTTCTCAAATTAGATCATTATTTTAAGAACTACCATTGATCTTAAAATCAGATCTGTAAGATAGTTTCAATCTTGATAAAGAGTGCCAAAGGCGCTGGCTTTTGCTCCAAGCCCATAGCTTAGCACCGTTTGCATTGAAAATCATATGTAAACCTACATGATTTGTTAGTTAACTGACGATAGTAAGAGATATAAGCAACCAAACTTCTTGAGAATAGAAGCAAAAGAAGCCCCTTTCTTAAGTCTATATTTCATCTTAGGTGCATCTCCATCAAATTTTAAGTCTAAGCTTGTAAAAAATGGAAGATAAGTACTAGCTGCCATAAAATGACAGCCCCTACAAAAACAGGCATAGCTCTTAGCACGAGCTCTGTTTTTTATTAATTATATGTTTCGGAAACGCACTGTCACGCTCTATCTTTTCATGAAAAAACAGTCAAGTTTTGACGAGATTAGCTATGTCAGAAAACGATTTCTGAAATCCGACCTAAATGTGATCTGCAGCTTTCTTATGAAGCTTTATTCTTCAAAGTTTCTTTCTGGGATTTCCTACTCCATAACTAGAGGATTTACGAAGTAGAATAGAATGTAAGACACACCTGATATGTGTTCTTTGTGTGGCTTTGTATCGGTCGTGATAGAATCTTCCAGCTTCATCAAAGATGAGCAATGAGCATAAAATCCGAGATCTGGAGCTTTGTTTGCCATATCCGAATCTTCTGGGTTGGTAGCAACCAGCTGGGTTGGTAGCAACCAGGCGGTCGTTTGGCGCCCATGCCCTAAACCAATTTACATGATTGACATGAAAAATTTAAAGGTCAAAATTATACTTATTAATTTTGTATGGCATTAAGCCATTTTTCATGTTTTTGTCAATTTTGTTTAACAAAGCCTAAGCATATAGCCAAGGTCTCCAAATTATTTTTCTTGCCATACTCATTGCAGTATGCAAGGCATGGGAGCATTTCGCCCTCGACAAGTCCGTCAATTACTATCATCAATATTGTTGACCCTAGCCAAGATGTGCATGTAATGGCCAATGTCTAGGTGACCATAAATATCCAAGGAAAGTCTGCCTTAAATAAAGTCTGGACGCTATGCAAAAAGCTCCAGATAAAACATAGCTCTAGTACTTTGAGCGTATGCAATAAAGGAGACTACACAGCTCTTAGTATTTTGAGCCAGTGTTGTGAGAGTACTTGACATCTCCTACAGCGGTATGAGCTTCACAAGTGCCGTAACTAGCTCTTATGTTGCAACCGTCTCCAACCTGTTATATATATTTATATTTATATATATATATAGTATCCTACCTCCTACCGCAGGAAGTAGGGTCCTAAAAGAAAATTCAGTATATTGCTAGGTAGCGCAGGGTACCTAGCATTCTGCTAGGACCCTACGTTACCTGTAAATCGTTACAATGTTAAAAGATAAAAGATAAATCACATAGCAGAAATTCATACCTTTATGGTCCTACTCAGGTTTCAAGAAGCCCAATTTTTTAATGTTCATAAACCATAGAAATCCGTCATAATTCTGTGGCTAGTACTTAGTCATTTTTTAAATGTCCCAATGCATCAGTAAATAGCAAACAGTAAGTAAGTAGCAAACAAGTAATAGCCAATGTAACGATAGAGCAGTGCGAATGGAAAACATAATGTTCAATAAATCACGAGAGGTGTACTGTGTTCAATCAATTCAGGTGGACTCAAAAGGATAGAGTTTCATATCCTTGAATATGATAACAGATGTTTCAGCATATATACTTTCCTTTGCCTAGGGTCTAATCTAGCCAAGTCCATACTCCTAACTTGGTCACTTAACCGAAGCTAGAGAAATTACCCCTGGCACTACCCGGGCCCTAAACCAAATGAGTCCAACAAGAATACTAAATAAGCTCAATATTAGTCCGGAAAGTCGTTCATTACTTTCACATTCAGGCTACCTAGTAGAGGGCTGATTTCTCAAGCCCCAAAACTATGTGTCCTTAATGGAAAACTGTTACAAGCGATTCTTAAGCATATCTCAACACTTAACATTTAGGGATATTTAGTCGAGGGCTGATTTCTCAAGCCCCAAAACTATGCATCCTTAATGAAAAGTAGTTGAGACAAATTCTAAAAACACATTACAAAGTAGAGAGCAAATTGCAAAGTAGACTTTTCTTGAAAGTGTATAGTTTAAACAATAACTTGTAAAAGCGATATAGCATACGATTACATTTTTTTAAGTAATTCCATAACCTTCCAAGTTAACGCCAACCACGGTAGCAAAAACAGAGACAATTGAGGAGAGAACCCGTACTGCGACCAATCATGCAAACGTTAGCGGTAATCCCTGCAGCGATGCAAGGGCCAAAAGGTACATTGGGTCTCGGTTTATCATCGATCACCAATTGTATCCTTTTGCCCCGAGTAAACGTTAACAAGAAAGAGAAATGGAATTAAAACTTGAGATTTTTCTTAAATCCCAAAAATTGCAGTTCAAAATATAATAGTATAATCAAAATTACTGATAGCCTCCAAAAAAGTAGACGGAGAGCTACATAGTTTGTTATTTAAATGACAATAGCAAGAGATATAAGCAACCAAACTTCTCAAGAATAGAAGCAAAAGAAGCTCCTTTTCTGAGTCTACATTTTGACTTAGGTGCATCTCTCTGAAATTTTAAGTCTAAGCATGTCAAAAATGAAGAATAAGTATTTGCTGCCATGAAATAACAGCCCGCACAGAAACTGCCATAACTCTTAGCACAAGACTCTGTGTTTTTATTAATTATATGTTTCGGAAACGGCATGATATGCTCTATCCTCTCAAGGAAAAACAGTCAAGTTTTGAAGAGATTTGCTATGTCAGAAAACGATTTCTGAAATCCGACCTAATGAAATCTGCAGTTCCATGCAATGACTTCATTTCTATAATTTATACATTCATGATTTGTTCAACTACGACATCAAAGATTCTTAGGCCATCAAAGTTTAACTATGTTTTCTTCTTTCAGGACCCGAATGTTGTTTTATATTGTTATGTTTTCTTCTCTTATGGCCCGAAGGGCCCAAAATTTTTTTTTTCTTATATACATATAACAACCACCACATAAATACCATTAACATTAATGAGCACAAACCATTACATTTAAGATGTTAAAATTAAAATCCCCCTTAGACCCCCTTTGGTTTGGGTGCATATTCACACGGGGGTCACCCGGCATGAGAGCCGGATGGGCATATATGCCTTATATTCCTTGATGTGGACCGTAGATAAGCGTTCCTCGTTTGTGGGGTATCCTTGTATGAGTTTTTGTATCTTTGTATACTTAGGTGTGCAAAATACTATAAGATTTCAGTTAATGTACTATAAGGTGTGAATTTGATACGTGTATAATATAATTTAAGGGCTCTCATTACCCCTTTTTGACCCCCGTGTGAATATGCACCCAAACCAAAGGGGGTCTAAGGGGGATTTTAATTTTAACATCTTAAATGTAATGGTTTGTGCTCATTAATGTTAATGGTATTTATGTGGTGGTTGTTATATGTATATAAGAAAAAAAAATTTTTGGGCCCTTCGGGCCATAAGAGAAGAAAACATAACAATATAAAACAACATTCGGGTCCTGAAAGAAGAAAACATAGTTAAACTTTGATGGCCTAAGAATCTTTGATGTCGTAGTTGAACAAATCATGAATGTATAAATTATAGAAATGAAGTCATTGCATGGAACTCGAAACCCAATTTATGCAACATCAATATGAAATATGAGCTACAATGTAACAAAATGTTTAAGGAGGAAAACATTGGCAAGTGTTTAACCATGAAGAAATACCACAAGTTTGATCCTAAGCATATGTTCCAGCGTCCATAGTTGTTGGATCCATAGAAATTCTAGCGGCTGTATTATGACTATTACACATTATCCACAAAATCCACTGGCCTATGGCAAAGATGGTCTCAACCTGAGCCTTGCACCTGAAGCTTGCATCGAACCTTGCATCATCCCTGTTTGGTGCTTCAAATTTGTACCGAAAGTTTGTGCTACACAATTTTGCGGCAGCGTAGAACCTGGATATGCGTACTTGGAGTCTTTGCCTGCCTCTGCTGCTACATGCAAATTTAAATCAGATGGTACCAACAAAATTAAAGCCATTTTTAGTGTGTTACTGGTGGGTAACACTCTTGCAACCAACGGCTGAGATTTGATCTCAGCCTTTAAACTTGAGGGCCAGGTTGTTAAGGAGATGGAAGAGCATGGTATGCCTCATGAGGATTGCCATAGCATGAAGAAACAGGAGGCCAAGGTGTTGGTTATATTGGTGGCCTCATATAAGAATAATTCTGCTGCCTTCTTCTGTTGCTGCTTGAGCCAATCCCCATATACACATAAAAACCTATATCTTCTGATTATATAGATTTGATCATTAGCTGGAAAAACTAATCCTCAATAATGCCAGCTTTTGTGCCAAAAATGCAAAAGCAGTCGAAAGGCCTTTTTTGCCCTGTTTTTATTGACCTGAGCCTGTCACCAACAAGTATATTGACATGCCGAAATGCAGGCCCAGGGCTTTTTGGGCGCCTAAATAACCAAATCTGCAACTAAGCATATCCGACATGCTTGTTTTCTCATGGCATAAACGATCAGCTTGTTTGTGGCAATTGTAGGTGTGATGTTTGCCTGCACAATAAGAATATATTATACACATTGTTTTACTAGCTGTGTTTTATAATATCTAGCATTATGTTCAAAGATCAGATGGGAAGAAAGAGATTTGAAAAACGAAATGGATGCTAGACCTAAAATTTTTCTGGATTAAAATACAAAAAGCGACTTGCACGGGATGCCTAGAAGCTGGATACAAAGGGTTTCTCGGTAAAGACCTTCGGATCGAGGCGTTTTTTTACGCCATTCTTGCCACTTGCTTTGGTGTTGCTTTGTTGCCATTAAGCAGATGACAAATCCGGAACCCTAAGTTGAAGGCTCACTTTGGAATACACGGTTCGAAATTGCTAAATTGGTTGAGTGAGAATTTTGGAAGGATTTCTTGGCAGTGCCTTCCATGGAAAAAACCCTTAGAAACTTGGGAGAAACTTGTTTGCGCGAGCTCTCGAGGCAGCCGAGAACAAGATATTGGGGCCCTTATCTACATCCGTGAGAAAAATCCAAGTTTTGGAGCAGCGAAGTGTACCCTAACTTAACACGCATCCGCGATTCTTGAAGAGCACAAGGGCGACAAAGGAAAGCACGAAACCCTAAATACAAAGGGTTCGATGCGTGCATGCCCAATTCGAGCTCTTCTTAAAAAAACCTAATAAAAAAAACATTATAACTTTAATCGTGACCATACGATGCTGCTTCTCAAAAAAAATGAATGGCCAAGATAAGCGGCACTCTAGAAATACTGTTCAGTACACCTGGATGAATACGGCAATAAAATCATAGGAAAACCTTTGTGAATATCGTACAAAAACACAAAAAAGACCCCCTGTGATTATGCTAGATATTTATGAAACTTTTGCTTCAAAGTTTCTTTCTAGGATTTTCTACTCCATAACCCGGAGATATACAAAGTAGAACATAACTAGTTCAAGAATAATTTAGCCTATCAATGAATTATCTCAGTTATGCATTTGCATTCTAAGAAACATTATTTCAGCATGTATTTACATTACGTCTTATTTGGGTAGTTTCAAGTTCTCAAATTAGATCATTATTTTAAGAACTACCATTGATCTTAAAATCAGATGCATGGAATAGTTTCAATCCTTGATAAAGAGTGCCAAAGTACGGCTTTGCTCCAAGCCCACTTAGCTTAGCACCGTTTGCATTGAAAATCATATGTAAACCTACATGATTTGTTAGTTAGCGGCGATAGTAAGAGATATAAACCTTAAACTTCTTGAGAATAGAAACAAAGAAGCCCTTTCTTAAGTCTATATTTCATCTTAGGTGCATCTCCATCAATGATCTAAGCTTGTAAAAATGGAAGATAAGTACTAGCTGCCATAAAATGACAGCCCCTACAAAAGCGAGGCATAGCTCTTAGCCGCGAGCTCGTTTTTATTAATTATATGTTTGAAGCAGCACAATACGCTCTATCTTTTTCATGAAAAAACAGTCAAGAAGTTTTGACGAGATTAGCTATGTCGAAAACGATTTCCTGAGGGAAATCCGACCTAAATGTGATCTGCGGCTTTCTTATGAAGCTTTGTACAAAGTTTCTTTACAGGATTTCCTACTCCATAACTAGAGTTCACAGTAGAATAGAATATAAGACACACCCTGATATGTGTTCTTTGTGTGGCTTTGTATCGGTGGAAGTGATAGAATCTTCGGCTTCATCAAAGATGAGCAATGAGCATAAAATCCGAGATCTGGAGCTTGTTTGCCATATAGAATCTTACGGGTTGGTAGCAACCGGTGGGTTGGTAACTTAACCAAAGTGATGGTTAAGCCCATGCCCTAAACAATTGCTTGATTGACATAAGAAAAATTTAAAGGTCAAAGAGTATACTTATTAATTTTGGCTGGCATTAAGCCATTTTTTTCATGTTTTGTCAATTTTGTTTAAACAAAGCCTAAACATATTAGCCAAGGTCTCAAATTATTTTTCTTGCCATACTCATTTTCGTTATGCAAGGCATGGGAACATTTAAGCCCTCGACAAGTCAAATCAATTACTATCATCAATGTGACCCACAGCCAAGATGTGCATGTAATGGCCAATGTCTAGGTGACCATAAATATCCGAGGAAAGTACGCCTTAAATAAAGTGCGGACTATGCAAAGCTCGGATAAAACATAATCTGCTTTGGTATGCAATAAAGGGAGACTACGACTCTTAGTGACAGGTGTTGTGAGGTACTTGACATCCTCCCTCTGGTATGAGCTTCACAAGTCAGTAACTGGCTCTTATGTTGCAGCAGATCTCCAAGCATTCTTAGTCTGTGTGGTACTGGAGACACTTAGTAATTCTTTTAATTTATGGGTAAAAGGTAGAAAGGCAAGGTTATTCATGAAAGCTTGCACCTTTAGCATAGGCATTAATTACCCTTCTTAGGCTAATGTAATAGCTACTGGCTGCCCGGTGCTTAGAACTCCTTCTCCCATGCTCACTGACATTATGTTTTGCTTGTGGATATGCTTCTGCAAGTTTATGAACACATCTTGTTTAATTGTTATTTTAAATCTTTAAGGGGTAAGTTTCTCCCTCTTGCACTATGGTAACAGCAAACAAGTTGGTATTCTACTTTAAACTTTTTGACCTTGATTCTGAAAATGTATTTTTTGGAAAAATTCTCTTGAAAATTCTTTTGGGTAATTTTAAGCCAGACGTTCTTGATCTCTTGAAATTTTATTGGTTTGGCCTTGACTTGCATCTTTGTTCATATCCCTTGTTTTCATAGACAAATATGGTTCTGGTTAACATTAAAGATTTGTCTACTTTCAGTAATAATTAGTCTAATGTTTACATTTGTTATGGCTAGTATGAAAACAACCTTAGGTTGTGTTGTTGTTATGCTGTAGCATAACTCTAGTTTTGTCTTGTGATGCAGTTTGGCATTATTTTACTCTGTTAAATCTCTAAGGCTTCCCCTTTTAGAATTACGATAAGTCCGAATCTTACCTTTAGTTAATTGGGTAAGGCTTGGATGTCTTAGCAAATTGATAGGTTTTGTTTTGGCTAGTATATATACCCGATTTCAGATCACTGGTTATACCAGTGTGAGCCTTAGAGATAATTTTTTGTTTATTAAGATTTTTGCGTTGACTGCTGATTTGGTACTTGATTGCTTTTATTATTACTTGGACTTATCTAAGCATTTTTTTTAGGATTCTAATGTGCATAAAATCGTCGAATTTGGATGGAAGTTATGGAAATGACAAATCAGCAGAGTAATTATGATAATAGGCCTGGTTGGTACCACAGGTTGGTTGCGATGGTTATGAAGTTCTTTGGAATTTTGGCACCAAATAAAATTTTGTTAGAGACGGTGTTATCATGTATTAGCAGGATCGAGGGAGATCCATAATGCTTATTTCGCGAGGAAAGCAATGCTTGTAGAGGTGAATTCGGTTATTCTATTTCTAGGGTTCAATGGCATGCTTGAACTAGTATCTGGCTTCAAGAATATGGATTATGATACTTGTCATAACCTAGTTGTTGGCACGTACAATGAACTTCCTGGGGTGCATATGGATGCTGATAGGAAAGATCTCCATGACCTTCTTGCTTTTATCAATGGCCTTTCTGTTCTGGAAAAGATAAACAATATTAAACCATCTTTTGTCCCTATCTCCAAGAATATCACTGCTGATAAACACAATGACCAGCCTATTGTTTTGGATAACTGCTTATTTGACATTGATGAGAGTGGAACAGTGGATAGCACTAGTGTCCCAATTCTTGATGATAGTCACAGAGGCTGATGAGGAACTGACAAAATCGAAGGGAAACTTTGAGGAATTTAATCTCAAGAGGCGGAGCTTTTTTAATTGTGGTAGCTTTCCCATCATGACTTATAGAAATGTTGAGATTCATGGTGAACAATTTGAGCAGTCTCTTTGGCTCAGTAAAAATCTTGGTGTGGTTGCTCCGTCGGCCAAAAAGAGACCATGGATAAAATTAGCTAGGCGAATCGCATTGAATTATCAAAGGCAGAATCGGATGCTTTAGCTTTCACCAAGCATATTAGGAAGGTCTATGACTTTAAGCTTCCTTTTGATGTTGTTGCTGAAAAAGACTTGCCAGATTGGTACTGATTTGTATGTAGGTCAAAAGGGACACATGGCTAAAGTTGAAGAAAGGGTTGATTTTTACACTCCGGATTTTACGGGACCTAAACATTTCCAAGTGGCGATTGTGAAAAGGTGTGTGATGAAAATATCCCGATAACATCATTTTGGTTTGATCACATGATTTGCAGTTTTATGGCGATAATCTTGAAGTCTTTGGCCTAACCATAAAATACAAATGAGGTTTGCTCTGTTTTCCAACTTTCTTGCTACTGAACCCATCAAAGGTGTTGTGCTTTCTTACATTGGATACCTGAAACTGAGGGAGCTCATGGTTAAGATGACTCTGAAGTTGGCTGAGAATATTAACTGCAATTTAAAGAATGAGTTTGGCAAATCCGGTAGGTGGGCATTATTGAGAAAGAGCCTCTCGGATCTAGAAGTTCACGATTGATCATATGCATGATAGGCGGTATGGGTTTGCTCCTTCCCTCTGAGAAAAGGCACTACCGAGTAATGTTACTTGTGGAATTCTCAGACCCCAAAGCGGCAAAATGCAGCACATTTGCAAGCATTCTTTGGGATCTCGGCTCTGAGAGTAATGTTGGAAGGTAGGCTGAACTTAGAACCGTTGGTGGTCAGTTAGCAAAACTCACATTACATCCTGCAAAGGGAATGGCGGTTAGTACTTTTTCCACTTTCTATTTTACGTTTGAAGAAAGCGAGATGTCTACACAATGAGATGCATTGCATGCTATGTTAGCCCGCGGTGCCTTACTTTCTTTGGGATTGTTCCAAAATTCTTGTGGGAAGTATCTCTTTGTTGATCGTGATTAGCAGTTAAAGAAGAATACTGTCCTCAAGAATTGACGGAAGAATCAGACTTCAGGTTTTGAAGGAGAAAGAAAAGAATAAATTTGTCCACTTCACTTATTTCTCTAAGGAGGTGGATAAGATAAGATTTAGCAGCACTTTTAAAACTGTTTTAGTTAGATTTTTTGGCAATTTCGGATTGGATATATGGGAAAGTACTACTTTTGGATGGAAATACTCCTCTTGTTTGAAGGATATGTGTTACAAACCCAAGCAAATTTTTGCTGATAATGGTACAATTGCTTGCCCTTGTTCTAATCCTAGACTCAAAAAATATATTGATCCTGCTATTGGACATGTTAGAACAACTGATCTCAGTATTGTACACTGCAAGGGATTAAGAAATTGGTTTGCATTTGGATTAAACTATATCCCTGATTTTCCCTTCACCTTGGAACAATTCAAATTTGAAATGCAGTGTACAATTGATGAATTCTTTAATGTTCACAAATCTGTACTATGCAATTTTGAGGATGAATATGTTGATCAGTGTAAGGATGTCTTGAGAAAAGAAACAAAGTGGCTGGCCAAATATTTTATTGAAAGCAAGTCTGATATTAAGAAAAAGTTTCTTGTGCTTGATAAGGTGCTTATTAAAAATCTGGATTGGTTAGTTAATAATCTTTACATCTCTGGAGTGGATAAAGCGGCCAATAATCCGGCTTTCATCTGTCCGTTGCATATTAGGAATGAGGCTGATAAAAGGTTAAACAGCAATGACTTTTCTAAGTGTTTGTTCTCTAGAGATGAACTTACTTTGCAGATTAAGGCAGATTTGAGTGTTTTACTGGGGGATGATTTTACTACAAGCAGTGAATTACCATATCTACTTGGCATTTTTAAAGCACACAAGGGTGAGTACCGTTGGATCACTAATGCCCATGATACCATTTTTTCCATTGCTGCGTCTATCATCTCTGCAGGGCTCAATTTGATTTTGGAAGCATGGCCTCATATCTGCCATGAAAAATGCAAGGCTGGGAACTTTTTTCAAATAAACAAAATTAAGGCATCATGGATTATTGGGTCAGTATATGATGTGGCATGTAATTTGCCTGCTAAGATTAACAATGTCTTTGTGGCAGATATTACGAAATGTTATGAGAATATACCCTTGAATGGGGATGATGGTATTTGTACTGTGATTGAGGAAATTGTTAAGCTGGTTTGGAAACATATGAGATCACTACATGCTGGCAATGATATGTGGTTTAGGATTTTGGAAAATTCCAACATTATTATGGAATGGAAGAACAGGGCACCTGATTACAGGGTCTGGAAAAGAATGGATATGGACCTTTTTATCTTGCTGAACAAATGGTTATTAAATAATTGTTTCCTTATGATGCATAATGGTATTTGGAAACAGACTAAAGGGATCCCCATGGGTTTTGCTTCAAGCCCGGCTTGGTGTAATTTATACCTTGCCTGGTTCGAACTTAAGTTTATTATGAGTTTGATTGAAGCTGGGAAGGTGGAGGACGCCGTGGCCTTCAAGGACACTTTCAGATATATTGATGATTTGCTGAGCATTAATAACCCTTGCATTAGAAAGTATTTGGGGATTGTTGAAGGTGCTGATGGGGTTAGAATATATAACCTGAACCATTTATCTATCAAGGATGAGACTAATTACTGGAATTGGAACCCCACGTTGGGGAGAAAAGTTGACTTTCTCAATATGAGCATCGAGGTAATATCTCACTTCAATGGAATTTATTCTACATACAGATTTGATAAAAGGGATAAATTGCCCTTTCAAGTGTCAAGGTTCATTAATGCTAACAGTTGTCGCCCGTATCTTCTTGCTTGCAATGTTATTATCTCCCAGGTGCAACCATATCTCTATGTGCACAGCAATCCGTTGAGAGCTGCTGCTGATATTGTTGAACTCATTAATGTGTTCATTTCTAAAGGCTTTAGGAGTATTGACCTCTGGCATAAAGTTCTTAAGGTGCTTCATGACGAAAGTTTTCCTGGACTAAGGTATGATATCAAGGTTCTTTTACTTGAACTTAACAGGCTCAGATATGCTGTTTCATGCAAAGCATAAATGTGCTGTTTACTGCTTGTGTATTACTCAGTTGGCAGAAGGGTCCCTAGGTGTAGGGACCCTTCTGTCCTTATGCCTTCATGGGACCCGTCTCTGCCTTCCGGTAGGAGGGAGGATATTTCATATATATATCTACATATATATATATATATATATACGAGGGCTAGGGTTAATTTTTTGCCTGGCATTTGACTTTTTTTGGGGCTACTATGTTTATCAGTGTACCTCCTTTCCCTTTGATATGTAGCATGATGCTGTTCTTGGTTATTATATGCAACATTGGTACCATCAATTTATTTATATTGATACTATCAGCTTATCTAGAACTTTGCCCTAGGATTTGTGGTTGATCATTAGACTAAGCTTATTCTCCCTCACTTTGAAGTTGTAGTATTCTTTTACACCTTTGATGGAATGGGAACATATGCTGGGTTATTTGTGAGCTTGGGACTGGTTACCACATTATTTCTACCCAGGAATCTTCTTACTTGATGAATATGTTAGCATGGAGGGTACTCCATATATAATTTGAGGCAGTGGAATTTCTAGCTGGGCTGTGTATTGCATTATGCCACTATAGGCCATTTTGGACCCGAAAAATTGGGTAAGATTTAGGGGTCTTTTGTCCCTTGTACCAAGCTAGGATTTGCTATATTTATCTGGGTTTGATGGGGCACACAAGGTTGTACTGTACCAGTTTTGAGAAAAATGTTGCATTTCTTTGATGTTTAACTCTTCTTATTGGCTTATTAACGGCACTTACCGCTGCACTTACGGCTCGTGTAAGCACCTAGCATTGAAGTTTAATGGTATGATTATGGCTTATTCCATTGCATTACTGATATTTAAAATCTATTTTATGAAGATTCCATGGTGTAGCCTACTTATTATTTTTCCAGTAACCTAGTGTGCAGTAGTCATAATTTATGTTATTGTGGCTTTAGCCATGATATTAGGTAAATAGTCGGGGTGTAAATTGTATGGTGGAATGTCAGGAATTTGGTATTTAGTATTTTCTACAGACTGTGGACATCAACGAAATATCAAAATCGAATTCTAAATCTGCTGTTGACGAAACCCTAAGTGGATAGCGGAACCCTGGTGATGGTACGCTTACCGGCGGCCGCTTTTTGGCGGCAATGGATTATTGCATGGCTTGCATCTGTTTCTTGCTGATGTAATCACGTTCTGATGAATATGGGATCATCTCTCCTTTCTGACAAAGAGCTACAGGTAACTAACTGCTTGCTTTTCCTTAAATTTTCTTTTAAACTAAGCATGATTTAGGCGATTAAATGGATTAACTTATACGAATTTAGGGCATTCTGGTCTATAAATATGGTCGAACTTAGAATTCCGCATCTCTGTTTAAGCATGAGCAAGGCAGGCAGGCCTGAGGGCGCACAGAATAAGGGCCACACTAGGGCCAAGCTGATTGAATTTCTCAGAAAGAATGGTTTAGAACATGGGAGCCCTCAGCCAACAAAGGCTCAGCTACTTGATATGTGTAAACAGCATGGCCTGGATCCGAACAAGGATAGGAATGACTCTGGGATTATGAAGTTCATACCATCTGTTGGGCAGAGCAGTAGAATTCCAAAAGTGCTTGAAGCATCTGCCAGCATTGCTGAAGTGGTACCATTGTCTAATTCGGATGAGGATGATGACACTGATAATGAAGACATCCAGCCAATTCAGGTTCTATTTCTTGCATTACTTATCTGCATCCTTTGCTCTCTAAGTTAATGGTCACTCATTTTTGGTCTTAACTAGTTTATTACTGTGCATTCTCTACATGCAGTTAATTTGTTGTAAGGCATTTAATAGCCTTTTTATACAATTCGTGGTAGCATTTATTCCTTTTCTGCTTTGGATCTTCCCTTTCTGTTTTACCTTTGTTTGCATATTCTTTGTTTACCATGGGTCAATCTTGTGAATATTTACTGCTTTGCCTTGGACAATACTCTGTTTAGTCTTATTTATTTCTGGCAGTCTGGAGGGTATCTCTTTATGACCATTGTAATATATATCTGTGTATTATCGTCTGGCTGCCATTGCTCATGTTTATTGCAACACAATATTTTTTCTATAAAACTTATAGGGTTTAGGATACTTCTCTAGCTTACAATGATAGGAAAACCTCTGGTTCAAGTGTTTTATTTCAGGCCAGTAAGCCAGCATGATCCACTCTTAACTTGATTGCTCTTTGCTGTGGTAGTGAGTATCTTGTATAGTCTTTACCTGAGAATCTTGGCTTCTGGAGCATTTTTATTCTTCTTGTCTGACCTGGTTGGCTTTTGCATACATTTTTGAAACCTTATGCTACTGTTAATAGTGTGTTTATATTCTGCTGGTTGCTAATTTACTTGGTTTGTATGGACTTTGGGAACTTGCTATCGGATATGTTAATGATTGATTATGTTCCAGAGTGGGTAGGAATGGTTGTATACATGTTTAATAGATGAGTATCAGCCCGATTAATAGATGACCTAATGGTGAGTTGATTTACAGGCTTATGCTACATAGAACCCATAATTTGTGCTTGTTTGCATGCTTTACGCATTTTAATTCTCGAGGGAGTGGATCTGTCATTACTCGTTACTGTTTTAAGCTTTATATGGCGTGCAAATTAATACATTGTCTTACCATATATTGGTCTTGGGAGGATATGTTTGCAAATAGCTCTGGAGGGGCTTTAAATTACAATTAGCCATGTCATATAATCCGGTGATGCAATGTTTCTCTTAGTTTTATATACGTTTTGAGGGTGGGGGGCCTTTAGCAGAAAGTTTGGTTCTTGTGTGAGTAAGCTTAACCATTTGAGTTGGTTCTACATAATGTATTATTGGCTTATTATTAGGTCCTATTATTATATCCATGAGTGGATTCTACTGCGGCTATTTCATATAATCTGCTAGTGTAGTCTTTGAAAGCATGTTGTGGCTTTGTTTTATGTCGTTCGAACCTCGATCCTAATAGGGAGTTGTCTATCGGCAGCGGCTTATCGCATGGTAACCTTATTGTTTATTTCATTCCTTAGAAGTCCGAATCATTGTAGTAGTTTGGTTGAGCCTTTGTTGATGCAGCTATAATCACGAGAAACTATAGCCATTAAAGTGAAATTGATGTTTGTCGGTCTTGTAGACATCTGCGAGGCTTCATGTACCCTCAATCTTTGCATATTCAGACGCGAGGATTTTTCATACCCATCTTCATGCACACAATGCTTTTATGTATGGCTTTTAGTTGCTCTTGGCATAGTCTACAGTTTGGCTATCATTTTTCCACTTGGTGGCTTCCAACAATGAAGTGATTAAGCTAATATAAGGTGGATCTCTATTAAGTATATAAGGCAACTGTTCTTAATTAGCTGTGATGCAATGACTGTAGACGCCAGTAATTCTTTTAATTTATGGGTAAAGGTAGAAGGCCAGGTTCATAGCTTACGCTGTATAGAGCATTATTACCCTTCTTAGGCCTTCCAATGTATGCTTCTTTCTTGCGAATTAGCAAGACTCCTTCTCCCATGCTGTTTTAAATATTATGTTTGCTTGTGGATATGTACGCAGGATTTATGAACTTACTATCTTGTTTTAATTATTTTAAATCTTTAAGGGTAAGTTTCTCCCTCTTGCACTATGGTAACAGCAAACAAGTTGGTATTCTACTTTAAACTTTTTGACCTTGATTCTGAAAATGTATTTTTTGGAAAAATTCTCTTGAAAATTCTTTTGGGTAATTTTAAGCCAGACGTTCTTGATCTCTTGAAATTTTATTGGTTTGGCCTTGACTTGCATCTTTGTTCATATCCCTTGTTTTCATAGACAAATATGGTTCTGGTTAACATTAAAGATTTGTCTACTTTCAGTAATAATTAGTCTAATGTTTACGGCATTATGGCTAGTATGAAAACAACCTTAGGTTGTGTTGTTGTTATGCTGTAGCATAACTCTAGTTTTGTCTTGTGATGCAGTTTGGCATTATTTTACTCTGTTAAATCTCTAAGGCTTCCCCTTTTGGGGTCTGATAAGTCCCGTCTTACCTTTAGTTAATTGGGTAAGGCTTGGATGTCTTAGCAAATTGATAGGTTTTGTTTTGGCTAGTATATATGCCGTTTGAGATCTTGGTTATACGGTGTGAGTATAGAATAATTTTGTTTATTAAGATTTACACTGCGTTATTTCTTGATTTGGTACTTGATTGCTTTTATTATTACTTGGACTTATCTAAGCATTTTTTTTAGGATTCTAATGTACGCAAAATCGTCAATTTGGATGGAAGTTATCAGCAAACAAATCAGCAGAGTAATTATGATAATAGGCCTGGTTGGTACCCTGAGTTGGTTGCACGTGGTTATGAAGTTGCTGGAATTTTGGCACCAAATAAGGCTGTTCAGACAGTGTTATCATGTATTAAGGATCAGGAGATCCATAATCTGCTTATTTGCAAGGAAAGCATGCTTGTAGAAGGTGAGATTTCAGTTATTCTATTTCTAGGGTTCAATGGCATGCTTGAACTAGTATCTGGCTTCAAGAATATGGATTATGATACTTGTCATAACCTAGTTGTTGGCACGTACAATGAACTTCCTGGGGTGCATATGGATGCTGATAGGAAAGATCTCCATGACCTTCTTGCTTTTATCAATGGCCTTTCTGTTCTGGAAAAGATAAACAATATTAAACCATCTTTTGTCCCTATCTCCAAGAATATCACTGCTGATAAACACAATGACCAGCCTATTGTTTTGGATAACTGCTTATTTGACATTGATGAGAGTGGAACAGTGGATAGCACTAGTGTCCCAATTCTTGATGATGAGTCTGAGACTGATGAGGACAGCAAAATCAGGAAAGCTTTAGAGGAATTTAATCTCAAAGAACTGAACTTTTTTAATTGTGGTAGCTTTCCCATCATGACTTATAGAAATGTTGAGATTCATGGTGAACAATTTGAGCAGTCTCTTTGGCTCAGTAAAAATCTTGGTGTGGTTGCTCCGATCAGCAAAGAATCATGGATAAAATTAGCTAGACTGAATACTGATGAGGTATCAAAGGCAGAATCGGATGCTTTAGCTTTCACCAAGCATATTAGGAAGGTCTATGACTTTAAGCTTCCTTTTGATCTGTTGTTGCTGAAAAAGACTTGCCAGATTGGTACTGATTTGTATGTAGGTCAAAAGGGACACATGGCTAAAGTTGAAGAGAAAAGGGTTGATTTTTACCTCAAAAGGATTTTCAGGACCTACTGCCCATTTTTCAAGTGTGATTGTGAAAAGGTGTGTGATGAAAAATGTCCCGATAACATCATTTGGTTTGATCACATGATTTGGTTTATGGCAAATAATCTTGAGAAGTGCTGGCCTAACCATAAAATACAAATGAGGTTTGCTCTGTTTTCCAACTTTCTTGCTACTGAACCCATCAAAGGTGTTGTGGCATTGGATACACTTTTGGCCGGGGAGGCTCATGAAGTTAGATGACTCTGAAGTTAGAATATTGTACCAATTTAAAGAATGAGTTTGGCAAATCCAGGGCAGTGGACATTATTGAGAAAACCCTCAGATCTAAGAAGTTCCTGATTGATCATATGCGCAATCTGTTGATATGGGTTTTACTCCTTCCCTCTGAAAAAGGCTCTTAGAGTAAATATTTACTTGTGGAATTTTACTCAGGATACTAGAAAGCAGCCAAATGCTATGTTGCGGCTTATTCTCTTTGGGATCTCAATGCAGTAGTAATTTAAGAAACGACAGACTTAGAACGGTGGTGGTCAATTAGCAAAACTACGGTAGTACATCCACATAGAATAAGCCCGTTATTACTTTTACTTTTTCTATTTTCTGTTTGAAGAAACGAATGTCTACCTGTGAATGCATTGCATACCATGGCCACGGTGCTTGCTTACTTTCTTTGGGATTTATTCCCAAAGTTCTTGTGAGGTATCTCGCGTTGATGCGTGATTAGCAGTTAAAGAAGAATCATCCTCAGGTGTGGAAGAATCAGACTTCAGGTTTTGAAGGAGAAAGAAAGAATAAATTTGTCCATTCACTTATTTCTACAGGAGTGGATAAGATGAATTTGAGCACTTTTAAAAGCTGTTTTTAGTTGATTTTGGCAATTTGGATTGAATATATGGAAGATACTACTTTGGATGCAAATACTCCTCTTACATTTTGAAGGATATGTGTTACAAACCCAAGCAATTTTTCTTTGATAATGGGTACAAATTGCTTGCCTTGTTTACAATCCTATGGGCCTTTCAAAATATATATTGATCACGCTATTGGACATGTCTTCGGTCGTGATCTCGATGACCCGTACCCTTCGCAGGATTAAGAAATTGGTTTGCATTTGGTTAAACTATATCCACTGATTTTCCCTTCACGGGCCATTCAAATTTACGAAATCGTTATTTGATGATAGATTCTTTAATGTTCCTGATAGCATATGTTTGAGGATGGTATGTTGATCGATGTAAGGATGTCTTGAGAAAAGAAACAAAGTGGCTGGCCAAATATTTTTATTGAAAGCAAGTCGATATTAGAAAAAAGTTTCTTGTGCTTGATAAGATTGCTTGATACAAAATGCAGGATTGGTTGGTTAATGAAATCTTTACATTAAAGATTGGATGGCGGTAATATTAGGCACCGTACGTAAATTTGCATAATGGAATGAGGTGATAAAGGTTAAACGGCCAATGACTTTTCTAAGTGTTTGTTCTCTAGAGATGAACTTACTTTGCAGATTAAGGCAGATTTGAGTGTTTTACTGGGGGATGATTTTACTACAAGCAGTGAATTACCATATCTACTTGGCATTTTTAAAGCACACAAAGGGTGGAAATGCTGGATTCGGATCACTAATGCCATGATACCATTTTTTCCATTCTTTAGATCTATCATCTGCGGGCTCAATTTGATTTTGGGCTTATGGCCTCATATCACGCCATGAAAAATGCAAGGCTGGGAACTTTTCAAATAAACAAAAGAATTAAAAGGCATCATGGATTATTGGAATTGATATATGATGTGGCATGTAATTTACTGCCAGGATTCTTTCTGAAATATCTTTGTGGCGGATATTCACGAAATGTTATGAGAATATACCCTTGAATGGGGATGATGGTATTTGTCTTGTGATTGAAATTATTAAAACGGTTTGGAAACATATGGAGATCATACATCTTTGGCGTGATATGTGGTTTAGGATTTTGGAAAATCCCAACATTATGGAATGGAAGAGCAGGCACGATTACGAGGAATGCGGAAAAGAATGGATATGGATAGCATCTTCAGACGATGGTTATTTAAATAATTGTTTCCTTATGATGCATAATGGTGTTGGAAGTGAGACTAGGGATCCCCCCATGGGTTTTGCTTCAAGCAGGCTTGGTGTAATTTATACCTTGCGGATTCGAACTTAAGTTTATTATGAGTTTGATTTAATTTGGGAAGGTGGAGGGCCAGTAATACTTCAAGGACACTTTCAGATATATTGATGATTTGCTGAGCATTAATAACCCTTGCATTAGAAAGTATTTGGGGAGTTATTTAGCAGAGTCTTTGATGGGGTTAGAATATATAGCACGAACCATTTATCTATCAGGATGGAGACTAATTCTTGGAATTGGAACCCCGTTGGGAGAAAAGTTGACTTTCTCAATATGAGCATGGTAATATCTCTGCTTCAGTGATTTATTCTACATACAGATTTGATAAAAGGGATAAATTGCCCTTTCAAGTGTCAAGGTTCATTAATGCTAACAGTTGTCGCCCGTATCTTCTTGCTTGCAATGTTATTATCTCCCAAGTGCAACCATATCTCATATTACTTACACAGGCAATGGATTGAAGTAGCTGTGATATTGTTGAACTCATTAATGTGTTCATTTCTAAAGGCTTTAGGAGTATTGACCTCTGGCATAAAGTTCTTAAGGTGCTTCATGACGAAAGTTTTCCTGGACTAAGGTATGATATCAAGGTTCTTTAAGCGAACTTAGCAGTCGAGGATATCTTTGTTTCATACGAAAACATAAATGTCTTCATTTCTTTGCTTAATGTATTACTCGGTTGGCGAGAAGAGGTCCACTGGAAGGTGGCAGGACGCCACGTCACTATACCTTCATGGGACCGTCACGCCTTCCGGTAGGAGGGAGGATATTTCATATATATATCTACATATATATATATATATATATATAT
This sequence comes from Isoetes taiwanensis, assembly GCA_021234155.1. Lineage (NCBI taxonomy): Eukaryota > Viridiplantae > Streptophyta > Lycopodiopsida > Isoetales > Isoetaceae > Isoetes > Isoetes taiwanensis. Next base: position 2,351,807 of record JAJEKV010000093.1, read on the forward strand.
ACGAGGGCTAGGGTTAATTTTTTGCCTGGCATTTGACTTTTTTTGGGGCTACTATGTTTATCAGTGTACCTCCTTTCACTTTGATATGTAGCATGATGCTGTTCTTGGTTATTATATGCAACATTGGTACCATCAATTTATTTATATTGATACTATCAGCTTATCTAGAACTTTGCCCTAGGATTTGTGGTTGATCATTAGACTAAGCTTATTCTCCCTCACTTTGAAGTTGTAGTATTCTTTTACACCTTTGATGGAATGGGAACATATGCTGGAGTTAATTTTGTGTGAGCTTGGAATTTGGTTACCACATTATTTTCTACCAGGAATCATACTTGATGAATATGATGGCATGGAGGGTGCTCCCATATATAAGTTGAGAGGCGATGGAATTTCATTTGAACATTGTATTGCATTATGCCACTATAGGCCATTTTGGACCCGAAAAATTGGGTAAGATTTAGGGGTCTTTTGTCCCTTGTACCAAGCTAGGATTTGCTATATTTATCTGGGTTTGATGGGGCACACAAGGTTGTACTGTACCAGTTTTGAGAAAAATGTTGCATTTCTTTGATGTTTAACTCTTCTTATTGGCTTATTAACGGCACTTACCGCTGCACTTACGGCTCGTGTAAGCACCTAGCATTGAAGTTTAATGGTATGATTACTTGGCTATTCCGTGCATTCTGCGATATTTAAAATCTATTTTATGAAGATTCACTGGTGTAGCCACAACATTATTTTCGATGACGCCCTGAGTGTGCGGTGAGTCATAATTTGTATTGTGTGGCTTTTTAGCCATGATATTAGGTAAATAGTCGGGGTGTAAATTGTATGGTGGAATGTCAGGAATTTGGTATTTATTGTTTTCTCTGGTATGGACATCGAAATATCAAAATGAATTCATCTAACATTGTGAAACCCTAAGTGGATAAGCGGAACCACAGTGATGAGTGCAAGTGACCGGCTTTTTGGCGGCAATGGATTATTGCATGGCTTGCATCTGTTTCTTGCTGATGTAATCACGTTCTGATGAATATGGGATCATCTCTCCTTTCTGACAAAGAGCTACAGGTAACTAACTGCTTGCTTTTCCTTAAATTTTCTTTAAATAAAAGCATGGTTGAATTAAATGGATTAACTTATCACGAGATTTAGAACATTACGGTCTATAAATATGGTCCGAACTTAGAATTCCATCACGTTTAAGCATGAGCAAAGCGGTAGACTGAGGGCGCCTGAGAATAAAGACACACTAGGGCCAGTGATTGAATTTCGGAAAGATAGTTTAGAACATGGGAGCCCTCAGCCAACAAAGGCTCAGCTACTTGATATGTGTAAACAAAGATATCTGGATCCGCCGAATAAGGATAGGAATGACTGGATTATGGAAGTTCATACTATCCGCTACAGAGCAAGAGAATTTCCAAAAGTGCTTGAAGGACCACAAGATTAAGGAAGTGGGTACCATTGTCTAATCTTAAGGAGATGATGACACCGATAATGGAAGACATCTGTACCCAATTCGTGTTCTATTTCTTGCATTACTTATTCATCTCTTTGTTTCGTTAATGGTCACTCATTTTTGGTCTTAACTAGTTTATTACTGTGCATTCTCTACATGCAGTTAATTTGTTGTAAGGCATTTAATAGCCTTTTATACAATTCGTGGTGGCATTTATTCTTTCGCTTTTGGATCTTCCTTTCTCGCTTTACCTTGTTTGCATATTCTTTGTTTACTATATCAATCTTGTGAGTATTTACCGCTTTGCCTTGACAATACTGCTTAGTCTTATTTATTTCTCGCAGTCCGAGGGTATCTTTATGACCATTTAAATATATCGTATTATCGTCTGTCACATTGCTCTGCTTATTAAACACAATATTTTTCTATAAACTTAGGGTTTAGGATACTTCTCTAGCTTACAATGATAGGAAACCCTCCGTTCAAGTGTTTGTTTCAGCCGAAGTCAAAGATGATCCACTCTTAATTTGATTGTTTCGTCGTGGTAGTGAGATCTCAGATAGTCTTTGGCTCCAAGAATCTGGCTTCTTGAGTATTTTATTCTTCTTGTCTCGACCTGGTTGGCTTTGCATACATTTTGAAAACCTATACATCGTTAATAGTGTGTTTATATCGTTGCTAATTTATCGGTTTGTATGGGACTTTGGGAACTTGCTATCGGATATGTTAATGATTAATGTTCAAGAGTAGAATAGTTACATGTTTAATAGATGGTATCCAAGCGCTTAATAGATGACCCATACGAAAGAAGGAAAAGGCTTGTGCCAAGCATAGAACCACAGTAATTTGTTAACCCAAGCCAGATGCTTTCCGCATTTAATTCTCCTGTAGGAGTGGATCCGCTAATACTGCTACTCGCTTTATATATCTATGTCTATTGTCTTACTACCATATTGGTCTTGGGATATATGTTTGCAAATAGTTCTCGAGGGCTTTAAATTATAATTAGAATATGTCATATAATCCTTATAATGTTTTAGTTTTATATTCATGGAGGTGGGGGCCTTTAAGTTTTTGGAGTTCTGTATTTAGTAGCTTAACCATTTCGCAGCTTGGTTCTACATAATGTATTATTGGCTTATTATTCTATTTATTATATCCATGTAATGATTCTAAATATTTCATATAACTGCCAGTGTAGTCTTTGGCTTGTGTTGTGGCTTTGTTTATGTCTGCTCGAACCTCCGGACCAATAGGGAAAGTTATCCATCCTCAAGAATTTACACGATGGTAACTTATTTGTCTATTCTTAGGGCTCAATCATCGTAGTTTGGGTTGGGCATCATGGATGCACGCTATAATCGAGAAACTATACTATTAAAGTAGTCAAGTAATTTGTCCTGGGCTCTTGTAGATATCCGCAGTTTCATGTACCCTCCCAATGCCGCATATTCTGTGATTTTCATACCCCATCTTCATGCTCGCAATGCTTTTGGTGTGGCTTAGTTGTTTTCGCATAGTCTACCCATTATTATCATTTACTTGGTGGTTTAACAAACAAGCAATTGTTTAATATATAGGATTCTTATTAAGTATATATATAATCGCTTTTACCCCCATTGTAATTGGAATCGCTAGACACTAGTAATTTTTAATTATATAAGGGTCAGGCTGTTGTTGTTTATAGCTTACTCATGCAAGATAGGCATTATTACCTTCTAGGCTAATGTATGCTTTTGCCGCAGTAAACGCAACTCCTTCATGCCTGCTTTTCAGTATTATGTTTGCCAGGATATGCTTCTCGCAAGTTTACAAACACATCTTGCTTAATTGTTATTTTAAATCTTAAGGGTAAGTCTCTTGCACTATAACAGCAAACAAGTTGGTATCATTTTAAACTTTTGACCAAGATTCGAAATGTATTTTTTTGGAAAATTTCTCTTGGTACCCTTTTGGGCAATTTTGCCGCATTTGCTCTGATCTCTGAAATTTTTAATATTGGTTTCACCACTGCATCTTGTTCATATCCCTTGTTTTCAGAGACAAATATGGTTCTCGTTAATATTAAAGATTTGTCTACTTAAAGAATAATTAGTCTAATGTTTGGCATTTGTTGGTGGTTATGAAACAACCTTTAGGGTTGTGTTGTTGTTATGCTGCATAACTCTAGTTTTGTCTTGTGATGCAGCTTTTGGTTATTTCATCATAACTTAAGGCTTCCCTTTGGGGTCCGGTTCTGCCTTACCTTAGTTAATTGCGCTTGGATGTCTTAGCAAATTGATAGGTTTTGTTTTGGCTAGTATATATACCGATTTTGATCACCCAAGTACATTTTAGAGATAATTTCTTTGTTTATTAAGATTTTGTTGATCAAGACGGTACTGGATTGCTTGTATTATTACTTGACTTATCTAAGCATTTTAGGATTCTAACACGAAATCACAATTTGGATGAAGTTATCAGCAAACAAATCAGCAGTAGGAATTATGATAATAGGGTCTGAAATTTTATTGGGTTGCACGTGGTTATGAAGTTGCCGAATTTTGAACCAAATGCTCTTTTATTAAAGAAATATCATGTATTAAGGATCAGAGATCCATAACCGCTTATTTGCAAGGAAAGCATGCTTGTAGAAGGTGAGATTTCAATGATCTATTCTAGGGTTCAATGGCATGTTTGAAACCAGATCCGCTCAGAATATGGATTATGATACTTGTCATAACCTAGTTGTCAGGGTACGCATAATGAACTTCCCAAATATATGGATGAGGAAAGATCTCTATGACCTTCTTTAAGCTATCGGTCTTTCCGCTCGAAAAGATAAACAATATTAAACCATCTTTGTCTCATTCCAAGAATATCATCACGATAAACACAATGACCAAATGTATTGTTTTGGATAACCGCTTATTTGACATTACGAGAGGAATAAAGGAGTAGTGCACGAGGTCCCACCTGATGATGAGTCCGAGATCAAGGAGGACAAAGAAAATCAGGAAAGCTTTAGAGTGAACAGAACTCAGAATCGAATCTTTTAATCAGGGTAGCTTTCCCATCATGACTTATAGAAATGTTGAGACTATGGTGAACAATTTGAGCAGCCTTTGCCCAAGAAAATCTTGGTGTGGTTGTTCGATCAGCAAAGAACCATGGATAAAATTAGCGATCAATAATCGAAGGAGGTATCAAAGGCAGAATCGGATTAGCTACCAAGCATATTAGGAAGGTTCATAATTTGCTTCTTTTAACTTGTTGCCGAAAAGACTCTAAGCGACACTGATTTGTATGTAGGTCAAAAGTGACACATGACAAAAAGTTGAAGAGAGAAAAGGGCTGATTTTACCTCAAAAGATTTTCGTGACCTACCATTTTCAAGTGTGATCATGAAAGGTGTGATGAAAATGTCCCATAACATCATTTGGTTTGATCACAAGGACGGGTTTTATATAAATAATCTTGAGAAGCCGCCTAACCATAAACACAATGAGGTTTGCTCGCTTCAAACTTTCTCTTGCTACCGAATCAAAGGTGTTTTCTTACATTGGATAATTAAACCGAGGGAGCTCATGGTTAAGATGATCTGTTACCGAGAGAATAATATTAATCGCAATTTAAAGAATGAGTTTGGCAAATCCAGTAAGGACATTACGAGAAAACCCTCGTGATCTAAGAAGTTCTTACGAATATATATAAAGTAGTGATGGGTTTTGCTCCTTCCTACAAGAAAAAGGCACTACCGAGTAATGTTACTTGTGGAATTCCTAGACCCCAAAATCGGGTAAAATGTAATCAAGGTAAACATTGGACCTCCCGGTAGTTTAGTTTAAGCTAGACTTAGGCACCAGGTCAATTAGCAAAACTACTACCAGACATCCTCAGCGAATAACCGTTAGTACTTTTACTTTTTCTATTTTCTGTTTGAAGAAACGAATGTCTACCTGTGAATGCATTGCATACTATGGCCACAAAGGTCTACTTTACCGGGATTTATTCCCAAAAATTTAATGTCGGTATCTCAATTGCTGATCCGTGATTAATGTATTTAGCAGAATACCGTCTCAAGAATTGACCAAGAATCGTACTGTGTTTTGAAGGAGAAAGAAAAGAATAAATTTGTCCACTTCTACTTATTTCTAAGGAGGTGGATAAGATAAGGATGAAGACTTTAAAACCTGCTTTAGAAGTAGATTTTGGCAATTGGATTGGATATATGGGAAAGTACTACTTTGAATAGCATCAATTAGTGATATAAATAGTAAACCTACAAATTTTTTGGCTTATAATGGTACAATTGCTTGCCCTTGTTCTAATCCTAGACTCAAAAATATATTGATCCCGGCTTATTGACATGTTAGAACAACCCATCTCGCATTGCATAATCGCAAGGATTAAGAAATTGGTTTGCATTTGGATTAAACTATATCCCTGATTTTCCCTTCACCTTGGAACAATTCAAATTTGAAATGCAGTGTACAATTGATGAATTCTTTAATGTTCAAGCAACTGCATTTGCAATTTTGAGGATGAATATATTAGACTGTAAGGATGTCTTGAGAAAAGAAACAAAAGGCTAAATATTTTATTGAGCCAAGTCCTAGATAAGAAAAGTTTCTTGTGCTTGATAAGGTGCTTATTAAAAACCGGATTAGTTAATAATTCACTGAGGATGTATTAATAATCCTACTTAACCATTCGCTGTATTAGGAATGAGGTCGATAAAGGTTAAATAAATAATGACTTTTCTAAGTGTTTGTTCTCTAGAGATGAACTTACTAGATTATAGATTGAGTGTTTTATCAAGGATTTGTTGAATTACCATATCTACTTGGCATTTTTAAAGCACAAGGGTGAGTACCTGATCACTAATGCCCATGATACCATTTCTTTCCATTGTCATTTATCATCTCGCAGTGGCTCAATTTGATTTTGGGCTACGGGCCTCATCCGCTATGAAAATGCAATATCGGGAACTTTTTCAACAACAAAATTAAGGCATCATGGATTATTAACAGATATGATGGCATGTAACGGTCTTCGCTAAGATTAACAATGTCTTGTGGCGTATATTACGAATGTTATGAGAATATACCCTTGAATGGGGATGATGGTATTTGTACTGTGATTGAGGAAATTGTTAAGCTGGTTTGGAAACATATGAGATCACTACATGTCGGGTAATGATATGTAAATAGACTGAAAACCCAACATTATTATGGAATGGAAGAACAGGCACCATTAAGGTGGTCCGAAAGAATGGATATGGACTTTTATCTTGGCCGAATAAATGGTTATTAAATAATTGTTTCTATGATGGTTAATGGTATTTGGAAACAGAATAAAGGGATCCCCTATGGGTTTTGCTTCAAGCCCGGTTGGTGTAATTTATACTCTTGCCCGTTCGAACTTAAGTTTATTATGAGTTTGATTAGCCGAAGGTGGAGGACGCTACCATGACACGATATATTGATGATTTGCTGAGCATTAATAACCCTTGCATTAGAAAGTATTTGGGGATTGTTGAAGGTGCTGATGGAGTTAGAATATATAACCTGAACCATTTATCTATCAAGGATGAGACTAATTAATGGAATTGGAAATCACTAGAGAAAAGTTGACTTTCAATATGAGCATCGAGGCAATATCTCACTCAATGGAATTTATTCCTACATATGTATTTGATAAAAGGGATAAATTGCCCTTTCATGTCAAGGTTCATTAATGCTAACAGCTACTGTGATTCTCGCTTGCAATGTTATTATCTCCTGTGCAACTATATTCTATATTAACTGAGAGTCGTCATTTATATTACACCATTAATGTGTCTACTTCAAAGGCTTTAGGAGATTAACTGCATAAAGTTCTAAGGTGCCTATTGACCAAAGTTTTCCTCGGACTAAGGTATGATATCGCTGTTCTTTACTTGAACTTAACAGCCTGTGACATACTGCTCATGCAAAGCATAAATGTGCCGCCATCGCTTGTGTATTACTGGCGGTATGGGTCCCTAGTGGTGGACCTCTCGCCTATGCCTTCATGACCTGGCCTTCCCAGAGGAGGGAGGAATATTTCATATATATATCTATATATATATATATATACGAGGGCTAGTTAATTTTTTTTGCTGGCATTTACCTTTTTTGGGCTACTGGTGTTATCATGGTACCTCCTTTCCCTTTGATATGTAGCATGATGCCGCTTGGTTATATGCAACATTAAATGCAATCATTTATATTGATACCATTCAGGAATTATCAGATCAGAAGGATCATTAGACCAAGCTTATTCCCTCACTCTAGTTACATTTATAATATAATATTAGAATCAGAATATAATTTAATATATTATTAAGATTTAGGTCTTATCCAAATGTCATCATATATCTATTTGATGGGTACATAAGGTAATTGCATCAGTTTTGAGAAAAATGCTGTACTTTGATGTTTAACTCTTCTTATTATTTATTAATTTATCATCACGTGACTTATCATTTTGTAAGCACCTAGCATTGAAGTTTAATGGTATGATTATGGCTTGTTCCATTGCATTACTGATATTTAAAATCTATTTTATGAAGATTCCATGGTGTAGCCTACTTATTATTTTTCCAGTAACCTAGTGTGTGTGAGTCATAATTATACATATTGCGGGCTTTAGCCATGATAATAGGTGTAAATAGCTCGGTAAAATTGTACAGGAATGTCGAATTTGGTATTTAGTATTTTCATGCATCGTGGACATCAACGAAATATCGTAACCGACCCTAAATCAATAAGTGACTAAAACCCATAGATAGCTAACCGTGATGGTACGCTTATCGGCTGCCGCTATGGCAATGATGATATTAATTGCTGCTGATGTAATCAATGCTCAAGGAATATGGATCATCTTCCTTTTCCATAAAGAGCTGCACCAATCGCTTGCTTTTCCAAATTTTCTTTAAACTAAGCATGATTTAGTAATAATGATTAACGGTATACTAATTTAGTATTCTCGTCTATAAATATGGTCGAACTTAATTCCCATCTCTGCAGAGCAAGGCAAAGAAATGAAGATGTAATAAGGGCCACACTAGGGCCATGCTGATTGAATTTCTCAGAAAGAATGGTTTAGAACATGGGAGCCGCACCAACAAAGGCTCAAGTATTTGATATGTAAACAAAGATGGCCTCGATCCGGTCAAGGGAATGACTCGATTATGAAGTGTGCAGTGTAAATCGTGTGCTGAAGCATCCGCCACATTTAAGTGGCAGTACCATTGTCTAATTCTTTGGAGGAGGATGATGGAGACTATAATAGATATCCACCTAATTCGTGTTCTAGTTTCTTGTATTACGATTCGCATCCTTTGCTCTCTAAGTTAATGGTCACTATTTTTTGGTCTTAATTAGTTTATTATCATAGATTTCATATGCAAGATTTGTTGTTTAATAGCCTTTTATACAATTCCGGTAGCATTTATTCCTTTCATGGATCTTCCTTTCTGCTTTACCTTTTGTTATATTTTATTTAATATAATAATCTTGTGAGTATTTAATACGGTTTTGGACAATACTGCTTATCTTATTTATTTCGCACCGAGGGTATCTCTTTATGACCATTGTAATATATATCCTATTATCGTCTCCGTCAGCTTATTGCTCATGTTTATTGCAACACAATATTTTTCTATAAAATCATAGGGTTTAGGATACTTCAGCTTACAATGATAGGAAAAACCTCTCGTTCAAGTGTTTTATTTCAGTAACAAGAAGATGATCCACCTAACTTGGATTGTTTCTATTTGCAGGAGTATCTTGTATAGTCTTTACCCCGAGAACTTTAGCTCGGAGCATTTTTATTCTCTTGACCCGGTTGGCTTTTTATTACATTTGAAACCTTATGCCATCATAGTGTGTTTATATTCACCGGTTGCTAATTTACTATTTGTTGGACTTTGGAACTTAAGCATTTGGAGCTATCGATTATCATGTTCTATGGGTAGGAATGGTTATTGTTTAATAGATGGTATCCAAGCAGCTAATAGATGACCTATTAGTCGAAAGAAGGTAAGGCTTGTGCTATAGTCCCATATACTGTTAACTGTTTATATTTCGTATTTAATTCTCCAGGAGGATCATTACTCAAGTACTGTCATTATATGGCATTCTCATAGTTCATTGTCTTACTACCATATTGGTCTTGGGGAGATATGTTGGTAAAATAGCTCCTGGAGGGCTTTAAATTACAATTAGCCATGTCATATAATCCAGTTGGATACAATGTTTCTTTAGTTTTATAACTGTTGAGGTAGTTTTTAAGTTTCGGAGTTCTTGCATGTAGTAGCTTAACCATTTTCGCAGCTGGTTCTATAGCTGTATTATTGGCTTATTATTCGTCTATTATATCCATGGCTGATTCCAACATTTCATATAATCACAGTGTAGTCTTTTGGCTTGTGTTGTGGCTTTGTTTTACATCTGCTCAACCTCCTCGATCCTGGCTAGGAGTTGTCCCGAACTGCAGCAACTTACAATTTACGGTAACCTTATTGTTTGTTCATTCTTAGGGTCGGAATCATCAGAGTTTGGTTGGGCACCGTTGATGCACGCTATAATCGAGAAACCATTAAAGTAGCCGACTGTCCTGGGCCTTGTAGACATTCCGCAGTTTCATGTACCCTCCCAATGCCGTATATTCCGCAAGGGCCGTGATTTTCATACCCCATCTTCATGCCTCGCAATGCTTTTATGTATGGCTTTAGTTGCTCTTTAAATACCCATTTTGCTTATCATTTTCCACTTGGTATTTCACAACAAGGAATTAAGCTAATATAAGGTGGATTCTATTATATATAAGGCAATCGCTCTTAATTACTGTAATTGCGGAACCTGCTGTACACTTAGTAATTCTTTTTAATTTATGGGTAATAACAGCGCTGTTGTTGAAACATAGCTACTCGCTAGCATAGGCATTTATTACTCCTTCTTAGCTAATGTATGCTTCTTTGCTGTAACCGAACTCCTTCTCCCATGCTTTTCAAGATTATGTTTGCTTCTTGTGGATATAAGCTCGCAAGTTTATGAACACATCTTGTTTAATTGTTATTTTAAAACTATAAAAGCCTCTCTTGACTATGTACAGCAAACAAGTTGGTATTCTACTTAAACTTTTGACCTTGATTCAAATGTATTTTTGGAAAATTCTCGAAAATTCTTTGGGTAATTTTAAGTCAATGCTCTTGATCTCTTTTGAAATTTATCAGTTTGTCTGACTTGCATCTTTGTTCATATCCTTGTTTTCATAGACAAATATGGTTCGCTAACATTAAAAGATTTGTCTACGTAATAATTAGTTCATCGTTTACATTTGTTATGGTTAGTATGAAACAACTCAGGGTTATAAGCATGTCAGAGTACAACTCAGTTTTGTCTAGACAGTTTGGCAATATTTTACTCTCATAAATCTCAAGGCTTCCCTTTGGGGTCTCCCGATGTCCCCGCCTACCTTTAGTTAATTGGGCAAGGCTTGGATGTCTAGCAAATTGATAGGTTTTGTTTTTATATATATATATATATATATATATATATATATATATATATATATATATATATATATATATATATATATATATATATATATATATATATATATGTTTTGTAATTATAATTGGGTTCAGAACTATGGTTTACTAAATATGGGAACAAAATTCAAGATTAAGAATGGCAGGAATGGCAAAGATGCATCCAAATTCAAAGTTTAGAAGTTTTAAGCTAACCCTGTTCGATGGCCATTCAATGCAATGATCATTGTCTATTAGAATGGACTTGCAATTAAATTTCATTTGATGACTTACGATAACGAAGCAAAATCATATTTTTGTGAAGGGTGTCCCTAATTTTTCAAAGATGGAACGGTTCATTTGTTAGTTAAATTGCATCTCCTCTAACAATGAGTATAGATATTTCGGTGAATACTACATGCATCCACACACCTCATTGAAAACAAACTCTTTGATAAACATTTGTTCTCGCTATCAATTTTACTTATTTTCTTATTCTTGATGCGTGATCCAATTTTATTGAGGCAAATTCGTAAGTGGTATCATCACAAACAAAAGCCTCGGCCCTGAGTCCGGTGAACTATTGAATTTTCTCTCAGAACAATAATTTTATACATTGTATAGGTACACTATTTGTAGTTGAAAGGCATTTGTACTATAAATGGGGCCTATGAACCAGTTACTTAACACCGAAATAAAATTTACTTACATTGACATGCGCTGTAGGCCCCAAAATATCATGCCTTGCAATTCTTGTAATGCTCTAACTTTTGCTTTATGATTACCTACCACCGAGTCTTCAACCAATTCCTTGCTTTGATACCTCAAGCTCTGCCATATACCAACACCATCTCCCATCATCTGCTGCGTCGTGTTCATCTCAAGATGGTGTCCCCATTAGACATGCTCAATACACTCTAGCCCCAATGAACCTCAAGAATTATAATGGGCTAACGCAAATTTCACGTAAGTTTCGACTCAAAATAAAGAAGCATAACTGCAATTGCCTTTAGAGAGTCTTGTGAAATAATATGCCATATTAGCACAAATGAAGCAACAAGTACAAGATCTATATGTTTATAAATTGAATTATTTTAATATCCACTATGACTAGTAAAAGTCTATCTACATAAGAGCTTAACCAACATCCGACACCACGAATACAACTAATATTCAATTTACGAGAACATACTTTGAAATGTAAATATGTATAACAAACACCCTAACACGAGGGTATTGCTAAACAAGATAGTAGATAGTAGTTTTAACGTCATCAATTAGGCGTACAGGAAAATGCCAATATAATAGACATGAGCTGAGCCATTAGCAAAAATTGCAAAGAAGAAAATTAACTAATACAATAGACACATGAGTCATCAGAATGACTTCTTTATGATGAGTCAACGAGATAGACACCACGACAATCAACAATCTTATCTTTTAAAAGAGAAACTTGCAATTACAATAAACCTACACAAACTGCATACTATCAAGAGAATCTAGAAAAAGGATCATAAGCTGTTTCTATGCAAACCCAAGGACAAATTAACCACATCACTAAAACACACAATCCATATACATATAATGTGCTAGAACTTAAACCATAGACATTTGAACATTAGTTGATATGTTGGGCCCAATTTGAGTATTTAATTGTACATTTTGAATCTCCTGCTAATATTCCTTAGGAGACTTGAAAAATGGATATCCGGCCCATTTAAATGCATCAAGAATGAGACCACAAGTATAATAAATCGCATCAACAAATTTCTGGTGGTCCTATATTTATATTATCCCACACCGCTTATAATTGGCTCTTGCTACTATATAAGTATTGAAAATGTGATGATCTAGTTTTTTCTTGGGGATTTTGAATAAAGTTAACGTTACTCTATTCTAAAACTACTCCCAATGCATCCAAATATAGAGGCATAAAGATATCAATAACAAAAACAAAATATCCTTTTTCATATTAATTTGGCTTACAAATATTGTTGGTTTAAATTAACTAAAGCATCAAAACCCTATATACTGAAAATCAAAGGGCTGAACCTGCACAATCCATCTCAGCAAAACAAGCTTTATTATAAAAAAGACACATGCAGAGGGACCAAGTAGCTTTGATTAGCTTTAATACTTGCTCGACACAATTTCAATAAAACTTTGTCTCGAACGACCGACGCATCAGAAAAAGAATGGCACCTACGATACAACATCCAAAGTTCAAATAATGTCAAATTGCCTTTTGCAAAGATAAACTCATGCCTTACTTTATCTCAATACTAATCCTAAAGAAACTCAGAGACATGAAATAGTTCAAATAATGTCAAAATCTTGCTTAAAAGATAAACTCATGCCTTACTTTATCTCACTACTAATCCCAAGAAACTTGTAGACACAGAAAAATGCACCCCACAATAAACCAGCATATCTTGGCCTTCATTTGAAAAGGAGCTAAGGCATTTGACATTAATATGTCAGAATAAAGATAAGGAATGCCTCGAGGGACGTAAATACAACGTAAGTATACCAAAAAAAATATTATGGAACAAACGAGCATCACCCCGCTGGAAACTTTAGAACATGTATATAAACATGTCAAAGCTTCCACTTGTTAAGCATCGCTAGCCTCATGCTGCAGGCGTGACATTTAATCGCAGATCAATGGTCATCGCTTTTCATCCCAAATGGAATCAATATTGAATCAAGGTGATGAACAGTAACCACTTTAAACATATAGAGCTAGCAAAGGTCCTCGGCCATTCAAGTGCCAAGGAAACCAAGCCATATGTTCAATTGTTGACATGACAAAATAATAATAAATCATAAATTTATGGTAGTCTAAGATTGCAGGACATCGGAACGACTGCCACCAAAGACAACCTTACCCCGAAATAAGTGGGTTGGCCGCCAAGGCATCCGGCCCCGGGCCGCAGTAAGTGCTCACAACTTTCGTAACTTATTTCGCACTGAAGGAAGTTGAAAAGGAAGTCTATTTTATGAGGGTTCTCGTAAATGTGTGTGCATGCAATCGATAGCGGCTCATGCTTCGTGTCAAGCTTATTTGCATTTGCTTTCGTGGCATTCAATAATATTTATATTGATCTCATATATCGCTTTCACATTTAATAGCTTGAATAGTTAGTTTGAAGATAGCATGATGTTACTGATAGAGCAAGAACTAAAATGTGAAGACCTACTATTTCAACCAAAAAGAATCATAACATAAAGAATAGGCATGTATTTGGGAAGGACCACTACCAATCCCAAAGAAATCAACATCGAACATCCGCATAATACGTAAAAATGCACTCTCACAATAAACCAGCATATCTTTTGGCCTTCATTTGGAGAAAAGGTTAAGGTATTTGAGATTAATATGCCGAATAGAGAATGAGGGACAAGATACAGAGGGGTTTGAAATGAATTGACACAAAGCTTTTAATCCGTAGAGATAAAAGGTGAAAATGTCACCGCTCGAGCCATACCTCTTCAGAGACGAAGCATGTGCCTCGCTAACTCGAAACACATTCAAGTTAACTGCAATGGCAAATGTCTACAACAAATCATACAAATTTCTACTATTCGTCACATCATGAACAAAAATGCGTAAAGAATGCAACTCCAAACGAAATATGGAAGTGTCCAAACGGAATATGGAAGTCCTTCAGATTCGATAATTGTTCCGAAGTTTACACCTTGGTTTGTCCGATGCCCATAGGAAGTCAGTAGCCTCGGTTGAAGCCTTGAAGTTTGGAAAAATATTAGAATACTCCGTTTATCCTAAAGGCTTTGGTTCATCCTATTCCTAGATTGCTTTTCACTATTAAGAAAGTAGGAAGCATATGTTTATTCTACGTAGTTCGAAACGGGTTTCAATCCGGCTTGAATTATGAAAATGGCTCAAAGATTGGAAGAAGGCTGTTCGATTTTTTGAAGGAAATTTAGAGATTCACCTCCATCTTCGCTAACAAACTTATATCTCTCGAAATTAGAATTCCTGATCTATAAATCTGCATTGTCAATAGAGAAGAAGATCTCACATTAAAATGGGATTAGAAGTCAAGGTTCAAAGCTTTACCGCCATCGGCTTCATCATTACGCGCAGAAGCGAAGCATGATCCAGCTATGCTGAGCCACCGGGCTAACAGTCACAGCGCCGCTGTGAGTTCGGACCACGGAATGGGCATGCAAATCATTGAGTCGTAGAAAACGCGACCAAGTTCTGATAACCGAGGGAACAGCCGGAATCAAGGCTGTAATGGCTGGTATTCTTCAATCGGTCAGAACCCAGAGCAACCAGAGCAGTTTTACTCAGTCATTTTTCCTATTTCCAAGTCGTCTTATTGACTAACTGGAAACCCAGCTCGGGAGCTCACCCATAGCTAACCATAAATCTACTCGCCCATTGCCGATTCAATAAGAAAAGAAAACCCAAACAATACAACAACACCAAGTTTACAAATCGATGGTTTCTACCTAAGCAAATCTGCAAAAGAACCATCACAAGGAATTCGGAAGGCCACCCATGCAAGGAACCCTAATCAGAAAAACAAAGGGGAGGTAATCTAGGATCCGTAGTGATAATCTAAGGCTTTCTACTTTCCCTTTACTTGCAAGAGGCTCATGAATAGCTACGATGTTGCTGCAAACTGCCACCCAACAATGTAATGCCACCTAACAAATGTAATTAATGATGCTTAATTGCTGCCAGCAACCAAATTTACATTAAATGTGTAATACAATTTCCTTGCACATTTCTTTGCACATCCAATATTTAATAAACAAATATAAATGTTCTTTCAAGGATGGACGGTCTACATAAAATGCCCTAATTGAATCCTCAGATCTAACGGTTCACGCTAAAAAGCCCCAAATGAAGGGCTGAAGATTGAATATCATCAGGGTCATTCATCCAGAGATGGACTCACGAGATCAATCTTTACCAACAATTTCTTTTGCACCTCCTTGCTTAAAATCATACAATAATGATTTCACGTTCGATCGACGGTTCAGTGACAAGTAGCTCCCCCATCAAATCCATATGGCTATTGTCGCGCCACCGTAAAAATGGACGGCCGATGAATTACTATATAAAGTCTCCAGACTAAAGTCCTGCACTAAAGATAACAAGTTGTTTGACTCCACTGAATTCAATGGTGCGATCGCACATGCTTTGCAATCTCTCTATCCGGCAATCAAGACTTAAATTACAGGAGATAATGAGCAAATGCTTAAATAACATTAATAAAGAAAAGGGAGTCTCTTCTACTTTATCTTATTCACCGCTTTTTCATTTCTTATATTTCTTAACGACATCATGATTTATTGAAGGGCGAAAAGCCATGAGATATCTTTTGCTACTCATAGCTTCAGCATTTTACCTCGCTAAAGGCTAACTTGCTTTGGTTCCCACCAGTAACCGGATCTCAATTACTTACTCCTCGTTATTGGTTGTAAAGAAGGACTTGAGTAAAGATACACCATAATTTTGTTCAAATGTTTTAACTATTAAAAGGACATAATTTTCTTGAGCAGATAGGGGTTGTTTGTTCACTCATTTCGATTGCAACAATGCAATATCACAAGATGAACTTATTGAGCTGAATTTCCGAATTTTATTTAATTAAAGTAGATTTTCAAATAATTCGTATAAATTGTGCATTTTGTTTATCTAAAGACCTATAACTCTTACTGTTACTTACTTTATAACAGGTTTTTGAAAACATTTTCTTGAGAAATGGATAGTAGTAATGGAAAAGCAAACTTTTGTTAACTATTTTCATTTCTAGCAAAAATGCTTGAAGGGAATTCACGGTTTTCTGCTGTTCTTTAAGCTTTTAAAATATGGGAGGCACTATTTTTTGGTCTAAATCTGTATATGCATTAGTCTTTGCAAACAGCATTGTATGCATGGTCATTATTATTTTCCTTCTTTACCAAAAAACCAGCTTTTGATAATTGTTTTCATTACTGCCAATAAAAGGTTTTATGAGAGGTCACAGATTTGGTTTTTCATTATGCCCCTAAAAGCATGGGATGCATTACTTTTGAGGTTTAATTCTATGGAGGTATCTGTCTTTGTTAGCTATGCTTAATGGCTTGTGGTTAAGATGACCGTTATACTTGATAATAGTTACCACTTGGCATAATTAAGTCGTAAGGTTCTTTGGCTTATCTATGGACTAAATAGTTACAGCTTGGTTTCGTTTACTTAGAAGCATCATTGGGGCAAACCTTGCATGTGGAAATGGAGTGATAAATTAAGTATTGTGTTCTCTGCTCAAGGATTGCTGAAACCGGACTACATGGCACCTCTATAAGACTGTCCTCAATATAAAATATGGAATCATAAGTCCTGACCAAAATGAGGTATTCTCATTCTATGACACACTGATCAGCCTGTGCTTGTATATATTCACATATCACGCATCGTTTAACCTAGGGTCTTATATGGGTTCCATGTATTACTATTATGATTATATTCATATTATATTTAAAGTATGTATGCATATTAGTATTATGAACATGGATAAGTTCTACTTACTCACATTCTACATTCTATAATTAATAAGATTTTATGTCGATGTTAAAAGTATTTAACGACATTCGATTTTACAGAATTTACAAGGAAATTTCAAACTGGCATTGATATCATAATGATAACGCAGATATATATCCGATGGAATCTTGACAATAAATGGGGTGTGGTGAATGTAAGTGCTTCTATATAATAATTAATTCGGAGATGAGTTAAACATATGGATATAACTCACTGATGCCTATTAACAATTCATGCAAGACAACATCCGGCCGATGGACTATCACAAGGCAACGCCTATCTAGCGTGTCTGACATTTCAAATAATGACTTTGATATTTGGCAAATCCAAGGTATGCCCACCGCTTTAAGAATTCCGCCCCATATTTATAGACCCAACTATTATACTATTTAGTCTACTGTTTTATTTATTCTATTTTACATAGTGTCCGTGAATATAATAATGGTAATGGATGGTTTTTTCAAACCAAACAAAATCGATTCAATGTCAGATACTAACCTGTCCGTTGATCAAAATATACAAAAACGTTTTGGATAAATAAGGATAGCTTTAAAGTCGGTGATATTTGGAGGTCTCTTACAAGACTTATAGATGGTTTTCCAGATCGGTATATATCAAGACTCTTTAATGTATGAGCTTAAAAAAATACAGTATGTTCTAATGGTATTTATTTAGGACCAAGAAATGGTCATAGCTCTTGTGGTTCAGTAATAAATATAGTTGTGGGTGGGTTCATGTACAGAAATCTTCCGCCTCCCTATATACAAACCTATTGGTGACCTTGCCTCACTTCCTAAGGAGGTAGGCACCACCTATATACATATCTATACATATATATCCAAATGGCCGCTGGCTGATTAATGTTCGTGGAACCGTACTCAGATGGGCACATGCTCCGTGTAGATACCGTAGTCAACAGGCTACTGATCTCGCTTAAAACACGGCAATTCTGCTCGGTGAGGCCCTATAGCCACTCAAATGGTTGCCTCAGCTCCGCCAATAACACAGAATTATGTTTATTTTTAGAGACATCCACCTCCCTCCTCAAAACAAAAAATTGGCTTCAAAACCTTGGTAGGCATGGCACAACCTTGCACCAGGAGAGATGCATATTCACACCCTTCCATGTGGCTTTAAGCAGGTCAAACCGAACTTAGTTTTTTGTAAACCTTGAAGTCCTTTTAAAAGGCTAAGCCTCTGATCTATAGACTCAATGGTTGGCCAAGGCCCTGCTAGAAAAAATTGAGGTTATAAACTATTATTGGCCCAACTCAATGGCTGGCTTAGGCACCATTTGACCATTGTGACCACGTCGGCTTGGTTAGAAGCTTACACATCTTCGGGCTGACACAATTAGATCCGTTTAGTTAAATTGTTAATTCGCAGCCAAACTAGAATTTAGTTTTATATTAGGCAAGTACGACGAAATAAGTGCACATGGGTGCACCTTTGTGATGTTGAATCGAGCAACACATCTAACAGGAATTATTTGCTTTTCTTAAATTGCCATTATTATGTCAAGTATATATCAGAATATTTGTCATTTATGAGCATTTATTTAATGATTCACTTGTTGGATCCAAGTGAAATAGGCTATCTACTTGCTGGAAATCTCTGACATAGTCTCTGTGCACTTCAAAGCACGGCACCCATTCGGATAAAGGCTAATGTTATTTTTACTCTCAAACGATCATAAGCAGGTATGCAAGAATCTTTTATATCTAGAGGCCCATTTGGTCTATAGCAAGCGGCATCTAATTTACATATTAGGACGACTTCAATATTTAATTGATTTACATCTACACAAGGATGCATCTCTCTTTGGTTTTATGTGTTGGAGCATGGCGTATGCATGCTTACCATGCATTTGGCAAAAGCTATATATTTACCCACTTTAAAATGGAGATCCATTTGGATTGACGTAAGGGAGGCATTCCCTTGGCTTTATTTAATATTTTGCATGGCAAGTAATAAGGGTTTATTATTTTATGAATATTATTTGTATTGTCTGAACTTAAAATCATTAATGAGCAAGTAATAATGGTATAAATATTTATCAGTTTTGGTCAACAAGACATTTTCCAGGTACCAACTTTTCGGTGCCCTTATGTTATTAAAATTTTCTATTTTCATTTCACATTTCGTATTTCCCTTGTACCCTCTCATTTCATAAACCTAGCTCTCGAATGACAGTCCTAGGTTTTGGAGCGGCAGAATGGCTGAAACGGCGGTGCCTTACAGTAACAGGTTATTATTTCTTTAGCATAAGCATGGGAGTTTAAACGGCTCTGCATTTTCACAGTGTGTCAAGGTACGATTTGATTTCAGAATAGTTCGATTGAGGACATGCCCTTTAAATTGGCATACAAGAGTCACCATAGCAGCTTTAACCGCACTAGCTTGTGAAGTGATGGATAACCCACTAAGCGGGAAGATGAAATGGTCAATGTGGCATTTATAAAGTTGGCCATAAGTGATAAAACCAGAAGCAAGCAAATGCAGGATCAGTCATAAACAGTAAGAAAGCTTCAAGCATTGGCGCCTTCATTGTCGTTCAACGAAATATCCCTTAGCAAAGGGGAAATTGTTGCTACTTAGATCGTTGTTTCCTCATTGTCTTCTGAAAGAAGAGATGGAGAGCATGGCAACAAAAGCAAGCAATGATATTTGTGATGTGCCAAGAAAAGAGTATGCCAGAAAAAACCAACAGTGGAAAGCTTTCAAGATTTCATCGCCAAAATAAGCATTGGCATTACCTTTCCAAAGGCCAGGAGCAACTTCAACATACTATCAAACCAAGACAAAGATTCAGCTTATGTGACGTCTCTCAAATTGTGGTTTTGTAGTTAAAATCAATTTTCGCTGAAGAAGGGGATCTTTACTCAGTCCCAAATAGCAAACATTTGTGCGGTTAATCTGTGTAATTAGAACTAAGAATTTAAAAATATGGTAAGACAGACCTTTTTGACAAAAAGAATATCTTGATGGGGTAAGGGTATATTTTGAGACCCTGTCTACTATATAAAAGCCTTTGGAGTAACTCTAGACTAAAGATAATGTTGTTTGACCTTCTCAATTTGGACTGAATGGTAAAGGGATTGCAACATGCTTTTGCAAGTCTCTATCTGGGCAATCAGCACTTAAATGTTATGAGATAATGAGCAGGCTGCTTAAATAAGATTAAACAGCAAAAGGGAGTCTCTTCTACCTTATCTTATTCACTGTTTTTTCATTTCTTATATTTCTTAATTGACATCAGTGATTTAAGGTTGAAGGGCGAAAAGCCATGAGATTCCTTTGCTTACCTGCTAGTAGCTTGGCATTTTACCCTGTTTAAAGGCTAACTTGCTTTGGTTCTACTGCAGGTAACCGGGATCTCATCTACTTACTCTCAAGTTATTGGTTGCATGAAGCACTCGGAGCAGTGCGTCACCTGCAAGGACTTCTGGTTCAGAAATGTTTTAACTATTAAAAAGGACATAAATTTTCTTGAGCAGATAGTTGTTTCAGGTTCTATCTTTACCCTGATTTCGATTGCAACAAATGCAATATCAAGCAAGATGCTGAACTTATTGAGGCTGAATTTCTGACTTCTTTGGCTGAATTAAAGTAGATTTTCTGGGTCAATTGCATAACCAGGCATTTTTGTTTATCTAAAGACCTATAACTCTTACTGTTACTTACTTTATAATGAGTTTTGAAAACATTTTGAGAAATAGAATGGAAAAGCAAACTTTTGTTAACTATTTTCATTTCTAGCAAAAATGCTTGAAGGGAATCTACTATTGTTCTTGCTTTAAATATGGGAGGCACTATTTTTTGGTTCAAATCATACGTAGTTCGTAAACAAAGATTGTATATATGGTCATTATTATTTTCCTTCTTTACCAAAAAACCAGCTTTTGATAATTGTTTACTATCGCCAATAAAAAGGTTTTAGTGATACTATTTATTAATAAATCAAAAGGATGTAATACTGAGGTTGTTCTATGAGGTATCTGTCTTTGTTAGCTATGCTTAATGGCTTGTGGTTAAGATGACCGTTATACTTGGAGCACCTTGGTACAATTAAGCCTTAATTTTGGCTTATCTATGGACTACAAATAGTTACAGCTGGTTGTTTACTAGGCTAATCAATAGCAAACCTTGCATGTGTGGGAAAGGGAGTGAATACGGTATTCCTCTCGTCAAGGATGTCAAACTGGATTACATGGCACCTCAAGATTCAATATAAATATTGAATCGATAAGTCCTGACTGGTACTTTACCATAAGGTTCAGAATGGTCTTTGATCAAAGCCCAGTTTGTATATATATATATATATATATATATATATATATATATATATATATATATACAAGTGGTTCGTTTAAGAGGGACCCAGACAAATCAATCAAGCCAATGCAAAGTCATTCAATGAAGATTCTATAAGCATTCCCCAGATTCTTTAAGATTCTTCAAGACTTATGTAGATTCTCCGTGATTCTCCAAGATTTATGAAGATTCCTTCAAATTTCTTATATTTTGTGATTCGTAGTTTCTGATATTTCCTAAGATTCCCAAGATCAGACTTAAGATTTTATGTAGTTCTATTGAATTCTCCAAGATTTAACAGATTCTCCTAGATTCTGGATGAGGAAAATTCTCCATGATTCTCAAGACCTATCATGACTTACCAGATTTCAAGCCTTTAGAAAGATTCCTCAGATTCCAACCATTATCTTAAGATTCATCTAGACTTAAGATCCATAGTTCCCTTAGACTTTTACAATATTCCATCAAGATCTCCTAGACTTTAAAGGTTCTATGAAGACCTTGGATTCTGGACTTCAAAGATTCTCTCCCCGATTCCTATAGGTTCCTTTTGATTTAAAGGTTCTCGATTCTTGACCTCAAAGACTCTTGAGATTCTATAGACTTATAAGATTACTCTAGATTCTCCAAGATCGCATCAAGACCTCTAGATCATGTATTTAAGGAAGATCTTTTGACCCTCAGATTCCTATGGATCTCTTTAGATTCCCGATTCTCTTGGAATTTCTAGATTCTCTTCATAAGACCTCCACTACTCCCCCGTATTCCTATAAATTACTATGAATTTCAGAAAATTTATTATTCCAAAGACTTTAGGTTTAATCATTACAATCAAGGACGAATAGTTGTAAAGTACCACTCATTGGAAAGCTCTCGGAGAACCACAAGTGGGTCCCACCTTCATCCAACCCCTACCGCAAGCTACGTGCCTTTAGTTGCTTAATAATAATAAACAAAAGGAAGCTTCCCTAGAAAGTCTAATCATAAATATTTTGGCACTCACTACTTTTTTATTAATGAGGGTGACATCTTTTATTAATGAGGTGACACCACCCTTTTAAAAAAAATCAATTTAATATTAAAAAGTTAATGGCTAGATTTATGCTCACCTTTGATCTAACTATAAGATCCGCTACACCAAAAGTCACTTTATGGGACCTCTCACCTTCCATAAAAAATCAAGGCCAGGGATTTATCCTCCCTGATCCAACGGTCCTGGGGATGTGGGCATGCCCTTGATGTATGATCACATGTCCACAGGAAACGGATGGCCCCTGGATGGCTCACACCCCACCGGCCCCTTAATTTAAATTAGACTATGATCCGCATATGAATCAAACACATTATATGAAAAGTTTATGATATACCTTTATATATATAACTATATATATAAGATTAATATCTACAGATTTGCTTGGCAGAACTAAATGATTCTAATGAATTTATTCCTCTCATATTCTTCAACATTCTACGTATTACATTTAAGATTCAAATAATATTCCCTAGATTCTCTTAGGAGGCCAACGAAGGAGATTAGAAGTCCATTAATTTGTATTGATCCTATAACATTTCTAAAACACTTTATTTTTAATAAAGTTGCATTTCATAGAATTATTTTTTTTCAAGATTTATATTGTACACCTTTATTATGAAACATTTTAGAACATTCAGGGTTTTGTAAATCTTTAAAACCTAAGACTTCATCAAGATTTTCTAGATCAGATTTAGATTCCTTAGACTTGTAAATATCTTCCTAGATTCTCTTATAATTTATGATTTCCTTAGCTAATTTCCTGACCTCTATATCTAGAAACTCTCAGAAGATTCTAGAACCTCCGGAACATTCTCAAACTTGTGTCATCCTAGAACCTTCCGGAAGTATTTCCTATTTCACTAGAATGTTATATCTCCTATTTATCTTAATTAGATTATTACTCAAGACAAATTATTCATAATACTGCTTGGTCTAGTGTTAGGGAATGGGGTTGGGGGTTAATGACCAGGTCTCTAATTTCCTAACAATACAAAATTTATGCTTCAAAAGTTGGAAAATACCAAGGCCCGAGCATGCAATGTGAGCCGTAGGATTCTACCCAAGGATTACATCAACCGGACCGTAGGACTTAGGTATATCTGGGCAATGCACGCCACCCTAATCGGTCGGCCGACTCACTAACTGCACCGTGAGGACCAAGCGATATATTATATGTAATTAAGCCATCTCGGCCGACATGTCTCAGTTATCAGTGAGCCTGATCTTTAGGTCTGACTCAGAGAGCGCTGGTTGAAAACACAAGAACACATATAGACTATATATTCAACATATATATGTTCTATGTTTGTCCTCTGAATCCACTGCGATCCGAGATCACGGCTTGGGACGAATGCGCGCCCTGCATGGCCTGGGAGCCTGTATAGACTATATGTGCTGATCCCACTATCTGTGATCTCACGATCTCGGTGATCCCATGGCTCAGTAGCTTCTGGGCACATGTCCCACGGTCCATGGCTTTGGAATGCATGTACATCCTATGGCTCATATTATTTTATATGGTGAGACCTTGACTTGATCGAGTCTAAGACCCCAAGGCCTGGCGTTGAATGCTCACCTCAAGGAAAGGCTTTTAAAATTTTATAGGGGGATTCAACTCGCCTCAACCCCAAAACCCCCACTCTAACCACTAGACCAAGATTAATTTATGAACAATTTATACTAAAGATACTTAAGGGTAATATTCTAATTAAGATAAAATAGGAAGAACATTTCATAGTTCAAGAATGGAATCGAAATGTAAGGAATGGGGAAACAATCAGGATGTTTTGAAAGTTTCAGAATGTTCCGCAGTCACACCCTGTAATGGGAATCGAGAGAACAGTGGAAATTGATAAGGAACTTATAAAGTGTAAGAGAATGTAGGAAAGATTTATGACCGCTTAAAATCTAGTTGAATCTAAGGGATCTTCATACATCTAAGGGAATAGCAATACGTAACTGGAACGATACAAAATAT